>CAJGYO010000005.1:8480411-9680411 GCA_904845875.1 Miscanthus lutarioriparius
TTTTCAAGCCAATCCACATCAATCCAGCAATTAGGAGACAGGGGTTTCTAAAATAGAGTACATTAGCAAGAAAATTTTTTGAACTTGGTTCCAAAAATACTCATTGCATAAAGATGGTACTTTAAATAAAAAAATAGTATGGTGTATTATTTTAAAAGGCACAGTATAGAAGTACTTACTGGGTATAAAGACATTGACCCCACATGAAGGCACAGAGGAGACAAGGAAAGGGGGTGGAAGGGGGCTTTGTGTTATAAGATTCTAACTTTCATGACAGTAAGGAAACATCATCATCAAACTATTTATATGAGGAACATATCCTTCAATGTAGTCCAACTAGAGAAGTAGAGAACTACAGGAAGGGAATAATTTTCAGTAATTAACTTGTTGTGAAGGAAAATAGGAGGCTTTGGTGAAGAGTTTAGCACCTTGCACGAGAATTCCACAGGTACACATTTGGTCTATAAGTGCCCTAATACAAACTTTCTCCTTCCCTCAGGTTACTTTGAAACTGCAATCATTTAGGCATGAACCATCAGAAAGGTAACATGGTTACTAATAAAACCCAAGGATACAAAGAAATGAGAGCCTTCAATTATGCATCATTCAGGAAAAAAAACTAGATTGAGAGAAAATCAAGTGCAACACTAGAAAGAAGTATAAATACATATGTTAGTGTGCATTTTATCAAAAGCACTTTTGCAACAAACAAATTTGACTAGCTTTGTTTACCAACATCAGTACATACTACTGCGCTTCAACATAACTCTATCATCGTTAAATATGAAGTGATGTACAATTAATAGCTCATGGTGCCAATCTCACCTGATGCTAAATCAGCGGGTCACTACTACTTCAACGAATACATAAAGCAACACTTCCAAAATCAACTTGAGGCCCTGAAACTAGAGTGGTGTACTTCCCTCATCAGCTTTTAGCTGTCGTGCAATTTCATTCAACCTTCGGGAAAAAACAACGTGGCAAACTAAAATGCGCATCACCTGAGGCAGATCCATCATCCTGGCGCTGACAGCGGCGTTACGGGAGCCGCATGACCTTTCGCAGCGTCGCCGCGCCCTCGCCTTCCGCCTCCTCCCACCACCCAACCAGCATACACCACAGAAGGCGACCGACACGAGGGCGAAGGAAGCAATCACGAAGAGCGCGAGTTCGGGGCCTCACGTCCATGAGGCGCAGGGGCCCATGGTCGCCGGTGGCCACGGCGCCGCGCCGCTGCGGCCGCGGCTCGGCGTGCGCTTGGCTCCGGCTCCTTCATGAGGCCTCAGAGGGCCTCCCGCGGCTTCCTGGCAGCGGCGGTCGGACGCCGGGTGCTGCTGCCGCCGGTCATAGGAAAACTCGCCGGCAATCTCGCCGTTTCTGCTGGGGTCTGGGTCTTGGGAGACCGGAGGGGTTTCCATACGTATCTTAGCTTATTTTCGCCTCGCTTTTGCGGTCACGTAATATCGGATTTACGCCTAAGCCCATCCATCCTTACCCTGACTTCATAAGTCTCCGGTGCTTTGTCCATGTCACAGGGAATGGTGATCTCATATTCCAGCAGTAGAGGATTTGATTCTCTTATCTAAACCTTAGTAGTACAATTTTCTATATGTTTAATTACTCCCATATTCATTCTAACAATATACTCAAAGCATGTCCAACTTCTACATCTATAGAAATGTTAGATTTTTCCATATCCAAATTGTCACGGGCTTGCTCCTGTGAGTCTCAGGTGCACCTAATTGACCTGCTCCTACACCCGTTGTGCATGACCCTTATGATAGCTCTGCACACTCAAGCCTCGATAGGGGCAATTGCTCCCATACACCCTCTCTCAACCTTGTACATTTGTGTCGCCTCACTAGGGTTTTTCTCCTCTCATGCTTGCTCTTCCACAAGCGGATCTCGAGATCCTGTCGCTTTCCACCTCCTCGCCAAGTGTCCGAGGGCTGTGGAGAGGCTCGATGGAGGTTCCGTAGTGCGGGTGTACCTAGTGACCGAGAAGGATCCCTTTCATTTAATTCCTTAGGGAAGGCCATGCATCGGATCTTCATCTTCACTCTTTTTTTGTCACGACCTTTTGATTGTGATGCTAATTCATCTTTTTTTAACAATGGTTTTGTACGTATTTTATTACGGAAAAATTTTAACATTAAAGACATGGTGTTCGATTTAACAACAGTAAACGAGAGGCCTACCATCAGAGACTAACAAACCACAACGACCACCAAAACACTACTACGATTATACAAACATGGTGTTGGATTGTTTAGCTCCAAGAATGCCTAGCAACGTGATCGCAGAGATTGATCCAAATGGTCGCAAGACGACACACGAGAGAGATTTATACTAGTTCGGGCCCCGTAAAGCGAGTAAGAGTCGTACGATTCAGCTGGTTACTTCTTCTTGTATTCGTATGCCTTGCCACAGGGTTGTTGCTCCTAGTTACAAGATAGATTGAATGAGGCGCATTGTGCCGGTGGACGTGATTTATCATGGAGTCTCATTACCCTCTTTATATAGGCAGGAGGGTAGGGTTACAACGAGGGCGATCGGCGCTATAGATTGATTCCGAATTTGTTACAACAAATCAATTATATCCTACCATAGCCGTGGATGGCGGCAGATATCCTTGATACGCCGTGGATCTCTAAGTTGGTAGTTGCGCCTAGTCCTTGGTCGCCCTCCGCTGATGGGCAGATATATGGTCGATGAGGGTACCCGCCCATATCTCCGGCTACATGGATTCGTGACTCGAAGAGCCCTAGCAGTGTGTTGCCTACACGTCAACCGTGGCCGGATTTTTGCCTCTCTGATCTCTTGTGTTAATGCATCTCGGGTTTGGTTATAACTTGTTTTTTAGGGAAATAGGAAGAGGCGCTCCCTATTATGCTTTTATTGAAATTTAAAAGAGGTACAAATGTCTTACAAAGAGCCTCAAGAAACAAAGAAAGAAACAGAGAAAATCTGTAAAATTACACATAAGCTTCTAGCCATTGGGAAACCAACAGAGCTAAGCTGTCTTTTGCTCTAAGAATAACTTGAGCAAACTCCTGTTTGAAGATGGTCTTGCAGTGAAGAATCAAGGGTTGAACTTGCCTGAAAATAACATCATTTCTAACAGTCCAAATAGCCCAACACATAGTTACAATAATCTTCATGAAAAAGGAAGCTGCAACTGGTTTTGAAGGATACCAGGGTTCCAAGAGGATCTGCTGGTTGCTGAATGACCAGACCAAGAGTTGCCCAGCAAGAACTCTCGAGAAAGGACAGGCTAAGAACAGGTGGATGAGGGATTCTTCCAGGGTTGAATTACTGAGAACGCAGTTGTAATCATCCAACACCATTCTTTTTCTTTTTAAGAGCTCTCGGGTGCTAAGCCTGTCCTTGAGTAACAACCAGAAGAAAATTTTTCTTTTGTTTTGACAACAGGATTTCTATAGCCAAGAGAAAACAGGGTAAACTTGCCTTTGTACCAGTGAGTTGCACATATGCTTTTTTGAAGTAAAGATATTAGAACCCCAAATGTACGACCAAGAATCAAAACCGCCTTGTAAGTCCAGGGATTGCACAATAACCAAAAAGCTGGGTGTACTGCTGAGGTTCATTCTGACATGTGATGCAAAGATATGCATGGATTTAGCTTTGAAGCTATCACATTTGGCCGATGATGTAGCCCCTTGTCGATTGAGATAGGAAAGAATAGATTTTTACACTTCTGTAATGGCTGATATTGGATAGAAAGGTCGATGATTTGTTTATGTGTTGTGGGTGTAACTGAGCAGTACCGTTAGGTCCATCCTCGCACAAAGCTCTAGAGGCAAATCTTTTGATTTTTGCAGACGTGCTTTGAACTTTTTTGTGCTATGTACGCTTGGGGGGTCCCCAACAGTTGACAAATTGCTAGCACAGAAAGGATTCTATTGGTTGTGCAGGAGAGATATCATTGCGCCAGCGAGCGGTAACTAGTTAGTCTCGCACATGTCCTAAGAAACACCCTCTCACAACTCACACGCCTCTTCACTCTGGTGCTCTTTTTTTTAATTATTTTCAGAAGTCATGTCGCTAGCGATGTTGTTGTTGCCGTTGAGGACGCCATTAGTCAATCATGGACAGAGGGTCTGCAACAATGATCGCAGTTGTCCTAGAAAAGAGAGGTTTTAGATTCCATACAGTCATACAGAGGCAGATTTCTTGGAGCATCCTAGGATCCACTTCCGTGGCCACAGAAGCTTCCTAACCATGGAAATGGGAATTTTTGCTAGCACCATCTTTCATGTGACAGTGTGCTGAACTGCTGACGTTGAATTTTGATGCCACCTTCCATGTGACATTGTGCCGAACCTTTTCATTTGCAGGTTTAATGTTTTACTATACTACGATCAGTCAGTCAGTCACTGAAGAAAATAAGATTGAATCACCAGTAACAAGCAGCTGTGTATTACAATATTCAGAGCTGAGAGCTCACATTACAAGTGCGCGCAGGCGCAGCGCGATGGATAGTCTAACTGCATGCCAACCTTGAAACTCCCCGACTCTGACGCATCCAAGGTTTTCATTTTCGGAAATTAAAATTTATCGGGAGTCACAGATAAAGAGGATAACAGGATATATCGGAAATATCGGACCAAATTCAAATAAAATTTAATTTGAATTTAAGTGAATTTAAGTAAATTTAAATAAAATTAAATAAAATTTGTCAGAAAAAAGATAGATATTTTCTTGTCACCTAAGAATAAAAATGATATATCCAGGAGATTTCGGCCGAAAAAGAAAACCATGGACCGTCTCCTCAGACTTTAGCTTATTCACACCCATCCCATGGACTTCTGGCACTTGCGCGGGGTGTCACCTTGAAGCTCCCTCCTTCCTTTGCTCCAGCGTCATGCTGGTGTAGTTCTTCCAATCCGCGGCAATGTTCTTGAGGTCATGCACCTTGTTCTCCAGCCCCATGCAGCAGTTGGCGTGCACGGTGCAGACCTTGTCCAGGTGATCCTGGAAGTCGCAGAAGCCGCTGATGTACTCCGTCTCCAGCGGTTGGAACCTGAGCCCGAGCTTGCTGATGAGCTCGTGCTTGATCTTGCTGAATACCACCTGCTCGTTCGGGTTCCCGTCGAACCTCGCCCTCGCCGCGCGCCAGTACCTGACCATCTCGACGCTCCGGTTCGTCGACTTCATGTAGTAGAACCCGATGTTGTTCTCGCAGTCCAGGAGCGTCGGCGCCATCTTGGAGTTGTCCAGCGAGCAGCTCATGTCGGCGTACACGGAGATGCGCTGGAACGGGTTGCGAAGCCACAGAATGTCGGCGTCCTGTATACAGGACAGGAGAGATCTATCATCGATATGACGAGCGTTTCGAAATTACTAGCAATTGAGTGCTGCCATGTGTGGATCGATCGTCTTGCCGTGAAGAGGAAGTTGTAGCCGAGATCCAGGACGCGCTGCTGGACGGAGAGCTTGAGCCAGTTCAGCTCCACGTACCCGGGCTCCCGAACGTCTTGGCCCTGTTCATGTCCATGGACTTCACCTCGAGGAGGTAGCAGTGGGTGCGCGGCCTTGCAGCCGCTGAAGGAGCCGGCGTCGACGGTGACGATGAGGACGTGGTCGACGAGGTGCGCCGTGTCCTCGCCGTTCCTGAAGCCGCTGAGGAAGAAGTCGAGGAGGGAGTTGGGCCGCGTCCATATTTCGTTCACCGACGTCATGATCACCGTCCTGTCCTCCGTCGCCACTCGCGCCAGCAGCTCGGCGAGGCCCGCGAACTCTACCTGCAATGCATGATGAGTTCGAATGCAGATTATCATAGCATATTAGCATGGGAAAAATACAGGGAGTACTCGCAGCTCAAGAACATATCGCTGCTGTTCACGTTGACTAGCTTGTGCAACGCGCGACCATAGAGACGGATCACTGCCCAAGAAGAAGAAGAAGAAGAAAAAAGAAAGCATTGGGCGCGCGCAGCCGGCACGAGAGAGGATAGGATAGGGTCTTAGTTTACGCCTACGTACCTCGTGATCTTGCGTAGGCGCGGCACGGCCGTCGGAGCCGGCGGCGAGAGTATCGGTGGCCGGCTTAGTTGCGCCAGCAGCCTGCGGCGCGGTCGATATCGACCCGTTGCCCCGCCAGCTGCTGGAGATGGTGGGGAAGCCTCGCCGAGGCGGTCGGACGCGAGGAAGAAGAGGAGGGCAGTGGGCAGCGCCGCGCCGAGGAGGAACGACACCGCGTGGCTGCCCTGCTTGCTGCTGCCTCCGAACACCGCCCCATGTCGTCTTCGTCTCCGGCCAGCCACACTGAAAGTCTGAAACTACCAGCGTCGTCGGGGCGGTCGGCGGTGCAACGGTAGGGGGATTGCTAGCTTATATGATGATGTCCTGTGCGTGCAGTGTGTGCGCGGTGGATGTGGATCGCCCAGCCTGCCCAGATCGAGCGCACAAGCACGTGTTGCCGTACTTGAAGCACGTAATTTAATCTCGGTCTGGCATACTGCGTGGACTTTTCTTTTGGGACAATTAATGCGCAGTAAAATAATTCTCGTGGCCATCTTTCGTCATTGTGCTCGCCGCCGCCGCCGCCGCCTCCACGAGCTTGTTCGGCTGGACCGAAATGGACACGGTTCATCGCCGGATTTTACTATACTGAAATTTTATGAGAGAAAACACTACCCCAACTTAAAAAAGGCGAGCCAGCCAGTCGATCGCGGCACCGTGATTTGAGGCGCACTCACCTCGTCGGCTCCATGGCGCTCGCTGGTCTGCCGAGTGCCGAAGGGTGGAAGAGTGGTGGGAAAATCGCTTGTCGCGCTGACAAATGTAAATGGAGGGAGGTTTGGTCGCTGCTGTCGCTGCTCCCTGGCTGCAGCGGCACACCTGCGATGAAGGTCGCCGGCAATGCAATACCTCTGCACCAGTTGTCAAGACCGGGCAGCTGGCACTAGGAACGCTTGCACGTGCAGCGAGAAAACGCGCCTAGCTTGATCTCGATCTGGCCATGGCGTGGACTTTTCAGATGGACAATCAAATCGCAATTAACTACGGGATGAACATAAACTTTCGTGCGTGGCCACCTTTCGTCGTTTCGTATGTATGCCAAAAAAAAAAAAAACAATGCCGACCATGGCGCGTCTCCCACGCAGTGAGGTTCCGAGTGATCTGGAGCGGTGGCACTCCGCACAGCTCGTCGTTGCCTTGTGGGCTGCTGGAATGTGAGGTTGGGCTGGGTTCCCATAGCTGCATAGGGCCCATCTGAAGAAAACACAACGTGGGCTTATGGGCCTCGCTAGATTCCAACTTAGAACATCTCCAGCCATCATCCTCTGCGCGTGCTGATGCTCCTCTTCCTGAGTTCCGACTCGGTGTCAGCTGGCTGGCCTGCTGCGGCTGAGCGGGAACAGTGAAAGGAGCCGATCGCGTGCGCGGGACGTCGGGATATGGCGTGGGCGCAACCGCAAGCCAGTTTTCTTGTGACGAACTCGCTAGATGCCTTGTGACAGTGAAGGCTAGGTGTTTGCTGACGTCAATACTGCTGAAGCATGAGTGTTTTTTTTTTGCAGCTAAAAATAACAGCGATGGCGGGTGGGATAGAT
This sequence comes from Miscanthus lutarioriparius, assembly GCA_904845875.1. Classification (NCBI taxonomy): domain Eukaryota; kingdom Viridiplantae; phylum Streptophyta; class Magnoliopsida; order Poales; family Poaceae; genus Miscanthus; species Miscanthus lutarioriparius. The sequence continues at coordinate 8,487,991 of CAJGYO010000005.1, forward strand.
ATAGCATGGTTGCTGCAGATGCTCTTGATATGATCCAAAACACTAGCGTGGTGTTTGGTTGCCGAAAATGTAACGACATCTGATTGCGGCGGGGAATAGATCGAAAACGATACTGATGCTTGGTTAACGTCAGACCGTTATCAGGTGGCGCGTAAATAGATAGCGGACTATTCACGTTTGATTCCACCCATTCCCGAGCGTTAAAGCATTACAGGACGCCGCGGTGCAGCACATCTGCGGGCCCCTCGCTCTCAATAACATTACCGTGCCCAAACCAAACAAATTAAGTAATCACTGATGCCACCGCTAGTCCCTCCGTGGTCCATTTTCCCAAACCATTTGCGTTACCAGTTAGTGAACCAAACACCTTGTAGAATGTAATTGATTTTGATGATTCCCGGATTCCATTTAGGTCAGTTCGGTTTCCTTGGAATGGACCAGGAACAATTCCATCTTCTCAAGATTAGTATAAATTTGTGAAACAATCCAACTAGAAATTATTCCAGGGCTCTATTCCTAAGGAACCGAACAAGCCCTTGCTTATTCGTCGTCGGATCAGCCGATCGACGTGCGGCCATCATCACGAGTGTAATGAGCCAGTTTGCCTTACTTTTTTTTTTTTTTGAGATTAGTTTACCTTACGCTGTTAGTTGTCGCAGCCTATGCCTGTTCTTTATGAGCCCTTGTTTCATTCCTTTTAATTAGATCAAAATCAATGATGAATCGGCCAGTTAGTCGCTTTCACGTACGCACGCTGTTTTCAGAAGAAACAAGGTCACATGTCTCTCGCACTTACTTTATAAGCAAACGAACTAAACAATGTGGCTGAAAGAGACACGGAATTAAGATGTGGTATACAGCCTGTTCGGTAGGCTGGCTGGTGTTGGGCTTATCAGCCTAGCCGTTCGGCAGCCCAACACTAGCCGCACCAGCCGAACGGCTGGTCTTATACCCGTTGCTCGGTCCAGCGTGCGGCGTCTCTCACTTTCTCCCCTTTTTCTCGCCGGTGGCTAGGGTTCCACGATTACACGCCGCCGCCATCGCCGTCTCTCCGCGCGTTATCGGCGGTGGTCTCATGCAGCGTCATCGGCGCGTCGGTGTCCACCGATCCGCCGCGGCCGCCTCTACGCCGTCCTCCTCGCCGGGCTGCGGTGATAAATGACGCCCTCCTCCTTCCCCCACTCGCTCCATCAACGGCGCCTTCGCCAAAGCAAGGTAACCCGAATCCCACGCCGCCGCCCTCTCACACTGGCCGCCCGAGCCGCAGCTTGTTCGCCTTGTAGTTTGACCCCAGCAGCGGCTAGGGTTTCCCGCACTCTCGTCGGGCCTCGGTGACAATGTCTCCGCCTTCTCTCCGGACCCGCCTCCATCAACGGGCGACTCCCTCCAAAGACGGTAAGCCCCGAACCCGACAACGCCGTAAGTTTGACCCCGCCGGATCTGAGATCCAACATGTATTCATGTATGTTCCTGTATGTGTCGGATAGAAATCCCCACATCTTGTGAGATTGAATGTACGTTTATTTGAGGAAGTTTCTGATGTGTGTTAGAACAGCTTGTATCAAGTTGACAAATTTTACAGATTTGTAAATAAATGCAAGGAATTCCGGCTGTGTAATGAATTTGCGTTGTTTTTTGTTTTTGTTTCTATATTACAGAACTGCTCTACCTACAGATCCATGTTTTAGCTTAATATACCGTATGCTCCACCTCCGCCTCCCACTGTTTCCAAGGCCAATCCATGTTTTAGCTTACTATACCGTATGCCAATCCATGTTTGCAAGGCCATATCAATTTGCCACAGTGCCCATCTAAGATTGGTTGTACTTATGATGGCTCTTTTTCAAATGATGAGAATGAGAAGTTGCGAAATGTCATTGAAAGGAGGTTTGAGGTGTTGAAAGAATGTTGGCAGATTCTGGACGGGGTGCCGTACTGCAAGAGGATGAAGCAGGCTATGATAATCATTTCATGCTTTGCTTTAGATAATTATTTGTGGATGCGTAAGTACAGTGCTGATCCACCTTCGTATGAGCTACCGGAGTGGGTTGAGCTAAATCGGTGAACCCCAATCTCTTGAGTTAGGGAGTTAATATCTATGGTTGTGTGGAGTGGTGTCTGATTTAGGAAAGTTGAGGTAATGCAGCTGGGCCTCTATTGCTGTGCAGTAACTTACCTACTTTTGTTCTAATAATATGGCATCTTTCTCTAAGGTGTTCAATTCTATGTCAGGGCTTGTGTATTGCATGGATTACTTGGAGAAGAATATTAACTGGCTTGAAGAAAAATTGAAGCCTCTTATTGAAGGTGAGTAAAAGAATACCTATCTGAAGTTTCAAAAGGGTTTAGTTTGGTTAACTGCAGCTAGCTGGAGGGGCCACATTCAGATGATCCGACATTCACTGCAGTTCCTATATTCGTAGCAAGTATTGATGCCTTGGGATTATTTATATGTGGTTTGGGTCAAGGCTGTTGTTTTTGAAACTAGTAGCTTTAGGTACAGTTCCATGGCAGTCTTGTCTTGTGCATGTGTAAGGTTTTGTGGGACTATGTTCGTTTAAAAAAATGTTTTATGGGACTATCATATTGTGTTCATTGGTGTATGGGGAATTTTAGTTTCAGAATTACAAGTGCCAAGTTCTATAGCGTTTGGTGATGTGATGAAATACTCTGGAAAAGAATGATGAAATTGAGCATTAGTAAAGCTGTCTGTTTTGATTTGACATAGAAATTAATTGACAGGATTGTATATGATCTAACGTTAGTTTATTCTGCACTTTAAGTGATATAGGGACCAAGGATATCATACACAACAGTTAAGTAGAATCACTGGTATCTGCCCTTTAATCTTTTACTGCTAAGTATGATGAGGGTTTAGGATATTGTTTTATGAAAGTGTAGTATATTTTGCCTTGAACAATTATATTGAGTTTCCTTGCAAGGGATCTCATGCTATATTTTAGCTTACATTTAGTCTTCTTTTTTTCGGTTCAGGTTTTGCTTTATGCTGGTTCATTTGTCTACGGACAATGGACTAGTTGCTACACTGTTTCTATGATTCACCATGGGAAGCAGTGGAGCAGATACACCGTCTAAGACAAGTAAGGCATCTGCCCCTCAGGTTCTTGATGCTGGGCCTGTGGCATTATATTTTAAGCGAAAAAAGATTACTTGCTAAAATTTGTCCTTCCTCAGTATCAGAGCAAGCTGCCACCTGCCACCGCTACTTTAACACCTGTCTGGTCATTCATCTGATTGGTCCAACTTCCGTGAGAGTGATTCCCTCCTCCTCCAATTGGTCCACCAAACTTTAGGAGGAAATCAGAATGATTTGCAACTTTCGTTTCCATAATTAGTAAATCTGTAATCCCTAATGTTTTCAAGGCGTTGCTTAATTGACGCTTAGGCGTCACTTAATGTGAATGAACTAGATTGCTTAATGTTTTTTCTATATTCTGCAGCTGACTGCTGTGCACCTTATCGATGCCCATTTATGCTGTTATCCTAGAAAGTATGTGAGTGCTTTGCTTCTTTCACTGTGAACAATGCTACACTTGGAATTGCCACATATCAATGTCTTGTCAAAGATTGACCTAATTGAGAACTATGGAAATTTAGGTATTTTGCCTTTGATCTTCCTGATGTTCCTCATATCAAGTCATTCGCGGAGCAGGAGGAAGAAGGATCCCAGCGTCGGCATGTAGACCGTGATTACGTGAAGTCATTTGGGATGTGCTCGTGATTCGTGTGGAAATTTATATAGATGTTAGCTGGGCACTCTATGAGCTGTTGCTATTGAACCTTGTCTTTTGTTGTTAGATGAACCTCGTTGTTCTGTTGTTGTTGTTGTTGGATGAATCTGTTGGATGAACCTGAAGCTAGGCTGGGATGCGCCTGTGATTCATGTGAAATTGTGCGAGTTGCACCTGTTGCTGTTGGGTCTAATTTTGAAATCAGCATGAGCTAGAAATGGCTGGTAGTTTGAATTTGAAACTTTGAATTCAGCATGAAGTACAATTGGCTTGGCGCCATTATTTGAACTTTTCAAAACCAATTCATTGGTGGAGGGTTGGGTTGGGTGGAGCTCGAATTGGCTGGTTGGTCCAAATTTCAAAGACTGACCAACCAATTCAACCCCCGCCGAATAGGTCGATAAACGCTTCAATTCTTAGGTTTTTCGATGTTCGGTTGGATGAACAGTCAACAGTAAACAACCTATTCTTTATCAGTGCTTCTAATTATTGCCCTGGAATTAAGCAAGTCCTACATATTTGAATCGAAGCCAATCCATCTAGGCACAGAGAGCTACCGGTAATACTACATTGTATACCATTTTTGAAAGGCAAATTAGAGATATAAAGGCACGCCGAATCGGCGTTCTTCCGTGGTGTGTCCACGACGTTCTATTTAGTTGGTGCGTTAGATAGAAATTCCATGACTCGAGATGAAGCGCGCCTTCCTACATAAGTGGGACGCATTCAATGAAAAAAAGGCGGTGGTGAGTCGACCCATCTCAAATAAAGACAAACCTTCGTGTTTGACCTCTGGTTGAGTGTTGTGAAAAATATCCGCTCTCCACTAGCTTCTCCCCTGCTTCGCTCTCTACCTCACCGCTCCTCCTCTCTCTCTCTCTTCTTTGCAGTGCGGGCATACGGATGGGACGGATCCGGCGGAGGCTCTAGTGGGCGGCACGGTGGCCCGACGCGGCGGCCTCACCTAGGGCGGGCCCCTACGCGAGGCGGCGCTGGGTGTGGCTGCCAGGCGTGGCGGGTGCGCAGCGTCCCGACATCATGGCCTCGGCAATGGCGGGCTCCCCACGTGAGGCGGTGGCGGCAGCGCTTAGGTGAGTGCTCTCCCAAAGACGGTGGTGTGGCTACGGGTAGACCCCAAGGGTGGACGTGAGCTCAGCGGGTCCCCCTTTTTTTACCTGCACGGCCGCACCATGGGCTGCTCACCGTGGCCGCCCAGTGACTCCACAGCCTGGATCTGGTGCCTCCATGGGTGATCCGGTGCCTCCATAGCCGAGATCCATCCATCTTGGTACGTCTCCTCATCTCGTGAGTGCGCGGGCGGCGGCTCTAAGTCACCGACCACCGGCAGGTGGGCTGGCCCAGATCTAGCCGCTTTAGCGTAGCATCATGAGGTGCTTGGGAAGGCATGCGCGAGTTGGCCTCAGAGGGCCATCGCCCGATCGGCCGCTAGCCTCGGCCTCTAGGCACGCGCAAGGTGCGGCTTACGCCAGCAGCCTAGCCCCACTGGAATGCGAGCGCGTAGACGTCTGACCTTCCCAGCTCACCACCACGGCCCCGGGCGTGAGCGACGCGAGAGGGGCACAAGTGCGGGCCTGCCGACGGGCGCGAAGCGCTTGTGCGCGGGCGCGCCCCACCGCCCATTGCCCGCCCGGCCCGGCCCGGCAGTCGCGACGAGCCCACCGGCCGCCGTAGATGACGCCCACCGCCGGCCAAGTGCCTCACCGCCGTCTTGGAGTACGTCACCACCGTCCTCACACTGAGAGGTTCGTGTGTCGTCCTTCTCGATCTCGATCTGTGTCCGATCTCCACCTTCTTCTTGATCTCGATCTGATTGTTGCGTCTTTTCTGGATCTGATTTGGTTATGTCTTGTGATTACTTACGTGATTTCCATGCCAAAGAATCACCCGTGACATCGGCAACAACCCTCCTCTACCAGGTTTGCTAAGCGGACCCGGCGGTGGCATACATCCAAACGACCAAACCAATTCCTTTTTTTCGTAAAACACCCGCCGATGATGGTTCAGTTTGTCGCATGCCAAATTTACTTGGATTGTCGTGACATCTGTTGCTCCATACTTATTTATGTATATGTACATGCCATATTTATATGCACAAATATGCTATTATAGCATTTCCTTATTGTTGATTCATGCTAAAAAATCGCTTTGTCTTCACAGTTATATGCCAATGGAGATATGGAGGATCTTGATTCACAATGGAACCTCATGCTGATTATAGTCTCCACTTTTCTTCTTTTAATAATGAGAATATGAGATTAGGAGTGTTTCTAGATTTATGGTAGTCCTTCTGCCATTTCTGTTTGGACTAAAGTTTCTTTATGCTTGGATGCTAATAGTACCTAATAAAATCACCAATACTTTTGTAATTACGTTTGGTTTGATCTATAGTTTTCTCCATGTGTGTGGAATATAATTTCACTAGCATCATCCCTTCCATGATGGTGTGCTTATCCTAGGTGTCGCCTCAGCAATGTATACATCAATCGTCTATTTAATTTGGATCCCTCTCTACAGGAGAATCGCAAAAAGGGAAATAATTTCTTATCCAACTAGCCAATCATGCTATCAGTTTTTCATTGCCTATTCCATCTATAATTCAAGATACTTGGTTACCTAGCAAGTGAATGAGATATTGCATTGTTCATTTTGACTGCAGCAATATTGTCCATTTATATCCTATGATATTATCTTGACAGCAGTTCACTTTGGAAAAGGAAATTTTGTTCATCTATAGAGTCCCACCGTTTCACTAAATTAAGATTCCATGTTAATATATTGTGATGCAAGAACTATTCAGCTCAGAATGCAAAAGTTCGCCTAATCAACATTGCTTTTTACAGGTCAGGGATGGGACGAGACACAGCTAAAATATATTGTGTCCAAATCAATGTGCAATTGAAGCAACTGACAGCAAATCAATCTTTCAAGGTTTGGTCTCAAGGTATTTCATATTACATCTTCAGTTTGTTGCTTCATATTTGCTATCCCCTATTGTTCATAGAAATATCCAGTTTCTGATATAGCGAGCCATGCATTTTGATAGATATACTTATTGTGGGCTATCATGCTGCAAAACATGAATCGTGTCAGATCATGTATCCTTGCATAATGATAGATCTTGAACGTGATCTAGCCTAGCCAGATTGATCAAACAGTTGACCTGGCTCTGATCATGTCGTTTGTTGGATCTATTGTTGCCTCTGGAATGCATCTAGCACAGGTAGGTTGGCCGGTCATTATTGCTACTATAGCTCTCTTTCAAAAAGACATTATTCATATAGTTGTTTATCTTTATCCTCTCATCCTTAGTTGGGCTGGCAAGGAGATGCCTCCGGCTTGAACTCTGATTTCTTTGTGCTGATGCATCAATCCTTCACCTGTACAGCTCCAGTTTACTTTGATGCATTTCACAATAGTGCCTTATAGATTGCTACATTCTAGATGGGCATGCCTTGGTAGGGTTCTCCTGCCAAATGATAAAATTGAAGCATCCATATAGGGTTAGTATTTGTTACATGAAACCTGCCAACTATTTAGGTTCTCCATGCAGCTTGGGATAGCCTACTCCTGCTCTAATTTCTCCTTGCCAGTTTTTTAGATGCCCATGCTATAGTTTCTATATATGCAGGTTTCTAATTTCTCTTTATCATCATACATGCACATATACACTTTCTGAACCTTCCCCTGTTCTAATTTTCCTGATCAATTCTTTAGATATGCTCATTATTTGTTATTTTACAATGTCAGTTCTTTAGATGCCCTTGCTGATCCTGCAACTTTTTCTTTATATATGTATTCATGATACCCATATATTAGTGTTATGGATAGATTCCTATCAACAATACATACTTTGGATTATGCTCATTCTGTAGGCCTAACAATGGACGCGTTGATCAGTGGTTAATAATCCTGTTTGAAGAGCTGACCTGCTTCATGTTCTGCTGACCTTGTGATCGATACTCATGTTAAGCTGCCAAATAGTGCAGGTTTTTGCATAGAGCATATTATGAATCCTAACATGATTATGAAATAATTGTGAATTAAATTAACTACAACTAATTTCATTTGCAGTCAAGGCTGTCACACTGCAATTTTACAGAGGATGGTGTTTATTGATTATATGTTGTGGTACTTTGGTTATCCTGCTGCAGAAGATTCATGCCATGCAGTTTTGTCAAACTCTGGTGCTACCTCTTACAGAGAGGCCTAATAAGGTATTTTGGAATGGTAACGATCCCTGATGTTCTAATTAATGTAATACTGCACCTCCTTCCATCTTGTGCTTTTCAATTTGCTAATCACGGTTATGATACATAATGTTCATACTCCCACCTTTTTGTCGCATATAAATCTGTCTTGTCTACATAATGCACACCATGTATTAAAAGTAACTTTTAACTTTGCAATTACAGGATACTAAATGTTAACCTAACCTCAAATAAAAATTCCTTTTGCTTACTCTCCACAGCGGCGCATCCTAAATTTATATTTGACAATTGTATTTGTATGTGCCCAACCTTCAATAATACTAATGTGTTCCTCAATGCTGCCTCCAGTTCAGATTCAGGCTTCAGTCTGATGATAGGCTTGCTTCTATTTCCTTTAAGTTCTTGATTTGCTGGTAGTTATCCTCTCACCAAGAGATTTGTCAAGTTTGGTTCCGGCTGAACGAGTCCACTACCACTAATATGCCAGATATTTGAATTTAATTTTCATTGTTTAGTGTTCTGCTATTTATTTGCTCATGTGCCTGCTAATTAAAGGATTATTTTTAGCATTTCACAGGAGCTCGACCCACTGTGGTAAAGAAGAGCACTAATTATGAATTGAACAAAGAACTTACACTCTGCGGTTTCTATTAGACCGTTATGCATTCACCTCCATATCTTATCTCCCTTTCCGTTCTTAATTTATCGTTTGTGTTCTTTTCCCTTTGTCCTTTCCAAACTAAACTAATTTTGGCGGATGTGGCAAATATTTGAATAATTTATGATGTTTAGAGGTCCGCTATTTAGTTCCCTGTGTGCCTGGGAACATAATTTATGTTGCTGTAAATTTAAGGTACCCCTATATCATGTTCTAAAAAATGGGCGTTGGACATGCAATCAGCTAATTTGTTTTGATGTAAATTTAACAAGCTGCCATACATATGCACTTCCTGTGGTATTGTATTGTGATTAGCAGGTTTGTAGCTAATATATTTGGATCTGAAATATGGTTTTAAGTGCTATGGAAAACAATGGACAAAGCCCACATGTGTGAAGACAAATTGGCTCCAATCGAAGATAATATGAGAGAGAGCATCTCAGCAAGCAGAACAGGTCCCAACTGGTACAAGAAAATGGATAACATGAGAGAGTGCAAGGTACCCCAGCAGCAAGATGGTGATGCCCTATTCAATCCGGTCACTCAAAATACTTAATTCGTTTTGATAGATATGCATGTCTCATGTGTTTGGTTTGACACTTTTGAATTTTCCATTGCTTTAAAACAATAAAGTGTGCTTAATTGTTCTATTTTTTCATCCCATTTACCAGATCTGTCCATCCCACCTCGCTGCTGGATCCGTTCATTCCCTCTCCAGATCTCTGTGTAATACTGGATGTGAGGCTTCCCTTTGTTACTCTTCGTTGTGGCGTGGGTAAGCTCTCTGTTTTGGTAGGTTTTCTTGGTCTATTATAATTTATACATTTTCGCTTTTCTTGTCTCAGATTCCTTTTTCGTGCTTTATGCTTAGTGTATCGATCTGTGAGCGATTTGTGAGAAAATATACTCTGATAGCGTTCGGGCAGCCTGTTGGAAATATTGCATGTAGAAACAATTTGGACTAATCTTGCAGCAACTGAGTGACCTCTGTATAAGCCTTGTGTTAGTATCTCATTCCATGTTTATGTTTATCATATCTCAAGTCATATTATTTGCAGGTTAGCAGCTTATCTTCTTTTTTTAAGCATTCTATTTCCCCTGTTTAATTTTCTTTCGAACAAATTTTCTCCTGGTAACCTATGCTTGCTAGGGAACTGCTGCTCTCCCTTCCCTCCTCCCCCCTCCTGAATTTCTTGGAAAAGGGAAAGTAGCACAATTTGAGAAGCTATTTATACTTAAAATGAAATAATATAGATCTACAAGCAAATATGTCTTCATCTCATTTTATATATGCCATAGCACATTTTAGTAATATTTCCATGGCTGAGTTCCATCCCCTCTATATAAGTTTGCTTGTGTCAGATAGAGTCGATGCGTTACAGGCTTACAGCGTAGTCCCAAAAGATCTCTACATCTGACAGCTTGCATTACTGAATTGCAGCTTGATTTTTGTTGCTCACTCTTCAAGAATTGCCTTGCTGGATTGCCACTTTACATAGTTCCTTATTAGCATTTCCAAATAATTTCCTGCGCGCCTGCACCTGTGCAGCTGTGGGCTCCTGCATGCTCCTTTGACCCTCTGCGGCTCTGCCTTTTGTCGATCCGCTGTGTCTGGTGTTTTTTCGATTTGGTACGTGGAGTGGGCTGCAGCCTATGGTGATTCATGATTTGGAAATTTGGTGATGGCTGGGGTTGGGAGACGAGATGCCTGTGGTAATTCTGATTTTGATTTCGTGTGTGAGGTAGGATGTGGTGATTTCTGATTTTTTACGTTTGGATTTGGTGATGGCAGGTTTTGTACCAAATATTATGGCACTAATGAATGATGACGGCAATGCAGGATGTATGCTTCTTAAAGGTTTGCCGACTGCTGGAATCTTGAAGCTCATAGCTCAACCTGAAATGGTACTTAATCTTGTGCAAGGTTATAAAAATTATGACATCCCTGCATCTGGTGAAGGTGCATTGTTCTAAATGAAATAGTATTCTATCTGTTAGTAACTACGTTATTGCTAGAATGTATAACACTATAACTTAGAGGTGTTCTGGGTAGGATGTGTTTTATGTTGACCTCTTTCCTGCTCGATCTTCTACATAGACGATTTTACCATGGGCTCTAGGCCTGCTGTTTTCATGCCAATATTTGCACTTAATATTTACCATAGTTGCGTTGTATATCATCAAGGTTCGACACTTGTTTATGTATTATCACCTAGTTATTTGTTCTTGTAAATGCTTCGATGCTCCATAATTTGAGTTTAGTCACTGAGCCCTCACAGTTCTTGGGCTGTGAGTATGTGTATCACCTTGATTTTGTTTTACATCTCAGTAGCTGCCAGTAACATCATGCTTTGTTGTTCCTCTAGAGATTGTAGTGTTGAACTCTTGATGGCGCTATGTTGCACTTTGCAGTGTGAGTTTGACCCTGTTTTACCTAAAATTGTAACTGCCATGGACTCGCGGCCTTGCGTAATGTCCCAAACCATTCTATCTAGCTCATTCTTGGAATTCCCTGCAATTTGTGGCCTAAACAAGTTCAATTGAGCAGTCTAGTATACCGATTGATACTTGATTTTGTAGCCAAAGAATTTGATAAACATAGTTCTAATACATTTGACCATTTTCAGGCTGAAAACGAAGATGGTGAACCTGAGGATGACGAAGTTGATGCGGATGCAGAAGACAAGGAGAACATCGAAAGCAAAGCAGGATCTTCCCTGCCAAATAAGAGGAAAAGGGATAGCAAGGATGATGCCAATGGAGACAAGTAAAACGGTGAGGGAAATAGTATTTCCTGAACTTCGGAAGCGTTCCTGTGCACTGATTATTATTTGCATGCTTTCTGGTTCTTTTTTTCCCCAGCACTTGTAATAGACTAGAGCATAGTGTTTTTAGGCAATTCCATTTCTGAAGTATCTTCTGGATTCTGGAAGTTGTCTGACTCTGAAACAATGAGTACTCTTGGATGTCCCCAGCATGTATACTCTCTTTGTTCGGTATGACTTCCTGATGCTACTAATCGAGATCCCAGTTCATATTATGATACTTGTGCTTCTGGAGGATGACCTTTTTATGCTTGTATGTAAACTATGTATATGTTTCATTGACTTCCTGGTGCGCTATTTCCTACCTCAAGGTAGTGCACTCCGTCTCAAATTGTTTTGGACTCTTTGGTTGTCACCTGACACCTGACTTCTAGAATCCGAAGCGTTCAAAGATGTGGACTGACTGAAGTGACTGTGAAACGCTTCCATTAAAACTTGTTTGTAGGAGGTTGTTTCCATTAGAAATAATTCCACTTGGGCTGGTTCCCAAATGAATATTCGATGCATTTTTGCTTGTGTTAACACTCAAAAGTGTATTCATTTTAGGACGGAGAGAGTACTTAAGTGTTAACACTCAAAATTGTCCGCGAATAAAGTTTTATAGTCCGCTAAAAGCACGGTAAAGACCCGCTAAAAAAACACGGTAAAGATGAAGCAATAAATGGTGGTCTCCGGAGAATTTATACGACGAGTGCAATAGACTGAACGTGCAAAGTATATAACACAAGATGGCGAGTGCCTCCCTAAACTATCTAGAAATTCACTCAGTAAATTTGAAAGCACTGGACATCTTCACCTACGCAGGGTGGGTCGAAAGCAGGTGGACACATTTAATGCCTCCCCTCCATGCTACCATCACATAAAAAAAAGTCGGGCAGGCGAACACATTTAATGCCTCTCCTCCTTACCATAAGATAAAAATAATTCACCGACTATGCAGGAACATTTGTACTCACACATGCAGCCATGCATCTAAGAGACGGCTTGGGTTGCGTGCACGTTGCTCCCGAGGTGGTCGCCATTAATACGGCTCCCTAGCCAGTGCAGGTTCAACTTCCCAGCCGTGCAGCGTCCCATCATCCCTTAGCACCTCCGTGTCCACCTCACCATGGCAAACATCAGGGCGATCGCTGCGGACTATGGCCGACGATCTGCTGCCTTCCTTGCACTGCTCGTGTGCCCGACACTACCAGCAGCACTATCGGCATAAATGAGGAAATAAAGCTTCGGAACCTATTTTTAAACTAAAACTTGACAACAAATTCTTTTCAAAAAGTTAGGACGTTGCATGTGAAATTATATAAGTAGCCCTATTACTATGGTTATGTATCCAAGATAGATGACACTCTGCTGACTTACGTAGGCTTAATCAAGTTCTTTGCAGGTATACTGACCCCAAGTATAGTCCGATAGTATCGACTAGCTACAGCGAGAGATCGGCGTGCCAAAAAACTAAGAATGGTTGCCCTATATGTTGGCAACAGTAAAAGGACGTATAGGACGTGCATTCATGCATATCCTGTTTGTGCATTGTAGTGCCCGTATTGCTTGCAGATACGCCATCCATAGGTGTCACGCGTGTCGTATGGTGCACGCCTAACTCGTTCCTGTTCTGGAGGTAATGCTAAACTATGGCTTTGTGCTTCGCGTCACATGTGGTTCATGCCTGCCTAATATTTGGCTTTAATTTCTAACCCTACCTTGGTGAGTTAGTATTCTATATAGTGCATAACCCTGTATTGGATTCAATAGAAGTGCTGGCTTTGCTACTGCATTACTCTTTCTTTTTCCTTTTAATGAAATGATACGCAGCTCTCATGTGTGTTCGAGAAAGAAATATATGCTCCACCGTATAAATTGGAAGTCGTATAAATTTAAGTGTAAATTTGGAAGGTGTATAAGTTCTGTGTGGTCCTAATTGAACATATAACTTTGTTCTATCCAAATGAGTTCATAATTTAGAACTTCTCACTATCTGACAAAGAGTACGGAAATAAGCATCACACAAAGCACTGAATAATTGGCAGACTCAAGTGGGTTACTAAAACCTTTTGTTTTATATTTGTTTTATTTACTATTTAGCTTGGATAAAAATTGTTACAAAAAAGGTTAATACAGATAAGTGATAGGCATGACTAAGTTTGAGACGGGCAATAGGGCATCAATATAAGTATTTGTCACTTTTACGGTGGAGCAAGCATTCCGGGAATCTCAGAGCTATCTTGTGACAAGTTCAAGGAATTGTGTATTGTGTAAATATCGAGACACAATCACAAAAGAAAATATTAAAATAATTATTCTGAAATAATGATAAGATTGCATAGGATACACATACAAAGCTAACAAGTATTATTGGGGTCATGAGACTAGAAAACTACCTTCTCGATGAAAAGTGGCCCTTCAAGAAGGAAAGTCACACCTGATTGATCTTCTGAGACGTTTTCTTTTTCTTGTTCCCATTACCATCAAAGTATGGGAGGACACGGTGGTAGCAGGCATATAACCATACAAATGCATTATCGCTGCCATATATATGGTCTAAGTACTACCATGTGAAACGGTTCCACATAGACTGATACCCCACGGCAGAGTCAGTAAAAATAATATTGTATATTACAGCCACCATAGTATCCCTCGTAAATGTTAAAGTGCAGCCTATCCGAACTTTATTTAGTTATTACTGACAAGGAACTCACATGGATACCCAGCACTGATACTATGCAGCTACGTAAAAACTTAACCACAATGACAATTGCAAAGGACATCGCATCACAATATAGCTGGTATAGGAATTGCGCCGCTATTTATTTGGTGAATGTAATAAATAACTTAATCACGCGTAGTCAAGTTGTGAACAGGCCCTATGCCCTTGAAATTTGAATAAATCTGCGAAACTTGAATATTTATTCAACTCTTCTTATTTCAACAACTATCTCAGGGCCTCTCGTAGGGTAGCGGGCGTATTACAAGGATATACAATATGATTGATGCCACCATAGTAGGAATTAGGATAGCAAAGATGGTCATGGTGAGCTCATCTTCATCTAAGCACATCTTGAGAGTGTCAGCTTCTTGCTTCTGACAATGTACTCCGGCTCCTGCTTGATGTTTTCTTCGATAGCCTCCAGCTTGCAACACTTATCTCAGTCTTTTTCCTAAAATGTTAAAATAGGTTGGCATTTGAATAGGGGGCTTATGCTGGTGATTAGTGTTGAGTGTAGAGTGTCTTGTTGTGAAAGGGGATATAGACGATTGACGACGGGTTTAGAGGGTGGGTGCGCGCCATTATCGGCGGCACTGAGCAACATTAAGGGCCAAGGGAATCAGGTTTGTGGGGGACAGCAGCGGCAGCATCAGGCCAATGGAGGTGACATCACGAGCGGTGTTGTGGGGCGGTGGTGCGACGTGCGGTGGGTGGCGGTGCAGAAGAGACAGTGGCGTGACGCTGAGAGGACAGCACCAGTGTGCGGGAAAAGGAGCGCGGGTGAGTGGCCACTGGCGGTGCGCGCGGCTTTAATTTGCATGCGGTCTGCTGTGCGCTTTGCTGGTTGCATGGGTGTGGAGTAAATGCAGCTAACTCGCACACCCAAGCAACCGGGAAGTGGAGGCGGCGTGGAAGGAAAACACTGGCGGGTCACGAGGTGGGGAGAGCATCGACCATGGTGCGCTCCCTGCGCGAGCTTGAGTGGAGAGAGGAAAAAGAAGGGGAGAGGGGTTCGCTTGACGAGGAGGCGTGCGAGCGGCCGTGCCCCAAAAGAAGAAAAGGAGGGGTCCGGTACGGGGGCAAGGGCGAGAGTCGAGAGCCGACAGGGTGTGGGAAAAGGAGAGAAAACGAACTGTGCGAATGAACAAGGCGAGTGCGGCATAGCCAAACGAGAGCTGAACGCAAGTGGCTCCCGGTATCGACAGTGTCCGCAGGTGTCGATGCGTGCGTAGCGCGGTCAAACCAGACACTGGGATTGGGACATGGCGTCAATTTAAGTGTTTCAATCACTCCAGACTACTCGAATAATAACTTTTCCGCACTCGCCGTCCTTGTGCACTGTGCGTTTCTCCTTTTCCTAGCCTCTGGTCCGCTCTTGATCCTCGCCCTCGTCCCCGTACCGGACCCCCCTCCCTTCTTTCTTCTTTTGGGGACACGGCCGCCCGCACGTCTCCCTCGTCAAGCGAACCCTCTCTCCTCTCCTTTATTCTCCCCTCCGCTCGCTTGCGCGGGGAGCGCGCCATGGCCGACTTTATCCCCACAGTGTGAACCGGTAGTGTATCCCAATCATGATGTCTCCACTTTCGGTGCGCTGCGCGCCATCTTTGTTCGCCACTATAAGATGCCCTTGGTCCTTGCTCTTCTTCTTCATCCCCACCCCTCTCGAATCCGAAGTAGAGCTACGAGATCCGGTCGTCATTGTGGAACTAGGTTCGTCTAATAGAGGCGATGGTGTAATCTGACAAGAAGGGATATGGTTTTCGAACAAGTTCAAGTCTATCCTTGGTTAGTTTGGTCTTAGGGTTCACGATGTTTGACTTCTCAGTCTCCTGTTTCTGGATCTGTGGGTCATACGCCATGTTTTGGATAATCATTATCTTGTTGTTTCTTCATTGTCCTCGTCTATCCCGACTTCTGGAGTAAGCCTTGGCTGTACTAGGTTACTCTTAACCATGTGACTTGAAATCCCGGAGTAATTTAGTGTTCGACGTCGTGTAATCTTTCGTGTAATTTCATATTTACGAAATGTGTTGTAGTTTCGCCTAAGGGGAGCGAATCCTAATTCACTCTTTTGTAAACTCTCGCGTTAGGAGACGTACTTGTGTTGTAGTTTTTGCTCTTTCCACCTATAATGTAATCCTAACTAATGTTGTGCTTTGAATCTAAGTGTGTTAGTTGCTTGAGCTCAACTCCATCAAATACTTCTTTCCACTAACATGTCATTGATTTGCAGACCTAGAATAGACACCATGTAATGACAACCAACCTCTATATTCGTTTACAACATTGTAATGAAAAAAACCATGTTACCTTTCCTTCTCATATTTTTTCATTTAATGTACCAAATAGACCAACCTTTCGTAGCAACGCGATGAGAACATATATTAGACATATGAGCCATATTTCTTAAAAATTTTCCTATACCAAGCATATCACCCGCAGCGAAGCGCGGGCAGCAGTGGCTAGTACAGTATGAACACACAACACAAACCCGCGTGCAGTCACAGTCAGTGTATGCATCTTCCTCCCTCGAACGTCCATCCGATCTTCCCCATTTGGCGCTCCCACAGCGGGCGCGCCATGTAGCGCTTCCAGTCCGCGATCACCCTCCTGAGGTCGAACAGCTTGTTCTCCAGCCCGACGCAGCAGGTCATGTGCACGGTGGCGATGCGGTTGAGGTCCCTGCCCAGCTGGCAGAAGCCGCTGACGGTGGCGGCGTCGATGAACCGGATCCGGACGCCCAGCCTGCCCGCGAGCTCCCGCTTGATCTCGTTGAACACGAACTGGTCGTGGTTCTCCGGGAACCGCCGCCGCGCCGCGTGCCAGTACGCCATGGCGCGGATGGTCCGGGCCGTCGACTTAACGTAGATGAAGCCCGTGTTGGGGAAGTTGCCCAGGTCGTCCAGGTTGCCGAAGTAGAAGTCGCTCGACGTCGTGATGTCCGCCGCCATCGTGATGTGCACCAGCGGGTTCCGGAACCACGCCACGTCCACGTCCTGCGTGAACGGAACGCCTCGTGAACATCGATTAGATATTGATGATTGATGCATTCATCGGTGAACGGGGACGGAAATTAAAAATACTGCGTGCGTTGTGTACGGGGTACGTGCCGTGAAGAGCAGGTTGTAGCCGAGCTCGAGGATGCGCTGCTGCAGCTTGAGCTTGCTCCACACGAGGTCGAGGTAGTCCTGGTGGTCATGTAGCTCTTGGCGCCGGAGAGGTCGAGCCCCGCCTTCTCCGGCCGGAGGAGGTGGCAGTGCGGGTGCACGGCCTGGCACCGCCGGAACGCGCCGTCATCCATGGCCACCACCACGATGTGCTTCAAGAAGTGCGACACGTTCTCGCCCACGCGGAAGCTCTCCAGGAACGAGTCCAGCAGCGACCCCGGCGCCGCCCACGCCTCGTTCACCGACGTCATGATCACCGTCCGGTCCTCCATCGCCGCTCGCCGCAGCATCCGCGCAAACTCATCCGCATCGTCATCGGAATCAGACGCGCCCGCCTGAAAGAGAAACCACGACGACATTAGTTGACCATCGATGACCGGCCGAGCATGTGTACGCTCTGCTCGGGCCCAAGAACAAGGAAGCAGCGCATTACCTCATTCGCCGGAGGAGCTCTTACTCCGCCGGTGTGTTGCTCTGCAGCGACGACGACCGTGCCGTTCGCTCGTGGAGTACTGCAGCGCACGCTACCTGAGCCAGGGACCTCCCCACTTCTCTGAGGACCGGTCTCCAGCGCGGGCCATGCGGGCCTCGCCGTCGCCGTCAGGAGGAAGAGGAGCAGCACGGTGGCCGAAGCCGCCCCGAGGAGGAAGACGACCAGCGGAGACAGAGACGGGCTGTTCTTGGAGGTGGCCATTCCTGCTGAGGGCGAAATAATGCTACTACTAGTAATAGGTAGCTAGTCCCGAGTCCCAACTCGCATATATCTGCAATCATGCCGATCTGTTCCGAAATTGACTTCTCTTGGAGATTGATAGTCTGATGATGGATGTGCCAGTTTGTGCTGCCCAACTCTCGTGTTTCATGCAATATTTTTCTTCCGTTATTCTACCTGTCTGGTATCACTTGTGCCAAACGCAGGTAGGATTATATTTTAGGACGTAAGAATTTCACTTAAATCATATAGTAATTTAACACTAATCAGTTTAATTTTATAGGGAAAAAAATGCAGAAACACACACAAAAAAACTCGTGTTCTAAACAGAGTCTTCCCTAGGCGATAGCAGATTCTGCCCTCTAGAGCACATGTTCGTGTGTTTCACCGTTAGATTTGCTTTGACCTTTTAGTGTATAAAAACAAGAAACACTTTGAGCACACGAATGTATGCAGATGTAAACGGTCAAAAATTGTGAGAGCATCAGTCACCCCACCCCCTAGCCGGAGCCGTTAATCAAGTGAATGTCTCGAGCATTGGGCACATAAACAAGGGACCGGGCACAGTACAGATTGCAATAATAATGTTTAATAATTGGTTTTCTCTCTTTTTTTTAAGTATGCAGAGGAGATAGACCTGTGACCTATCGGTCGAATCACAAGCGATCAGTTTCATACGCCCTGGTCGCTTGCTTATAAGCCGTACTTTTTCAGCCAACAAATAATATTTTTCTCTCACAACAAATCAGTCAAAAGTACTTTCAGTCATGGCTTATCAACCAAGCGAACAGAGCAATAATACATGAGAGCTCCATCATTACCATATGGTGCCCTTTTCTATTCTATATATAGCTGCGATGAAACTTCTGCAACTGAGACTATTATAATACGGGTCTCAAATATTCAGACTTCAAATGAAGGGTTGTTAGAGATTTATCTATGCCACGAATTCATACGGAAGAACAGAAAAATAGAGATCTGTCAGCATCAAGAGAGATGCTTGACGATTTTAACGTCCAACTACTCGAATTGCAGCGCGATGCACGTGCCAAAGTGCCATAGGTCAGGCAAGATGGTCACTCCGAACAAGAAACCTCACCAGAAATGAAGGTCATCCATCCGTTGTTCCGGAGAGGAAAGAAACTGACGAGAACAGGGCTTGAGCTTGACAATGACAAGTGTTCCCCCAATCCGGCTCATTCTTCGCTTATTCTCTTCCATTGAAACCAAGACAGGTTTCTGACAGACCCTGTCGGCTTTGCACTGAAACTCCAATGTTTTTCCCCCTCTGCAACAATGGGGGTGATCAAACAGCACGGCAGTTTGCAGTTTGGGGAAGGACAATGGACAACATGCTCACCCATTTCTGACCTCTTCATAAATTGTAAGCCTGCTTCAGTCATCAGCTAAACATATATGTACTAGTATTTGGAATTTTGTAGATGATGGAGGTAACCTCCAACCTTTATTTGGACTAAGCCACAAAGTAGGGATACACACGCCCCATTTTGTCTATCTAACTGTAAGATTGATGAGCGGAGTCGTGTAAGAACATTTCATGGATCCTGCAAAATTGGGCGAGAAACTGTTTTAATTTTCGAAGGAATAGGAAATCCAAATAGGCCAGCTTGTCGGCCTTCGCCATGGCACCATAGGCCCATGAGTAGTTTAGGTTGATCCCAATGGATCCCAAGGTGGTCATAGTCAAAATGTAGCCCCTTTGTGGTAATTACCGGGCCGGAAACGGTCTCTCTTGTATTTTAAAACTTCTACCTTCTTAATACAATGATACACAATTCTCTTGCGTATTCGAGAAACTCCTCATCTTTCATTGAAAGTTGAAACCCCCTGCTCGCTGCTGTAGAAATCTGGTAAGAAACTGTTCAATTCGTGAAGGCTTCCATGGAAAGGACGACCACCAGAAGAGTTTCACACAAATTTGGCACGAAACATCTCGATCCTCACAGGGACAACGAAATTTCCATGTATTCCATCTGGATAGTCCAAGTTTTTGCATATACTGAAGTATACTGAAGTTGAATTGTCGCTCTCTCTGAATCTCTGATGCGCGTGGGCCTGCCTGCCATGCACCTCGCTCCCCTTCGTCTTCTCCGGCGTCGTCCAATCCGTGGCGATATTGTTGAGGTCATGCACCTTGTTCTCCAGGCCCATGCAGCAGTCGGCTGATTCTGGAAATCACAGAAGCAGCTCGATCCTGGCCCTGAGCCATGCTTGATCTTGCTCAACACCATTTGCTAGTTGTCTGGCTCGTTGGCTTCATATAGTAGAAGTTGCAGTTGATCTCGTAGTCTAGGAGATCAGGCTTCATCTTGGATGGAGCTGTCCAAAAAGCAGCTCATGTCTAAGTGCTCTTTTCTCTCTTTTCTTTCTTTTGGGTCCTCTAGAACTTGTATAGGGTGTCGCTTGTTTTGTATAAGTGCTCTTAACTGTTTTGCTATCTTTCTTTCGTTAGGCGGTGAGTTGGGACAGTGTGGTGGAGAGTTTGGTAACCCAAGCATTACTATTAAGCTTTCAATAGAAGCTGGGCCAATGGTCTAAAAAGCAGCTCATGTTAGCGTAGACAAAGATCAGGAGATGTGCCGGAATGGGTTGCGGCTCATGTTAGCGTAGACAAAGATCAGGAGATGTGCCAGAATGGGTTGCGAAGCCACAAGTTACTCACTCGTGGGCTAGATTTGTACACGGGCCTTTAAAATTTCGGGTCCCTGTAGGAACGCGTAGAGGAAATCCTAGACCCAACCCGTTGGGGGAAACTGTTCCCGCTCTTGCCCCTTCGGCTCTAAAACCCGCGGGGACCTACCCCGAACACGATCCGCTGCCATCCCTAATATTATATAAACACAACCCTCACCTCCTCCAGTTTACCCCCCGCGCCGTCTTTCTCGTCAAACCAGCAAAAACCCTAACTAGTTCAAAAAAAAAAGCCAAAACCCTAACCCTGGGAGCCATGTCTTCCCTACCTCGGCGCAGCCCGTCGCCACCACCCCTCAGCCGCGGATGAGGCGACATGACTGGCAGGTTCGCTCTCTTGGCGGATGAGGCGACACGATCAGATGAGTTCGCTCTCATGGTGGTGTGTGCACTCGTGGTCGGGGCCGGGCGTGCGCCGCACACGCGCGACCGACTTGTATGTGACCTTCCTTCTCGGGAGGTTAGGCACTAGACCCGGTGACCCTAACGACACTGGCGGCGGCCAGCAGCAGCCTCGGCGACCTCAGCGAACCCGCATGGATCTAAATCATCAACAATCGTGAGTTCGCCCCACTATCTACTATGGGCCACCGCCTCCTTCAAATCTCATGCAAGCCTCGCCTCCTCCTCGAGTCTCCGCCTCCATGGTTTTCTCCTTGTGTAGCACACTCTAACTGCAGAGGGTTTGTGTCTCGTTGTTTTTCGATTTTGATCTTATGGTTCACACATCTCGTATCGCGTAGTTTTAAGTTTGCGGATTATGTTTACGTCATCATCTGTCTTTTACTATTCACCACAAACACCTGTTTCTCCTGTTTTGAGGTACAAAACTAATACTAGTTATACTCTTCTCTTGTTCATCCGTCCTTCCCTTTTATACAGTTCTGTTGGTGTGCCTTGAGTTGTTTTTTTATTTTTATCTTATGGTTTGCCATGTGCCATTTCTATTTAGAAGAAATGTTTTGTCTACTTAAAGATTGGATATTGCAGCTTCTGTTTTTCCTAATGTCTTTCAGTACATGTTGATTTGATTTTTCTATCTATTTGGCTTCCAGTTTCTTTCGGAAGCAGTTATGTGTGTGACCTAATGGAAAATCACGCCTCTCTAGCCTAATCTCTCTAAAACATTGAAGCACTAATCCTAAGGAACAGAACATAGGGTGAAAGAGATGGCTATCTTGGGCAACCACTATTCTTATGTATAGGGTTATTACATATTTTCAAAAATACCCTTATGTTTAGACTTGAACCACACTTAGCCACCAGGACGAAATTATCCAATTTGTCTTTCATGCATCGGACGACTACGAGTCCTTTATGAAGTCGCTTTGCCTTGACACAAGCTCTTTGATGACGCCATGTGCCGTCCTGAGATCCTCCCTAGATTTCGAGGCCCAAATCTAAAACCACTATGCCTGCGGTTTGGAGGCCGAAACCGGCAAAGCCTGCAAGCCGCATACTACTATGCAAAACCTCTGACGCCAACGCGTGTCCTCCATGTTCTCATCTTAGCGGTTCACCAAGTGTTCGCAACACCTTGCCTTGACTTGGTCCAACACTGGTTTATACTCCGGTCATGCTGTCTTCATCACCATCTTGCATGTACTCTTGCTTATTGACGTGTCCAATGCAAGTGTTGGCTGTCCACGATCCATCCTCCGCCCCTTGATCCCTGGGCTTTGCACGTTTTTCTCCGTAGTTGCAAGCTTACAAGTGTGGAAGTTCATATACTCCATAGCTCATCACTATTGCCTTACAAGTTTGTGCGATCAAAATATATCCTCTTGAAATCCCCACTTTAGAGCATCTCCAAGAGTATCCAAAAGAGTCTTCCAATCCAGGAATTTTGGCAAGATTGAAAAAACTCATCTCCAACAACTCTCAAACCCACCTCCCAATCTTTTGGCACCTGGAAAAAAACTACACCCACGCGCGCACCACACCCACACGCCGTAAAAAGTTGCGTATCATCGTGCCAATGCGGAGGTGGAAGGACGTGGGGAGAAAAAAGTAGGATAAGGTTCCTGATGGAAATGTATAAGAGAGAAATAAAGTACAAAGGTGGTTAGTATGATTTAGAAATAGTTTAGGATTCCTGATGTAAAATTACATTCTATCTCTTTAACACGAGATTTTGGAAATTGTTGGGGTTATAGCTTTTTTATGTCTCCCAATATATTTTGCAAAGGTTGGAAAACCTATTTTTGGGGAGTATTTTTAGATACTGTTGGAGATGCTCTTAGGGCTCCTTTGGAACGCAGGAATTTCATATGATTTGTACATAATTTTCACAAGGATCAGATCATTTTTTTTATAAGTCGACAGGAGGGGAGAGGGTCCCCCACCTGGGTTTTATTGTATTGGTCGGCTCTAAAAGCCATAGTTTGAAACATTACAGGGTTTCAGGCATTCCTTGGCGCACACATCGCGCTGCCTGACGAAACTGAAAGTAACTAAACATAAAATAACATAGGAAGCGTAGGTTGTTACATTGAGCTTGAAAGGATCGAGCACGACGTTGTTGCGATGTGTCTATCTTCAAGTTTTAGCCTCGCTCTCCAAATATATGCTTCCAATTTGCATGCTGAAAGGGCACCCGTGATGAAAGCATTTTGTGCGTTTGAAACCAAAGGGATAACTTCATTTATGCACAGCGAGTAATTCAACTGCTACATAGAATGAAAAGGTCGGTTCTATTCATTAAGCTTGACATCTCAAAGGCCTTTGACTCCATAGGTTGGAGTTTTTCTGCTGGAAGTGCTTGAAGCCTTGGGATTCAGCAGAAAATGGAGAGATTGGATAGCAGATTTTCTGGGCATGGCTACATCCAGAGTGTTGGTTAATGGAGAGCCGACCAATCAGATTACACACGCAAGAGGGCTAAGACAGGGAGATCCATTATCCCCGCTATTGTTTATCTTAGCCATTGACCCCCTTCAAAGGATTATCGAGCAGGCAGCACAAAGAGGAATTCTAAAACCTGTCTTGCCAAAGGCAGCGAACCTACGCTGTTCGCTTTATGCAGATGATGCGGCAATCTTCGCAGACACAGAGCTGCAAAACTTACACATGTTACTGACTTTCTTTGGAGAATGCTCAGGATTAAAGATCAACATCTCGAAAATAGAAATCTTTCCCATAAGAATGGACAACACGGTGGTGACCCAATTACTACAAAACTTCTCTGGAAAGATAGCGAAATTCCCTGGAAAATATCTAGGCCTCCCCCTTCACATTCGGAAATTGCGCAAAATAGATGTTCAACCATTGTTAGACAAGATAGGGGCTAGACTGCTGGGTTGGAAGGGAAGGTTCCTTTCCACGACAGGGAGAGAGACCATGGTTAAAACAGTACTGTCGGCTCAACCAATATATTACTTGACTGCATTTCCAGAACAGAAGTGGTTAATTAGGAAGATTGATCGGATGCGAAGGAGTTTCTTATGGAGAGGAGAAACGCCTGGCAAAGTCTACGGGGGACACTCTATCATTAACTGGCCGACCACATGCCGACCCAAGGAGAAAGGAGGATTACGGGTACTGGATCTTGAACGCTTCGCACGAGCATTGAGACTTCAATGGCTATGGTTCCAATGGAAACACAGGGATAGGGCTTGGAACAAGCTCGATCTACCGGTGGATAGTCGAGATAAAGAACTGTTCGCAGCATCCACGGTAGTAACAATAGGCAATGGGAAATGGGCTCGATTCTGGACATCATCTTGGGTCGACGGGAGAACACCAAAAGGGATTGCACCAACGATGTTCCGCAAATCCAAAAGGAAAAACTTGACAGTACAAAAAGCCTTGGAAGACAATTGCTGGATATCACATATCACTTCTCTTGTAACGGCACAGGAAATAAGAGAATACGTCACTCTTTGGGAAGCTATAGGCCAAACTCAATTACAGTCAGACAGGGAGGACATCATTATACGGCGCTGGTCAGCCGACTGAGAATACTCAGCCAAAAGTGCATACGCCATCCAATTCCAAGGAACCTTTAGCAAGCTGAAGCTACTACCAATTTGGAAGGCAAAGGCGGAACCCAAATGCCGCTTTTTTGCCTGGAACCCAAATGCCGCTTTTTTGCCTGGACGCTGTTGCACAAAAAAAATTCTAACAGCAAACAATTTGACCAAACATAACTGGCCAAACGACCCATTGTGCAAGCTCTGTGGTACAGATCAGAAACCCCAACATACCTCTGCAAGGATTGCATTTTCACAAAGCAGGTCTGGTCCATCCTAAAACAATGGCTGGGATTATCAGTCATAGATACGGTGACAATGACGGGGTCGCTTCACGGCTACTGGCGCAAGTGTCGTTCAAAGATTGATAAGGAGCAAAGAAGGAAGTTTGATGGAATCATAATATATTTTTGGTGGAATGTTTGGAAGGAGCGCAATAGAAGAACATTTCAGAACAAGACTTTGCAGCCACGACAAGTAGCACTGCTGTGCAAAGAAGATTTAGAGCAGTATCAGTTGGCAACAAGGACGAATGTCGGACTCCAGCAAGTCTAAATTTCTCTTTCAGTCTTTCATTCCCGCCCATCTGCCCTGGGCTTGGTTGCTTGTTCATGTTTTTTTCGCTGCTTGTTTTCAGAGTTGTAGTTCGTCGCCCATGGGGGCCTCTAGTTGGGTAGTAGTAGTAATAGTGTTGGCGGGGAGTTTAATCTCCAATCCTGTGTTGTATTTATTTGTTCTTTCTTTTTTCCTTGTCTAATAAAAATTCGGCAAAACTCTTAACGCCTTTCTAAAAAAGAAAGGGGCACCCGTGAGAGTCATTTGTTCCTTTCTGATAGCAATGGTGTTGCGCCATTTCCAAATATGCCATGAGCAGAGCAGCACGAAGGAGCCAAAGTGTTTCTGTGGGATGTGGTCTGGGCATTGGATCTCTTTTAACCTTGCGATAGGCCAATCTTCGTTAGTTGTAATGCCGACTGCATTCCAAAACTGTTGTGCATTGGTGCAGCCGAAAATGATGTGTGCTGTGTCTTCAGGGCCTGCATTGCAGAGGTTTCATTGTCAACTATTCTTTTCTTCACCAAATTCAGTAATTCACCTTGCACTGAATTCTGCTCTGGGATAGGAGCCATGCAAAGAACTTTACACGCAGGTCATTTTCACAGGTAAAACGCAGAAACAAGAAAGTTTGCTTTGTTCCAAAAGGGCCTTACAATGAAACCCATACCCATCGATCGATAACAATTCACACGTTCCAACCTATTGTCTTCCAGCACCTAGCCGGGGGCGTCCATCCACTTGAAACCCCCCTTCTTCCTCTCCTCCGGCGTCAGCCTCGTGTAGTTCCTCCAATCCGCGGCAGCATCCTTGAGGTCGAGCACCTTGTGTTGCCAGCCCGATGCAGCAGTTGGCGTGCAAGGTACAGGCTCTGTTCAGGTTGGCGTGGTACTCGCAGAACCCGCTGAAGTACACCGTCTCGACGGCCTCGATCCTCGCCTGCAGCTTGGTGATGAGCTCGTGCTTGATCTCGTTGAACACCCCTGCTCGCTACCGCCGGGGAACCTCGCTCTCGCCGCCCGCCAGTACCTGAGCATCTCGATGCTCCGGTTCGTCGACCTCATGTAGTAGAGCCCCGTGTTGAGCGTGTTGTTCAGGGGAGCAAACGCGTCCCTGAAGTACGTAGTCCGTCGACAAGCTCATGTCGGCGTAGACGGAGATGTGGTGGAACGGGTTGCGAAGCCATATCATGTCGGTGTCCTGCAGTGCAGCAAGCGGCGGCAGGCCGAAGCAAAGCTGATGAGAACGAAGCTAGCTAATAAATGGTAGCTAGGTTAGGTCAAATCTCAAATGAGCTAGTAAGCGCGCGCGATCGACGCGAGGCTTAGGAGATAGATCATCTTGCCGTGAAGAGGAAGCTATAACCGAGCTCGAGGATGCGCTGCTGGAAAGAGAGCTTGAGCCACACCAGCTCCAGGAATTCCTTTGTCATGATTCATGAACCTGTTGGCCGAGCTCAGGTTCGCCGTTGACTTATTCACCTCCAGGAGGTAGCAGTGAGGGTGAACGGTCTTGCAGCGGCCGAACCCGCCGGCGTCGACGGCGATGACCAGGACGTGGTTGAGGAAGTGCTCTATGTGTCCTCGCCGTTCTTGAAGCTCTCACGGTAGATGTCCAGCAGTGAGCCGGGCTGCGCCCATGCCTCGTTCACCAACGTGAGTATCACCGTCCTGTCCTCCATGGCCACTCTCGGCAGAAGCTCAGCTAGGCCTGCGAATCCCACCTGCGAATGAAATGTATACACGCACGATCGATATATATACACCACATTATTCATCAGACTATTGCATTTATGTATCAAACATATATATATATACCTCTTGATCATGAGTAGTAGTATTGTCGCTCTCCTGAGCCCGCGGGCCAGCCGACTGCCGGGTTCCACTGCTCCCCCAGCTCATGGAGATGCTTGACAAGCCGTCGCCGAGCCGGTCGGACGCCAGGAAGAAGAGAATGGCTGTGGGCAGAGCAGCGCCGATGAGGAAGGACACCAGGTGGGTGCTGTCCTGCTTGCCTCCAAGCCCCATGTTGGTTGTTGTACGTCTCCGAATTCAAACTGCAACGACAACGCTAGTCATGTTCTATATCTCTGCCCCTGCGAGCCTCTGGATCTCCAATGACAAGGCCAGATCAAATGCTGCTAGTTGCTACTTACTATCCAATCGCTCTTCTCCCAAGGCATGGACTTCATTTCCGCACTTCCTAAACTTCGTCTCGTTGGCTAAATCTTGGTTACACACGGTCAATGTCAACTTTTGTCCAATGGTCCAATAAGCATGAATCGGTCGAGATTACCGGGTCATAATTTTCCTCTGAGTAGTATCATCTACGGAGAACAAATAATTCGTACTGTTAGAATATTTCTAACCTTGAAGCTGGGATATGTTTTTGGATCTTCATCATCCAATGGTTCATCTCACCAACTGAATAAAACTTCCATTTTTTGCCAACGAAGAAAAGCTCTTTGATTTTCTTTTTCCCCATCTTTCTAAATCGTTTTTTTAGAACTATCTTTCTAAATCGTCACAAAGCTGTCGTACTTATTTCCTTTTGTCATCTTATACAACTACTGCGCAGCGGTTAGCCAACAGAGTCATAGGGGACAACTACCTCTACCTGCCGTGATGTCTGATCACTAGCTAGTAGTTAGTTTAAGCACAAGTACGATTTTTTTTTAGGGAACTGGAGGGGCTTTCACCTCTACAGGACACAAGTACTCCCACTGTTTTAAATTATAATTCGTTTGATTTTTTTTGACCCCAAATTTGACCACTCGTTTTATTCAAAAAATTTATGCAAACATAGTCAAATTTAAATCATGCCTGAAGAACTTTTGTTAATAAAGCAAGCCTCAACAAAAGAAGTGATATTTTGCACAAATTTTTGAATAATACGAGTGGTCAAAGTTAGGGTAAAAAAGTCAAGCGAACTATAATTTGAAACGGATTTAGTACGATTTTACACGCACGCATGTGCTAACCGCGCGTGATGGAACATGCTCTACCAGCGGGTTTATTTCCTTGTCAACCAGACAACCACCGTTGTGCGATGGTTTAGAACGCAAGTACATTTTCTAGAAGTACTCCTACACCGATATATACAGCCACCGTCTGCTCACCTTTGGAATTTCTCTAGCGGTGATTAGTTTTTTATGGTTATTAGAGCAACCGACAGGATAATTAATATTAAACTGTCGGTTAAAAATCACATAGGAAAATTAAAACCGATAGGAAAATATATAATTATTCTGTGAGATTACCGACGGGAAAATTAATTATCTTATCAGTTTTTAATTAGCACACAGTTATAGTACGGAGGTCATTTTTTCTATTGGCTATTGATGACAGAGATAAATTTCGAGACCAGTTGAATTTTTTTTTCCTGTCGGGCTCTAACTGACATAAAAGTCGTTTCTAACTGTGGGCCATCAACAATTTTTAATTTTATCCTTTGAGTACCGGTTACTGATAGGAAAATTAATTATCTTGTTTGTATTTAAATACCCCACAGAGATAAATTATCCTTACGGTGTTGAGTCATATTTGTGTCGCTATTGATGACAGAGATAAATTCCTAGACCCGTCGAAAAATAATTTTTCTGTGGCTCTAAATCGATAGGAAAATGGTTTCTGACGGTGGGCCTTTAGACATTTTTCTCTCTATATTGCTCTATCCATGTCGGTTATTTCCAGTAGGTTCATCGCCAAAGAAGTTGATTTTTAGTTTTCCTATCAGTAAATTGCACAGTAAGGAAAATTCCCGTTTCTAGTAGTGAGTGATACTGAGCCATATGACCGCACCAAGACCAAATCATCATTATGATAAGTTAATATGGCATGAATATTGGATGGTGATATGAAGTGAGTCTCGTGGGCGGTGACTAGCCTTGCACGACAAAGGCTACCTTGGTGCAGGGCAAAGTTGGGAACGGCGATGTAAGTTGTGACTTCGGTGTTTTGAATTGATGAGTTTGTCGTCCATGTGTGGTAATCGGCTTGCTATTCGGGGGAGCATGTTGTGGAGGGTTAGGTCTTTGGTGTACAACAATGGTGAGTGCAAGTCGATGTTTCTAAGGCTCATGTTGAGGTCCCATTCTAACCAGCCTTTGTTGTTAGTTGTTTCAATTGTTTTGGTTGCTTCAATTGTGCTGTTGCTGCTAGACCCTTCAGAGTTACTGTTGTTTCATGGTATTACCAAATCCAGAATTATTCTTTTTAATATAATCGACGACTCTCCTACTTGATTGTTTAAAAAACAATATAGTATACATGACAATTTAGATTTCAACTTGTGGAGGGTTAGGTCTTTGGTCTATAGCAGTGGTGGGTGCGAGTTGTTGCTTCTACTGTGTGTGTTGATGTCCCATTCCAACCAACAATTGTTATTAGTTGTTTCGGTTGCTTCAATTGTGCTGTTGTTGCTAGACCCTTCAGGGTTATTGTTGTTTCGTTGTATTACCTAGCTAATATGGGCTTCTTATCTTTTAATATAGTCAGCAGCTCTCCTGCCTGATTCATTTTAAAAAACAATGTAGTATATATATGGCAATTTATTTTTCAAGCTACTTCTAAAGAAAGGGATAGAAACTAATTAATTATAATTGGAAGCCTTCATAATAACTCCCTCAAGACATGATAGGATAAATATAAATTATATTTTTCATAAAATGTAGAAATATCCCATCATCGGTTCAGTAGATTCTAATCATCATTAACAATAATAGTTATTGATATATTCTATATTTTCTAAAAAGTTACCCATACATGCTACTTTTGGAAAATAAATAAATTAAAACAACATGAAATTTGCATCTAAGTTACATGCTCATACTACTAATAATTACCTATATTTGACCAAAGACTGCAATATTTGATCTAGAATCTATTTTTGAATAGAATACAAAGGTGATGGTGACTTATTTTAAGATTACCAAAAAAGAGAATATAGTAAACACACTAGTGTTTTAACTTAAAATACAGGCTTAAAATTCTGGCAATTAATAAAATCAAAATTTGAAAGCTAAACTATAGATATCACAACATGGCTACGACAAGAGCTAATATAACATAGGTTAAAGCTTCACTTAACCACATATACACGAGACATGGTGCACCCACCTAAACTAGTTAAACTCTGCGCCCCATGTGCTATCATTCTGATTTACTGTATGTGATTCATACGACTACTCGTCAATCGTTAAAAGCATTGCCAACACAATCATAATTTCAGACTATAGTATGTCACTTAATTTTTGACTATGCCAAACATCTCTAATTTTAACCAATTGTTTTAGAAAATGTTAACATGCAGAAGTATCAGTTAAAATAAATGTTGTAATTTATTGGCCCCGTTTGCTTGCTGAAACTTGGTTGAAATTGATTGAAAACACTGTTCTGACTGAATTGTTGTGAGAGAAAAATATTGTTTCGGCTGAAAAAACAAGCTAAATAGTGCCGTTTTCTGGGTAAGCCGAACGGGGCCATTGTCGTAGATGTTAGTTCTATAAACTTCATGAAAGTTTTGATTTACTCATAGCCTCATAGGACATTTGGAACATAGGGAGTAGATAGGTAACTACAATGCTGATTTTTGTACTTCCATGAATCCATGGATTATATTTGAAAATATCATATAAAAAAGTGTCCCTTTAACTAGGGTAGAATACAATTCTAATATTCAAGTATTATCCAAAAAGGATTCAACTCTAGCTTTAGTTTGGGATCCGCAAAAAAAGCTTGTCACATATCATTGCTCCCTTCGTCCCTGAATAAATCAGTTTCTAGAGTTGTTTTAAATTAATTTTTTTATATCTGTCTAAATTTATAAAAGAGCATAAATACAAATTTATAAAAGAGCATAAATATTTATGACACCAAATGAGCATATTGTAAAATATATTTTATAGTGTATCTAATAACACTAATTTGTCCTTGAAAATTGAGAATTATATTCTTCGTGGGACGCAGCCCGGCCAGTTGCCTCTCTAGGGATGCATGATCATGTATTTATCGACCAGTTCTTTTTGTCCGGCGTTTCGCACTGGGCAGGATCCTTCCATATGAACTTTCGGCTCTTCTTCTCCTGCGGCGTCAGGCCAGTGTAGTTCCTCCACTGGTCGAGCACTTCCCTGAGGTCGTGCAGCTTGTTAGCGAGGCCGAAGCAGCAGTTGGCGTGCATGGTGCACGCCGCTCCCATGTCGCTGTGGAAGATCCGGCAGAAGCCAGCGAAGCGCGCCGTGTCGAGGAACTGGATGCGCACCCCGAGGGCGGCGGCAAGCTCGTGCTTGATCTCGATCGTTGAAGATGGCCTGCTCGTTGTTCGGCGGGAACCTCCGCCTCGCAGCCCGCCACTGCCGCAGCATCTCCATGGTCCGGTTCGTCGCCTTGACGTAGTAGAAGCCGGTGTTGGACCAGTTGTCGTCAAGGCTGTTGGAGTCGTCGCTCGACGTCGTCATGTCCGCGAACACGCTGATGTGCCGGAACGGGTTGCGCTTGCGCATACCACACGACGTCCACGTCCTGCATGCAGAGAGACGATCTCAGCCGGACGTGCAGCCATCATGCATCTTCAGGTCCATAATCTAAAATGCACTGCATCCGTGCTTAAATCGTTTGAGCTTCGATGGATGGCTGACGGTGATAATGAAGATTTAGGGCTAGAGTTTGAGATTAATGGTGATTTGAGGCTAAGTAATCATGATCAAATAAAGAAATCAGGGTCACTAGGGACTGTAGCCCCGTCAGCGCCCCCTTTGGATCCGCCCGTGGTGATGGCGTACCGTGAAGGTGAAGAGGAAGTTGTAGCCGAGCTCGAGGACGCGCTGCTGCAGCGAGAGCTTGGCCCAGACGAGCTCCACGTAGGCCTCGCTCAAGAAGCTGTTCTCGGAGCTCAGGTTCGTGGAGGACTTCACCTCGAGGAGGTAGCAGTGTGGCTGTGTGGGTGCACGGCCTTGCAGTGGACGAACGCCACGGTGTCGACGGCGACGACAAGGACATGGTCAAGCAAGTGTTTGGTTCCCTCGCCGGCCCGAAACCTCTCGCGGAACAGGCCGAGCAACGAGTTAGGCCTCGCAAATGCTTCGTTCACTGACGTGATGATCACCGTCCTGTCGTCGATGGCGATTTCAGGTAGCAGCTCAGCCAAACCTTCGTGTTCAGCCCTTTGGGGGTATCTCCGAAGATGACTTTGTGCGGCCGCCAAGCCATCATTTCGGAAGCCTCCTCAGATGAAGTTAGGGATAGCCTATGGGGCTCATGTCATGTGATACTTCGGTCTGCATCGAGGGTGAGGTTAAAACATGCAAACTGAGGGAGAGCCCACGAGGAATATGCTCCCCCCCCCACCCCCACCACACACACACACACACATTCGCCTTACTGTGACCTCTGTCTACCGCCCGGACACCGAATCAACTCCCTTAATTTCTTCCTTGATTCACTTCCGAGTCTCCAAAGGACGCATCGACGTCATCTAGAGTAGCTTAACATTTTATTTATTGAAAATAGGCTGTTTGTAACTTTTTTTAAACCACGGACCTTTTGTACTTGAGGAATTGTAATCCGCTGCTAAAGTAACAATAAAGAACCAAGTAAGATGGTATTCACAAGCAACATATGCATTGACAAGTAGTGGTGATCTGACAGTGAAATTTTCAACTTGAAAACCATCAAGTACTGACTTCAATCTATCATGTGTACTTCATGAAAAAAATGTCTTTTTACACATTCATATTTAAGTGTAACTTACAGTCGAAGGATTTGGATCAGAATTCTAGTGATTAACCTCTTTGCTCAAGCAGAAAACCAAGATGGACAAGTAAATTGAGCTCCTGAGACAAATTAGTTCAAGATTGTGGTGTAAATTAATGAAATGCAGTGAACCAAAAAGAAATAAAGTGCAATAATTTCTTTAATATCTTGTGTGATAGTACCTTCATTCACATGGTCCTATAAAGCACTTAACCACATGGCCAACAATTGTGTTCATTGGTTATTGTCAATTGATATCCAATACTTGTACTAACAAACAATGCATTGGTTAGTTGAGACCCCACCTAACCTAGGTTGATAATCTCCATTTCTAATCCATGGACAATAGATCAATTTTATATAGTCCACAACCATAACATGAATATGCTCTATGGATGCATGAAAAATAGAAAATATTTTGAACTATTGATCAATATCATATTCGAAAAGATGGAATCCTCAATTCTTAAGAGTATCAGCCTTTTCATTTGAATTAATTCGTTTAGGGTCCCGAATATTCATTTCAAAATTAGACAACAATATAATGAGGACGGGTATCTCATATGGACACAATAAGTGACTTATGGGTGGAGTGGCGCGCGAGTCCTAAGGTCGCAAATTTGACGAGCCCCTGCGGCAGTGAAGGTGCGCGAAAAATCGCGTGCCTTGTGTGGCCCAGCCGCCCCTACAAACTATCTATAGCCGCCAGCCATCCCTACGAACCATCTGTAGCTGTCCCTAGAAATGTTGTCTATAGCAGTATTTATAGGGGTGGATACATGTGCATATATCTGTGAATGTCGGTATATGTTTAAAAAAATATTAAAATGGCTCATGTTACCCACTTGAGATTGCGCTTCTCAAGGCCAGGCCTGTCTTAAAGGGAGGGGCAAGCAGTGCGACGGCCGGGGGGCCATAGCCGCTGGGGGCCCATGAGTATATGTATCTATAGCATATGTATTCGGCTCAGAAACAGTCCAGTAGTTTCCTCAAAAAAGAAAAAAAAAAAAAGAAACAGTCCAGTTTGCGTGGCGAGTCGGCGACTAGTCTGCGTATTCGCGCATGCCTGTCTACGATCTTCGTATTCACGCGTCACTCAGCGTGGTTGCCGTTCCCGTTCGTATCTATTTATCTTTTAATTTCTTTATTTATTGTACTATCGTTATTTTTGTGAACTAAATATATATGCAAGTTAACTCTTTTTTTTTAAGATTCAGGAGGAGCCAGAGGGTCCTACTGCAAATTATTATTAAAAAAAGGTAACAGATTGACAATAATACAAAGGGTAAGAAAAGAAAGCTAACATCCTATGCCCATCCCCTTTCTAACTGGGAGCATCAGGGTACAGAGAAAGAGGAGAAAAAAAATCCAAAAGATTATTACAAGTTGGAGTTTATCCATGATTCAAGGAGGGGGGTGATTCTTGACTTTGTTGTGTGCAACAAGAGAAGAGATTCCACCGTGACTACCCTTCTGCAGTCCTCAACTGAGGGATTTTTGTTTCTAAAAATAACATCATTCCTCATTGTCCATATTGCCCAGCAAATCAGAATGAAAATGTCAAGTGCAAAGCTAACATTCTGAAGAGTTCCAATCTTGAAAGATCTGAGGCGTAGTGAGCTGTTCTGCAAACTGAAAATTCCAGGCCCCCAACAATCCTTAGCAAATGGGCAGTAGAAGAGAAGATGCATTAAAGTTTCTTCAGAAGATTGTTGACAGAGCACACAATGATAGTCATCCAAGTTAACTCTTATTAATAGTATTGTATACTTCAATAATTATATTGAAAAAAAATTAGATTGCTAGGTCCTTACTATCTTGCTATCCAAGGACCCTGAAAATTGTTGAGATGGCCCTACTCAAGGCTTACGCCAACCTATGGAATCCCGGCACCTAGTCGGGTACGTCCACTTGAAAGCACCCTTCTGCCTAGCCTCCGGCGTCAGGCTCGTGTAGTTCTTCCAGTCCGCGGCGAAGTCCTTGAGATCGTGCACCTTGGTGTCCAGCCCAACGCAGCAGTCGGCGTGGACGGTGCAGACCTTCTCTGGGTCGTCGTGGTACTCGCAGAACCCGCCGTAGTACACCGTGTCCAGCGGCTCGATCTTGACATGCAGCTTGCCGACAAGCTCGTGCCTGATGTTGACGAACACCGCCTGGTCGTGCTGCCCCGGGAACCTCTCCTAGCCGCCCGCCAGTACTTCATCATCTCGATGGTCCGGTTCGTCGACTTCATGTAGTAGAGGCCGGTGTTGAGCGGGTTGTCCAGCGGCGCACGCGATGGCTTGAAGTCGTCCGACGAGCAGCTCATGTCGGCGTACACGGGGAAGTGCCGGAACGGGTTGCGAAACCATACCATGTCGCAGTCCTGCAGACCAGTCAGTGTAGTCATAAATAAGATTGTTGGTTAAAGATATCGAAGAAATTGCGAGTCTTGGTGAAGAATGATCTTGCCGTGAAGAGGAAGTTGTAGCCGAGCTCCAGCACGCGCTGCTGGAAGACGAGCTTGGTCCAGACGAGCTCCAGGTAGTCCGGGCTCATGAACGGCTTGGCGGAGCTCATGTCCACGGACGTGGCGTTGAGGAGGTAGCAGTGAGGGTGCACGGTCTTGCAGCGGTCGAAACCGCGGGCGTCGAGGGCGACCACGAGGAGGTGGTCGAGGAGGTGCGCGGTGTCCTCGCCGTTCTTGAAGCTGTCGAGGTAAAGGTCCAGCAGGGAGCCCGGCTGCGCCCATGCGTCGTTCACCGACGTGATGATCACTGTCCTGTCGTCCATGGCAACTTTCGGTAGCAGCTCGGCTAGGCCCTTGAAAATGACCTGTGCATGATCGTCACGCTTAAAGGTTAAAGTCTCCGTTAGATTGGCAGGTAACCATGCATACAATTTGGGTGAAGAGTTTTGGGGCGATGCCTGCATAACTATAGCAAGCTTACAAGCACAATACAAGCAGAAGACTGCAGCAGACAGCATGGCTCATGAACACATTTACGTGCGCGTTACCTCATTTGCATCGTCGCCGCCCGCCGGCCCGTTCCCCCAGCTGCGCGAGATGCTGGACAAGCCCTCGCCGAGGCGGTCGGACGCGAGGAAGAAGAGGAGGGCAGTGGGCAGCGCCGCGCCGAGGAAGAACGACACCGCGTGGCTGCCCGCCGCCTCCTTGCTCATCCGAAACCCCAGCCCCATGGCCATGTCTTTGCTGGGCTACTGTTCCATATGGACGTGTCTACTTAAACGCCGGGCTTTGCTTTGGTCAGGTCGTGCGTGGACTTGTTGTGTCAAGGAAGCCAATAAGACGATCGAGTGCTCCGCCATGCCACGCCACGGTTTGACGCGCGAGTGCAACCAGCGGCGTACGTCCGCACGGATGTGCGTTTTTTCCTCGTGCCCAGCTGGTGTAATAAACGTAGACCGGCCGGCGCAGGCGAAGGTTGCCGGATTGCTATATGTTGTTTCAACGATCCAGGCAGTCCGGCTCTAGTTGTCAACGATCCAGGCAGTAGTTTCGAAGAATATTTGCTAGCTGAAGCTTCACCTTTGGACTACCCTGAAAAAGTGTGAAAAATGGTTTGTATAGTACAAAGAAGAAAATCCCAGGATTTGACGTGTGAGTTTATCAACTTACAAAACAGGCTGCTAGGATGATTAGTCTCCCACAACAAAGACTTGATGACAACGTTTATTTCCACGACATAATTTATTTGCCACTCAGAGTTGAAATTTCAAAATTTTCATCCGTCAGAGTAATTTTTGACATACTATACACACATAGGTTTTCGCTAAAGGCTCGTTCGGTTAGCTCATTCCAGATCCAAGAACCAATCCAGGTTTGTTAG
This sequence comes from Miscanthus lutarioriparius, assembly GCA_904845875.1. Taxonomy (NCBI): domain Eukaryota; kingdom Viridiplantae; phylum Streptophyta; class Magnoliopsida; order Poales; family Poaceae; genus Miscanthus; species Miscanthus lutarioriparius. The sequence continues at coordinate 8,524,854 of CAJGYO010000005.1, forward strand.
AAATCATCCATGCTATGGGCCGGCATCAGGCCATGGACCGAGTGGCCTACTGGGGATGTCAGCAGCCTACGTAAATGAGGAACAATTCTACAAGAGAGCATCGGCGAAGCAGCAGGGAGGCATCGAACAAATTACCTGAAACAGAATCTCTCTCCCTCTAGTTACTGTTCATCTTCCTCCTCAAGCCTCTTACTCTTGTACCCGGATTCTCTACTTCCGGTATCTTCTAGAACCCTCTATAGTATCTTCCTCCTCGCTCCGATTCCCCTGCTTGCTGCCTTCCCCCGGTTCCATCTCATATTGTACGGGATCTTATTACCTGTGTGCTGATTGTTATGGAGTTGGAGTGATCTGAGTTCATCCTCTAGATCGTTTGCTGCTTACAATTGGTATCAGAGACAGCCGATTCTCGGTATCCATCACCATGAGTCCCCACGACTGCAAGCTGTTCGACGACTTCGACGCTCGATGGGAGCGCCGCTTCTCCGACACCCGGGCCGCGCACGAGATCTCTCGGGTCGTTTCCGCTTCGACCCAAGCTGCGGCCGTCGGAGCCGCCGTCGTCGCCGACAACTGGGGCGGTCTCTTCGGTGGAGATTATGATTCCATCGCCACGGATACCGATGCACCAGTGGTGGCTGACAACTGGGGAGGTCTCTTTGACTGGGAGGACGACTACATCGCCGCCCACCTCTCCGCACAGCTCCCGGGCAGCCAAGCCGAGCAGTGCCCGATGCTCGTGCCGGCGTCGCTCCCCATAGAGCGCGGATGTGAGGTCTTTGGCCTCGACACCGTTCCGCCACGCATCTCCGCCTCGGTCATGACCGCACCAGCGACTCCGTCTCCTCCCGTGACGCTGGGCCCGCCGTTCGTGCCTCCGCAGCAGAAGCAGGAGTACCAGCGCCAGATCCAGGAGCTCGGGGACGCTACAGTGTTAGATTGATCTCCACCCGGCTCGGTCCAACGACCGAGTCGGGCCCTGACTCACGCCATGATCGGGAGCGCCTAGCCGTTCTCCTGGCTGGTGGGCCCCATCGTGCAGCGCTATGAATAGGAGGTGGGGGCTGGGGCTCGAGACACGAGGTTCACCACGGCCGCCAGTTCCCACCGACATACTAACCCTAGTCCGATCGAGAGGGCGCGCTGTGAGCGACGAGAAGCTCCACCGCTTTTTACCGCCGCCACTGAACCACGCCTCCACTACGCCTTCGACACCACCGCTGAACCCCACTGCTACCCTACATCAACACCCGCGTCATCAACACCTACGTTATGGCTTGCTCATCCAAGCCCACCGATAGTCTACCTCTCTACATCCCTCTCTCTCCCTCTAATTCTCTCTAGAGAAAAACCCCACTGATCCGCCCAGGTGATCTAGAAATCTATCATGCAGGACACCGACCACGACCAGCAGCAGCCGGGCGCCGCCGCCCACAGCGAGCCGCGCCAACGCCATCGCGCGGCTCCTGGCGAACGGCAACCTCGTGCTGCGGGTCCCCGGCGCTGGCGTGGTGTGGCAGAGCTTCGACCACCCCACCAACATGCTCCTCCCCGGCATGAAGCTGGGCGTGGACTTCCGCACGGGGCTGGACTGGCACATGTCCTCGTGGCGCGCCACGGGGGACCCGTCCCCGGGGGAGTACACCTTCCGCCTCGGCCACGCGCGGGGCTTTGAGATCACCTTCGTCAACAACGAGTTCAATCACCGTCGCCTGCTCCACTCGCGCGGGCCTGCCGCGCTCGACCGCGTGCCCCGGTTCCGCTTCGACGCGTTGGGCCGCGGCAACCACGCCGGGCGCAACGACCCCGACGACATGTACCTCTGCAGCGCGCACGCCATCAGCGGAAGCGTCGGCCTCATCCTCGACCCCGACCCGCGCCGCCGCGGCCGCTACCTGGTCGCGCAGCTCTACCCGCGCGACTCGGTTCTCCACGGCGACAGGCTACTCTGCTACACCAGCGCGCACCTGCGTTTCGTTCCGCTGCCCGCCGACTTCGAGATGCGGAAGGACATCTTCCAAATCCACCGCGCGTACGTCGCGCAACGCCGCCGCATCCCTCCCGGCGAAGGCCAGCTCCGCTACGCTTTGCACGACCTCCATGACATCGCCATAGCCGCGCCGGTCAAGTGTTCGACAGATTGCATGGGCGCCAACATCAGCCTTCTGGCGTTAACGCACGCTGTCGAAGCTGTGCCAACATCATCACCAACCTCCATGGCCGCACTACAGAAGGTTTACTTCGACCCTGCTGGTATTTTCACCAACTCACCCACCACCTGTCCTGGGTACCTCGCATCAGCTCAGCTTTTTGAGGATTGTTCATGGAAGATCTCCACTGTGGTGTTGCTGCTAAGCACGCGTGTCCAGCAGACTCGTCACATTGATGGCAAGCTTTTGGATTGGGAGCTGAGTGTACATGTGCCATTCTTCGTGGGCTGCGCTCGCCCCGGCTCGTGCGTTGGCTGTATTGACACTGGAGGTGCAAACAGTATGGGGGTGCTGTGGTTGTCTCTGGAAAGATGCATGGCCAGGCAGCCTGCGCCGGTGCTGGAGATGCATGTTAGTGTTGACCTACAACCAATACCATGGCAATCATTCTGGTATTCTGCAGCTGAGTTTGGATCTGTCAATGCCAAAGTTAGACTGCTGGTTGATTTTGAGCTACTCGAGACAAGGATTTCAAGGGGTGGTTTCCTGCATTTATCAGCTATTGTTCAATCTGAACTTGATGTGCTCCATTCCTTCAGTCCCTGTTGCATTTTTTATGGATTGGTTCACCTTATCAGACTGTTACATTTGCTGTCCCAATGGGCTTCTAATTTTCTATTGCTCCTGTTGAGTGGAAGTGCTGAAGATGCTCCCTTATTGCCTGTTTGCTTTGCAAGATGGATGGCTAAAAGTTTGTTGCTGCATGAGAAAACAGTTGTTGAAGTAACACACGTTGCTATGAAGCCATGGCCACCTCCTGCAAATCTTCATAATAGCATTGCAAGTGAGCCTATTGAGACAGGTCCAGTTAATTCATTTGTGCTGCTAAGGGCTCCTGTTTTGAGGCTTCTGGCAGTGGTACAAGTCCCAACAACAGTTTCCGGATTCAGGACAAGCAGTTCTCTGAACTTTTGGCCCATTATTTACAGTTAGGGCCTGTTTAGATTTCAAAAAATTTTGCGCAGTACCCATCACATCGAATCTTGCGGCACATGTATGGAGTACTAAATGTAGACGGAAAAAAAAAACTAATTACACAGTTGGGTGAGAAATCGCGAGACGAAACTTTCAAACCTAATTAGTCCATAATTAGACACTAATTGTCAAATACAAACAAACGGGCTACAGTACCCAAAACCAAATTTTTTTTGCATCTAAACGCGGCCTTATTTTGTCACCTATATCAAACAGTGGGATCGCGACCGTGCTGCACAACTGGGGCCTATTATGAACAATTGCTTGGGTTCTGCCGCTACTAGTGAGAGTTTGATTCTTGAGTACTCATTTCCTCCAAAGGATCAGATGGGTCGCATAGAAGAACTGGGCTGCTACTTGGTGTTGACAAATGGGGCCTGATTATACCACATGCATACATGCACAAAGGAGTGTTTCTGGTGGACAATGAACATGTCCTGGTGGCAGTAACATTTGCTGAAATTGGAGCAACACCTTGGCCCTTCCCAGTAGTGGTTTGGCTTTCTAGTGGGCTGTGTTTTCGCTTGCTCTGGAAGCCACCATGGCAGCTACCTGCATTGGTTGCATTCATAGATGCTGGCCTTGATGATGTGGCTGATGATGATGCCGATGAGGACAGTGAGCATAAAGCAGAAGATGTCCCTGTTGAATCAATTGTGCCGCATGCTGCAGCTCCACCTGCTCTAACCAAAGATACTGGAAGACAACTTTCCAAGATGGAATTGAAGAAACAAGTGATCATCCAGTTTCCTTGGGATCCCGGTGGTTCCGAGCTTCTCCATCGGCTTGGGGGCAAGCCGAATTTTAAGAAGTGGGGAATGTCAGGAACCATCCATGCTATGGGCCGGCATCAGGCCATGGGCCGAGTGGCCTACTGGGCATGTCAACAGCCTACGCAATTGAGGAACAATTCTACAAGAGAGCATTGGCGAAGCAGCAGGGAGGCATCGAACAAATTATCTGAAACAGAATCTCTCTCCCTCTAGTTACTGTTCATCTTCCTCCTCAAGCCTCTTACTCTTGTACCCGGATTCTCTACTTCCAGTATCTTCTAGAACCCTCTAGTATCTTCCTCCTAGCTCCGATTCCCCTGCTTGCTGCCTTCCCCCGATTCCATCTCATATTGTACGGGATCTTATTACCTGTGCTGATTGTTATGGAGTTGGAGTGATCTGAGTTCATCCTCTAGATCGTGTCCATGTGACAGAGTCTGAATTAACGTATGTCCATGCATGCTTCGTCTCCGGTATATGGATTCACGTACAATGCATGTACTAGCATATACGTGAACTCAATTAGATAATAAAAGCGAGAGATTATTGGGAACTTGTTGGGCCGGGCAATTGGCTTGTGCGCTAAGTACGGTGTTGTTTGGATAGATGCAGACGACGACATGAAAATCCTGCCTTGGCTAGACATCAATCCGAGACATTTGTTTTTTAATTAATACCTAAGTTGTAGCAGTTGGATACATTTGTCTAGCTCGATGAGTCCTCTCGAGCTAGGGCTCCGTCCAACCAAGAGACTTCACCGACAAGACACTAGCCACAGTACGTAGTGCTGCTGCTATCTGCTATGCATTATGCATCATTGCTGCTTCCTTTAATTTCAGTCCACACTCAAACATATACTAAGATATTGCCCAACTATTCCGTGCCATTAGTTGGCGATGAATATCCACTCCATCGTATAGTAGCAATCGGCATGTTTTCTATATACAATATGCCCATGCATGTACGCAACAGAGCTATCTATAGCTCTTTGTTTATACTAACGGTCATATATAAATTTTTCCTACCTCACTTGGTGATCGATTCTCTCTTTTTATAGGAATATACAGGTGATCGATGAATAAACCTAGCTGATGATGAGTGATGACCCCCTTGATCATCAACCGCTCAGTTGTTGCAGCAAGCTGCATTCCTGCGTCCGACCGAATTCCCGTCCGGATGCGTAACGCACATACCCCTCGTTTAGCTAGCCAAGCCGTACGTCGAGATGAACGGTGCACACATGACACATGCATCACATCAGAAGCGGCCGATCGAGAGGGCGTAACGAGCGCCACTACAACGTCCACGTACAAAGGCCACCCGGGCGAGCGAGCAGGCAACGCGCCTTCCGGCTTGGTCTCCGGACATGACGCAGCAGACACGACTATAGTTGGCCAACGGGCCGGCCGGCTTGGCACGGCACCGACACGGCCCGCACAGTGTCGGGCTGGTACGGCACGCCGTGTCTCTCCGGGCCCCGTGCCTGACCTTCGGTCCAAGCACGGTATTATGGGCCGTAATTCGTGCCGTGCCGGCCCGTTGAGCACGGTCAAAATTACGTGCCGTGCCAGCCCACAGCCCGGTGACCTCAAAATCCCTCAAAAAGATTTACTTATCAAACACTTATCAAATTTTACAAGTCACAGCTCAAACAAAGGCACAATCTGTCAAAACACTCAACTGTTCTAACTTCTAAGTCAAAACTCGGGCCATCTCAAATCCAACAAAATAAGAAATAGAGCCACGGAGGAGAATTTAAAAGATAAATGGGCTGTTTGTGCAAAGTTGCCTCATTAAAAACATTTTTAGGTAAAGCTCAACCTTGTGAGAAACCCTAAAAAGAAAAAAAAAGAGTGCAACACAGCTCTTAATAAGTCTTCCATCATTGTTCAAAGGTCTCAAGTCACAGTCACAGATGACAGATACAAAATAGAGATAACAGGTTAACAGAGCATTCTCTCCTCTCTCAACACTAATTACCAGCAGACCTAGATGTACCAGCCCCAGATGAACCAGTCCTAGCCCCATATGAACCAGCAGTACTAGTAGCCCCATCTGCATCTTCATCAAGGTATAGATTCTTGAATGAGTCCTCCAGCTCTTGGTTGTCAACATCATGTTGTAATCTTCTTTCTCTCAACTCTCAATCCTTTATACAGGCCAGCATCTCCACAGTTTCAGGCAATAGGCGGCATCGTCGCTCTTCAATTATCCTTTCTATCAAGCTGAAACATGATTTCGAAGAGACAGTAGAAACAGGAACAGATATAATATCTCTAGCTAGTGTAGATATGATTATATAGGTTAGTTTGTGGTCACACCACCAGAGAAGTAAATCAAAATCATCCTCATACGCAGTGACATTGTCACTGTCCAGATAAACTGAGAGCTCACAAGCAGTACAACCAGATGAAGATAAAGTGGGGGCACAAGTAGGGAAAAGACCAACAACAGATCTAGAGCCTCCAAAGATTCTTTCCTATGCCTGTTTTTTCTTACCTGTATGGCTTGCAGGCTGTGCAGCTCTTTGAGTCCTAGCTGCACCAAACTTTCTCTCATATTTGTTAAATAACTTATAAATTTCAGTTTTTACATCAGTATAATCACAACCAGTGCTCTCTTTAAGTAATCCTTTAAGTAATCCCAGGTCTAAATAAACCTCTCATCTTAGCTCTAGGATCAAGAATGAATACAAATGAATATAATAGAGGTATATGCTGTCAGTATTTAAGGAATTTAAGCTTCATAGGATATACAACAGCAATTAGATTTTGATCTTTTTCACTTGCATGTAAATGAGAAGTAATTTTTAGCATATGGTACAGGATAAGTGGACTAGTTGGATAGTAAACATCAGAAAGAACAACAGTGGAGTCATAAAATAGTTCCAGAAACTCGAATATCTTTTCAGCTATATACCAATGCCTTGCAGACAATAATTCAGAGCCATAATTGGAATTAATTAACATAGAAAAACATGCTTATATGGAATCAAGTGTTTAAGCATAAGACATGTAGCATTCCATCTAACATCCATATCTAAGTCAAACTTTCTAGGTCTAACACCCTTAGTAGTACAGTAGTTCTTAAACATAGCAATTCTTTTATTAGAGGAATTTAAGAAGTTAATAGCAGTTCTAAAATCTTCTGTGTAAGATTTAAACCTCTTTAAACCAGATTTTACAATCAGATTAATGATATGACAAGTACAACATTGATGCATAAGACTGTACTTACGTTTAGAAGGATCAACAGGCTCAAGTGTAGGATCAGGACCTAAATAACTAGCAAACATAGGTGTCAAAGTTTCCATAGCCTTAGCATTAGAAGAAGCATTGTCTAGAGTTACAGAGAAAACCTTATCAATCAGATCAAACTCCTCAACCACACAAGCAACTCTTTCAGCAATATTTTCACCAGTATGTTTCACCTCAGTCAACCTAAACCCAATAACCTTTTTCTGTAACTCCCAATCAGCACTCACAAAATGAGCAACAACACTAATGTAATCATCCTTAGCATTATCAGACCAAATATCTAATGTTAGAGCAACAGAGAAAGCAGCAGACAACACATAATTCTTAAGCATATTACGATGTTCAGTAAACAGTTTACTCATATCTCTAGTAGTGGACTGTCTAGATACTTTAACAAACCTAGGGTTATGAGCACGGACAATATAATCCTCCTAGGCCTCGGTCTCACCAATACCTAACGGCAAATCAAGCCTAGCAATCAAGCGACACAATTCAGATCTAGCAACATCAGGTTTATAGTCCCAGTTATGCACAGAACCATCAGGATTGTAAACAATCCTAGACTGAACTCTAGCAACTTGATCAGTTTTGTGCCTACAAGATTTCTGGTGCCTCTTCAAGTGCCTAGTGCTAGCATTAGATCTAGCAGACAAAGTATGCTTACATATTTTATAGGTAGCTTTAGTGCAGATTTGCCTACCATTCACAGTCTCATAGATCTCATCAAAATCAGCCCACACAACAAATTTACGCTTACCAACACCAGATCCAGAAGAGATACCAGTACTAGCAACAGATGGAGTTGAGCCATTGGAGCAGACTAGGGACCCAGTCGCCATCGCCCCTTCACCACCGCCGTCGTCTAGATTGATCGGAGCAGCAGAGTCGCTACCAACATTGATACCGAACAAGGCAGCAGCGTCCTCATGGGTGTCGTCGTCGTCCTCAGGGGCTAGGCCTGCCATGATCAGATCGTCGTTGCCGGTGAGAGGTCAGGCGATCTCATCATCAGCACCAGCCATGGCACCCTTGACCGCGGAGGGCTCTCCAGCACCGTTCCTCAACGGTGCGTGGGGCCACCTTGGTCGCTCTATGCCACAGCTAGAGGACGACACATCGGCTACCGACCTGCGCAAAGAGATGGAGGAGGAAAAGAATAGATCAGAATAGATCAATCATCAATGGAAGAAGAGGAGGGTTAGGGTTAGGGTTAGGGTTGTACCTGCGCAACCAGAGCCAAGTGCCGGAGAAGACGAGGGCCACCCAGAGAAGACGACACACCAGTTAGAAGGATGACGAGCGGCAGAGGAGAGGCAGACGGGGACACAAACTCACATAATCACCGAGATCTAGAGGGGAGATAGGGATAGGGAGAAGGGAGAGGCGGAGAGGGAGGGGATCAGGTAGGAGGAGTAGGGAGCTGCTCACTGGTGGTAGGCGGATTGTCGAGATCACCTCACCGAAGTCAGGGAGGACGGAGCCGAGACAGCGAGGGCGAGGGCGCTAGGCGCGAGCCGCGAGGCGAGACGAGAGCGGCGCGACGGGTGAAATGAACTAGGGTTCGGGGTGAGGGAGAGGGCGTTGTGGCCTACCACTTATATATGAGGGGGGAGGCGGGGAGCCGTTGGGGCTGGGCCGCTTCGCGCTGGGCCTTGGGGAGGAGGGGGACTGGGGGTTAGGGGGGAAGCCGGGCCGCTGCCGGGCCAACCGTTGAAGGTCGGGCCATGCCGTGCCAGTCCATGGGCCTAAGCAGCGACCCAGGCACGGCCTGCTCCCTCGGGCCGGGCCAGCCCGGGCCCGTTGACCATCGGGCCATGCTGTGCTTGGGCCAGGCCAAAATTGCGGGCTTCGTGTCGGGCCGTCGTGCCTCGGGCTGCATGGACATTTATAATGGGAGGTGTGTGTAGACGAGAATGATCTACATATAGGAGAGGCATGGAGACACCGTGGATTTTTTTGTTGAGTGGGTCCCACACTATATCTACCATTGTGTTCTCTTTGGGACAAAGTTCGAAAGTCTAAAACTACGTTCTTTCATGGGTGGAGGGAATACATCAAAGTTCTTGCATGACTTACATCGTCACTAGACGTGGTGTAGTTGCTGATTTGATTGGGTGTTGTATGTACATTGATGAAGGGTAGGGACACAAAAGTATAAAGCTTTGGAACATGAGAGTGATGATAATTTAATAAAACTTTTAATCCTAGAATTACAAAATTATGTAACAGGGAGAGTATGTAGGAGTAAGCATACTGCTAGTTGTATTTTCAATTTTCCACAAAATGAGAACAATGCTAACTAGTCCCTCCGTCCTGTAATAAAGTATATTCTAGCATTCAAAATTTGTCCTCAAATATAATACATCCTAGAGGACAAAAACCAATTTTACATTAAATACTTTCCATTTATCAACCAATCACTATTAATCACGTTGATGATAACGTCTGATTAGAAAATAAAATTAGGGTATATGCATCTTTTATGTTCTCTCTTAATTTGTCTTAAAATTCATAATGTACTATATAATGTGCATCTGTTCTTCCAATAAGAAATGGTAAGGCTATTTACAATGTACAGTATCATACTCCAACATCCAAAGATGTCACATACGATCGAAAGTACTATACGGTTATTAGAAAGAAACACTCTCCACAATGCTTGATACTACATCTCGCCTGAAATATAAAAGGATCTGCTATGTACCTGAACAAGTACTTGGACATCTAGAATTTCTAATATTTCACAAGTAATACAAGGCGATTGATTGTTGTGATGTTGTGTTATGAGAGTGGACATAAGACATTAAAAATCATATGTAACACATATAATCAATGTGTATGATAGAAATCATGGTGTAACTGACATCTACAAGCGAAATACAGTTTTCCACGTTCTACACTGGATGTAGAATAAAACCTCCGATTTAGAATTTATTTCAGAATTTTCTTAGGTGCAAATGGTACGAATATTTTCCGACCGTATTCGAGACCGAATCCATTTAGAGGAGTTCAGATTTGTCCGTACCCGAGTCTAGATACTCAACATCCGATACCGTATCCGTATCCGAATACTCAAATCACATATTTATGATGTCAATATCCATTCATACCCTATCCGACATATCTGATACTATCTGTATTCGAATCCGAATAAAAATATGAAAACAAATTCAATATCAACGATATCCGCCCATATCCGATTGTATTCTTACTACTAATGATAGTTAAAGATATATTTGAGAACAATACTCCCCCGTCCCTGAATAAATCAATTTCTAGAATCTGTGCAAATCAAACTATCTTAAGTTTGATTAACTTTGTAGAAAAGAGTAACAACATCTATGACATAAAATGAGCATATTATGAAAATATATTCTATAGTATATCTAATGATACTAGTTTGATGTCATAAATCTTGATGGGGTTTTCTAAAAATTCAGTCAAATTTAAAAAAATTGAGTTAAGACAACTCTATGAATCTATTTATTTAGGGACAGAAGGAGTATATTATTGATGGTTTAAGATATATAGATCTAAGCATTTAGCAAAGTTAGATGTTTGGATTTAACCATCTGAGAAATACAAGTGCCATATTCCTTCCTTCTTACGGTCATCAGAAGAATGAAAGAAAAATAGTGGCCATATGATGGGAATTAAAAAATGTCAACACAAATTTCACCTCAGCAGAATCTTGAGATTCGATACTATCTCCTGGAGAAGCTACTCCAATCTCGGTGTAGTAGCTCTTCTCTAGCATGTCCAAGGACCTGCCAATGCTCGCGAGCGCAAATAAGATGACCAGAGCACAGACGGTTGCAAGCCACATCTCAAACACAAAGAACGCAATACGACGGAGATAACCCTTCTGGGGCTCCATGGCCTTGTCTGAAGAGGAAGTGGGAGAGGTGAAATGAGTTTTGAAGTGAACGAGGGATATAAGACTGAATTTGAGGGTACATTTATAAGAGGATTTTTATTTATATCCGTTGTGATATACAACAAATAAATGTGGCAGGTTTTACTTAGGTGCAGACTGTAGACAAAATAATAGTTTCGCCCTATTAAGGTGGCAGCATGCATCTATCTTCTAGATAGATACTACACTGTCACTACCTCCAGTCATAGAAGTACATAGTAGTCTAGTAGATATATTTGACGTCTTTAATGTATATCTTTTGATCGTTAGCATATTCTAGAATGCATTTTTAAAACCCTCTAAATTTATGAGATTCTGCAAGCGCTTTTCAATACAAATCTGCAAATATATCATGCATGTCTCCAAACTATAAAATTGAAAAGCTATTGATGATGTTTGTAGGTTTTTTTATATTCGACCAAATCTTGTCCTAAACGATATGTTCTTGTGGCGAGAGGGAGTAATATTTTTCAATACAGATGATCCATACAGCGACTGACAACTACTGTCATCGATAGCTACTGTAGTAGATGTAGCAGCCGCTCAACTCTTTACACAGTAAAGAAATATAAAAAAGAAATCCAATAAGTTTGAGCATGTTTTAGGCCTCGTTTGGTACCGTGGGAAACATTCTCTGGAAAGATTCCCATCCGGAATGTTTAGCTAATTTGTATAAACTTGATCAAGCTGGAATAGTTTCTAGGCTCATTTCAGGCTAACCGAACGAGCCCTTAATTGAAAAACTAATAATATTTCTTCCATGAGCAAATAGCTACTATTAAGATCATCTTCGATCTACAAATAACAACCTAGAGTTTGTTCGGTTTGGAGGAGATTGAGTAAGAGTAGGGACAAGGGTATAATTAATTCATTTTGATTCTCTCTATCCCCCGATGGGAAGGGGTTGACTAAACAAATCCTTAGGGATTTAAGAGAGCATTGGTGAATTGAAAAGGTAGAGCTACTAGGGTCACATAAAGCTACAAACCAATTGCAGGATATATGAAAAGGGTTTCTGCAGCATATTGAGAAAAAAATCATCTCCTCTATTTACGTGGGATCTATATGTCAATGGCAAACCTCTCCTTTTCTCTTATCTCTTTCCTCTCCCTCCTTCTCTCTTGGTGCACGGGCGCGGCAACGTGACGGCCAGCACGCTCGCTCGCCTGGTGACATAGTGGTGGAGCGGCAGCCCGCACGCTCGCCCATGTGCTTGCCCGCATTCTCGCGACGGTGCGGGGCAACCCACGTGCTTGCTCACGTGCTTAGTCATGTGGACCCATGATGTCGGTGAAAGGAAGAGGAAGAAAGGGGGTTGAGAAAAATTAGGCCGTTCCCCTTTATTTAAGGGATTGAGGTGGGATCTTGAGGGTTTGAGAAAAAAATGGAGAAAGGGGTTTGGAAAGGAAATCTGCTAGAGCTTTTTTTTTTGTTTCGGTCCCCTTTATTATTGGTTATAGAGAAAGAGGATTGGTTTACTCAATCTGGTGGAGGATGCTCATAACCGAATTACACTACGTGTGCAATGCATGGGCATTGTCACGTTGCGAGTTGATGCATGATCCTAAAATGAAAGAAACCACTATCCGAGAGTTATTTCCTCTCCATAAATGTTAATTTGCCCTATGCCTCCCTATTGCCGGCACCTCCCGCCACCTATCAGATAACACCCTCGCCGTCTCACCTCCTGCCCACTAGGTCACTAGAGCTGCACACCATTACCTTAGGTGGTCATCATCCTTCCATCCCTGGTGGCCTCTTTTTCTCCTACTGGTAACCCAGAATCTAACCCCAATGGAACTCTTGAAAGCATTTAGGCCCCTCTTTCAGTTTTGGAGATTAATGTCAACATGATCATTTGTAACTAATATATATTTTGTAATAATATTCTTCAGTTGGTTCACGATGTCGAGCTTTGTCAACACTCTTGAAACCTATATTGGTTTTTTGTTGTGTTGGTGTGAATTATAACCTATATTGGTTTTTGTTGTTGTTGACGGTAGTTAACATCAATCACAAACCATCAATATACCTTACATAAATGACTAAAATGGATCACCAACATAGACTTAGAGGTTTTAACTGACAAATTCCATGGGTTTTGGTGAATCTGTGTTTACAGCAGGATTTAATTAGAAAATCACCAAGGAGGACCTATTCGTCAAAGAAAATCGCGTAATTCCATAGGATAAACAACGTGGGAAGACTCTAGAAGACTCCAGGAGGCTCTCCACCGAAGCGGAGCCCGAGCCCCTACCAGGTGGGTCCGGCCGATCCCACATGTAAGTCGGCCGGTCTATGGGACCCACCTAGCAGCCCCTCATTGCTATGTTAGTTCTCCACCGCCTTAAGGATTGCATCTCCGCTGTTTATTTAAGTCGATTTGATCCAAAGGCTCAGGATTGATGCTCTGGCCTATATACCTACCTGCACCCCCAGGGCATGCCAAGTTAGATTCTGAGAGGCTGAGGGCCAGAAACCCTGATCCATATTTCCACCAGAATCAGAGCTAGCAATCAAGAGAAGATTAGTCCTCGTAGGATCTAGTCTTGTAATAGAGATAGAGAGATAGAGTGAGAGGGAAGAGTTTCGGAGGAGTCCCGACCAGTAGGTGCTCTCTCTATGGCTTGTACCCTGGTGGAATTAAGTTCTTATTGAGCTTGTTTATGAGATTTCTCTGGTAATCGACTTCTAATTCAAGTAAGCATCTTGTTCATATTGTTCTTCAGGTTTGCGACTCTCTTTTGAGTACTTTAATCCTTGTAGCTCCTGGGTTAAAGTAGTATTCGTAGTGTAAGCATGGTTCTTAGACTCGGTTACTCGTGGATGTGCCCTACTTTCTGGATCGGTGGTAGCTCGTGAGGGTGACTCTTATAGCCTCGTTGAATCCTTTGTAGTCCATCTCCCGTTAGTAGGTCTAGCAGGACATTGTTGCTATAGGAAACATACTCTGCCTATGTTTTCTCTAGTAATATCCCAGAATTAAACAATAAAAGACAAAGCTTAGCAAAGTTAGAATTAAAAGACCTTAACAATCTCCTCTACGCTCCTATTATCTAGCCTTGATTATGAAGTTGGGTTAAGTTAGATTTGGTTATTCTCACACATGTTTCCTCGAGCTCGATATAAAACTGGGTACTCCCAGTGAAGTGCTACATTAGTATAATATATGTGCGCTTGCAGATTATTCTGTGTGCATTAATTTATACCAACAAGCATTTCTGGCATCGTTGCCGGGGAATATGGTTGCTAAGTTAACTTTGAACCTAGCTTAACTTTGTATCATTATTCTTTTATCTTTTATCTCTTTTACCTTTTCTTTTCCTTTTTACCATGGATTTAGAATCCACCCCTATTGTGACAGAACCGCCCAATTTATACAAGATCAAGTACGGCTATCCCCGCTAACACGTTGACACGCGCATACTTTCACTCATATAAACCCGGTAGTCCGCCGAGTGTCCCGAAAGACCTCGGTAAATCAACATCACAACCAAGATCGCGTGATTAAGCAAATACACATCACATACGCAGGGTTGCAGCGGAAAATAATATTACAAATGGGTTCACAAATAATAGTACAAGTTTGGGTTTCAAAACCGATTAGTGAAAACAACATAGCTTTCAAAAGATTACATTAATATATGCTCCAAATACATTGCTAGCATAAGTGACATCATCCGACAAAAGCATATAGATGAGAAGTAACTATAGAATCATCGAGCCCATCGGCGGTTAGCCACCATCTTCAACAGGCCAAGAACTTCACCTGCAACATGGTGGGATAAACCCTGAGTACTCGAATGTACTCAGCCAGACTTACCCGTCGTAAACCAGAAATAAAGTGACACCAAGGATTATGCAAGGCTTTCTTTAGTAGGCTAGCTGACTCGTTTGCGAAAAGCATAAGCTATCATGAAGAAACCATTTTAAGTACTTTGCGTCATCTTTGTTATGACCTATCCATCTAGGTAAGCACCTATACTATAGCAATCACTTGATTAACCAATAATATCCAGTTATCAACTTAGATTTAGCATATCCCATATCATCCAGATAACCATCATTGTTCCATCATAATTACTACGATGCCGTAGCTCGAGTCAAGTGCTCACTATCCAGGAGCGATGGCGATTTGAATCGATTCCTAACCAGCTGGTGATTTATTCCTCACACAAACCACGCTTCCCCCGTTAGGGTCGCTTAGATCACCAATGACACTTTCCAAGTAGCCGTGGGATAACAGTCATGGACCGCACTACCCAGGGACCGCCCGACTGCCAGGACGCACCTTGGACTCACTCTTCGCGTCCCCGTCATACCCTCTTCAGCACCAGTCTGCGCATCCGAGTTTATCCCGACTCGAAATAGTGTCACTAGCTTCGTGGTCGAAAGGTACTTTATTCGGCCAGCTAAATGTGAGGCATGCATTCAACATGACAAGAGGGACGAGCAACGATCGGTCCTTAATCGACACAGACGGAAACTAACAGCATCCCAGAACCCTGTCTGGTTGCCTCCAACTTTTTCCGTCCGGTCTCTAATTATTCATCACACATGGTTAATTCCAAGATATCATTCTTTCCATAGCTAAATTCTTCCAGTAACCACCTATAATGTAGGTGACCGGATATCACCGATCGCTACCGGTCTAAGCAAGGCTAAGTAGTTATTCGATAATGACCTAACAGGGTAAAAGGTAATAAGGTAGGCAAGGATAGTAATAAATGCATCAACGGTTTCAATCAACTCCTACAACTTAATGCAACAATATATAAACTCATATATATAGAAAGAATTGCTTTTATAAAGTAGGAGACTTATAATGCTCCGGGGCTTGCCTCGTTCGAACAAACTAGGATGATGATCCACGCACTCGGGCAAGTCCTCTCCTTGCTCCTCTTCCTCTGGCACCTCCTATGCCTGGACTTCTTGTGGATCTGTCCCGGTCTGCTCTTCCTGAACTGCTACTAGCAACTCCTCCTATGATCCTGTATGATGCAGATGTATAAGTGTTAATGCATAGGTGCATCGGAGAGATGACATGTAATGATCATGATGCATGAAATGTAGATGACCATGTTTAACTTCATTGGACATAGTAGTAGCAAAGCTCTTCTACAAGGTAGTCAACATCATCCAAGAACATGTACTACTATCTACTACGACAACCACTGTACTAACATGCCAAATCACCACAACAAACTAAGATGCTTCAAAGATACACCAAAGCAAACATTATTAACTAAACTCGCATTAAAGAAGATCATTTGATTTCATTTTAAACTAGGGCTACACAGCAACATATATTTTTGGTGCTCATAAAAATCTAATAAAATTACAGTAGCATAGTACTACTCTAAGTAGACTACCATAAAATTTTCATTGCATTTGGATAAGTAAAATAGCCTACACAAAAATGACAAGGCATAAGTGCTTAAAAAGGCATAAATAGAAAACCTTAGTTAAAAGTGTAAAGCAATAGATTTCATATTTTTCCTAACATCCTTAAGGTACTGGGATACTCCCCACAAAATTTCATGGTCATAGGGTTCCTAGATAATTTACAAAAATTTACACAAGTATCAATCAATGATAAAAGGAAAATCTATAACTCAAAAACCACACATGCAATGACTCTCAAATTTTTACCAGAGCTTCTACTAAGTAAGAATAGCTTACCCACAAAATTTCATAATTTTTGGAGTACAGAAACTCAAGATATGATTTAAACAAGTTTGCATGCATTCAAAAACACTTTTCAAGTTCCTATTTAATTCATCCAAAATTTCTATATAATGTGCTCAAGACATATTTTTCTTAAATACTAGACCTCACTGCGATTCTACCAAAATTTGAATCACACCATTTGGATCTACACATTTGGAGTTACGAAAATTACAAAATAGCATTCAAAACTGGAAATATTTGAACCAGCTTCTAATACTCAGTCACTGACAAGCGGGGCCCTTGGGTCATACGACCCCACAGGTCAGCGAGAGGAAACAGAGGAGGCGGCTACGACGGCGCGGAACACGGCGAACCTCGCTGACGGCGACTTCTCCGGCGATGAGGAGGGTACCTCCGTGACCGTCACGACCCCCCGCATCGATTGACCTACTCACCCTAAGCTCTAGCGGCCCCTAAGTACCCCAGCCACGGAGCTCGGTGGCTCGGCCATGGCGCACGGCGGCGCTCTGGTGAACCACAGCGCTAGGTGTCCGGTGAAGGTGCGCATAGGTTTCCAGGGACCATGGCGGACCTCCCTACGCTACTGCTACGGGTTGCGGTGAAGTGATTTAGTGTGGCCACGTGAGGTCACCGGCGGCGGCCATGGCGCACGGTGGGCGGAGTCGGCAATGCCGCTTACCTAGGTCTCGTATGGCTCAGCGAGGATGTCGACGAGGTCCGTGAGGTGCTAGTGGAGCTTTGGGTGGGATGGCGTTGGCTGTGGTGCAGCGGCGAGCTCGCGCGAGCTCGATGGAGCAAATGGCGACGGCGGTGGCTTCTCAGCGACTCAGGCGCGCGCGGGTGGAGCGAATGGAGCAGGGTCACAGCTGGGGTGAGCGCGGGCGTGATGTGGAGTACCGAGGCCCGACGTGGCCTGAGCGGGCAGCGCAACGGCGACGCGCGGCGCCACGTGGCGTTTGAAACCTGACGCCGGTCGGCCACTCGGTCTGACGAAGACGGCCATCAGACCCGCGATCAGAGCCTGACGACACAATTTGACGACGTTCGTTCTCCTAAACCGTGAAGTATTAGCTCATACAATCTACACAAGAGTTGTAGCTCTAAGTACCATCTATAATTCGTCTTAAACGATCAAGACCTAATTCGCAATGGTTAAGGAGTAATGTCATCCCAAAGGTCGGCTTGTCAAACTGTCGGCGTCAAACACTTGTAAAAATTTTCCTAAGTGCTCAAAACAGTGAAAAGCTGATTTTTGGAAGCCAATTTCAAGCATGTTAGGAGCTAAACTAGTCTATGACACAAATATAAAAGTTGTTCCCCACATCAAATACTACAACTTTGCTTTAGTGACCATCTTCATGCAAAGTCTATAGCACGCAGTTCAAACTTGGTCAAACATGTTACATTCAAAGGATGACTTGTACTTGAACTCTGACCTAATGACCTATTTACCCTTAACCATGAATATCAAAGTTGTTCATAATGGTGCTCTAGACATGTTTAAGCTAATTGCAAGGTCACACACTCATTTCACGCATTGGTCACACATAGGGCTATCCAGTTCAACACACATAGCATCACTTAAGTACTGGATTAGATAAAATGATCTTCATGAACATTGTTCCACTAGTCATCATAAGTGTAGCTAATATGTTTTAGTGACTCACATCAACTACTTACACCTATTCACTCATGATCATAAGCATACACAAAGAAAACATGAAATAACAAGACATGTTTCGTATGTTTCATTCATATGTTTCAAATGTAAAAGCGTAAATATGAATGCTTGATGCTCATGCTTATGCAATGCAAGTCAATTTATGCAAGGCTAACACCTAGGGTGTTACACCTATCTACCAATACGCTGCACCTACGAGCGCACGCTTACAACCACTAGAATCTACAAAGCCTATCCTAACACCTGGCTATGAGCTACGCCCATGTTTAATTAACATGGTTCAGGATTAATCCTTTTCGGACGAAGACGATGAAAATCCCTGTTCCCCCCTAAATGAGTTTGAGCAGACATGTGCATGCCTACGCATAGCAGTTATGTCAGACGAAACCTTACGATGGAAGCTCTTTCCTTTCTCCTTGACGGGAAAAGCTAAACATTGGTACAAGCTCACCATTGGGAGTAGACAAGGAGATTGGGAAGCTTTGTGCTCTAGCTTTTACCTACATTTCTTTCCCATCTCTAGAGTAGTGAGCCTTCGTTCAGAGGTTCTATCTTTTAAACAAGAAGAAAAAGAATCTCTAGGCATGGCTTGGGAACGTTTTAATGCTTTCATTAATACTGGCCCTGACCTTGCCATTCAAGACCCCTTTCTTCTTCAACACTTTTACATGGGTCTTGATAGGAAAATCTCGAAGCGTCTTGATACGGCTTCAGGGGGCTTGTTCCTTCATGTTTCTACCAATTTAGGGAGAAGCATTCTTACTAAAATCGTAGATAACACCCCTAAAGACATAGAAAAGAAGCCACTAGAGGAAGAATCCTAGATAGCTGAACCAGAACCTTTGATTAGCCCATCACCAGCTTTAGTTATCCCAGATCCCGAACCACCGGAAAAGGAGGAAACTCCAATTTTGAATTTTATGCTTGATTTCGAGGATGAACTTTTTGATGAATACAGAGATACCTCGAATTATCATACTATGAGGAGACCCTAGAAGTCTAGGAAATCATCATCACATGAAGAACCTTTAGACCTTCTGAGGAAGCTTTCCTTAAAAAGACTACAAAAGAGCTAGTGTCTATTATAAGCAATGAATGGCTAGAAGAATCATAACTTTCCTCTGATGTGATTCGTTTAGATTCACCTTCTATTTCCATTCACTGCTAAATTAACAAAGCTCCTTTTGATGCTCATTACAATCCAGTTATGGGTGTTAATATCATGTCTGCATCTTTTGCTCATGATTTATTGAAACACATGCCATTAACCCCAACAACAAAGTTATTAAAAAGTCTTTCAGAACACATTCTCCCAAGTTTGGGGATTTTATATGTCCTTCCTATCTAGGTACAAGGAACCATGGTTCATTTGAGCTTTTATATCTTTGATATCATGGAGTTCGACCTATTGATTGGACAACCAATTAAAAGACATATTCAAGAAGGATAAACGGGGAAGTTGAATATAAGACTCGGAAAAAACTTTAAACTCTCTATACCTATCACTCATTCTCTAAATGCTAAGACTGAGCCAATTCCTGAGGAAGACCCAATGAAAGAGGTTAAGGTTGCATCTCTTGATGATTTGATCAAACCCAACCTTGAAGATGATGCCCAATTCTTCATCGAAGAAGAGAAAATCCTACGGAACCTGAACCTCTAGATGAATTGCTAGAACCACCTAAACCCACCATTGAGCTTAAACCCCTGCCTTCTGGTCTTAGATATTCTTTTCTCAATAATGATAAGGGTTCTCCTATGATCATAAGTGATAAACTCTCTCAGAAAGAATCCCTACGCTTGCTAACTGTCTTAGAAAAGCATTGTTCTGCTTTTGGCTACTCGCTCCAAGACCTTAAGGGAATTAGCCCTGCTCTTTGTACCCATCGCATCCCTATAGATCCTAACTCTATACCCTCTAGGGAGCCACAACATAGGCTTAACAATGCGATGAGAGAGGTTGTTAAGAAAGAGGTTTTGAAACTCCTGCATGTCAGGATCATCTATCCTGTGCCGCATAGTGAGTGGGTTAGACCTGTTCAAGTTATGCCTAAAAAGGGAGACATGACTATTGTTAAAAATGAAAAGAATGAATTAATCCCCAAAGAACCGTCACTGGATGACGGATGTGTATTGACTACCAAAAACTTAACAAGGCAACAAACAAAAATCATTTTTCGTTGCCCTTCATTGATGAAATGTTGGAGCGACTGGTAAATCACTTTCTTCTGTTTTCTTGATGGGTATTCAGGTTATCACCAGATACCGATCCATCCAGATGACCAAAGCAAAACCACTTTTACATGTCCATATGGAACCTATGCTTATCATAGAATGTCTTTTGGACTATGTAATGCTCTAGCTTCTTTTCAAAGATGCATGATGTCTATATTTTCTGATATGATTGAAGAAATCATGGAAGTTTTGATGAAACACTTTTCTGTTTATGGAAAAACTTTTGATGATTGTCTCGAAAATTTAGACAAGGTTTTGCAAAGATGTGAAGAAAAGTACTTAGTCCTTAATTGGGAAAAATATCATTTCATGGATAGAGAAGGCATAATGCTTGGACACTTGGTGTCCGAACGAGGGATTGAGATAGATAGAGCTAAAATTGAAGTAATTGAACAGTTACCTCCTCCCATAAATATTAGAGGGATCCGCGGTTTTCTTGGTCATGCGGGGTTTTACTGCCGCTTTATAAAAGATTTTTCACACATTGCTAGACCACTCACAAATCTTTTGGCCAAGGATGTTCCCTTTTAATTTGATGATGCATGCTTAAAATCATTTAACATTCTTAAGAAAGCACTTATTTCTGCACCAATCATTCAATGCCCTGATTGGTCGCTACCTTTTGAAATCATGTGTGATGCTAGTGATTATGCTGTGGGGGTAGTTTTTGGACAAATAAAAGATAAGAAGCATCATGCAATTACTTATGTTAGCAAAACACTGACAGAACCTCAACTTAATTATGCAACAACTGAAAAAGAACTCCTGGCTATTGTTTTTGCTATTGATAAGTTTAGATCTTACTTAGTAGGAGCTAAGGTAATTGTTTATACTGATCATGCTGCTTTAAAATACCAGCTCACTAAGAAAGATGCTAAACCTCGGCTTATAAGATGGATTTTGCTACTCTAAGAATTTGACATAGAAATAAAAGATAAAAAGGGAGTAGAAAATTCTGTTGTCGATCACTTGTCCAGAACGCAGTTTGAGAATTCGCAGGAACTGCCCATCAATGATTCGCTGCGGGATGACATGATCTTCAAGGTCACGAAATTCGATCCCTGGTACGCAAATATTGTTAATTTTATGGTTGCAGGTTGTACCACCAGGGAGAATAAAAGAAAGCTCATCTACGAAATTCATCTCCACATATGGGATGAACCATACCTCTTCAGAGTCTGCTCTGATGGACTACTCAGGAGATGTGTACCGACAGAGGAAGGCATCAAGATCATCGAGCGATGCCACTCATCACCATATGGAGGACATTATGGTGCATTCCGCACTCATTCGAAGATCTGGCAAAGTGGATTCTTTTGGCCAACCATGTATGAAGATACAAAGGACTTCATTAGGAGGTGTGGAGCATGTTAGAGGCACAGGAATATTAATTCAATAGATGCCATGCCACTCACCAATAACCTCCAGATCAAGTTCTTCGATGTCTGGGGAATTGACTACATGAGACCGTTTCCAAAGTCGAAGAACTGTGAATACATCTTGGTGGCAGTTGGCAATGTCTCCAAGTAGGTTGAAGCCATGCCATGTAGGGTTGCTGATGCTAAGAACTCCAAGAAGATGTTTGAAGAGACAATATTTCCGTGATTTAGAGTTCCAAGGATGGTGATTAGTGATGGAGGCACTCGCTTCACTGACAAGAATTTTCACAATTACTTGTCAAGACATGGAATCCATCACAACGTCGCTACTCCGTACCACCCTCAGACAAGTGGCCAAGCAGAAACATCGAACAAATAAATCAAGAATATTCTGCAGAAGACGGTCAACGAGATGGGGATTGCATGGAAGGATAGACTACCCGATGCACTATGGGCTTACAGAACAGCCCATAAAACACCACTTGGGATGTCACCATATCAACTTGTTTATGAAAAGACCTATCATCTACCTGTTGAGCTAGAATTCAAAGCTCATTGGGCTATCAAGCGATGGAACATGGACTTTGAAGCCGTAGGAACCAAGAGGAAGGTGCAACTCTCTGAGCTTGATGAATGGCATGAAAAAGCATATCATAACGCCAAGATATACAAGGAGAGAATGAAAAGATGGTATGACAAGAAGATTAAGAAGGAGTTCGCCCCCGAAGATAAGGTATTACTTTTTAATTCTAGGGTTAAATTATTCGGGCACGGAAAACTTCGAAGCAAATGGGAAGGACCATTCAAGGTTATAAACACCTCGTCGCATGGAGCGGTAACACTTCAAAATGATGAAGGTACGTTGTTTAAGGTAAATGGTCACCCTCTTAAGATCTTTCTAGAACATGAAAAACCACCTGAGGATTTGGATGAAGTTTGTGCTAGCCAGTTAAGAGTTTGTGTAATAAAGTGCCCTATAATATCAATGGAATTTTATTACCTGCTCTCTATTTCTTTTTGGATATGTGTTTATCTCCACAGGTTGTGCATAAAGATAAACAGGAAACAAGTGTGGGGGAAGCACACCACGACAACAGAATGGAATTCGCTCATGAAAATCATGAAATTCAGGAAGTAATGGACCAAGAACCACGTCAACCTAGGATGGACCCAAACGGGCTCCGGAGCAGGCCTCCCGGTCTTCCCTATGGGTCGGCCAGCCCACCCTAGTGGCCCCTCGCCTCACGCTTCGTCCACGGTCAGGTTTGCGGCCCATATGATCTATTTTCATCTATTATGCTTTCCGTTTCGAACCGAATTGAAAATCCTTTGATAAAGCAACTTAAAACCTGAGGAGAAGATTATTTTAGTCATGACTAAAGGATAGACTCACATAACACTTTCCTGGAAGTCATGTTACTGTTGGGAACTTATTATTAGGGACCCCATGTTACTTAAGTTGTTGTAGAATGAGATATAGTAGAATAATGAGCACTTGATTCTTGATGTCTCATTATTGGAGAATTTTATTTCAAAAAGTAAAATGAGTAGCTATACCTCTCCTTTGTGGTAAAGCAATATCCTACCAGAGCCATACATAGACTAGGAAAATCTTCTACATATATTACTTGCTATTGTGTTGAGTTTGATCAAACCTTGTCACCCTTGTTGAGAAACTTATCATGCTCTCAAGATCAAGATCACGGACACTCCACATATATGCGCTGCTCCTACACTGGGAGTACGCAACACATGTTTTCTATCCACCCAGAAATGTTCTACTCCTACACTGAGAATAGACACAAAAATATGATTGTTAGGATAAATGCTCCAAGTTCTTGTAAATGTCTCTCTTAAAAAGTTTCAATTGTAGAAAGAGGCATGGGATATGCAAGAGTTATTCATAAAAGAAAGAAAAAGAAAGAAAAAGTATTGAAAAAATAGACAAGTGTCCAAGATATCTAAAACAATGGGTACTCAGATGCCCATCTGAAAAAAGAAGAAAGAAAAAAATGAATAAGATAGCCCATGTTTTCTTGCAAAAGTTTTCTAAGTTTCAAACAAGAGAGATATGTTTTAAGGAGCAAAGTAGAATTAGGATAGCCACTATATACACACATATGTGCATCTTGATCTAAGAGTATGACATTTTTCTCCTTGTATCCTTGTTTTGACTTTACAATATATGCAAAGCAAGTATGTTTTCATATTCATCCCTACTTGAGCTCCACAGAAGCTTTTAGAAGTAGGCAAAGAGAAGGCAAAGTCATTAATGCCTTGGCGAGGATCCAAAAATGTCACATATATAGAATGATTTTAGGGTACCACAAAAGGAGAAGGTAAACTATGTTTTATTTTTAAAAATCTTAAAATATTTCTCCAATTGACTTGACTGAAGAAAGATGGTGATCTGTTTCATGGTAGACACTTTGAATCCTACAGTGCATGTATGACTAGGAATGGTTTTATGTTGATGTCTTGTCCTAAGGCTATGTCTTGAGTAATCCATCCTTTTATCGGGGACGAGTAAAAGCCAAAGTGTGGGGGAGTTTGTTGACGGTAGTTAACACCAATCACAAACCGTCAATATACCTTGCATAAATAACTAAAATGGACCACCAACATAAACTTAGGGATTTTAACTGACAAATTTCATGAGTTTAGGTGAATCTATGTTTCTAGTAGGATTTAATCAGAAAATCGCCAAGGAGGACCTATTCGTCAAAGGAAATCGTGTAATTCCATAGGATAAACAACGTGGGAAGACTCTAGAAGACTCCAGGAGGCTCTCCATCGAAGTGGAGCCCGATCCCCTGCCAGGTGGGGTCGGCCGGTCCCACATGCAGGCCGGCCGGTCTGTGGGACCCACCTGGCTGCCCCTCGTTGCTATGTCAGTTCTCCACCGCCTTAAGGATTGCATCTCCACCGTTTATTTAAGTCGATTTGATCCGAAGGCTCAGGATTGACGCTCTGGCCTATATATACCTGCCTGCACCCCCAGGGCAAGCCAAGTTAGATTGTGAGAGCCTGAGGGCCAGAAACCCTGATCCATATTTCCACCAGGATCAGAGCTAGCAATTAAGAGAAGATTAGTCCTCATAGGATCTAGTCTTGTAATAGAGATAGAGAGATAGAGTGAGAGGGAAGAGTTTCGGAGGAGTCCCGACCAGTAGGTGCTCTCTCTACGGCTTGTACCCTGGTGAAATCAAGTTCTTATTGAGCTTGCTTCTGAGATTTCTCTGGTAATAGACTTCTAATTCAAGTAAGCATCTTGTTCATATTATTCTTCAGGTTTGCGACTCTCTTTTGAGTACTTTAATCCTTGTAACTCTTCGGTTAAAGTAGTATTCGTAGTGTAAGCATGGTGCTTAGACTCGATTACTGGTGGATGTGCCCTACTTTCCAAATTTGTGGTAGCTCGCGAGGGTGACTCTTATAGCCTCGCTGAATCCTTTGTAGTACACCCCCCGTTAGTAGGCCTAGCAGGACATTGTTGCTATAAGAAACATACTATGCCTGTGTTTTCTCTAGTAATATCTCCAGAATTGAATAATAGAAGACAAAGCTTACCGAAGTAAGAATTCTAGAAGACCTTAGCTATCTCCTCTACGCTCCTATTATCTTGCCTTGATTGTGAAGTTGGGTTAAGTTAGATTTGGTTATTCTCACATATGTTTCCTCGAGCTCGATATAAAATTGGGTACTCCCAGTGAAGTGCTACATTGGTATAATATTTGTGTGCTTGCAGATTATTCTGTGTGCATTAATTTATACCAACAGTTATGTTGGTGTGAATTATATGCGTGAAGATTAAGGACAAACTAGTTCCAAGTGTCATTTAGAGTTGATAGACATTTAGAGTAGTTTTACGATGAGATACAATACGTAAAAGTCCTACTACATATATAGTTATTAGTCTCGTAATGAGACAAAAGACTACCACACACAATTCCTATGACATAAAATCTGCTTTTCAGCATCGGATGCAACATCCACCTCTAATCATGCTTTTACAGAAACTAGCCATTGCTGCCCGCGCTTCGCTGCGGGTGATTTGCTTGGTATAGGAAACCTCATATTGCTAATATGTTTTCTCATCGTATTAGTACTTAAGGCTGGTCAGGTTGGTTGTCATTACATGGTGCCTATTCTAGTGGAAAGAAGTATTTGATGGAGTTGGGTTCAAGCAACTAACGCACTTAGATTTGAAGTACAACATTGGATAACATTACATTATAGGCGAAAATAGGAAAACTAAAACACAAATACTTCTAACGGGAGGGTTTACAAAAGTGAATTAGGATTCATTCTTCTTAGGTGAATCTACAACACGCATCCAATAACTACGGATGACAACAACGACAAGAGGAGCATCCCAAGGCAACTAATCCACCTTGAAACCACAGACTTGATTCACGTGCTCGGTGGATTCTTTTCTTATCCCTGGATATGGATCTGCAACTTCTCGCTAATGGTGAGTGAGAGGAACTAAGGGTTCGCTTCTAACACTTAGAAGGTGGAGGCGCTGGCGGTTCTACATCACCGGTTCTCCTTGTTTGATTGGGTGGATAGGGATCCCTCCAAGATCGGGGCATCCGCATTTCATCAACAGCGCCCTCCGCTTGGCCCTAGTGAACAAATAGGCCTCACCCGGTTGATGAACATGCCGATCTTGGCCTCCTTGAGCTTCGACATTGCAGTCTCCGGCTCAAAGAACTGCTGCAAAGGCGGCATGCGCTTTGGCGAGCTGCACCTAGAGCATCCAGTGAAGATCTCGGCTTCGACGCCTTGCGGAGGCACGCCCTCAGCTCAAGGCTTGCCGATCATCTTTGCTCATCCGAGCAAGCATGTACGTGGTCAAGTGTACCACGGTAGGACTATCTTCTTGGGCATCACGCCCTTTGCAAAGCCTCCATGCGAGCCATCCATGGCGCCGATTCCTATCCAAGGGTGGAAAAAGAACCTCATGGGAAGTGCAGACAACGGGCTCTTCATAGAGCTGGCAAAGATACCACAAAGCTTTGCGGGCCACAACCTGGTAGGTGTCGGTGAAGCTAAATCCGGTTGCGGTCACACTCCAGGCTTCGGTGATGTCGGGGAACTCTTCACTCTTCCCAATGTAAATGGTAACCTCACACCGATCGATGCCATGTTTCTGATACTCACGGCCCTCATACTCGGGACGATATTTGACTCCGAGCTTTTGCAGGGTGGCGTGCAGGATTCTAGGAAAGGCCTCAACGTTTAGGCAGTAACTACTAACCTAGGTTCCTGCCATTTCTGGTCGTGGCTACAAAGAAGGCCCGAGTAAAAAGCTTGCTCAAAGAAAACCTAAGCGAGCTAAAGTGCGACAGTGGTGGTACCAATGGCCAAAGCGGCTTTGCTTATAAAGGCCGAGCGGTGCGTGGTCTGGCGTGGTTCACTAGGGTTCTTGCGCGGGATCACTACTGAGCGAATCGACCAGATTTCGCCCGTTCGAGGCGAGTGGACGTGTGGTGCCATTCTTGAGTAGTGAAATGCATTGTAGGGCAAGGGTCCGACAAGAGTGCGTAAAAGGGTACAAGGAGACATGGGTTACTATTGGCGTGGTTCATGGGCGGAAAGCGGAGCACAAGGCCACAGTGTGAGACCTAACTATGTAACAAGCACAAGTAGGCCATGCAGACTACGACGCAGCGTGACACCTATGGATGGCGTAGCTGCTAGTAATATGGGATAACAATGCACAAACAGGCCATGCATTAATGCACGTCCTCACGCGTTTGAGGTGAAAGCGATATCCGAGGCCATTAATGACTAATACGGTGTAAGCCAAGGTTAAAACAAGAACTCAAAAAGAGTGCTACCGGCTAAGCGAGCTCGCTTATAAAGGCAGAGCGGTCTGTGGTCTTGGCGCGGTTCACCAGGGTTCTTACGTGGGATCACTACGAACAAATTGACCAAATTTCACGCGTTCGAGGCGAGTGACGTGTGGTGCCATTCTTTGAGTAATACGATTGCGAGGGCAAGGGCCCGACAAGAGTGCGAAAAAGGGGTATGAGGGGCGTGGGTCACTACCGATGTTACTCGGTGTGAATGCGGACCACGAAGGTACTGATCTTGAACCCTAATTAGTAACAAGCATGCATAGGCCATGCACACAACGACATGTGTGGCACCTAAGGATGGCGTGTCTACTAACAATACGGCACAATAATGCACGTACTACGTGGCTACACCTCAACTAACCACCTAGGTATGTAGTAGAATCTACAAGATTTTGTTCTTTGTGCCAGCGTGCTGGCACTTACTGGGCCTCATCATTGCATACATATAAGTATATAGTTCCATTGATGCACACGTTCGTGTGTTCACCTCTACGAAGTACAGTGTACCGGCCATTAAGGACTAATACGGCTGCAAGGCAAGGTTCCGACAAGAGGGCAAAAAAAACCACGGGGAGACTTGGGTCATGGTAGGCGTAACCGCAAGCGACGCTAAGCACAAAGCCATTATGGTAGATGTAGTAATGGCGATCAACCCCAACCACCGACCATCCTGGGAGTAACGTGGCCATGCATGTGTCCTAAATCGTAGCAGTTTAAATGGTCCTGCATGGTCCTGCATATTACTTAGAAACTACCACAACGTCCCTACGAGTTCATATTACTTAGGTACTATTACAATAGTACAGCTTGGATGGTGAATCATTTTTATCTGATGGTAAGGAGGAGAGACATTAAATGTGTCCACCAACCCTGACCCTTTGCTTTCTAACCGCTTCGTTGCGGGTGATGTACTTGCGCTTCGTCATCGCGGGTGATGTACTTGTTGTAAGAGATTTGAAGTGTTTCAAGTAGAGAGAGAGTACAACTAAGTGAGAGGCGGTGGAACCGTTTTTCTTTCTTTCAAAGTCTGACCTTCTTTGCTTCGGTTGGTTCTTAATGGTTGAAGCCTGAACCTGTGAGGTTTCTTGGTTTGCCTCGGGCTACTTGGAGGACAGGAGGAGGCGTGCAACATGGACCCGTGCGTGGTGACCTCACTGATCGCGGAGACAACCATCATGTGGGAGCCCAGGCACTCCAACGGCAGCGGCAAGGGCGCCACGACTCCTTGATTCTCCGGCAGGGACTGACCTACCTCTGTGTGAGAGGCGGGCTACGTAGATGGCAAACGAGGCTGACGCTGTAAGAAACTTGAGATGCCCATAATAATAGCTGCGGTATGCTGGTTCTAGTGTTGGATAGCGAATCAAGAACACTTCTTTTGAGCTTTCTTCAAAATTAGCATACTTTTATAAATAGTCACCTGAATTATCAACTTCAAACCGAGTTGAATGAGCCGAGACGAAGTCAAAGTCATTCTAAATCATTTTTTTCATTTTAAAAGAAAAACGAGTTCCCTAGCTTGTCGTGTGCTTGTGATCGCTGATGCGTGTCGAAATTTCTAGGTTTCTAATTGTTTCCTTCAATCGGCTTATCTTGGCGTACTTGCACAGATGGTTTATGCCACCGCTCTCATTAACATTCAAAAGAACTCGATTCATTTCCACTTTCAAAACATCAACTCGTTTCCAATCCCAAAACATCAAAAATTCGGTGGATGGAGTTCAGAGGGCCATCTATCACAAGAACAGAACATGTATCAGAAGTTCAGAACCACCGGGCCATCTATCACAAGAACAGAACATGTATCAGAAGTTCAGAACCACCGGTCACTCGGGCCTGTAAATCATGGAGCTGAACCAACACCGCATTGTCTTGATCACATCAAACAAGACCAACACCGATGCAAATATATCCCAACCCACAACCACGATCCCCCGCCATAATGGCACTCGTTATTCGCAATTACAAGGAACTTAAGAAGATGGGGTCTACAACCGGATCACACAGAATGGTTAATTCTCGGACGGTTGATAACCAAGCCTCACCAAAGCAGACATCAAAACATTAGTGACAGAGTTATACTGATTGAGTAAAATTTTTTGTTCTCTTGAGAAAGGAAAAAATGATACATAAATGCTCGAACAAACCGAAACACTTCTAACAAGATTAGAAGAAGCTTTTCAAAGGAGAACAAGATTAGAAGGAACATGCTCCCAATTACAACATTGTAATAAGATTATTACGCATCTTTGTGCCGGTTACTTCTCTGATATGGGCAAAAAACGAGACGAGGTCGATACATACATTTTATTCATCGGTGAGATGCAACATGAAAGAAAAACTATGGAACAAGAGGCGGAATGAGAGTTTGTGTAACCGCCTCAACTCATTCTAAGACACTCTTCAAAATTTTTATGTGATAACGGTCGAGGCGAGAAGCGGCGGTGTACTCTTGCATCTTGGAGAGCTTGGCGCAACAACCTTGAGATGAAACACAAAATTAGAAAATGCAGTTTCACAGAAACCCAATGTATATTCAGCTCTGTGAACCGAAAGGACATGATAGTATCTTACCAAGCGGAGCAAGGGCATCCTGTGAATCCTGCGGCCGGTCTTGGAGGAACCCTTCTCGTCATGCTTTCGATGTAGACACGGATGGTGGCACCAACAGAACCAGTTCGAGAGAGGCGGAACACCTAGAATGCCGAAAATCCATGTTAGCTCACCAAGTATGATATAGACAGAGATCTCAAATATATCCATCGACCAAGGATGAATCCAGCTCGGACTTATCATGTACCGATCGATAATATTGCAAAAAAGGAAATGTATTGTTGACTAGAACAAGGTTTTCACACCACTCCCTTTGTTTTGGTTCAAGACATAAAATAGAGGATATCTAAAACAACACAGGTCTACATATACCACCGTGAACCATCTCAGAAGAGGTATTGGATGCCCGGTGCTTGGACACAGAGCCATCAACAGGATCCTTGTACTCAAACTAAATCGGCTACAACAACTACTTGAAACATCGGACCGGATCTCCTTGATCATTTGATGAGAGATAATTTAGATATGGCACTAAAATGTTCAAGATTGCTTAAGTTGATATATATATATACGGAGAGTACGACCATAATTTTTGGAGGCACTTGATTCCTTTACACTTTAAAAGTTCCACTTACTTGTTGACATCGAGAAAGTGATGATCTGCATGCTTCCTAGGTTTGCCATAAGCTCCTTAGCAAACCCCAGCGCCAACATTCTTCACAAACAAACTTGTGCATTTAGAATGATATCTGAAGCATGTGGTACATATATGCAAGGCGAATGTCAAAAAAAAGTTAGTACCTCATAGTCATAGCGTGTGTAATAATGGCAACCATATGTGGCCCAAGGTCTTTGACGGACAATATCTTCAACAACGACAAGCTTATCTCCTCCAAGGTCGTCCTTATTCTTGAAAGCAATAATAGAAAGCCATGCAAGCACTGCCCCGGATGCCATCCTTCTCACGAATGTGGTGGAGGACTCGCCAAAGTAGTACATATAAACATCTCAATAATGTCTATACCAAATACCAACAAGTCCTTGACCTTACTATGGGTTGGATTCATGACCGACTCAATAAAAAGGCGAGAGAGCTCACTATCGAGAACACAACAAGTGATTTGCCCCATTCATGTTAACACAATTTACCCATCTAACATGACGATACAAGAGGTGCTAGCATGTTTACTACTGTGATTAGCATGTATATAAATGATAGCCGAAGCCAAATATTACGGTGCCAAAGCTTTCTTCACACAGATTGAGCACATTCCGGCATCCATCAAATTCCCAAAAACTTCCGCCTTGATGGGCACCTGAAACATGGTTGTTTATGTTAGATTTATCTAGCATTCAAAAATCTTGCAAACCAAGGTCTCAACACTTTACCTCAAAGAACTTGAGATTGATTCTTTGCAACAACATCAAAGGCGGCGAGATATTGGCATGCTCTGCAACTACAACAATGGATTATCATAAGACGTATCGGTGCATAGAGAAATTTTAAATGCATCTAAGGTCGACGGGTGGGGATGAAAAATTTGGCGTTAGCGGTAATGCGTGCTCAGATGGTATTGTCGCTGATATGTTAGCAGATTTATTGAGCGAATAATCTTTGCCGGACTTAAAAGCAGATGGTGCACAAAATGTAGAGAGAAACATGCATTTTTTCTGCGCAGGCTACGAGTGAAGTTTACCGCTTTGAGCCTACGGTGAGAGTTTTACTGGCGACAATATATCTAGATGTTATATTAGCAAAGACAAGTATGGAGGAGAGCTTTTCACTGGCAACTCCCTTGAGGCCGAAGCAAAGTAAGGAATTGATTGGACTGACATTGGCGCGATAATGGCAACATGAGTCCGATGGTGCCACAAAGAATCTATAACAAGGCAAAGGGGAGTACCATGAATTCCTTGTGCTTTTCTAGAATCCAAAACAAATTTTCTACATAGCGAGATATTCGAACATATCATACCTTTTACCCGAGAATCATGTTGCGATCAAAGCATCTCCATCATTGCAGCGCCAAATTGTGGGGGCTCAACATTTGAGGATGACTTTCCAAGATCCATCCGTTCAACCAACTCTTTTGCATAGGTGAGGCTAGGATCCGGATGACCACCTCCAAAGTCCTCCTGCAAAAACATAAGTGATGAATTAATACCAAGCCACATTTTAAGTAGAAATTTGTGACAATAGAAGAGCTCATTACTTTCGGGACACAATTCAACAAATGAGCTTTCATCCGGCACCAAGCTCTTCCACAAAGATGTGTGCGGCATAAGCTCCAACAACACCATGGGCGCATCATAACTAAAAGAGCACAACAAGATTTCAGATGTGTTACTGATAATATTATTACGTCAATGGTGACATGGTTGCGATCATAGATGAATACCGAATGTAAACTTTTGGGAAGCCAGCAGCTTTTTTATTGCTTCAAAGTCAAAAATTAATAGGAAATGATGGCGGTAACTAAATCATTAGATTCCCTTGTTACACAACATGATCCGGGTAACATGTAATGATATAAAGCACAGATATTCTCACTTCAATGAAAGAAAACACGAAAAGAACAAGCTACTTACTTCATTAACTTGATGTAATGTACACTAGAGTCAAAGACATCCACATCAAAGGGGACATCGGGTCCCTTTGAAGTTTGGTGAGACCGACAACGAAATATCAACTGCAGTAGTAAAGTAGGAGAAAATGAATAGTCCACTAACTTTGTCAAAAGGAACAATGAGAAAATACTTAGCGGTGTCGGCCTTTGAATCATACATCTGGAAGGTCTTGAGAGATGAGGTATTGAGAGATTGTCGTTGTATTAGAGAAAATCTTGTCGAGAACGGATTGAGGGCATCCAATAAAAATTTCAGGACTACGAAAATATAATTATCAACCATGCTTTCAGGTTGACCTTTATCGATGGCGACCATGTGGATCCTCGGTGGCGTTCCCGGCAAGTTGCGGGGCCTCAAGAAAAGGAAACACAGAGATGTCGGTCAAAACCTAACCAAATCGAGAAGGCCGCAACAACCCCATCGAGTGAACCCCAGATCGGCCGAGAAGAAGGGGACGCGAACACGACGGCGTCGATCTACTCGAAGACGGCGGCAAGGTGGGAGTACCGGCTTGGCGCAGAGATGAAGATGAGGGAAGCGCTTGCAGCGGAGGCGGTCGTGACCTATTGCCGTTGTTGCCAAAGAAGGGCCACCGGTCCGCCTTGAATTTGCCGCTTGTTGGACCCGTAGCTGCCGGGGGGGAGGAAGAGGACACGACACGATTCGTCCGCGCAGCGAGGTGGTAATGTTCCGCGCGGCCGAACCACGCCACGTCGAGGCCCCGGATGGATTCCTTGAGCGCCTCCACGCCCGGCCGCATGACGCTGGGCGCGATCCGGACAGGACGGACGGCGGTCGTCGCGCCGTCATGAGGTATAGTGGTCGCGCCCGTCGGGAGATGGAGGGTAGGGGAGGGGAAGCGGGCGGGGGGAGGGGTGGCCACCGACGCCGGAGAGACGACCGACGGCTGCGGCGCTGACAGTGCCGTGGAGCTCGTCGGGGCTAGGGTTGCGAGGGAAAAAGAGGGGGAGAGAGAGGAGGAGGAGGCGGTGGTGCAGTGGCGAGATGGAGCTCGTCCGGCTAGGGGTTGGTGGCGACGGGTCGGGTGCTGTGTGAGTGAGAAATGGAAATGGGGATGGGATGAGAACCGGAGATGAGAGCGGTATGGGAGCCATGCGGTCGGTGCATGGTCGGTGGTCGATCGTACATGGTCGGCGCAGCATTAAATGTTCGGCTATCCGACTTGTTTGGCGCCGAGCTCTCTGCGGTTGCAAGTGGCCTTCGAAATGGAGATGGGGAGGGGGCGGGGGGATGGGATGACCGGAAATGAGGACGAGATGGGGCCGGGGTGCACACAAGTCGACAAGTGATGCATGCAAAACGAGGACGGCTCCAAAGGCAGCATGAATGTACGCGTTAGGCACCGCCATGCATGTCACCCGCCATCGCTTGCCTCACCGGCGGTTACTTCATCTGAGCCGTGGAATCTCTATCTAACGCACCAAATAAAAAGAGAATACGTGGACATCCTAGAAGGCCGCCGATTCGGCGTGCCTTCATATCTTTAATGAGGATTTATAGGGACAGCCATCCAACAGAGTGGTCAACGTCCCTACAAATTGATTAGAAAACAAAAAAATCGCCCTACACGTGCTTTTGCGAGCCATGAGCTCGGCTCATGCGCGCCGCTTGGTACTGCACGCATTGTCATGCCCCACTACTCTCATGTCTGCCTAACGCCATGCATTACCCGCCCGGGCTTGTCTTGCACGAGCGATGGCGAAGACAGGTTAGAGGGGGCCGACCCCCAAACTTTAGTACTTTTCTATTATAATTCTTAATGAACTAGCTAAATTATGATGTAATTAAAGGATAAATGATCCACCCTATTGACATTTGACCCCCCAAAATCTAGATTCTAGCTTCGCCACTACGGGGGGCGGTGCCATGAAGTTCATGCCCACACGCGGCAAGGTGGAAATGGGGGGCTCACGCGTGTAAGTGGCGATGGCTAGGCGAAGCTAGGAGGAGATAAGTGAGAGAGAAAGGTTCGACCATGCGGGTGAAAATTTGAACAATAGTGTGGATTGAAGGGATAAGTGGTCTCTATAGACGATTTTTGCTCGAAAGTTTTGAATAACTTATTTCTAGGTGTGATTGGTCAACCACCCTATCTAAAGAGTGGCTACAAACGAGAAAAAAATAGAGTCGCTGATGTAGCAGTGAAACTAGTTCACAATCTCTTTTACTGAACACGTATATCCGGCAAAGAATAAGTGAACAGTGTAGTTGTTACACTCCTAGTATTTTCATCCCCCTGATTTGTACAAGTAGAAAAATACAATAAACTTATGCGCGCACACACCGCGGGGTGGCCTCGATCACAGCAATCACAATCAGTGGATGCATATACCGGGCACCTTCCAGCGCACGGGCCCCCGTGCGCGGTCCTCGTCGTCCATCTGCCGGTACGCCCGCCACTCCTGCAGCAGGTTGCCGAGGTCGTGCAGCTTTGCGCCCAGGCCAACGCAGCAGTTGGCGTGCATGGTGTAGAGCGTGTTGAAGTCGCGGGTGTTGTTGCAGAAGCCGGCGTTGTGTTCCGTGTCTAGGAACTGGATGCGCAGGCCGCGCGTGGCCACCAGCTCCACCTTGATCTCGTTCAGCACCTGCTGCTCGTGCTTCCCCGGGAACGCCTCCCGCGCGCCGTGCCACGCCTCGAACGCGCCCACCGTCCGCCGGCTCGACTTGACGTACAGGAACCCCGTGTTTGGCAGGTTCATCGGGCTGTATGGGTCGCCGAAGTAGAAGTCCGACGAGGTCACCATGTGCGCCGCCACAGACATCCGCTCGAACGGGTTCCGGAACCACAGAATGTCCACGTCCTGCATGCAGCGTGTGACAAATGGTAATATCAGAAGGGTGGTTTTGTAAAACATGTTCAGTTTCGCTTTCTCTGGTCTGTTGTTCCTGGATGGAACTATTCCAAGTCAAACTGCTTCGCGCGTGCGTAGGTACCGTGAAGAGGAAGTTGTAGCCGAGCTCGAGGATCCTCTGCTGCAGCCGGACCTTGCTCCAGACCAGGTCGATGTAGTCCTTGCTCATGAACACCTTCTCGCCGGAGAGGTTGTGCGCGGCGGCCGCGGGGAGGAGGTAGCAGTGCGGGTGCACGGCGCGGCAGTGCTCCAGCGCGCCGCCGTCGAGGGCCACCACCAGGAGGTGGTCCACGAAGTGCGCGATCCGCTCGCCGCTGCGGAAGCTCTCCAGGAACAGGTCCAGCAGCGAGTCCTGCGCCGCCCACGCCTCGTTCACCGACGTCATGATCACCGTCCGGTCCTCGTCCGCCACCGCGCGCAGCAGCCGCTCCAGCTCGTCCTCCTGCTCCGCCGCCGTAACCTGCTGCGTGCATGATCGAGCCGGACATGAACAAAAGACGATGTCGTCAAGAAACTGAAATCGAGCAAAGACTGCAGCTTGGCGATCGGAATTTTGGAACCGGCTGGGATATGATGTTTAAGAATTAACCTTTGAGTCGGCGTGAGCAGGAGCGGCAGGTTCTCTTGCCAGGGGAGCAGGAGTCTCCTGGACGGGAGCATCATCGAAGCCCGTGGTTCCATTGGCCCAGGTCGATATCCCCGTGAACCGCCCTCCGCTCATCGCCGTCGTCAGGAAGAAGAGCAGGACGGCGGCGGCGGACGCCCCGAGGATGAAGGACACGAGCTGGTGAAGCGCGTTCTGCTGTCTGCCCATCGGAACACCGCTGCTGCCAACAACGCCGGTCGCCTGCAGCCCAGAAGCCAAGAACAGAGACGAGGCGATCGAGGTGGAGTGTCGTAGAGGGGAACTGCTCTTGGTCTATACTTAACTCTTTGGCTCGTTTCAGTTTCCTTTTAAAAATCCAATGTAAGAGAAACTTGACAGTTTGATCCTGTCAAAGGAGGTGACATTAGCCGACGACGACGAGACCGGTTCTGGTGTGCTACACCTACACCACACGCGGTGAAAATTGAAATGTACTAGGAATTAGGACATCGATCGATGTGTTGCTATGTTTCACTGTCTACATGTGCATTTCCAACGTTCGTGTGGAGAGTCAAACGTGTCTCGGTCGGCAATCAAGGGAACGTTCTGTGCTCTTCAGTAATCTAATCTGAGCATGAGAACTGTTGATCCATGTGCATCAGAAACTTCGTACTGGGGGTATTGTATATCGCCGCAAATCAATACCGTTCATTAATTATTTAGAGTGCAAAATTTGCTCAGCAGTCAGCGCTGTAGTGTGTACTACTGCACATTTTCTGGAATGGTAGAGTAATAACAGTTCTACAGTATATGAGTGCAGATTAGATCTCCTTGTGGCCATTTGACACCTCAGTTTTTTTTTTTTTTGAATGGACCGTTTGACACCTCAGTT
This sequence comes from Miscanthus lutarioriparius, assembly GCA_904845875.1. Classification (NCBI taxonomy): domain Eukaryota; kingdom Viridiplantae; phylum Streptophyta; class Magnoliopsida; order Poales; family Poaceae; genus Miscanthus; species Miscanthus lutarioriparius. The sequence continues at coordinate 8,562,370 of CAJGYO010000005.1, forward strand.
GCCTGTACTAATAAACACTCTGGGATCACTAAACTATTGCCTCCTCTAAAATATAATATTGTTCAACGCTTCACGGTACCATGCGTGTACGTGTATGATCGATGATATCGATGTCGAGATCGATCCACTGGTGATTCATTACTAGTAGTATTTTCAGTGGCTTTCGCTAACAACTCTTCAGTCGTACAGATTTCACGTGGCACATCCCATGCTGAGCGAAGCCCTGCTATCTATTATTCTATCTCAGAACAATATGCATAATTGCCTTACCGGGGGCGATCGAGTTGCTTCCTTCTTCCCTGTGTTAATATAAATAATAAATAAATTATTACTTGATTCTGTCAAACTGAGATGGAGACGTGTGCTGACCGAAATGTTGGTGACCTGTTACTAACCTTCCAGGGCGATGGCGATCTCTTTTTTCCGCATCACGGATCACTGACCATGGAAAGTAGCGGTAGAAAGTCGTGATTGACTGCTTTCGGATCCCGAAGGGTGAAAAGGCAGTACGGTTTGGTTTGCCTCGATTTTACCTGGCATCGCCTCGGTTCAGTGGTTCTGAACTTCTGATTTCGTGAAAAAACGAAGACCGTCGGGAGGGGGATTTTGGCGATGAAACGGGGCTCCTTCCTGAACCATGACTGAAATCTACTAGCCAACTGCCCACGAAGGGGTGCTAAGGCCATGATTTTGGCCGGATGAATGACAAGTGTGGGCCGAGGGCGACTACTTTTGTTGTCACACGCCTACTGGACCACAGCACTGGTAACCTGTGCTTCAAACCGGGTATTTAGTCTGAGAAATTGGTTGGTCCGTATTCTTCTTATCACGCTTATGTTCTGTTTATTTATCATTTGTAGAATACAATGTACTTCATCTGTCCTAAAAACTTTGTTTTTTCGCGACTGTACATTGAGGGTCTGAGGCACGTTTTTTTATTAAGAGCAAGTAGAGTTTAAAAAAGTACAAAGGACTCGCGAGAAATCCTAGAATTACAACATCGGTCCCAAAGACACAACGAGAGAAAAACAAACCCTTGTTGGTCGAACTTGTGAAGCTTCCAATTCCTAATAGGTTTTATATAACTGACCAAGAAGCTTACTTTGCTTGCTTACGTGCAGAACGGAAGAGCAGTGAATCCTTAACTTTTCACATGCGGCACTAGCTACTCATTCATTTTGTTGCGTGGTTATGTAGACTATCCGTGGCTTGGAGACTTATTTATCGACCATGTCATACATTTTAATTCGTCTAGGAATTAAAGTCCGTATTGACATATGGTGCTCTAATTCATATGGGTACGAGAGATTTAAAGATTTATCAATGATTATGTCATAGTTTCAATTCGTTTTGGGATATAGAGTCTCTATATCATGCATCAGCACTTAACTCGTACGGATATAGATGAGGTGCGGACCATGAAAACCCTTCATATTATGATTAGTTTCCGAATTGGATTGAGCACAGTGTTTGAAAACACTTCTATTGGATCTTCATTGGATGATTGTCAGATTGTGAGCCATGAAGGACATTCACTCGAGTGGGGAAGGAAGGAGAAGGATTGATATCGTTTCTTTTTTGTGTGACAAGGATTGATATCATTAGGACAGCTGGTTAAAGCGGCAAAATTCGAAACAAGTGGTGCCAGATCATCCGAGCGCCGTGTGCCACTGACCAATAGTTCTCCCCCAATGATGACTCCGAGGTCCCGTTCGGCTTGCTGAATCTTGGCTGAAATTGGCTGGAAAACACTGTTCTGGCTGAAATGTTGTGAGAGAAAAATACTATTCCGGCTGAAAAAAAAAGAAGCCGAACAAGCCGAATATAGGGTAAGCCGAACGGGGCCTCTATCTCAATGTAGAAGGGCCCCACAGGCAGTCCACATCAGCAAGACCCTTTCGGGTTGAGCTATGCTGCCGTGGAGGGCCACGCGCAGCGGGTGGCAGTGCCGCCCCGTGCTGTCGTGCAGTCGTGCGCGCTGTGGGAGTCGCGGTCCTGCTCCCAAGTCAAACGCCGCCCTTGTACTGGGCTTCTGGCGGTGGACGGCCCATCTCGTCGTTTTGGGTCTGTTCGGCTCGTATTAAAGCCGTCTGATAAGTCGGTTAAAACTGTTTTATTGTAAGAAAAAAATATTATAGAAACTGATAAGCCGACTGATAAGATGCAGCAAACAGACCACGATGTCGCTCTGCTGCGGTGTTGCTGCTCCCGAGCGGCATGGAGCCCGCAAAGAAAAAAAATCAAAAATCTAATTCCCCGATCTCCTGGGATCCTTCCCGCAACCGCGGGACAGAGAGAGAAGCTTTAGATTCCCCGACTCTATACAAATATTATTGTTTATTTCCATGCTACCGGAAGTAGCGTACTACTTGACATTGTTACTCCCTGTTCCCTCGTTGGTTTTAGTCGAGACTTATCAGCTTATCAGTCATGATACAGTATTTTTCTCTCACAATAAATCAGTATTAGTTGGACTTATAAGCCCAGAAACCAATCAGTAAACAGGCTGAATATATCTTTGCTACAGTAAAGCTGCATTAAATGCTTCTTACCACCTTTTTTTAAGAAACTGAAGGGCCAAGGGCCCTGCTGAGGATTTTATTAATTGAACAAGAAGAGTATAAATTACAGATAAAAGAAAGGAAAACCGAAACTACAAAGTTTTACAGAGCAAAACAAAGGTAAGCTAAGCTAAGCTAAACAGAGCAGCTTTAAGAAACGAAGAAGGAAACAAAGAAAATAAAATAAACACTTGCTGGATCCATTGGTCATATCCCTGGGCCGCGAGCTGGTGGGGACGCTTCCTTACCAATTTGAGCGGTCGTAGCTGATGCGGGTTAGCCTCTTGGGTAGCCTTGGACCGGTCCTTGCCGGCTCGACGTCCTCGCGGGGCTCGCGAGCCTCCGAGAGTAGCTTCTTCGCGTCTGACTCACTGCAGTGTTTGGCCAGGTGAGCTCGTGCGTTCTGGCGCTTGAGCCCTCTTGGCGTGACGATGATGCTGTGATCGCGTCTCCGTCTTCAGGTGTAGTTGCTGCTTTTGACGGAGAGCTGTCGGGGCATGTCGCTGTTGGAGCTGGCCCTGAGCGCAACACGGTTTGATCCGCTCGTCGCGGCACGTGGTGCGCTCGGGTAGCCTGCTTCCTTGGACGCACGTGCGTCCGGGCGACAGCTGGCAGTTCGCCGAAGTGTGTCGCGCAGCTTGCTCATTGTGCAGGTTCGGACCCTGGTTCTGAGTTCGATCCTGAGCGGTGCGGTGCCGACTAGCGGCTAGATTACCAATGGCGACACCGCATGGCGGTTGGTAGCTTCGTCGTTCGCGCACGCCCTGAGTCATTGCGCTCCGCTGTCGAGGGCAATGTCTGAGGCGCGTTTCTACCATTGGGTCCAGTTTTGCCATGCGACGAGCCTAGACCGGGTAAGAGCTAGCGACGGGCGTTGCCCCGCTTGTTCGGGCGATCTCGTAGTCCCCGAAGAGGATGTGGCCACCGCGGGCCATTGCTCGGGCGAGGTCGCCATGAGCCATGGCTGTCTGGCTTCCTGGGTGGAAGGCTTGGCCATGGCTAGTGATGAGAGAGGGCTCTAGGCCCTCTACGTAGGCGAACTCTGGGATGCAGCCCCCGTGGGTAGTTCCGAGAGTGCGCCCGCCATAGGCCGCGGGACCCAGATTCCCAAGGTGGAGGTTTGGGTCGTGGCTGAGGGCAGACGCGGGCGCTGGCCCTTTGGCGCCGATGAACCCGTAGTTTTCATGACGGATGTGACCTCCGCGGGCCATTCCACCAGCGAATCCACCAGCAGTGCGAGGAGCCATCGCTTCCTTTTTCAACAATCGAGAGTGCACGACTGGCCCCTACCTAGCGCGCCAACTGTCGGTCTTTCGAACCAGACTAGTAAACTTATATGATTACCGCGCTGCTCTAGGAAGACGATGATATCATCCAATAGACACGAGGATTTATACTGGTTCAGGCCGAAGCCCTACGTCTAGTCTCAGAAATGATCGAGTGCGTGTTCCTCGCTTGAATGCTCTGAAGTTCTTACAATGGGTGATGCAAGAATGGTGAAAGAGGTGGTAGAACCTATGCTAGATGAGGGGCAGCCCGAAGGGAAGCTCTATGAGCCCTACTACTATGGTGAATGAATGGAATGGTAGATGATGATGAAGGTGCGTGCCCTGGCTGCCCTTATATAGAGTCCAGGGCCAGGGCTTGTATAGTGAGGTGGTTCTCCTGACCGAAGGGTCGTGAGCCTGAGGGAGGTCCTAACTAACTTGGCTTGTAAGTTACGCCATCTTCTAGTGCTGCTCATGGCATGGCTGTCGTCATGGTCTTGTGGCCACGTCGCGGTAGGATGTGACGTGGTGCTACTGTGCAGGGCGTGGTGGCACTGTAGACATGGTGCTGGTTCATCAGCTATCCTGTGCAACACGACGTCTGTCGTGGCCCTCGTTGCCATCTCCTGGTTTCCCGGGGCGTCGTGCGGGAGTTGGTGGCCACCCCAGGTTGTCGATCTCCTGATTGCATCGTGGGGCTGAGGGCCATGACCCCGATCGTCAGGGTTAGGGTTTTTAGCCGGTCTGGATGGCTGTGCTTACTCTTGTCAGAGCAGGCATGCTGGTTGAGCTCAACCTTTTCCTGTGATAGGGGAGAGGTCGAGCGCCTCGCAAGCATTGTGCGGCCGTAGCTGGAGGAAGGGGTCATGGCCGACCCCGACCTCGTCGTCTGGCCTATCATTCTTAGCTTTTGGCTAGGCCTCGGTCATTTAGGCCTTTGCGGGCCACACGGCCTGCTATCTAATCGGTGTCTTGAGACACCCCGGGGTCATAACCCTGACACAAATGTTCCAAATGTTTTATTTGTTTTAGACATTGTTGACACAGAAATTTGGTCCGAGACAGGAAGTCCCTAAAGTCAAGAAATTATCAAGAAAAGATGAGCTCTCCAATCGAACCGGATAAATAAATTGCTAGACCAGCTAATGAAATGGCGACATCAGGGAGTAAGCCCTATCGGCAGGATCAGCAAGGCACAGAGCAAGAAGACGCGTTGAGCTCCATAGAAAGGAAAGATTGGACTCCAAGTTATCTTAGATTAGGAAGTTTTGTTCGTTTTTCCAAGTTGTCATAATCGGTCTTGTTCGACTAGGACTCGTAGTCAGGCCTTGGGTGTAATATTGAAGCCCGACCATTGTAATGGACATCTCACATCGATCAAACAAATCTAGTATCTTTACTTTTTCGGCTTCGGGCACCCTTTAGGAGTAGGAGTAGAGTAGATTTCGGCGAGTTCTTCAGGCAAGCAGGGCTGCGTCGGACGACCTGACCTCTGGCTTGTTTGTGAGTATCCGTCATGACTTATATTGTTACTTGCATGGCTGCAACAGACGACTGATCTCTTACGAGTCACGGTATAAGTTAGTTATCGATCTATATTGTTATTTGTAAGGCTGCAACAAACGGCTGATCTCCTACAAATTACGGTATAGATTAGTTATCGATTTGTATCAACTTTTATAAGGCTGCAACAAACGATTGATCTCTTGTAAACATTGGTATTAATCAAAGTTATCGATATTGTGTTAGATAGTTCATTGTTTAATACAATATCATCAGTTGCACGATCTAGATTGAGATTCGTTGGTCCTATCTTTTTTGATCTATCGTCTGCTGATTACTATCACAGTTGAATTTAATTCCTGACGTCAGATCCTGTTTCAATGACCAATCTATCTCGGTCCTGATCGTACATGGCGGGTGTTTGAAGTCGTGTTCCATTAGGAGATAGATTCATCGATCGTCGGTATCCGGTATGACTCCGCTATCAATGCTGCATCAGATGACTCGATCTGTTGATAGCGTGTCAGATCGGACATTGGCGGTTAGTAGATCTATCTGTTAAGAAGAGCATGACATCAATCACCCGCTATTTCTCCATCGGCTATTTAGCCGATGGCTTGAGCTCTAATGCGTACAACATGCTTTCATGATTCTTTTGCGATGTAAGTAGATCTATCGATTGTTGGTCTCTGATCTAGGGTCCTACCGTCAATGCTGCATTAGACGACTGAACCTGTTGGCGGTACAATAGATTGAGTCAAGTCGTTTGTAGATTTATTTGTATCCAATGGATGAGTGATCGTATGGCGTACGACACGATCACTGGAATTGACTGTTCTAGCCGATAGCCCACTTTGTTGAGGATGTACTGGCTATTTACATGCTTTTACTTGTTCTTGTCCTGGTTAAAAGCTAGTATGTCTCTCACATGTATGCTTACACATCTATTCTTACATCTTTCGCATGCTTTCACAATCATCGGCTAAGATAGATCCATGCAAATGAGTAAATAATAATTGCCGATATGCCTGTTTTGTTTACATTACATCATGAACATGCTGGATATCGACTCTCTAGTCGATAGCCATAAATTGCTGGCCACTTGGCCGTACATTTGGAACTGTCTGGACTAACACCGGCATGTTCCACCTTAAATTACTGATCAATTTTCTCTCCTTGTCAATTGCAGGGTCGACTGGCATGCCCTCGGTCACGACCATCCGGTCTAGCACTCACCCCTTAAGCCCAAAGAGAGCTCAAGATCTGCTCCACGCGGTTTCTCTCGGCTTGCTTCGTGTGACAACGGAGAACGACCGTCGCTTTTCACCGTCTACAGACATATGTTGCAAGTGTTTCATGAGGCGCTGGCGGTCCCTATGGGGCAGGCGAGCGCTGGGAGGCATAGTAGGGCGAGTACACGCATGCATGTAGCATGGCGCGCGCGAGCAGCAGGGCACAAACGACCAATAGGGCGTGGGCAAGTGACGGCAGGGCGAGCACGGTAGGGCAAGCAATATGGTGGGCATGCATGCTCCAATACGTGTCCTTTTGTGGGGGCAACCAGAGGGAAGCGCGTGGGAGACAGCCACCCGATGTGGGACTTGTCATAGAGGCAGGGCGCTGGAATGTTGTTGTTTTCTGCCGATCAGTTTTGGCCACTAGCGGGCCCAGCTGACAGCCTTGGGAGGTGAGGTCCCCGCTGGCTGTTCGGCCGCACATCCGCTAGTATGCAGGGCGAGTGCGCCACGTGGGCCGCACGGGCAAGGATGCGCTGGGCTAAGCGGTGGCCGTGGCACGAGCGTGCGGACGCGCGCTTCTGACCGGACGTCCGGACGCTAGTAAGCCCCACGTGCTAATCGAATCCAGTCTGCCCTGCCCCTGTGTATTCAGGTGAATATATAATCAGCTATGAGCGCTCGGTTTTGACATACAATAAGGGATATAACATGGAAAATATATATAGAGGGAAAAATTGTATCCTCATCGGATTTGAATATACATGAACTTTAAACGGATTGGAATTAGTGGGATATTCCTAGTGCATCCTCCAAGAAAGAAAATTTATTATCCCGGCAAGCATCGGCCTGCAGATCAAGAACTGCGCCCGCCAAACTACTTCCTCCGTTCTAAATTATAAGTCACTTTGACTTTTTTGATACATCCATTTTGCTATAAATCTAGATATAATAATATGTCTATATACATAGCAAACTGGATGAACCAAAAAAGTCAAAGCGTCTTAGAATTTGGGACGGATGGAGTAGTTCGGAAAAAAAAGTGATGGAAGATTAGAGAGGAAAACCTGTCTGAGGTCGGCATCCAAACCTGCCGGAAGGTTTGCGGTGGTGCAAGTGAAATGAGAACTGAAGTAGAGCAACGTTACAACAACAACAAAATACGGTCATGAAGTTTTACTGTTGCTCAGTGGAGGGCAGATGCCTGATTTGCTGCTCCTTGCTTGCCGCTGTCGACGGTGGTCGCAAACTCACAAGTCACCGCCACCGTTGAAGGGGAGAACGACTAAAGAGTGGGGTATGTGTGCGTGACCCGAGGATTCCGTTGGGCCTCCGCAGGCTGCGAATTTGGCCCACTGGCGTCTTTAATTTATAACCTGACGTCAAATCTGTTTTATTGGCTGACCGTATCTTAATCTTAGTCATCCAATACCAATAGTGTGTTTTCAATATTCTGTTTTACTATAAATAGATCTGTCGGCTAGCAATCTTTAATTTATCACCATGCTGCCAACCCTGCATCGCTTCGACCTGATTGGTGGTGACGTTAGATTAGATTTGTTAGTTTTTGGATTTCTTTATAAGGAAAACAGAGGATTGTTTACACTCTATGACTCATCGGATCTATAGTCGATGACTTGTGCTTTCATGTTTATTCTCATGATATATCCATTGGATGTTTTAAGTTGACAGTTTTATTTATTTAAATATGGATATATTCTGCTGTCATCGGCTCTCTAGCCGATGGTGTTCATTTAAACTGTTTTATTCAAAAAAGTGCTAAGTATCGGCTTCATAGCCGATAACTTGCTCTATCAGTTCTTTAGCTGATCATGGAACTGTCTGGATCAATAGCTGACATGTTCCACCTTAAACTACTGACTATTTTCGCTTGTTAATTACATATCAAATTGACTGTCTTAAAATCGACAAGACCTGCATTGGAGTTAAGCAGATCTCCCAGGCTTGTCATGTGTTCTGCGCATTGACCGAAATTCTGCGGCGACATTGCGCTTCCTCTTAAGTTTAGGCCTAATGTTTAGTGAGGTTTTGCACACCTCTCACCACTCCGTGCGTGCGTGCAACATTGTTGTACTTGGAGACAGGGCGGAGCCAAGATTTAGACATAGGGGTGTTAAATACATGCACAGCAAGAGTATACATAACAACTAAATAAACATTTATGTTACATACAAAAGAAAGCTAAAAAATTTAAAAACATCAATTATTATGGAGAAAAAGAAAGAGAATATAGCCTTAGTCTCTAGTCTTTACCTAATCAATTAAATTCTTATGTCAGAAAAAGAATCATGGTATAATAACAAGAATAAGAAGATAATAGAAAAATAACAATTCTGAATAATGTAGATGCCATTAGAGAGCAATTTAGAGAGAGAAAACAAGCATATTAACTAGTCAATTAGAGGGTGTACGGTGGGGACGAACTAGATGTTTGTAGGGATGCAAGGCCCACGAATCCATAAATAGGCTTAATTTTATAAGTTACACGCATGACCCGCAAAATTAAGCTTATTTGCGGGTTCGTAGAAGCCTTGCATCCCAAAATGTTTGGTAGACAATAGTAAAAGAAACAAAAGAGATAAAAGAGTAATAGAAAGAACTAATTAATATGGAGGGAAAACAAGAAATTAAAGTATAAATAGCATCATTAACTTTGTAGTCCACAACCTTTTTCATTTGAATTCATTTTAAAACCATTAATTTCTAGAGACGGATGTGTAGGACCGGGTGGCCCACCGCCCCTTACGAACCTATCTGTAGCCGTCCATAGAAATATTGTATGCGGTAGTAGTATTGATAGAGGTGGACACGCGTTTATAAAGGCTCGTGTTATCCACTTGAGATTGCGCTTTTCAAGGCTTACGCCAACGGAATCCCGGCACCTAGTCGGGTATGTCCACTTGAAAACACCCTTCTGCCTCGCCTCTGGTGCCAGACTCGTGTAGTTCTTCCAGTCCGCGGCAAAGTCCTTGAGATCGTGCACCTTGTTGTCCACCCCAACGCAGCAGTCGGCGTGGATGGTGCAGACCTTCTCCGGATCGTCGTGGTACTCGCAGAACCCGCCGTGTAGTACACCGTGTCCAGCGGCTCGATCTTGACATGCAGCTTGCCGACAAGCTCGTGCCTGATGTTGACGAACACCGCCAGTACTTCATCATCTCGATGGTCCGGTTCGTCGACTTCATGTAGTAGAGGCCGGTGTTGAGCGGGTTGTCCAGCGGCGCGCGAGACGGCTTGAAGTCGTCGGACGAGCAGCTCATGTCGGCGTACTCGGGGAAGTGTCGGAACGGGTTGCGAAACAATACCATGTCGCAGTCCTGCAGACCAGTCAGTGTGGTAGTACTTTATCAATCATAAATAAGATTGTTGGTTAAAGATAATTATCGAAGAAATTACGAGTCTTGGTGAAGAATGATCTTGCCGTGAAGAGGAAGTTGTAGCCGAGCTCCGGCACGCGCTGCTGGAAGACGAGCTTGGTCCAAACGAGCTCCAGGTAGTCCCGGCTCATGAACGCCTTGGCGGAGCTCATGTCCACGGACGTGGCGCTGAGGAGGTAGCAGTGAGGGCCCGTAGCGAAGCTAGAGCAAATTAGAGGATGGTGCACTTAACTTATGGATGCATAGATTTGTACTATAGGGGATTAGGGGGTGCAAACATGGTGAAATTTTAGAAAAATCTATTGTTTTCGCAAATTTTAGGTGGTGCATTTGCACCCATTAGCATCTACATACCTTTGCCCCTGGTGAGGGTGCACGGCCTTGCAGCGGTGGAACCCGCGGGCGTCGAGGGCGACAACGAGGAGGTGTGCGGTGTCCTCGCCGTTCTTGAAGCTGTCGAGGTAGAGGTCCAGCAGGGAGCAAACGGCTGCGCCCATGCCTCGTTCACAGACGTGATGTGATGATCACCGTCCTGTCGTCCATGGCAACCCTCGGTAGCAGCTCGGCTAGGCCCTTGAACATGACCTGTGCATGATCGTCACGCTTAATAAAGGTTAAAGTCTCCGTTAGATTGGCAGGTGCACGTACAACCATGCATACAATTTGGGTGAAGAGTTTTGGGCGATGCCTGGATAATTATAGCAAGCTTACAAGCACACTACAAGCAGAAGACTACAGCAGACAGCATGGCTCATGAACACATTTACGTGCGCGTTACCTCATTTGCATCGTCGCCGCCCGCCGGCCCGTTCCCCCAGCTGCGCGAGATGCTGGACAAGCCCTCGCCGAGGCGGTCGGACGCGAGGAAGAAGAGGAGGGCAGTGGGCAGCGCCGCGCCGAGGAAGAACGACACCGCGTGGCTGCCCGCCGCCTCCTTGCTCATCCGAAACCCCAGCCCCATGGCCATGTCTTTGCTGGGCTACTGTTCCATATGGACGTGTCTACTTAAACGCCGGGCTTTGCTTTGGTCAGGTCGTGCGTGGACTTGTTGTGTCAAGGAAGCCAATAAGACGATCGAGTGCTCCGCCATGCCACGCCACGGTTTGACGCAAGAGTGCAATCAGCGGCGTACGTCCGCACGGATGTGCGTTTTTTCCTCGTGCCCAGCTGGTGTAATAAACGTAGACCGGCCGGCGCAGGCGAAGGTTGCCGGATTGCTATATGTTGTTTCAACGATCCAGGCAGTCCGGCTCTAGTTGTCAACGATCCAGGCAGTAGTTTCGAAGAATATTTGCTAGCTGAAGCTTCACCTTTGGACTACCCTGAAAAAGTGTGAAAAATGGTTTGTATAGTACAAAGAAGAAAATCCCAGGATTTGACGTGTGAGTTTATCAACTTACAAAACAGGCTGCTTGGATGATTAGTCTCCCACAACAAAGACTTGATGACAACGTTTATTTCCACGACATAATTTATTTGCCACTCAGAGTTGAAATTTCAAAATTTTCACCCGTGAGAGTAATTTTTGACATATTATACACACATAGGTTTTCGCTAAAGGCTCGTTCGGTTAGCTCATTCCAGATCCAAGAACCAATCCAGGTTTGTCAGGAACCATCCATGCTATGGGCCGGCATCAGGCCATGGGCCAAGTGGCCTACTGGGGATGTCAGCAGCCTACGTAATTGAGGAACAATTCTACAAGAGAGCATCGGCGAAGCAGCAGGGAGGCATCGAACAAATTACCTGAAACAGAATCTATCTCCCTCTAGTTACTGTTCATCTTCCTCCTCAAGCCTCTTACTCTTGTACCTGGATTCTCTACTTCCAGTATCTTCTAGAACCCTCTAGTATCTTCCTCCTCACTCCGATTCCCCTACTTGCTGCCTTCCCCCGGTTCCATCTCATATTGTACGGGATCTTATTACCTGTGTGCTGATTGTTATGGAGTTGGGTGATCTGAGTTCATCCTCTAGATCGTGTGCTGCTTACAATTGGTATCAGAGACAGTCGATTCTCGGTATCTATCACCATGAGTCCCCACGACTGTAAGCTGTTCGACGACTTCGACGCTCGGTGGGAGCGCCGCTTCTCCGACACCCGGGCCGCGCACGAGATCTCTCGGGTCGTTTCCGCTTCGACCTAGGCTGCGGCCGTCGGAGCCGCTGTCGTCGCCGACAACTGGGGCGGTCTCTTCGGTGGAGACGACGACTCCATCGCCACGGATACCGATGCACCAGTGGTGGCTGACAACTGGGGAGGTCTCTTTGACTGGGATGACGACTACATCGCCGCCCACCTCTCCGCACAGCTCCCAGGTAGCCAAGCCGAGCAGTGCCTGATGCTCACGCCGGCGTCGCTCCCCATAGAGCGCGGATGTGAGGTCTTCGGCCTCGACACCATTCCGCCACGCATCTCCGCCTCGGTCATGACCGCACCAGCGACTCCGTCTCCTCCCGTGACGCTGGACCCGCCGTTCGTGCCTCCGCAGCAGAAGCAGGAGTACAAGCGCCAGATCCAGGAGCTCGGGGACGCTGAAGTGTTAGATTGATCACCACCCGGCTCGGTCCAACGACCGAGTCGGACCCTAACTCACGCCATGATCGGGGGCGCCTAGCCGTTCTCCTGGCTGGTGGGCCCCGTCATGCAGCGCTATGAATAGGAGGTGGGGGCTGGTGCTCGAGACACGAGGTTCACCACGGCCGCCAGTTCCCACCGACATCCTAAGCCTAGTCCGATCGAGAGGACGCGCTGTGAGCGACGGGAAGCTCCACCGCTTTTCGCCGTCGCCACTGGACCACGCCTCCACTACGCCTTCGACACCACCGCCGAACTCCACTGCTACCCTACGTCAACACCCGCGTCATCAACACCTACGTCATGGCTTGCTCATCCGATCAAGCCCACCCATAGTCTACCTCTCTACATCCCTCTCTCTTCATCTAATTCTCTCTAGGACGAACTACCTGTAGAGAAAAACCCCACTGATCCGCCCAGGTGATCTAGAAATCTATCATGAAGGACACCGACCACGACCAGCAGCAGCCGCCGCCGCCCACAGCGAGCCGCGCCAACGCCATCGCGCGGCTCCTGGCGAACGGCAACCTCGTGCTGCGGGTCCCCGGCGCTGGCGTGGTGTGGCAGAGCTTCGACCACCCCACCAACATGCTCCTCCCCGGCATGAAGCTGGGCGTGGACTTCCGCACGGGGCTGGACCGGCACATGTCCTCGTGGCGCGCCACGGGGGACCCGTCCCCGGGGGAGTACACCTTCCGCCTCGGCCACGCGCGGGGCTTTGAGATCACCTTCGTCAACAACGAGTTCAATCACCGTCGCCTGCTCCACTCGCGCGGGCCTGCCGCGCTCGACCGCGTGCCCCGGTTCCGCTTCGACGCGTTGGGCCGCGGCAACCACGCCGGGCGCAACGACCCCGACGACATGTACCTCTGCAGCGCGCACGCCATCAGCGGAAGCGTCGGCCTCATCCTCGACCCCGACCCGCGCCGCCGCGGCCGCTACCTGGTCGCGCAGCTCTACCCGCGCGACTCGGTTCTCCACGGCGACAGGCTACTCTGCTACACCAGCGCGCACCTGCGTTTCGTTCCGCTGCCCGCCGACTTCGAGATGCGGAAGGACATCTTCCAAATCCACCGCGCGACGTCGCGCAACGCCGCCGCATCCCTCCAGGCGAAGGCCAACTCCGCTACGCTTTGCACGACCTCCATGACATCGCCATAGCCGCGCCTGTCAAGTGTTCGACAGATTGCCTGGGCGCCAACATCAGCCTTCTGGCGTTAACGCACGCTGTCGAAGCTGTGCCAACATCATCACCAACCTCCATGGCCGCACTACAGAAGGTTTACTTCGACCCTGCTGGTATTTTCACCAACTCACCCACCACCTGTCCTGGGTACCTCGCATCAGCTCAGCTTTTTGAGGATTGTTCATGGAAGATCTCCACTGTGGTGTTGCTGCTAAGCACGCGTGTCCAGCAGACTCGTCACATTGATGGCAAGCTTTTGGATTGGGAGCTGAGTGTACATGTGCCATTCTTCGTGGGCTGCGCTCGCCCCGGCTCGTGCGTTGGCTGTATTGACACTGGAGGTGCAAACAGTATGGGGTGCTGTGGTTGTCTCTGGAAAGATGCATGGCCAGGCAGCCTGCGCCGGTGCTGGAGATGCATGTTAGTGTTGACCTACAACCAATACCATGGCAATCATTCTGGTATTCTGCAGCTGAGTTTGGATCTGTCAATGCCAAAGTTAGACTGCTGGTTGATTTTGAGCTACTCGAGACAAGGATTTCAAGGGTGGTTTCCTGCATTTATCAGCTATTGTTCAATCTGAACTTGATGTGCTCCATTCCTTCAGTCCCTGTTGCATTTTTTATGGATTGGTTCACCTTATCAGACTGTTACATTTGCTGTCCCAATGGGCTTCTAATTTTCTATTGCTCCTGTTGAGTGGAAGTGCTGAAGATGCTCCCTTATTGCCTGTTTGCTTTGCAAGATGGATGGCTAAAAGTTTGTTGCTGCATGAGAAAACAGTTGTTGAAGTAACACACGTTGCTATGAAGCCATGGCCACCTCCTGCAAATCTTCATAATAGCATTGCAAGTGAGCCTATTGAGACAGGTCCAGTTAATTCATTTGTGCTGCTAAGGGCTCCTGTTTTGAGGCTTCTGGCAGTGGTACAAGTCCCAACAACAGTTTCCGGATTCAGGACAAGCAGTTCTCTGAACTTTTGGCCCATTATTTACAGTTATTTAGTCACCTATATCAAACAGTGGGATCGCGACCGTGCTGCACAACTGGGGCCTATTATGAACAATTGCTTGGGTTCTGCCGCTACTAGTGAGAGTTTGATTCTTGAGTACTCATTTCCTCCAAAGGATCAGATGGGTCGCATATATCTCATCATTGATAGAAGAACTGGGCTGCTACTTGGTGTTGACAAATGGGGCCTGATTGATAGATTGGCAGGTGCACGTACAACCATGCATACAATTTGGGTGAAGAGTTTTGGGCGATGCCTGCATAATTATAGCAAGCTTACAAGCACACTACAAGCAGAAGACTGCAGCAGACAGCATGGCTCATGAACACATTTACGTGCGCGTTACCTCATTTGCATCGTCGTCGCCCGCCGGCCCGTTCCCCCAGCTGTGCGAGATGCTAGACAAGCCCTCGCCGAGCCGGTCGGACGCGAGGAAGAAGAGAAGGACCGTGGGCAGCGCCGCACCGAGGAAGAACGACACCGCGTGGCTGCCCGCCGCCTCTTTGCTCATCCGAAACCCCAACCCCATGGCCATGTCTTTGCTGGGCTACTGTTCCATGGACGTGTCTATTTAGGGCGTGTTTAGATGCAAAAAAAATTTAGGTTTTGACTACTGTAGTACTTTCGTTTGTATTTGACAATTAGTGTCTAATTATGGACTAATTAGGTTCTAAAGATTCGTCTCGCGATTTCTCACTCAACTGTGCAATTAGTTTTTTTTTCGTCTACATTTAGTATTCCATACATGTATCGCAAGATTCGATGTGATGGGTACTGCGCAAAAAATTTTGAGAACTAAATAGCCCCTTAAACGCCGGGCTTTGCTTTGGTCAGGTTAAACGCTGGGCTTTGCTTTGGTCAGGTCGTACGTGGACTTGTTGTGTAAAGGAAGCCAATAAGACGAGAGTGCTCCGTCCACGCCACGGTTTGACGCGCGAGTGCAACCAGCGCCGTACGTCCACAGGGATGTGTACTCAAATGCACTAGGGCCTCGGTTCACTTTGAAAAAAAAAGTGACCCCCGATGAATAGTACTATTTTTATCTTATTTAATAAATATTGTTTAATCGTAGACCAACTAGGCTCAAAAGATTCATCTCGTGATTTCCAACTAAACTGTGTAATTAGTTATTTTTTTACCTACATTTAATACTCCATACAAGCGGCTAAAAATTGATGTAATGGGAAGAGAGTGAAAAAACTTGAATTTGGATGGCATCTAAACAAGGCGTAGTATCAGTATGTGTAAATCATGACACGCGCGCATTTCGAGAGAATCGAGAGGTTGTATTCAGGGCTGCTGGTTTAATTTGTTTCTAATTTGTGGCAGGCGGCCGCCGGCCGGCATAGTAGTAGCTAGTACCGTGAAGAGGTAGTTGTAGCCGAGCTCGAGCACGCGTTGCTGGAGGGAGAGCTTGGTCCAGACGATCTCGAGGTAGCCTTTGCTGAGGAAACGGAGTGGCGGCGCTGACGTTGGCTACCTGACCTCGAAGAGGTAGCAGTGCGGGTGCATGGCCCTGCAGCCCTCGAGACGATGAGGGTGTGGTTCAGCTTCAGCAGGTGCCTCGCCGTTCCGGAATCTCTCGCGGAAGAGATCCAGGAGGTAAGGTGACGATCACCGTCCGGAGGTAAGGTGACGTGCCCATTCCCAAACCCCAAGCTCGACATGCTTGATGCTCGTTACGCTACACCAGCGCACTCCAACCGGAGGACACAGTGGGCAGGAGAGCCCCGAGCAAGAAACAACCCAGATGCCCGGGCCTGTTCCCCTTTTGCTCAGGCTGCCCATATGCGTTCTCGATCGGTGTTCAGACATCGCTACCGAGATCCAAACGAAAAGAGGAAGATGGAGATCGACGTGGATGGCCGACGAGGACGGAAGAGTCGGATACGAGGCCGACGAGGACGGAAGAGTCGGATACGATGACTAGATGGCCTAGCACGTACAGTATATATTCATGTCATATTTCTTCATTCCACCATTCCAAACACTATAGGACTGTAGCTCTAAACAAATTCCAGATCCTTGGGCGAGTATATTGCAACAAAACATGCGGTGCATGGAGTTCAGGGTATCATATCAACTACTCCGTCGCTTTGCAATTGCAGCCAATCAAATTGCCAACACAACTTGTTTCGGAAATCCAGCATCCTATACTTGGGTAGTAAACACAATTTAACTGCGCAGAGCAGGGTATTAGCAAGGGTATCAAGTAGGTTTGATTGTTTTTCTTCGCAATTATATTTGCAAGTGATTGGAATGATAATACCAAATGGCACGTGTGCATTGTTTGCATCAACAACGTGAGTATAAACCAGTGGTTTAGAGCCATAAGAAATGAGACTGAGGTACCTTGCATTGCGGACTAATTTTGGTCCACCATTTCTCCACAAGGGCTGTCACAAGTAAAAACATGATAATCTGATGACACTGAATGCAAAGAAATGGAATGTCGGTACAAGAATCAACATAAGTAAATCATAGATTAATAATAGTGTTCTTACAAACTCAGCTTATAAAGACTTGCGCGTGCACACACACGCACACACAAAAACACAAAAAAAAGGGCACCAAGGTGCATCTGAGCTTAGAGCTATTATTGATCCCATACAATATCTGCCCGCTCATTATTACCATGGTCTAATACGCAAAAGCGATTCCACACAGGGGACCATGTAATGGGCAACAGGGACGAAACCAGTGCGGAATTTGGTTCCATTCCGATGGTCATACAACAACTCCCGTGCCATGTCGATTATTTCCTCAAGAGATCCATCACGCAGATCACATCTCAAAAGGCGAAAGGCGTCAATGGACAGGAATATCTTGTTTCTATCGCCCGAAGCACAGGCAAAAACGTTCAGCAGCCTTGGCATCGGCAGGCGGATGCAGCAATGCCGCAGCCAAGCAAGGTTTGGACCATCCTCTGCCAACCAAATTTCCACATCCCACGGCGAGGAACACTCGACATAGCATAGCTTGCCACCAAGCTGGCACAGCGTGTCATTGTTGCGTAGAAACCCACTGCATGGTGGGTTGGGATGTACGGTGAACGTTTCATCGTGCAAACTAAACCGAAGGATGACATGTGAACTGACCTTATTAATGCCATGTCCGGTGACGGAGTGGAGAGCGCTCCAATAGAAGAACCCGGGTACACAAATCGGAGTCCTGGCATTGATAGCATACGGTGGGTCCACGGTGGCCTTCCATTTCCAAGCATCTGCTTCATCACCAATGGTCAAGATCTCATGCCCAGCGCTATATTCCAGAACTGTGCCTTCCCCATCTGCTTGTGGGGTATCGGCATATGAGCGGAAGAAGTGCCTAGCGACCTTATACTTGCCAGTACAAGGGTCGACACCAAAAGCGACCCTGTGATCCCCGGCAACATTATGGCTTCCTTGTGGCAATTCAACAAACTCCCTGGTTGCCGGGTTACACACAAACATCCGTCCCGTCAAGCAAGGGATCAGAATGAGTCCATCACAATGCAAAGGAATGGTGAACATCGGGATTCCACCTGGACACCTTTTCCCTAGGATGAGCTCGGCAACCTTGCTTTGCCCAGGCTGGAAACTGTAGAAATTGACACCCTGAATGCCAACTTTCCTATAGTCCTTCTGGTACTTTCGGGGAACGACGACCATTGATAACCTAGTCCTAGAATGCTCCAGGTGGCAGCGGATAAAATAAGTGCTGAGTATAGTTGTGCGCCAACTCTTGCATACTGACTGGAAGCGCACAAGACATTTCACGGGGAGTAGTATGAGAATTTGAAAAAAGAGTATGTCATCAGGGATGTGGCTGTTACTGCCGGCGGAATCAGGCCCCGCCGCCATCCGACGGATACGTTTGGATTGTGTGTGGATCATACGGGTCGATTGATTTTGCTAATCGATTTCAATCTGCTCCGGCCCTGTGTATTCAGATGAATATATGGTCAGCTATGAGCGCCCCATAATCAGAAGAGGATTTGACAAAACGATACCGATTCCGACATAGAGAAAGGAAACATAATAGGGAAAACGTATATAGAGGAAAAAGAAACAAATATCCTGATCGGATTTGGATATGTATGAACCAGTAAACGGAACGGATTGAATTGTAATGAAAAATCACTTTTTATATATAACTATAATAATGAAAAAGGATTGAAATCTATTGACCAAGGGCAAGCGGCAGCCTGGAACAACTGGACCCACCATTCAAATAAGGCTAATGTTTGCTTTAGCCGCTGAGGTTCCATATAGCTTCAATCCAGCAAATGCCCCTGCAAAACAATTTGAAATAATGAAAATTTATTATGAATGTTAACTTTAAGTGGCAGGCATACATTGAATCGATAACAAAGCAGCAAATAAACTTGAAAGGGAAAAACCAATAGGCCTGAGAAAGGCAACAAAACACATACATTGACATCACCAACCACTACTACTGGTCATTGATTGCTGACCACCCACCACTAAGTTGTAACAGCCATAAACTCAACTGGAATTAAATGCGAACAAGGCAATCAAATAATTTTGTGAGCTAAAGTATGTAATTCCTTCAAATTACAATTACCAGCCACACATGAGCGAATACAAACTTGTAACGAAATCAATAAAGCACATCAGATAAATAAATATGTATATATTTCTGTTAGGTTAGCCATATCTTTGCCTCTATATTCAAGTTGCATTTGAAAGTGACTCTAAAATTTCGCACCATGAATAGGCCAAGCCTATTCAGTGTGTTCTTTATACAGGTGATAGTCTGAGTCTACGAACAGAGCAATAGAGATCTAAGTTTGGGACTAAACCTGACATTACCTATAGATTTTATAGCAGAAATTATAAAAATGGCAAGAGAAGACTATGACACGCATCAGCGAAACTGACTATAGAATGGAGTTGAATAACAACACATACTGATACAAACTCTGGAAGCAACGATGGATGAAGGCCATAGATGCAAACCTGGATCGCTCCCATCGGCATAACCTACACGGAACTGAGGGAGCGCTCTAGTACGACGTAGCCTCTTCTAGCAATGGATAGGATCATTAAGCAACCTCCCTGGTGGGTGAGTGAGGTAGGCCTAATGTCACAATTCCTACCAGCATCCATTGTAACAACGTGAGGTCATCATTGCCGGCCTGTGGCCACCATATGAAACAAGAAAACAACATCACTAAAGTAGAGGTTTCTACTAACGGATCAAGGGGGAAAACGGTTCAGATGAAGGGCATGATATACCTGATGGACTGGAGTTGCATAACTCTCTTCTGATGCACAATTTGCTAGGTACTCAGCACGGTATTTGTGGAAGTAATTATCCATCTGAGCATAGGTACTATGAGTGCTCATAACACCTTTCATTCCTGCATTTGCAACGACTGTACTGTCAGTGCTGAAAGTTTACAGATGGATAATGAGAAACTTTTGAGAGAGTGTCTATGTATGTCTCTTCAAAGAGATTGGAACTATTACAAGACAGTGGGACCATGAGGACTGCTACCAATTTGGAAACATGATAAATTGAAGGTTCTAGGAACTGGGTTATCACTTATGGTATAAATTAACCAAGCAAAGATAAATTGAGGGTTCCAGGACTGCTAAACTCTAAACCCTCAATTTATTTGGTGCCTTTTTATTCTGTCACAGTGATTCACTAAATTCCTCTCTACTAAATAAAATGTAAATTCAGGAATTAAATGTCCCATGAACATTATGCATACTACAACTCAGTACATGAAGGAAGTCCAAGGGCCCAAAATGATTACCTTGATGGGATAAGCTTTCTTGCTTTCAATGGAAGAGGTCACCATGGCAGGCTGCTCCTAAATTTCTTGAAAAGCCTATAACTGCAACCACTAAGGCACTAAGGAGCGGTTGTGGTATTAATATATAGTTGGAAATTAAGCAAAGACAAAGTAGCAGGAGATACAAGAAAGAAATGGTACCAACTCTAAGTTGTTGGTGAGCAAACCATGCTGGTGGAGAGGGCAGTGAGGACTAATAGGCAACGCGAAGCCATGTTCGTGATTGCAGTGAACTCATCGTAGGCATTGGATGAGCTGCAAAGAAATATAAAAATATGTAGATAAGACTTTTGGAAACTTTGGAATCCCTGCATCCAGGCCACGAATCAGTGTAGGATGACTCATTTATGCGTTCAAATCTAAATCTCATCCAATTCATGGTAGTAGCAGAAAGAGTAAAACAAAACAGAATATCAGGCATGGACAATGTAGGTAGGCATTGATAATTCTATACTAGGTCTATATGCAGAACACAATTATTTAGCTTCACATCCATGAGGACCACCTAGTACTGTGAAAACTGAGAACACATGGGAAAAAGCAAAGCTGACACAGATGTCCTGAACTTCTTGTAAGATGGAATGGAAAGGAGGTCACCTGACCCTATGATTGAAACAAGAGCAGGCCCAATATTTTTCTTTCTGATTGCTGTGCAAACTAATCTACCAGAAATGAATGCCTTTTAGGCCTCTCTACAGCAACTCTAAATTAATTAATGTCCATGCTCAACAAAGACGCTTGAACAATCTGATAGGAATGACATACCAAATGAATATCTAGCATATTGCTTTAGGAAAATTGTATCCAAGCTCAGTCTTCTCCAACTGGTATAAAGGGTCATGATATAGTAGCTGTGGCAAAGACAGGTTCATCTAAAACACTGGGCTATCTCTGTAACACCCCGGGTGTTTAAATATTAAAAACAGGACATGTCATCATATGCATTGCAAGGCATTGGTCATATTGCAAACTTTGATATGCATTCACTAAAACAAGTTTACATTTATGTTAGGAGTGTTGAATTGAATTGTTTGAATCAAGTTCAAAATTTGGTTTGGATTTGGAATTTTCGAGAAAACCCTGATTTTCAGCATTTAAATTCTACCCTGAAAACTCATTTAAAAATCTAAGCATATTTTGGGGTTGAGCCTTAAAGCAAAAGTGTATAGCTTGTCAAGTTATACAAAGTTTGTTTTTGGAGTTTTTAAAGTTGTTATGAAAAATTTGAAGTAATTCGAAAAGGCGTAATTCGTTAAATATTCCCTATTTGAATTCAAAAGTTCATTTCAAAATGTAGACCAAATTAGGGGTTGGTTATAAAAGAAAAGTTGTAGAACTTTTGATTTTGAATAACTTTTATTTTTGGAGATTTTTGAGTTGTTATACAAATTTGGGAGTAATTTGAATTTGAAAACGAATGGCAATTCTGTAATTACTGTGGACAGTGTTCACCGCCTAAGCTACATTGCCGTGACCTTCGGTTCGCTTCCAGGCACGCGCGTGGATGTCCTCGGCTTCGCGCTGGCATGGAGAAGTCTCCTGCGTGGCTTCCTTGCACTTCTGAGCCGCTCTATTAAGCCTTGGCCGTCGCCGTTTGTCTCGCTTCCTTGCTCTGCTTTTGCCGTCGTCACTGCCATAACTCCGGTGAGCTCTCACCGTCACTTTAGCGCACTCCAGCCGCTGCAAAGCTTGTCACAGCTCCGCCTGCTACTTGTGCACCCAACCAACCTGCTTTTGTCGCTTGACTTCGTCGGAGACTCGCTGGGCACGCTCTTCTTCTTCGCGGCCGGCAGCACCCTCGTGGTGTGAGTGTCGCCATGGCCAGCGCGCTGCGGTGAGTCTCTGTCCTTGTCGAGCCGTGATTCAGTTTTGCCACGATGCCATGGTGCTTTGTACCTTGATGCTTGATCAAATTGTCCACCGCAGCCACCGGGACTTCGCCATCGATGTTGCTCGCGTCGCCGCAGCTGATGTGATCGTCAATCTTCCTCTCCATTGATCCTCCGACTCGGTCATCGACTCCAACGTGATCGGGGTGAGCTCCTGAGTCTTCCTGGGCCAGTTGTTTAATCGCTACCAGCCTTGTTTTGCCGGCGTAGCGCCGTCGTGCAGACGTGTCCGCCATGGCCGGTGCCATGCTCATTTTGTGCCGCAATTGATGCAACTAAGGACGTCAGTTGATGCACAGAGTCGTGGGAAACATGTTAGTGCAATTGCCTTCACCGTTGGTCTCACCGGCGGCGAGTTTTCGTCGGTCAGCGCCGTCGCCGTTGTGGTCAAGGCGGGAGGTAGATGATGACGGGTGGGGTCGGGATGTCAGTGACTGTGTAGTTCAAAAATGGATTTTTCTATTTCTGGAATGAATGAATAGTGTCTGTTTTTGTTATTTTTGTGTAGATTTATTTAGAGCTCCAAAAATTATGAAAATTTTTGTGTGACCTCTCTGTGATGAATATTATTTAGGAAAAATATGAAATATTCATTTACAGTAGTTTTTGAATGTGATGAAAATTGCCTAATTTATTAATAAATGGATTTCCATGATTTTTTTAGGCTTATTTAATTGTCCAAAAATTATGAAATTTATTTTGCCACTTACTTATCATGTGATAAACATTTATAAAAATTTGGAGGTCAATTGGAACAAGTTGATTTATTTCATAATTATTAATTAAATAATTAATTCATAAAAGCAAATAGTAACCTTTAGTGATTTAGGTTTTGTTTGAATTTTTGATTGAGTGATGTCCTTGGGTCATTAGTCGGTAATGATCTTTGGCAATTGATGTTAGTATTCCGGAAAGGTTTAGTTAATTTGACTTGTAACTGTACCGCGAAGGAAAGTTGTATTCCAGTTGTTAACTTTTGCATCCATCATCGAGCATCATGTTTCGTATTCCGCATCATGTTAAACATGGCATTATTACTACGTGTAGTGAATGAAGGTGAACACGTGGTAGTTAATCAAGTTGCGGAGGAGGTTAATCCGTCTGTTGAGGTCGGATCGAATACTTGTGGAACGTCGCAGGAACCGGACTTTTTCATCAACGAAGGCAAGCACCGGATGCATACAATCCTATCTTGTGTTTTACAAATTAATTTTGCTTTTGCCTTCCTGTACTGCATTAAGTGATTAGAAGTCAAGTGAAAACCTAATTGGTGCATTACCAGCCTTGCTTTTCTATATCTACCTTGATTACCTATTTTATTCGTAAATGACTAGTTATGCTTAGTCATGCTTAGTCGGGTGATTATCTGTCACCTACGAGTTTTAAATGGATCTTTGGTTACTTATGTTATCATGAAATATGAGCATGTGAAGTAATAAATTTAGACCGGGCGAACTCGGTGTGTATGAGCCACAAGACATGGAGGTCTTGTGAGCGGGTTCTTTCCGCCTGTGTCGGTTAAGGTCCATCCGTTGTTGAACTGTGTGCGGTGAGACTTTGTAGTACTAACCACATACTCCGGTAAGCCTTAACTTGGTGATTCTATGACGAGAATGGCTACTCGCGCACTGGGAGTGGAGAGATGGTGAGAATAGCGTGTACCCACGTGGCAATGGGCTGGATTGGTGGAGTACTGTATTCTCGGGTGGCGCGGACCCGTTCTTGTTTTAGAGGATTCGAGAATAGGTTGGTATATGTAGGTCAGGGACCTGCATATGTCGTGTGGTCTAGAATCCCCAGCTGGGTTATAATCGGTTCGAATCGTCGTTGCTCCTCGGTTATGGAGACTCACTTCTCTATTCATCATCGTAGTTTAATAACTAAACTTGAGAAGGTGTTGGATATGAAGTTTCATGATCTCAATACAGATCGTGTCATCTTTGTATAGGATTTTATGAAGTTTTAACTGTCGAAATAAAGAATTTTGTTAAAAAGCTTTTATGCAAAAGAACTTTGATTATTGCTAAAGCTATACCTTGAATCCCTGAGCCTACATTCCTGAGTTTATCAGTTCTTATTTCGGTTAAGTCTTGTTGAGTACTTTTGTACTCAGGGTTCGTTGACCCTTGTTGCAGGTGAGCCTCATGAGCAGATCTGTTTTGGATCATGCTGTATGACTATTGTTCATTATGACGATGAGAAGTAAATGTGTGGTCCTTGTGTAGGGCAGTTCTATTGTATGTTTTGTATTATGTTATAATGCCACTCCACTACTACTATGGTTTGTAATAATTATCAAACTTAGTTTGTAAGGTTTAAAATGACTGGTTTGTAAACTATGTTAATTTGGGATGACTAAATTTAACTTGTTAATTTGGTCCAAATTGCTTTTGACTTATCTTATTTCTTTCTCACCATTCCTTATTTGATTTAAAAGGTTTTGTGTGGTGGAGTAGTAATCTTACTATGCCCTATATAAAAACAAATGTTGTTTATGTGCATTATAAGCTTTGATGTTTTTGTTCATAAGAATGATTCATGCATCATGATTAATTCACTCGTTACTTCCTTCACCTCTGAGTCTGGAGTTGAGTAGTGAGTCTGGTTTGAGTAATGTAATCCATGCTAGCTGCTCTTTAGACTTTGATCAAATGGTCTTACTTGGATTAAATTGGCTTCCTACAGTATGGCTCGTACCAAGATGACGCCCCGTAAGTCCACTAGACCCAAAGGAGTTCCTCGTCACCAACTTGCCCCTAGGAATGATGGTGCTAGCAGTAGCAGCTCTAGGCCTGACCCCTAGGCAGAGATACAGAGGATTTCTACAGAGTTAGCACAAGCTACTAGAGATAGGGCTGTGGATGCTATCCAGGTAGGAGAACTACAGAATCAATTGAGGCGTCTCACCACCGTGCATAGGAACTGCGAACGTATGTTAGTTCTTACGGTGGAAGAAACAAATGAAGCCTGGCATAGGGAAAATGTAGCTAGAGCTAGAACTCATGAGCTAGAATTCTATGTAGAAGATTTAGAAGAATATAATACTTATCTGCATGAGGAAGTTCATAGGCTAAGCAATCTACTAGATCCGAATCATGAACCCCAAGCTGATGCCATGGACCCCTGGTGTCATCCTTGCCGATGATGATGAATCAAAAGAGGAAGAAGAAGAAGATCCCGAAGAATTAGTAATGATCGATGAAAGTGATAATGAAGGCAGTAATATTTCCAGAATGGATACCGAGCCTGAAGTTTGAAGTAATCAAGAAAAGGAGTAGAGTTGTATAATAGTTAGTTCTAGTTAAGTTATGTAGTCTTGTTTTTGTACTTGCGGGTTTGTGTTTATATTAGTAAACTCTATGTAATGTGTTTGGAGTAAGCTTTAGTGCAATTCAATAAAGGCTTGTAATAAAGTTTGGTTTGTTATGAGCAGATACGTCGCACGCAGGGTTCATATATTCCGGGAACCTCACATGATGAGGACGGTATTCCAGATCCGCCACTAGTTCCAACAAATCTAGCTGATGCTATAACCGCACTTGTCAATGTGATGGCCGAAAATTCTCGTTTGCTTCATGAGATAGCTCAGAGTAATCAGAATCAGATGCACGGAAACCGTGGTCGCCACCATAACAGACAGGAGGCCACATATGTTGATTTTACAGACACAAGACCACTGGTGTTCACCAAGGCAGATGAACTATTGGAGGCTGATGACTGGCTTCGAACCATAGAGCAGAAATTTGATCTTATCCCATGCACGGAGTATTAGAAACCTGCGTTTGCCGCTCAGCAACTTAGAGGAGCAACAAGTGCTTGGTGGGCAAACTTAGTGGCTATGCAACCAGCTGGCATTCCAATAACTTGGGCTGAGTTCCGTACTGCCTTTAGAGCCCATTATATCCCTGAAGGAGTTATGGCTATGAAGCTAGATGAATTCCTTGCTTTGAAGCAAGGAGATCAAATAGTGATGCAGTATGTGGGAAGATTCAATCACCTGTCACAATATGCATCTGAACATGTCAATACTGATGCTAAGAAGAAGAGGTGGTTTATGAGAGGTCTGAATACCAAGCTACAGACAATGATGACAACTTGTACTAATGTTACTTATCATGAGGCAGTAAATATTGCAATTGCTTCAGAGTCAAAGTATCGGCAGCATAAGGAGCTCAAAAAGAAAAAGAGTATGCCGTCTGGATCTTTTGGGGGAAATCAAAAGAGGCAGAGGGTGATCTATCATCCAGTAAATCATAATTGTCCTCCTTATCGTCCATCGCAGTCTCAAGCCGGACAACAGTCAAATGTCCGTCCTGCTATAACCTACCCGAATTCACAGTCGACCAATGCTCCTAGTGGCAATGCTCCAACGTCCCAAGGTCACAATTATCCATGTTACAACTGTGGAAGGACTGGTCATTTCTCTAGGGAATGTCCATATCCCAAGCAGGATAATCAAAATTATCAGAAGGTCCCTACCAATCAACAATAGGGTCAGGCACCAAACAAGAACCCCAATCAGAATGCTCAGAAGGGCAAAGATGAGAGGAAGACAGGACGGGTGTTCTATATTCAAGCTGGGGAAATTCTAGAAGGAGAGCCAGTGATGATGGGTATGTTTCCTGTTGCCAATCACCCTGCAGTTATACTTTTTGATTCGGGTGCATCTCATTGATTCATCAATAGAACATTTGTGGTAAAGCATGAAATTTCAATTGGGGCAACAAAGGAAAGTTTCTTTATACAGTCACCTGGGGGACGTCTGTGTACTAAGGAAATGGTATACCAAGTACCCGTAAACCTGGGTGGGCATATTTTTCCCACTACCATGATTATCCTTAAGGATCAGGATCTAGATGTAATCTTGGAAATGAATTGGATGTATCAACATAAGGCTGTTATAGATGCTTTGAATAGGACATTAAGGGTGAGTTTGCCTGATAGTAATTCTCAACTTCTCATCCAACTTCCAACCTTAAGAAGATTAATGGGCAAGGTTTGTGCAACTACTGTCAAAGAGATTAGAGATATCCCGGTAGTGTGTGAATTTCCGGATGTGTTTCCTAAAGATTTACCCGGTCTACCACCTGATAGGGATGTACAGTTTAACATAGAGTTGCAACCTGGAACAGCTCCAATTTCTCAGAGAGCTTATAGGATGCCACCCAAGGAATTGGCTGAGTTGAAGACTCAGTTACAAGAATTGATTGAGAAAGGGTTTATCCAACCTAGTTCATCACCTTGGGGATGTCCGGTAATTTTTGTGAAAAAGAAAGATGAGACCTTGAGGTTATGTGTCGACTATCGTCCGTTGAATGAAGTGACCATCAAGAATAAGTATCCCTTACCTCAGATAGATTTACTTTTTGATCAATTGGTCGGAGCCAAAGTTTTCTCCAAGATAGATTTGAGGTCAGGATATCACCAAATCAAGATAAAGCCTGAAGATATTCCCAAAATGGTATTTACCACAAGATATGGATTATATGAATACTTGGTAATGTCTTTTGGTTTGACAAATGCTCCAGCTCATTTCAAGTATCTGATGAATTCAGTATTCATGCCTGAGCTAGACAAGTTTGTAGTGGTGTTTATTGATGACATTCTAGTATATTCCAAGAATAAGAAAGAACATGCGGAACATCTCAGAATTGTTCTGACCCGCTTGAGAGAACATCAACTATATGCCAAGTTCAGCAAGTGTGATTTCTGGCTTAAGAAAGTACAATTTCTTGGACATGTCTTGTCAGCTGAAGGTGTTGCAGTTGATCCAAGCAAAGTGAAGGATGTGCTTGATTGGAAACCGCCAACCACAGTTCATCAAGTTCGGAGTTTTATGGGATTGGTGGGGTATTACCGTCAGTTTATTCCAGATTTCTCTAAAGTATCAAAGTTCATAACTGAATTGTTGAAGAACCAAGTCAAGTATGTCTGGTCATCTAATTGTGAAGAGGCTTTGCAGACCTTGAAGAGACTGTTGACCACTGCACCAGTATTAGCCCAACCTGATATCGAGAAGCCATTTGATGTTTATTGTGATGCTTCAGGTATTGGTATTGGATGTGTGTTGATGCAAGAAGGCCAAGTCAGTGCCTATGCATCCAGGCAACTTAAGCAACATGAAGAACACTATCCGACGCATGATCTGGAGTTAGCAGCTGTGGTCCATGCTCTGAAGATTTGGCGGCATTACCTGCTTGGTAATACGTGCCATATTTATACAGACCACAAGAGCTTAAAATATATTTTTACTCAGTCAGAGTTGAATATGCGACAAAGAAGATGGTTAGAACTGATTAAAGATTATGACTTGGAAGTACATTATAACCCCGATAAAGCAAATGTGGTTGCATATGCCATCAGTCATAAAAGTTATTACAATTGCCTGACAGTGAGAACAATGGGTTTGACTTTATATCAAGAAATAGAGAAGTTGAATGTAGAAGTAATTCAATAAGGTAGTTTGACCAACATAATTGTTGAAGCCACTATTCGAGATCAAGTTATTGCTGCTCAGAAGGAAAACAAGGGTATAGCCCATATCAAAGAAAGGGTCAGGAATGGAAAAGCAGAATGCTTCAGCATAGATGATGAAGGTGTGTTATGGTTCAAGGATCGCCTGGTAGTACCAAAGGTTCCTGAGTTGTGGCAGTCAATTCTAGAAGAGGCACATGCTATGAGGTTATCTATCCATCCGGGAAGCAACAAGATGTACCATGACTTGAAGCAAAGTTTTTGGTGGACTAAAATGAAAATAGAGATTGCTAGATATATAGCAAAGTGTGATACTTGTTAAAATGTGAAAGCTATACATTTGAGGTCTGCTGGTGAATTACAATCATTACCTATTCCATCTTGGAAGTGGGAGGACATAAGTATGGATTTTATTGTTGGTCTACCCAAGATATCAAAGGGATTTGACTCAATATGGGTTATTGTAGATTGAATAACCAAGTCAACATATTTTCTTCCAGTTTAGAATACATATCCCACTATACGGTATACCAAGATGTATTTAGAGCGAATTGTGAGTCTCCATAGAGTACCCAAGACTATTGTGTCAGATAGGGGTACACAGTTTGTCTCTAGCTTTTGGAAACACATGCATTCTTTATTGGGTACCAAGCTCTTGTATAGTATAGCTTATCATCCACAGACTGATGGACAAACTGAAAGAGTCAATCAGGTGCTTGAAGATATGTTAAGGTGTTGTATCCTTAACTATTCCACTAAGTAGGACGAATGCTTACCTCTAGCCGAGTTCTCATACAACAATAGTTATCAGGAAAGCATTAGAATGACTCCATTTGAAGTACTCTATGGTCATAGATGCAGAACATCGCTGAGTTGGCCTGAGCCTGGAGAAAGGAGGTTCTTTGGGGTTGACCTTGTGAAAGAAACAGAAGACAAAGTTAAGCAAATACAAAGTAATTTAAAGATAGCTCAATCCCGACAAAAGAGTTATGCGGATAGACGATGTAGACCGTTGGTATTTAACAAGGGAGATTTTGTATATCTGAAAGTATCACCAATGAAGAGAGTTACCCGTTTTGGTGTTAAAGGCAAGTTGGCACCTCGATATATTGGACCATTTCAAATTTTAGAGAGGTATGGAAAAGTGGCATATCGCATGAAATTACCAGAACATCTCACAGCTGTGCATGATGTGTTCCATGTTTCTCAATTGAAGAAGTGTCTCCGAGTGCCTGAGCAGAATGTTGAGGTTGGAGTGGAACTTGAACCAGATTTGACTTATTCTAAATATCCTATCCGAGTTTTGGATCGGAAAGATCGTGTTACTCGAAGAAGGACAATCAAGTTCTACAAGATACAATGGAATCAACATTCAGAAGAAGAAGCTACTTGGGAATCAGAAGATTACTTATTAGAAAAATTTCCAGAGTTTCTTGCGTCAATATAGAAGAGAGTAATGTTAGTTGAGCTTGGTTGTTACCAGTTGTGTTTTGAAAAGGGACATGAACTATTTTATGGATAGATTTTGTATGTATTCTTGCGACACATTTCCTTTTCCATTACTTATCCTATGGCTTTGAATCTCGGGGCGAGATTTCTTTTAGGGGGAAGGATTGTAACACCGCGGGTGTTTAAATATTAAAAATAGGACATGTCATCATATGCATTGCAAGGCATTGGTCATATTGCAAACTTTGATATGCATTCACTAAAACAAGTTTACATTTATGTTAGGAGTGTTGAATTGAATTGTTTGAATCAAGTTCAAAATTGGTTTGGATTTGGAATTTTCGAGAAAACCCTGATTTTCAGCATTTAAATTCTACCCTGAAAACTCATTTAAAAATCTAAGCATATTTTGGGGTTGAGCCTTAAAGCAAAAGTGTAGAGCTTGTCAAGTTATACAAAGTTTGTTTTGGGAGTTTTTAAAGTTGTTATGAAAAATTTAAAGTAATTCGAAAAGGCGTAATTCGTTAAATATTCCCTATTTGAATTCAAAAGTTCATTTCAAAACGTAGACCGAATTAGGGGTTAGTTATAAAAGCAAAGTTGTAGAACTTTTGATTTTGAACAACTTTTATTTTTGGAGATTTTTGAGTTGTTATACAAATTTGGGAGTAATTTGAATTTGAAAACGAATGGCAATTCTGTAATTACTGTGGACACTGTTCACGGCCTAAGCTACATTGCCGGCGACCTTCGGTTCGCTTCTAGGCGCGCGCGTGGACGTCCTCGACTTCGCGCTGGCACGGAGAAGTCTCCTGCGTGGCTTCCTTGCACTTCTGAGCCGCTCTATTTAGCCTTGGCCGTCGCTGTTTGCCCCGCTTCCTTGCTCTGCTTTTGCCGTCATCACTGCCATAACTCCAGCGAGCTCTCACCGTCGCTTTAGCGCACTCCAGCCGCTGCAAAGCTTGTCACAGCTCCGCCTGCTACTTGCGCACCCAACCAACTTGCTTTTGTCGCTTGACTTCGCCGGGAACTCGCTGGGCACACTCTTCTTCTTCGCGGCCGGCAACACCCCCGTGGTGTGCGCATCGCTGTGGCCAGCGCGCTACGGTGAGTCTCTGTCCTTGTCGAGCCGTGATTCAGTTTCGCCACGATGCCGTGGTACTTTGTACCTTGATGCTTGATCAAATTGTTCACCGCAGCCACCAGGACTTCGCCATCGACGTTGCTCGCATCGCCGCAGCTGCTGTGATCGTCAATCTTCCTCTCCGTTGATCCTCCGGCTCGATCATCGACTCCAACGTGATCGGGGTGAGCTCCTGAGTCTTCCTGGGCCAGTTGTTTAATCGCTAGCGGCCTTGTTTTGCCGGCGTAGCGCCGTAGTGCCGATGTGTCCGCCATGGCCGGTGTCGTGATCATTTTGTGCCGCAATTGATGCAACTAAGGACGTCAGTTGATGCACAGAGTCGTGGGGAACATGTTAGTGCAATTGCCTTCGCCGTTGGTCTCACCGGCGGCGAGTTTTCGTCGGTCAGCGCCGTTGCCGTTGTGGCCAAGGCGGGAGGTAGATGATGACGGGTGGGGTCGGGATGTCAGTGACTGTGTAGTTCAAAAATGGATTTTTCTATTTCAGGAATGAATGAATAGTGTCTGTTTTTGTTATTTTTGTGTAGATTTATTTAGAGCTCCAAAAATTATGAAAATTTTTGTGTGACCTCTCTGTAATGAATATTATTTAGGAAAAATATGAAATATTGATTTACAGTAGTTTTTGAATGTGATGAAAATTGCCCAATTTATTAATAAATGGATTTCCATGATTTTTCTAGGCTTATTTAGTTGTCCAAAAATTATGAAATTTGTTTTGCCACTTACTTATCATGTGATAAACATTTACAAAAATTTAGAGGTCAATTGGAACAAGTTGATTTATTTCATAATTATTAATTAAATAATTAATTCATAAAAGCAAATAGTAACCTTTAGTGATTTAGGTTTTGTTTGAATTTTTGATTGAGTGATGTCCTTGGGTCATTAGTCGGTAATGATCTTTGGCAATTGATGTTAGTATTCCGGAAAGGTTTAGTTAATTTGACTTGTAACTGTACCGCGAAGGAAAATTGTATTCCAGTTGCTACTCCTCGGTTATGGAGACTCACTTCTCTGTTCATCATCGTAGTTTAATAACTGAACTTGAGAAGGTGTTGGATATGAGGTTTCATGATCTCAATACGGATCGTGTCATCTTTGTATAGGATTTTATGAAGTTTTAACTGTCGAAATAAAGAATTTTGTTAAAAAGCTTTTATGCAAAAGAACTTTCATTATTGCTAAAGCTATACCTTGAATCCCTGAGCCTACATTCCTGAGTTTATCAGTTCTTATTTCGGTTAAGTCTTGTTGAGTACTTTTGTACTCAACGTTCGTTGACCCTTGTTGCAGGTGAGCCTCATGAGCAGATCTGTTTTGGATCGTGCTGTATGACTATTGTTCATTCTGACGATGAGAAGTAAATGTGTGGTCCTTGGGCAGGGCAGTTCTATTGTGTGTTTTGTATTATGTTATAATGCCACTCCACTACTACTATGGTTTGTAATAATTATCGAACTTAGTTTGTAAGGTTTGAAACGACTGGTTTGTAAACTATGTTATCGTAAGGCTTCCGCTATTTTTACTCTGATGTATATATTTGAATAAATGTTGTAATACTGCAATGACTCTATAATGTGATCCTGCTCAGAAATCGTGGATGATTCGGGGTTCCCCGAGGACACCCGACAGTCTTCTTAAGTTACCGAAAACATATGCATAGATGTCAAAGGTCGTTGGACAGTGACAGGTGCATGTGGGCCCTATAATTTAGGAGGTTCTGCCACAATCTCCTCCTAGGGTTTATTCTTGTGGAGTGCCTGAAGCATAATTCAAGTGAAGGTCCAACAGTGTTAGTTTTGTGTCTAGCCAGGGAATTGGCAACATAAATTCAAGATGAAGCAATCAAGTTTGGCAGATCTTGAAGAATATCTTCTACTGCATGTTGCTCTGTATTTTCTGATATAGGAAACATGCCTCACTCATATATGTGAAGAACATTAGAATTGCGTACACAACTATTGAAAGGGAATAAAAAATAAATAAAACCCAGATCACCTTGGTCCAATAGTGGTTACAAAAGAGAAACATGGAAATCACCGGATCACATCTAAAAGAAAAAGAAGGGTGCATTAATATAGTTCAATTTCAAGGATAGATTACTCCAAAGATTTTACAAATAAAATTAAGACTTTTTCTAGACAATAGAAGCATGACAGTAATCGAAAACTAAAGAGAATCCCCAACTAAAATTAGTTACAAGCTGGTAGCATGGAAAAGGAATCCCTTTCATTAACTCTACGATATTAGCAAGGCAAAACTGATATCCAAAGCAAGTTAGTTGGTCGAAGCTGCAGCACAAAATTTAGGACAAAATAAACATCCTCATAATTTCCAACATTTGAGTGGTATGCAACTTGGCTAAATCGGATTGAACAAACATTGAGGGTGCTTCTTATCTCTTTGCTTGCGACAAGAAAGAAGGACAAAGGGGCAGCAGAACCAAACCTTAGAGAAACTCATCGTGGTGGCCTGACCATCGTTCCAATAGTCATCTCCATCAACAAATCGCCTGTCCCTGGCGTCGGCGAGGGAAGGGGAGAGGAACAAAGGAGGCAACACACCCTCACCTAGGGCTAGTTGCTACTGAGGCTTCTCGCACCGGGACAATCGCATTCGTGCCGCCACGCTAGGGCTTGCTCATGTTGGGAGGGGTGGAGCAGCAGCGATGGCACACACACCTGGCACTTAGAATCTTTGACTAAGTTAAATTTCGGGATTAAATTCAGATTTACAAGCCACGTGAGACAGCCAAAATTAATGTGACAAAGTCATGAATGCCATATATTCGACTCATTCGAAATATTAACATTGTTCACTACTTTATTGCACACATCATCAAGCAAAGATAAGCGGAACAAGCTTCCGCAATCATAACCTTTTCCAACAAATGTTCCATGTCTCGACACAACACACTTATTGGACTCAAGCATAATTTTAAAGCCATAGCGATACATTTGAAAACCGCTAACAAGATTCTTCTTGATGGAGGGGACATGCTGCACGTTCTTTAGTAGCACCGTCTTTCCCAAAGTAAACTTTAGAACGACCGTACTAGCACCAAAAACACGCGCATGTGAACCATTTCCCATCAGCAAGGCTCTAGTCCTACTGGCCTGATAGGAAGTAAACAAAGAAACATCAGCACACACATGAATATTAGCACCGCTATCCATCCACCACTCAGGTGAAAGACAAACTGAAAGAACAAAGGGTAAAGAATTATCATACCCAGATGTTCCTCCTCTAGTCTTGCTAATCACCACGTTTGCTGATTTCTTTTCTTGCTTATTTTTACGGTCTAGGCACGCACTTGTCCAATGCTCATCACTACCGCAAACAAAGCAACCTCCACCTTTCTTGTTGTTTTTCTTCTTAAACTAAGCAGTTTGCTTAGGCTTTGTGTTGTTGTTCTCTTGCATGTTCTTCTTCTTTTTATTACGGGATGCAAATGAGTTTTTCTTCTGCACCATATTGGCAGCGGAAGACTCAACTGCTTTTTCACGGTTGTCTTTTGCTCTCGCCCTCTCCTCGACATCAAGAGATTCAATAAGCTCAACCACGCTAAACTCTTATCTCTTGTGTTTTAGAGAAGTAGCAAAATCCTTCCAAGAAGGTGGCAGCTTAGCGATTATACCGCCAGCCACAAACTTGTCGGGTAACAGACATGGAAAATGCTCTAGTTCCTTTGCTAGTGCATGTATCTCATGAGCCTGTTCCACCGTAGAATGGTTTTCAACCATTTTATAGTCATATAGCTGCTCCATAAGGTACAACTCACTACCAGCATCAGAAACTCCAAACTTTGCCTCAAGAGCATCCCATAACTCTTTGCCTGATGTGCAAGATATGTAGTTTTTCTCATACTTACTATGAAGTGCACTAATCATGGCGGCTCAAAACAGGTTATCGGCAGCCAAGAACTTTTGCTCCTCTTCAGGAGTAAATTGTTCAGGCTTCCCCTGTGTGGCATGATAGCAGTTCATAGCAATCAACCACAATGCCATCTTAGCATGCCATATCATAAAATTCTTGCCATCAAAATTATTTGTCTTCAAAGCAGCAGCAAAACCACTGACAGAAAATTGCCTAAAATTAGGTTTTTGGATTGATAGATAATTAGGCATTTTTATGGTCAATTTAATCCAGAAATAAAACATCAGCAGGTTCGTGACGACATATATGTGCATGTGTATATCTCTAACAAACGCTACAGCATGCATATATGATATACTGATCGATACAGTAAGTACGCAAAGTACTGTAATCACAGAGATAAGAGTGTACCCAGCGAAGGGTCTCATACCGAGGGCATCGGAGGCTCCATTTGCACCAGACATAGTGCGTTGCTTGAAGTCGTGGACCACAGTCAATGTAGAAAGATGTTCGCAGTGCACTCCCACGAACAGTCACCAGGAAGAAGACGGGTTCCACGAGCGATCACCAGAAAGAAGACGTCAGACAAGCAGTCGCGGAATCGCTCCCAAAAAACATAATCGCCACACACCCCGTGCAAGGTTCGCAGGCGGACGAGGGTTCCGGAGGCAACTGCTCTCCCGCTACTCCGTGCGCGTAGAGGTACGGGACGGGGAAAGCCAAAGGGCGGCTGAGATGTGGTCTCTCAGAAGTGAAGAAAGGGGGAGAAGACTGACGGGAAGACTTCCTGTTTTATGCCTGCGGCCGGGAGGAATTCAGGAGCCGGAGAGACGGTAACTGGCGCAATCAACTCGCCTCCACCATCAGGGGAGAAACTCCCATAATTATGTGGATTAAGTGGCAAAACCTGGCCACGCCCGCCCGTCCGCCTGCCTGCCTGCCTCGCCAAGGCTCATGGCCTCGGCCTGGCCCGGCCCGGCCCGGTCGGCGACGGCGGCAGCGGCGCGCGCGAGCGTGTGGCACTCCTTTGTTCTTTTCTCAGCTTCTCAATTAAGCTGGATAATTTTCAACCAAATAAGTTGAGTAAACATTCAGTCAAAATCACATAGAGTATTAAACCATACAACGCTTAATGTTCCGTACCATAAAGTTTTATTTAATTTATTAAATATTATAGGGTCAAGCCGTAATATATCCAACATGATCGTCACGCTTAATAAAGGTTAAAGTCTCCGTTAGATTGGCAGGTACACGCATACAATTTGGGTGAAGAGTTTTGGGCGATGCCTGCATAATTATAGCAAGCTTACAAGCACACTGCAAGCATAAGATTGCAGCAGACAGCATGGCTCATGAACACATTTACGTGCGCGTTCATCATAAGAGTTGAAACGTCAAAAGTTTTGTAAGAGTTGAAACGTCAAAAGTTTTGTTTGTTTTTAGTCTCCCACAACAGAGACTTCCACGACGAATTTAATTTGCCGCTTCATCATAAGAGTTGAAACGTCAAAAGTTTTGTTTGTCGGAGTAACTTTTGACATACTAAGGCCTCGTTTGGTTGCTCATGGTTTGGGGTGTATTAGCCCCCAAACCCGGCCTCCCGTGTAACATGGCCCACGCCGTGGTCCGCTCCCACGTTCCCCGCAAAACTGCATTTGGCCGGACGAGGACTCGATACACGTTGATCCACGGTGGAGAAAATTGTCTCCACCGGAGGCGTGGAAGCGCTCGAGCGTCGTGGCTCGGACCTCGGTGGGACCATCCAAATAAACAACGCCAATACACGGTGGGAGGGGATTGGTGGGAGAGGATTTTGGTGACCGGACTGGGTTCACCCGTTCCATGCCTGGACGACAGCACACGTGGTTGATTTCCACGTTCAGCCAAACCAAGCCTAAGCAATACTAATAATCACCAGCGGGCGGCGGCCACACTTTATCGCCGGTGGCACCGGTTCGGCGCCGCGCTGCACCGCGGCTTGGGTACGGCCACCTGACCTTGCCGCTCTCTCCTCCGCCGGCGCCAGGCTCGTGTACTTCTTCCAGGCCGCTATCACGTTCCGCGGCTCGTGAACCTTGTTCTCCAGCTCGATGCATCAGGTTGGCGTGCAGAACCCGCCGCGGAACACGCAGAAGGTGGCGAAGAGCGCTGTGTCGAGGAACGCGATCCGGACACCCAGCTCGCCTGCGAGCTAGTGCTTGACGTCGTCGAACACCTTCTGGTCGTGGGGCGCCGGGAACCGCGCGTCCGCGCCGCCCGCCAGTACCGCAGCACCTGCACTGTGTGGTTTGTCGACTTTACGTAGTAGAAGCCGGTGTTGGGCGAGTTCCTCAGCGACTCGGGTTCGCCGTAGAAACCGTCGAACCACACGGTTACGTCGGCGTACAGGCTGATGTGCCGGAACAGGTCGCGCAGCCATATCACGTCCCGTCCTGGTGCACTCAAATGCACTAGTATCAGCGGGGGAAAGTTGGAATTTTTTTTTCTACTGTAGCACTTTCGTTTTTATTTGACAATTAATGCTCAATCATGGACTAATTAGGCTCAAAACGTTGTCTCGCGATTTCGAACCAAATTGTGCCATTAGTTTTTTTTTTCGTCTACATTTAATGCTCCATGCACGTACCGTAAGATTCGATGTAATGGCTACTGTAGCATTTTTTTGGAACTTTTTTTTAACTAAATACGGGCTTAGTATGTATGTAAATCATGACACGCGCGCATTTCGAGAGAATCGAGAGGTTGTATTCAGGGCTGCTGGTTTAATTTGTTTCTAATTTGTGGCAGGCGGCCGCCGCCCGGCATAGTAGTAGCTAGTACCGTGAAGAGGTAGTTGTAGCCGAGCTCGAGCACGCGTTGCTGGAGAGCTTGGTCCAGACGATCTCGAGGTAGCCTTTGCTGAGGAAACGGAGTGGCGGCGCTGACGTTGGCTACCTGACCTCGAGGAGGTAGCAGTGCGGGTGCATGGCCCTGCAGCCCTCGAGACGATGAGGGTGTGGTTCAGCTTCAGCAGGTGCCTGGCCGTTCCGGAATCTCTCGCGGAAGAGATCCAGGAGGTAAGGTGACGATCACCGTCCGGAGGTAAGGTGACGTGCCCATTCCCAAACCCCAAGCTCGACATGCTTGATGCTCGTTACGCTACACCAGCGCACTCCAACCGGAGGACACAGTGGGCAGGAGAGCCCCGAGCAAGAAACAACCCAGATGCCCGGGCCTGTTCCGCTTTTGCTCAGGCTGCCCATATGCGTTCTCGATCGGTGTTCAGACATCGCTACCGAGATCCAAACGAAAAGAGGAAGATGGAGATCGACGTGGATGGCCGACGAGGACGGAAGAGTCGGATACGATGACTAGATGGCCTAGCACGTACAGTATATATTCATGTCATATTTCTTCATTCCACCATTCCAAACACTATAGGACTGTAGCTCTAAACAAATTCCAGATCCTTGGGCGAGTATATTGCAACAAAACATGCGGTGCATGGAGTTCAGGGTATCATATCAACTACTCCGTCGCTTTGCAGCCAATCAAATTGCCAAGACAACTTGTTTCGGAAATCCAGCATCCTATACTTGGGTAGTAAACACAATTTAACTGCGCAGAGCAGGGTATTAGCAAGGGTATCAAGTAGGTTTGATTGTTTTTCTTCGCAATTATATTTGCAAGTGATTGGAATGATAATACCAAATGGCATGTGTGCATTGTTTGCATCAACAACGTGAGTATAAACCAGTGGTTTAGAGCCATAAGAACTGAGACTGAGGTACCTTGCATTGCGGACTAATTTTGGTCCACCATTTCTCCACAAGGGCTGTCACAAGTAAAAACATGATAATCTGATGATACTGAATGCAAAGAAATGGAATGTCGGTACAAGAATCAACATAGGTAAATCATAGATTAATAATAGTGTTCTTACAAACTCAGCTTATAAAGACTTGCGCAAGCGCACACACGCACACACAAAACCACACACAAAAAAAAAAGGGCACCAAGGTGCATCTGAGCTTAGAGCTATTATTGATCCCATACAATATCTGCCCGCTCATTATTACCATGGTCTAATACGCAAAAGCGATTCCACACAGGGGACCATGTAATGGGCAACAGGGACGAAACCAGTGCGGAATTTGGTTCCATTCCGATGGTCATACAACAACTCCCGTGCCATGTCGATTATTTCCTCAAGAGATCCATCACGCAGATCACATCTCAAAAGGCGAAAGGCGTCAATGGACAGGAATATCTTGTTTCTATCGCCCGAAGCACAGGCAAAAACGTTCAGCAGCCTTCGCATCGGCAGGCGGATGCAGCAATGCCGCAGCCAAGCAAGGTTTGGACCATCCTCTGCCAACCAAATTTCCACATCCCACGGCGAGGAACACTCGACATAGCATAGCTTGCCACCAAGCTGGCACAGCGTGTCATTGTTGCGTAGAAACCCACTGCATGGTGGGTTGGGATGCACGGTGAACGTTTCGTCGTGCAAACTAAACCGAAGGATGACATGTGAACTGACCTTATTAATGCCATGTCCGGTGACGGAGTGGAGAGCGCTCCAATAGAAGAACCCGGGTACACAAATCGGAGTCCTGGCATTGATAGCATAAGGTGGGTCCACGGTGGCCTTCCATTTCCAAGCATCTGCTCCATCACCAATGGTCAAGATCTCATGCCCAGCGCTATATTCCAGAATTGTGCCTTCCCCATCTGCTTGTGGGGTATCGGCATATGAGCGGAAGAAGTGCCTAGCGACCTTATACTTGCCAGTACAAGGGTCGACACCAAAAGCGACCCTGTGATCCCCGGCAACATTATGGCTTCCTTGTGGCAATTCAACAAACTCCCTGGTTGCCGGGTTACACACAAACATCCGTCCCGTCAAGCAAGGGATCAGAATGAGTCCATCACAATGCAAAGGAATGGTGAACATCGGGATTCCACCTGGACACCTTTTCTCTAGGATGAGCTCGGCAACCTTGCTTTGCCCAGGCTGGAAACTGTAGAAATTGACACCCTGAATGCCAACTTTCCTATAGTCCTTCTGGTACTTTCGGGGAACGACGACCATTGACAACCTAGTCCTAGAATGCTCCAGGTGGCAGCGGATAAAATGAGTGCTGAGTATAGTTGTGCGCCAACTCTTGCATACTGACTGGAAGCGCACAAGACATTTCACGGGGAGTAGTATGAGAATTTGAAAAAGAGTATGTCATCAGGGATGTGGCTGTTACTGCCGGCGGAATCAGGCCTCGCCGCCATCCGACGGATACGTTTGGGTGTGTGTGGATCATACGGGTCGATTGATTTTGCTAATCGATTTCAATCTGCTCCGGCCCTGTGTATTCAGATGAATATATGGTCAGCTATGAGCGCCCCATAATCAGAAGAGGATTTGACAAAACGATACCGATTCCGGCATAGAGAAAGGAACCATAATAGGGAAAACGTATATAGAGGAAAAAGAAACAAATATCCTGATCGGATTTGGATATGTATGAACCAGTAAACGGAACGGATTGAATTGTAATGAAAAAGGATTTTTTTTATATAACTATAATAAAGAAAAAGGATTGAAATCTAATGACCAAGGGCAAGCGGCGGCCTGCAGATTCAGATCTACGCCCGCCAAACTAGTTCGGAAGAAAAAAAAAGTGATGGAAGGTTAGGGAGGAAAACTTGGCTGAGGTCGGTGACCAAACCCACCGGAAGGTTCGCGGCGGTGCAGGCGAACGTAGAATTGAGGAGAGCAGCGTTACAACGACAAGAGATGGCTGGCATCGCGAGGTTTTACTGTCGCTCAGCGGAGGGCGAAGGGCGGAGGCCTGATATGAAGGTTTTACTGTCGCTCAGCAGAGGGCGGACGCCTGATATGTTGCTCCCTGCTCGCCGGCGGCGGCGGCCGTCGCAACTCGAAAGCAGCCGCCACCGTTAAGGGGAACGACCAGTGGGGAAAGTGTGCGTGAGTGAGGATTTGTAGGGTCTCGTATAGGTTAGACATGCAAGCGGCGCGGGTCACGACGCTAGCCCGCTGGCTGTCCCGCGCCAACAACCCACGTTAGCCCTCCAGCCTGCCCATATACCTGAAGCGGGTTTATGCGGCTAATACGCATAGCCCAGCGGCGCCGCTCCAACCCGCGTTTCAGGCTTTCATATCCGCCCGCGAGGCCACGAAGCTTCTCGTTCGTTCCCCACGGTACAGTAGACGCAGGGCGATTTCAAGGCGATTCTGGATGCGCGGTTGAGCTGGCCGGTCCCTGCTTCTCCGGCGTCACTCCAACATCGCAAGAAAGGTGTGCCTGGTCCTCGACGGTGGCTACCGTGTACATTAGTTAGTACTCCGTATGATGATAGTATTTATACTTTAACTTTGTGATTTTACCTCTTTGATTTCAAAACGAAGACAGACTTTATCCTTGCTATGTGAAGTTTCTCTAACGGTTTTAACTTTTAGACCAAAGAACAACTTTATCCAAACGTTTTTACCTCTATTTTATTTTGACATTTGTGTTTTTACCTCTATTTTCATATTAACAATTTGGCAATCACAAGTCCAAAAATAGATTCGGAAGGGCCCTGCCCTGAGACTGAGAGGAAGTGGAGCGTTTGGTTCGTTGGTGGATTTCGTCTGTCGTGTGCACCTGTCAGTTCCTCGGCACTTGCGCAATAGCTCTAAGCTGCCAGCCAGCAACTCCTTGCTCTGGATCTCACATCACGCCATCAGCAACTTGTGGGCGGAGGGTTTGTGGCTCAGAGCCCATGGAGTCCGGCAAAGGGATGGTGGGCAGCTGCTATGGTGGATGCTTAGATGGTCAGACATTTCCCGGTCAGACATTCCCTCGAACACCTAGCGTGCACCCTAGCCGTCGACACGGGCAAAGTACATGGCGATGAGCAACTTGAGTGTGTTGTCAAGGAACGAACGTCCACCGCGTGTGCGGCAACTCATAGCACGTAGGCGTGTGGCGCGGGCTTCAGCACGCTGGCGATAGCTAGGGCGGGTGGGAGGAAGGCCAGGTAACGTCGCCCGTCCCCGACCACCGAGCCACGCGAACCCTGTCGCCGCCCCGCGCTTCGCTGCTGCTCCCCCACGCGGCCGGCTAGTGGAAGACATCAGCACGTCAGCGATGGTAGGGGTGGGCGGGAGAGGCCGGAGGCTCGCCACATCCTTCCCGCGTGTCGTCGGGAGAGGCCGCATGTCCTCCTGCGCGGACCGCCGCTGGCCGCCGCCACCGCACGCTGGAGGACGGCGGCGGACGAGGAGGACACGGTGGTGTGAGTGAGCGGCACCAGAGTGTCGCCCCCGAGTCACATGAAGGGAGCGCTCGGGGGAACTGATGGTTTAGCAGGAGACAAAACATTACCTACCGTGCAGTTCGTCGACTTCATATAGTAGAAGCCGGTGTTGGGCGAGTTCCTCAACAACTCGGGCTCGCCGTAGAAACCGTCGCACGACATGGTCCATCCACGTCAAATGTACTATGTATTGTAAATAAAATTGCTATACCACGATTATTTTACCTCTGCGTAACAACCGATTTTTTTATTCGCTGCCAACGGACCACACATCTCACAGGCGCACTACTCCCCACGTTTCGCACAAGCACTTTCCATCGTTGTCCCCACGTCTCGCACAGGTGCTGCCTCCACTTATATATGGGCAAAGGGCCGGCCTGGCTGGCACGGCACGGGCCTGTGTGAAAGCCCTAGTTTGGTTTTGGTTAATTGATGAAACCCTAAGTGCTAACCTAGTTGATCTAAGTGAACATGAGATAGGTTATGCACATTCCAAGAGGTGGAGCAAGATGGAAATGATCATGATGGTGATGGCCATGGAGATGATCATGTGCTCGGACTTGGAAAAGAAGAAAGAAAAATAAAATAGGCTCAAGGCAAAGGTATATTGAAAGGGCCATTTTGTTTTGGTGATCAAGACACTTAGCGAGTGTGATCACATTTAGGATCGATAACCGTACAATTAAGAGGGGTTAAACTCGTATCGAAATGTGGTTATCAAAGTGCCACTAAATGTTCTAATTCATTGCATATGCATTTAGATCTAGTGGAGAGCTAACACCTTTGAAAATGTTTGTGAAAATATGCTAACACACGTGCACAAGGTGAAACACTTTATGGCTAGCACATTTGAGTAAGGGTGGTGAAGTTTGAGAAGAGGAGGCGCTGTTTCCTGTGATCGGACACAGGACCGGACTTTGGACCTGCGTGTCCGGTCAATGGTGCAGCGGCAGCGGCAGCGTAGCTTAGGGTTTGTGACCGGACTCTGAGCGGCTGCACGATCGGACGCGTAGGGGGTGCGTCCGGTCGCTGCTGATGTATGGTGACATGGCGGTGCTGGAGTTGGCGTGTGGCGGCAGTGAGGATCAGACGCAGCGATGCGTCCGGTCATGCTCAATCTGACACGTCCGGTCGTTAAAATACCTCTCGGGGTAGTTTTTGTACTTGACCGGACTTGGCGTGGTGGCGCGTCAGGTCTTCTCCTCGGCGCGTCAGGTCGCGGTGTTGGGTGCATGGGCACGTGTGCGAGCGGACGTGGCTCTGGCGCGTCAGGTCGGGGCTGGTGCATCCGGTAGTCACTTGATGCGTGGCGCGGGCGTAGCTAGCCGTTGGAGATCAACGAACACAGTTGAATCGTGGGGACATGTGGCAAGAATCCGAGGACCGGACGCTGGGTCCTGCGTCCGGTCATACAGTGAGAGGGCCAACGGCTCTATTTGTTTGGGCTCCCTATAAAAGGTGATTGGCTGGCTCTTGGTCACTCTCTTACCATTTGCATTGCCTATACACTCTTGTGAGCCTAGCCAACACTCTCTCACTCACTTAGCTTGATTGGTTCATCACTTTGGTGAGATTTAAAGCATCCAAGTGTATTGCTTTGAGTGATTGCATCTAGAGGCAATTAGTGATTGTGTTTCGCTGCAGATTTTGCTTGTTACTCTTGGTGGTTGCTGCCACCTAGATAGCTTGGTGCAGCAAGGATCGTCGAGCGGAGGAAGGTGATTGTCTCTGGTTCCGATCATAGTGATTGTGAGGGGTTCTTGACCTGTTCCCGTCGGAGAGCCAAAAGGTACTCTAGTGGATTGCGCGTAGCTTGTGTGATCCCCATCTTGTGTTGGTTGTGCAGCACCTGATTACGGGTTAGTCATGCGATGCCTATTAGCACGTGAACCTCCAAGTGAGTGAATCGCCACAACGGGGACTGGCTTGCCGGCAAGCAAGTGAACCTTAGAGAAAAATCTTGTGTCATCATTTGACTCTGGGAATTCTATTATGATTGATTGGTTCATTCCTCAACACGGCGATATAATCACCCTACTCACTCTTTACATTCATTGCAAACTAGTTGCCAAGCTCTTTAGTGTAGTTAGTCTTTTAGGGCTTGTTAGTTTGGTTAGTGTGGCTCTTTAGTTAGTCTTTGACAGCACACTAGCTTAGTGAGTAGTGACTTAGCTTGTTGTGTGCCTAGTGATCAT
This sequence comes from Miscanthus lutarioriparius, assembly GCA_904845875.1. Taxonomy (NCBI): domain Eukaryota; kingdom Viridiplantae; phylum Streptophyta; class Magnoliopsida; order Poales; family Poaceae; genus Miscanthus; species Miscanthus lutarioriparius. The sequence goes on from CAJGYO010000005.1 coordinate 8,607,244, forward strand.
AGCAACTAGAATTGTTGGGTAGGTGGCTTGCTTTTTAGTAGGCTAGCGTAACATTCACTTCGCCTCATATTTGTCTAACCGCTTATCTGTGCGCTTGCAGATTATCTGTGCACTTGCAGATTTCTTTTATATATATATTCTTCCTAGTCACATTAAATAATAAAGAGTTACTTAGTATTATTTTAGTAGTAAAGCTAAGTAGTACCAACGAGCATCTTTAACATTATCACTAGGGATGACAACCTGGTATAATATTAAGAGATGTAGGCATACAATAGGTGACTACTAAAATAAGTGACAAGTTAATAAATACCAACAACTAGCCAAGCAGCCAAACACAAGATAGAGCAGCAACCAAGCAGAACATAGAGCAACAACCAAACAGTAGAGTAGAAGGTAGTTCCAAATCTGAATCTAAACTTTATTAGTTGGTTCATCAATCATAAGAAAAAACTATTTTGCATGAACAAGTATAGCAGGATAGCACACTGAGTGAAACATGCACATCTTCTCCATGAGTGAAACAGGTTCCACATGTAAGCAAAAAGAATGATAGCATAGCAACAGTAGGCCATGGAAGAACATTCACAGTCTAAGCCCGCTGGAAGAAGATTCAGCAAGCAATTAATGGCAACATAAATGCCATTGAACCAAAGAATGAATGTCAAGGCAGTGGCAAGCATTAATAGCAACATATATACTAAATAAGTAAACTGCTTAAGCTACTAAATTGCCAAGCAACAATTGAAAAATTGCTAAGACACAATAAGTAAACTACTAAATTGCCAAGCTACAATTGAAAAATTGTTAAGGCAGAATAAGTAAACTACTTAAGCATAAACACATATTGTCGGTGCAGAAAGTGACCAACACGTAAATATTTATAGTTTTGCCATACGTTGTGATCGGATGTGGCTTAGCACTCAATGACACAGGGTTACAACGTGCCCTACGTCCAGTTTGAGTCGGTCAGTGACTTTATTCCTGAGCCCAGGTGCTCGAAGTTTGCTGTAGGGTTACAAACGAGAGGGAGTAGGATGGGGGGTGCAAGAGGTCCGGTCGAACTTTGGTCCATAGGGCCGAGAGAGACAGGAGCTCCTACGTGCGCTAAGTATTTGAGCGTGTGCTCTGTTGGAATCGTTCAAATCGTAGATTGTTCGACTCTGTGAATCGATCATCCTGGTGGTCGAATCATCATGAATTGATCCGTCGTCATTGGGAGAGAGCGCATTCCCTTTTATAGATGAAGGGGATGGCCTTACAAGTGAGAAATGGAGAGTGTACGTATGCTACTAAGTCTTGTTGCCCACGTCGTCGGGTACAAGATGATTGTAGGCGCCCACAACACTGTTTATGTCAGACGCATGTGGGAGGTTTTACTGCATTCATCATGTATGGCAAATGATGGCGCCCACAACATTGTTGATGCCCAGAGGCATGTGGGGGGTTTTACCGTGTTCGCCTGGTATGGGAGTTGAGGGTGCCCACAACACTGTAGGGCAAACGTCGGCGCCCACAACACTGCTTGGATTTTGGACATGCCTGGAAGGTGGCAGGGCACCCTTCTGACATGCCCTGTCGGTACTGTCCTGCAGGTGTACATGGTACGGTCCTTGGTATTGCAGTTGACTTGAGCGTCCTGCCTTACTTGCTCCACTCGTTTCTTGGGTCCTTACCGAGCGGGTGTCCCCGGTCGGTTGGTCCCAGTCGGCTCCCACTGCGTTAGTTGGAGAAGAGCTGTAAGCAGAGGTTTGGTGCATCCTCGGTCGGAGACGCGGGTCGGAGTCCGAAGCGGCGTTGGCCAGGCCTTTCGGTCGAAGAGGTGGGCCGGAGTCAGAAGCGAGCGACGTTCCACCTTGGCCAGGCCTTCCGGTCGGAGAGGTGGGCCGGAGTCGGAAGCAAGCGCCGTTCCTCCTTGGCTAGGCCTTCCGGCCAGAGAGGCGAGCCAGAGTCAGAAGCGAGCGCCATTCTTTCCTTGGCCAGGCCTTTCGGTCGGAGAGGCGGGCCGAAGTCAGAAGTGAGCGCCATTCCTCCTTGGCCAAGCCTTGCAGTCGGAGATCTGGCCTGTCGTTAGGTTTTTGGGCCGGCCCAGGGGTTGCTTGTCGTTCGCAATGTCGTCTGCTGGGCCGAGCTTTTGCTGGGAGGTAGGTCCATAAGGGACCCCAGATTTATGAACCCGACACATACTCTGTATGTTGGCTTCCCCTAGTAGACCTTGCATGCGCACACACTGCATCATAGACATGACAAACATCTTTGGTGCACTTGAAATCCAACTTTGATGTGTAATCAACATATGGTGATCGCAAAGTAGCTGGCCTTTTCAAAGCTCGTTTTGGTGGAGGTTGATATACAGGTGTAACTGAAAGTTTTCCACTACTAGGCTCCTCAACCCGTGCTTTCCTCTTTCTTGATTCAATCTCTTTGATGGCATCATCTTCTAACTTCTAAAATTCTTCTTCTCGTATCTCATCAAGTGAGCATGTAGCACCACCAAAACCTCCTGCAGACTTGGTGGGAGAAATGTCATCTTCATCAAAAAGCTTGAAGTCTGGAGGGGCGAAATCCAGAGGATCCATCTTTGCTGCACTGCCTGTTTCTTGTTGGACAATATTTTGTGAACCAGGAACCTTGAAACTACAACCTTCTCCAACATTGTGCACCGAAGTGGTTGTGGCAGCACCATCACCTGCATGTAAAATAAAGAAGATATAAGCAAAGATGGAAGAAAAAGGAAATAAAATGTTACAGCAGGTAGCTTCAACATTACCTGCATCTTTTTGTTCAATTGGATTACTTGGCAGTCGTAGCTTCAACTTCCTGTTGTGTGCAATTCCTACTTTCCTAAGATTTTCAGGTAGAATAAATGCAAGAGGTTGAGGTTCAGCTGACCTTTCATCATCTTTTGCTCTCTTAGGGCTAGAGTATATTGGAGATTTGCCATCTGTAGACACAGGTGGACTTGAATGTTTGTCAGAACCTTTATCTTAATTATTAGCTTCAATACCTTTACGCATCCTCCTTAACCGCGCAATCAAAGGCACATGATCTTGACTACTATGCTCATCTTCACTGATGTTGCTAGTAAACATGCCATCAACTGGATCATCAAAATCAGGGGGTGGAGTTCCCCCATCTTCTAGTGGATCTGATTCTTCTTTTGTATCCTCTGAAGAAGAATACTCTCCTACAGCTTCTTCTTCATCATCACCTCCGTCATCTTCTTCATCATCAGTGCCTTCATCTTCATCTTCTTCATCAGCAGCTAATCATCCTCAGGTGCTTGTCTTGTTTGCCTGGACCTGGTCTGCCTTTGTTCAGCACGTGGTGGTTGGCATTCAGATGCAGCACCATCTCCATGAGAACTGGTTGTGGAGGATGGTTCTTCAATTTTGGATACTTTTTCTAAGAAAGTACCCATAAGGTTGGTAAAACCAGCACAAAACTCACTCACAGTAGTAGTCAGTTTCCTCTTTTTCTGCAAGTGAAAACGGTGACATGATCATTAAATGAATGCGAGGAAACGGTAGAAAAGCTTGGACTGAATTTTAAATGTGGATACAAAGATTAATGAACAAGAAAAGCATGAGATGAAAGACGATTATAAACAACAGATTAATGATCACTATACTGCTATGTTATATTTGCCTAGCACAAACAATGTAATTGCCCAACAAATCATTTAAAAATACTACATCAGATTTATGGACAGACCTGATCGGACATGTCCAATGACACCTTTGAAGACACGAATCTGGGCACATCATCTAACTGGAATAATGAAGATTGTACAACTGTATGAGCAGAACTTTTAAGCTGAATAAATTAAAAGAGAAAGAATAAGAGTAGATTAAGAACATGGGTTATTTTTTGTGATAAGAAAAAGAAAAAAATGCACAACTGTTACAATCCATACCTTGAGCTTTCTAAAGGAGCCGTCACGGTTGGTGTCTAACTTAACTACCTGATCTACCAAGCTCCTTGACCATGCTGCAATCCTAGGCGTCGTCGCTGGGATGTCAACATTTTCAACCAGCAAAGAGTCTACATATAGGATCTGAAAAGAATCACATGTACAAAAGAAAATGGTATCATCAAATACAATCAAGGCAAAATAGAAAAAGTAGACATTGGTAGAAGAAGAAGAAATGAACTTACAACTAAGAAAAGAACGCATCCCTAACAGAACTCCCTTTTCCCATTTTTGAAGCCGATTTCTTCAGCTGGTCAACCACAAACTGACACCAATTGAGGTCTTTAACATGAGAAAGATCCATGATTGATGGGTAGCATCTAGGACTGATTCCCAAGCTGGTAGGGGGGCACAAGAATGTTGAAACAATATGCATCAACCAAGACCTTAGAAAATCATCACTAGCTCTCTTGGTGGACTGAACTCTTTTCACTGTTGCCCCGATCCTAGGTGCTTTTCCTCGAGCAATTTTATACTTGGCGTGAATGAAGTCTATTGCATTGACATCAAGCTCATATTTTACTTCATCACCATTGTTTGGCAAGTCCATGATAGACTGCACAACTTCAGCTATGACTTTAATTACACCTCTTCCAGGAAGCACCAGCTGCGAAGACTCGGCATCGAAACAATCCACCATTAGCCAATTTGCTAACCTTGCTAGTAGTGTATCACATTTTATATTCAGTAGGCCTCCAAACCCGATTGCATTTATCCTATTACGTTGAGATTCAGTCATTTTCTTGTACAGTTTAATAAGCCGAGAAGGGGAAGCTCGGTTCCTTGTACCCTGCACATTCCTTGTACCTTGAACAGTAGTCAAATGTAAAATGCTTAAGAAAATATAGAAAAATGCTACACGTGACAAACAAAAATGCTATACGGGGCACACATATGTGCCAGAAAAGATACAACATATATAATTATTACAAACAGAAAGTATGGACATACCTGATTGGAAGAAGATGCGTTTTGCTGCTATCAAAGTCCTCTAGCCATTTTCCTGCATACAATGAAAAAATGTGATAATTGAAGACAATGTTGACGGTGGAAGGTAACATAAAGTGGATACAAAAAAATAGATCAATGCATATGCAGTATTACAAGTTGTGCACTTGGAACAATATTGAGAAAGGGATAATTTTTTTGGCAGACAGTGCAACCAATCGGGCCAGCTTGATAGGTCACAGTGACTCCCGTATTCAGGCGTGCTGATAACAACCTCGACCACCATCACATGGTGTGTTCACATATGAATGTTTTCCTAAAATTCAAAATATTCAGATTTGTTGTGTTACTAACGAGATGTGAAAAAAACACAGGTAATGTTCCCTGTGCTTAAGGCCATAGGAAACAATGCATCAGACACAGTGAGACACTACTTACTTGCTGGCTCTAAACCTAAGGGCAAAAAGATTCGAGGTAATGGACTCGATGAGGAGTTTGGGAGACGAAAGGCTAAGAAAAAGCTGCAACATCATCATGGAGGGCATTAAAACTCTATGGAGGAAACACTACCAAAACTAAAAAAAAAGACAGAGAACTATGAGGCTGTGGACATTGGTGTGCCAAAACAATCGAATAAGTAAGTTGAAAATTAAAACAGGTTCTTGCGCTACATATTCTATATATTGGCTAAATCTAATAAGTGTTGCACATTGTGTTATTGCAGCCATGATTGTGGATTTCATATGCTCATGCATGCTGAGCACTGGGATGGCTGTACAATATACATCTTCAAGGAGAAAGATATTCCCAATATACAAAAGCTATTGACACACAAGTGAGTGACACACCCCGATAATGAAATAAATTGGAGGGACAAGTTAAAGCTGGGCCAGGTACGTGGGAATAAAAACTAGCAATTTAATATGATACACAAGGCATTTATGCATGAAAAAGAAAGCAATTTATGATGTGCATTGCGGGTGTCTTATGGTAACGAACAGATAAAGTCTGAATATATACCGTACATATGCAGAGAACCATTTTTAGAAAACACTCTATGTCATACTTATGAAATAAAACCAAAAATGCAATCTAATAGTGAGCACACTTAATCTTTATCCTTAGTTTTTAAATAAAAAAATTCAGCAACCATTTCAACAAATGAAACATAGGTTGTAGATTTTGTGCAGCAAGAAGTATGAACCACAAATAATTAGTAAAGAAAAGAAACACAACTTAGTAAAGAAAAGAAACACAACATACTTGATGTGACACCGAAGATGTATGAATGATACCCGAAGCAACAGAAGAATCACAGACGCGTTGTACCTGCAAAAGCATACACATGAATGTTAACTGGACGATGAAGGTGAAATTTCATTGGCTCCAAAAAGTAAAAATTCTGCAATTTAAAATATATGATGCACTATATGTTATCAGATGCAAATTTAGAATACCTTCAAACCAAACATCAATCCAGCTTTCTGATTTATGCTAACATAGGTCAAGTCTGAATATATGAAGATGATTCAGAAATCAGCAATGAATTGACAAGAATGGAACAGCAACGCCAAAGGACAGAACACATAAAAGCTGTACCAGGTGGCAAAACTGTCCCTGAAAACAATAAAATTACTAAAAACATTGGGCATGTGCTTAAATCAAAAAATGTGGCATGAATAAATACATGCTAAAACTACTATCACCAAATTATAAGACATTTTGGCATTTCTAGATAAGTAGCTTTTTCTATACACAATGTCTAGATGCAAAGTAAAAATAATGTATCTAGAAGAGTCAAAACATCTTATACATTGGATCAGAGGGATAGATAATTGAAACTGCACGCTACAAGTTCTGCAAAACTAGGCAAACCAATCATAGTTATATAGAAAAGGTAAGCATAAATCTGACAAACAGAGGCAATAATGTATGCTTTCATCAATAAAAGAAGAAATAGGGCTGTACCAATTGGAACACAAGCAGCTGTCAGAGACCGAGATCTCGACATGTTCGCTTGAACTTATCAGCCGGCTTATCAGCTATAATCTATAATATTTTTCTCTCACAACAAAACAGCTTCACCCGTTTTATCAGCCGGCTTTAATACCAGCCGAACAGGCCCGAATTCTGGCGCTTCAGAAAATCCAGCAGGTACGGGAGAGGGGCATCCTGGGGCACTGATACCCATAGATCCTACAGCCCTATCCATTCGGACACAAGAAGCTGCTCAGCCAAATGTTTTTCCTTCAGCTCCACCAAAGAATATGCTCCACAACAAAAGTCATAGCTGAAGCTGTTTTTCCCTCTGGAGCTCTACTAAACGGCCCCTCAATAAGGATTTCAACATCTTGTGCAGAGGGACTCGTGTACAAGTTGATGACTAAAGTAAGAAACATCTGATTTAATAATTGAAGTAAAAAAAATTAAAAAGATTTGAAAATAGTTTAGGTTCCCAAAACAAAATCACTTAATTGTTTTTATTATTTTCTGCAAATCTGTCGCTCGTAGACATGGACAAAAATTCGTAAACCCGTGCAACGCACGGGCGCGTTGGATTTGCAGAAAATAATAAAAACAATTAAGTGATTTTGTTTTGGGAACCTAAACTATTTTCAAATCTTTTTAAGTTTTTTGACTTCAATTATTAAATCAGATGTTTCTTACTTTAGTCATCAACTTGGGTACGCGAGTCCCTCTACACGAGATGATGAAATCCTTATTGAGGGGCCATTTGGTAGAGCTCCAGAGGGGAAAATAGCTTCAGCTATGACTTCTGTTATGGAGCAGATTCTCTATGTTCGTATTTAAAAAATAACTATATATTTATAGAAAACAAAAAAAATCTTACTTAACCCTCGTTTTATTGGTACTTGTTTTACCCACCTCCTCAACTATAAAACCATGTATTATACGTTCAAAGTATTGAAAACTGTCTAAATAACACTTTAAGACGGTTTTGAAAGCGATTTTCCCGATATGGCATATTAAAAAGTCTATATAATCGCATCTATATCTCTATCCAAAAATCATGGTCAGCTCGATAGCACGAAGGGGTCCCGATCGCGCGCTCCCTCGATGCTGGACCTTATCAACTGTAACAAGGATATCGTCTCTTAGGTACTTCGTATCTCAATCATGGTGGTGCTGATCAATTCTGTAAAGTCGCCACTTCACGCATTTATTGAAAGTAATCAGTGGGAGACCTCCTTCTTCCCCACTTGGATCTGCAACCGATATGCTTGAATCGATGGGCATGATCGACGGACTAGACCCGTGGTCCAGCGCAGCCACGCATTTGTCTTCTCCACCACGAGCCCACGCGTCACCATCGATCCTCGAAGAACGTCCGTCGCCGCCTCATTCCTCCGCTCACCTCTTTCTTGCACAAACGATGGCTCAAGGGATTGGTGGAGGGGAATGAGAGGGAGAGAGAGACAGGGGGATTTGCGAAATTTACATCCACCTCGGTGTGCACATGACAACACGTGATGTTGGTTGCCACCATGGACATACCACGGCGGATCTAACCTGATGTTGGCTGCCACCGTGGACATGCCACGTTGGATCTAACCTTCTCCCGAACAGATATGGACCTACGCTGCACTACATAAAAAGATTAAGGAACCAAAACTGCACTTTGAAAGGTAGTAGTCCTAGATGATATAGAGACAAAAGTTAAGGAACCTATGGTGCATTTTGCTAAAAAAAAACTTTGGAAAAATTGGAACATGTAGAAGAAAGACTAAGGGCCCATCTGGAAGGTTAGTTTTAGACTAAATACCATTGTAAAATACAGATCTGTATAATTATACAAATTAGATTGAAAAATGCTGTTGGGATGGATGGTCAACCTATTAAAATCACAGGTGTATTAGGTTGTTATACAACCAGAAAAAGTACACTGACCCCATTAGGCGCGAATTTTAATCAGAGGAATGTCGGGCTCAACCCTCCAACTCTGCACAGCCCAGGTCTCATGGTTTTGGAACCGCACCTGTGCCGCCCCAGATGCCCTCCGCCCACCGGCCGGCCTGGTCGTCTCCCTCCGTGGCTGGGCTGCCCCCTCTAGTTTGTGTGTGCCACGAGGAGCAGAAGGGGAGCAACGAGCCGCGGCCGTCCCTGTCTGTCGCATCATGTGGGAGCGCTCGCCGGCTCGGCTCCACCGAAGGGAAGCAATGCCGCCGCCATCTCCGTCCGCCCAACTGCCGCAAGCCTGACCGCCACTCTATAAGTCAAAGCTGGCTTCTAGCTTGCCTCGTCCACCGGCGCTGGATCCGTTTCAAGGCTCGGTCCCTAGAATCCTTGCCGCGGATCTATGGCCTCAGGCTCGATTTAGGCGGTGTGGATTTGACAAATTTGCGGCTGGCTTGTTTTCACTCAGCAACCACTGCTTGGCGTCATCCTAGGTGCCAAATAAGATATTGCTGGTGCGCCGGTGGTTTAGCGTGCGTGCGCGAGAGGACTCAATGGACATAGTTGTTCTTGCAACACGAGATGCGCGAGAGGACTCAATGGCCACAGCTGTTCTTGCAACACGAGATGCAGATGACGATCGAGCGTCTACAATATAGCCATAGAACTAATAATTAGTTGACTAATTTTGAGTCACTAAGTATCCAAATAGACGGATTAATGGTTAGTCCACTAGTCATGAACTAGTTATTAGTTCACTGGTCCACTTACTAACAGAACTGGTGGCTAGTTTTAGTCCATCCTAGTCTGTGGAGTAAGCTTGTCCCAGGTTGCTAGTCGGACACACCAGCTCAAGTTAAACAGTACTCCTAAAACACGACAGGGCGTCTTTGTACCGGAATCCACTCTCATGCCTACAAAGCGGAGCCCGTTCTTCTAAGCCAAGAAGGTGGGGGCTATAAAGGTAATTTGCCCGCGCATTTCCTTCCCCGGCGTTCGGAAACCCCCCTCGAGGCCCCTCTTGATTTGAAATCCCCACCTCAAAACCGGGGGGAAAAAATAGAGGAAAAAAAAGAGAGGAATAACTCTCGATCTAGGGATCCCCTTCCCGCTTCTCGTTCCCCTCCTCCTCCTCGTCCAAAACCCTAGGCCAGCCTAGCGGCGGAGCCCGCGCGCCCCCGCCCCCGGGACCATGGCCGAAGACCACTTCTCCTCCGCGCCGTCCGCCCCGTCGTCGGCGGCGACCGCGGCGGCCGCGGCCGCGGCGGCGGTCGGGTCCTCGGTGATCCCGATCGTCAACAAGCTGCAGGACATCTTCGCGCAGCTGGGGAGCAGCTCCACGATCGACCTGCCGCAGGTGGCCGTGGTCGGGAGCCAGAGCAGCGGCAAGTCCAGCGTCCTCGAGGCGCTCGTTGGCCGCGACTTCCTCCCGCGGGGCTCCGACATCTGCACGCGCCGCCCCCTCGTGCTCCAGCTCGTGCACCAGCCGCGCCGGCCCGCCGATGCCGAGGCCGATGAGTGGGGCGAGTTCCTCCACCTCTCGGGGCGTCGCTTCTACGACTTCCGCGAAATTCGACGCGAGATCCAGGTCCCCATCCCTTTGCCTCATTCCCTCGTGCGGTGATTGGGCCGGAATAACAGTTGGTTTGGCTGTCCAAATACATTCAATGGATAGTTATTATTGGCCAGGACTTTAGTGTTAGTAGTAATATGGTGCTGTGGCTGCTCGCTAGGGTTAGAGATGACTGTTTAGGAATACTCCTTTTGGTTTTGAGGAACCATTCTTCGCGGTGGTTAACACTCAACACAGTTTGTAACTATCTCAGTTCATGATATGCTTTTGGATTGTGAGGTTGGGCTCTGAGATTGCAACGATGGTGAATGCTGGGTCAGGTGGTGTCGTTTCTGGTGTTCAGTGCTAGTGTTGACGTTATTTTGTTGCTGCTTGGCTACTACTTGGTTGTCTTCAGGTTGGCTCTTGCAGGTTTATTGTTGGCTAGATGAGTTAACAGGTTGCTTGGATGTTGAAATTCTATATGGGCTATCACGTAGTTTCCTGTGAATACAGTGGTTTCGATGCTATCCCAATACATTAAAAAAAACAATTTGGTTGCTATTAGTGGTTGTCAGGACGATTTGTGGAGATGATATTTATGAACCGGAATTTTGAAGTGGAAAAGTTAGGTGTACATAAGTTACCCAGTGTCCCAGTATTTGATAGAACAACAATATTATGTGTCAGTGTTTGGTATTTTGTTTCACTTCAATTATGATGTTTTGTTTAGTTAGTGTGGGCTTGAGTTGCGATTAGTGCTCCACAGACCATTGTTAAACGATTCTCTGCATCTATGCAGGCAGAAACAGACCGAGAGGCAGGTGGTAACAAAGGTGTATCGGATAGGCAGATACGATTGAAGATTTTTTCTCCAAATGTTCTTAACATTACTTTGGTCGATTTGCCTGGAATCACTAAGGTGCCAGTTGGTGACCAGCCAACTGATATTGAAGCCAGAATAAGGACTATGATAATGTCATACATCAGGCACAAGACATGTATCATCTTAGCTGTTTCGCCAGCAAATGCAGATTTAGCAAACTCTGATGCTCTTCAGATGGCTCGGGTTGCTGATCCTGATGGTATGTGTGCCCTGCATAATCTACGTCCTGTCCACAAGAACATTTCAGTTCAGAATTGTTATCTTATCACGATGATTTATTATTCTTGTAGGTTCTCGGACGATTGGTGTTATCACAAAGGTTTGTTCCTACGCCTTAATTTCCAAGCTACATTCTGGCCATCCTATCTCTCCTGTGCCACTCATTGCAGTCTTGTCTGATGTTCTGTTTCTTCCAGTTGGACATAATGGACCGGGGCACTGATGCCCGGAACTTTCTGCTGGGAAATGTGATCCCCTTAAAACTTGGCTATGTTGGTGTCGTTAACCGCAGCCAGCAGGTACTTTTTTCTCTACATCTTGGTTAAGGTTATTGGTTCGCACAAGTTTGTCATTAACAATTATAGTGTTTCCATCTTGTTGAGATAATTCATTTGTGGTATAAATATAAATTTATTGTTCAAGTGGTTCATAACTTGTATAATTGTAACATTCAGGTGACAATTTGTAGCATTGCTGCCTCTTGTCTGCTGATGTAGAGCAAACTAGTGATAGCTTTATTAAACTATCAGAGAACTCCGTATATTTGGTGAAATCAGATGAACAATCATTATCCAAATCCTGCTTTAATAATAAAATACGTGCATTTCTTTGGTTTGCAGAAGGTTTTTATTTAACCTAATCTATACCTTTTTAATAATGCAGGATATCAACTCCGACCTCAGTATCAAGGATGCTCTGGCTCGTGAAGAAAAATTCTTCCGTACTCAGCCGGTATGTAGATCTAAACTTTTGTTTCTTTTTTTTCCGTATTCCTTTTCCACAATAATGGAATTTCTTTTCTCCCCTTAGGCATATCATGGTCTTGCTCAGTACTGTGGGATACCACAGTTAGCAAAGAAGCTAAACCAGGTATGGTTGTGACTGAGATGTCCACTGTAATCCAGGTTATAGATGTTATAATTTGAAACTAATCTGTTTATATGGTTTCAGATTCTGGTCCAACATATTAAAACAGTTCTGCCAGGGCTTAAGTCACGCATAAGCAGTCAATTGACTGCTGTTGCTAAGGAGCTTGCTGTGTATGGTGATCCTGTTGATTCAAAGGTCTGTCTTGCATTAGTTTTCTTTTGGATAATAAAGCGATAAACTTTATAACCTGACTCTTTCTGTTTGATGCATGTTAAAGCCAGTCTGGTTCATCATTATTCTAATTCTTTTTGTTTCCTTCTGATGGTCTATGTTTCATGGTTGCAGGCTGGTCAAGGTGCTAAGCTTTTGAACATACTAGCTAAATACTGTGAAGGTAAATACTGAACCATGGCACTTTGGCTAAGGAAATTATATGTATGCCCCTATAATAGCTAGAATTGCCTATTACTTTCCTGTGTTATGCCTTTGTATTTTTAAATTAAATAACCTATGTATACTGTAGCTTTCTCCTCAATGGTGGAAGGAAAAAATGAAGATATATCGACAATTGAACTTTCTGGTGGAGCGAGGATCCACTACATTTTCCAGTCTATCTTTGTAAAAAGTTTAGAGGTGCGTAACTTCACAGTGGTTTTCATTATATGTTGATAAATGTTATCATGAGTCTATAAAATATATGTCTTTACAGGAGGTTGATCCTTGCGAGGATGTTACAGATGAAGATATCCGCATGGCTATTCAAAATGCAACTGGTCCTAGAAGTGCTCTGTTTGTACCAGAAGTAAGATGCACCTGCCTCTTATTGCGTGCATTATTGAGGCACATAGCAATTATCGTTGGAACATTTAGCTGACAGTTCTTTGCTAACAATCGCTTAAAGGTTCCATTTGAAGTCCTTGTACGTAGGCAGATCAGCAGATTGCTTGATCCAAGTCTTCAGTGTGCACAGTTCATATATGATGAACTTGTAAAGGTATATACTCTCTCCATTATTTTTTGGCCTTTCTCGAGCAGTCTGTCTTGGAGTACAGAACTTGCACACTATCATTTCTTAACTTAATGTATCTAGATGGTGTGAAAATTCCCAATAATGGGCCATGCCAGCTGTAAATTGTTGGGAACTGAAATCTGTGCTTGTTTGATCACTTTATCTACAACATTATCTAACTTATTGCCATACTATTTCTATTGCTATTTCTCATGACTTCACTCTTTTGCTGTGCAGATGAGCCATCGCTGCCTTGCAACGGAGTTGCAGCAGTTTCCTATACTCCGCAGAAGCATGGATGAAGTCATTGGGAAGTTTTTGCGGGATGGACTTAAGCCAGCAGAAAGTATGATAGCACACATTATTGAGATGGAGGTACACCCACTCTTTCTTTGTGGTTCTTAACTTATTATTTTCCTGGTAGCTGTTTGACATCTGAACTTGCTTACCGATCCCTGATCCGAAGTTCCATACCGAGCTAATCGTGAACACATCAAATTTTGTGACTAATTTAAGAATAGGGGCAAATCTGTGTGATTTCAACTATTCTAATGTCCTGTTTGAATGAGAAGGATGGGTGTGGGAACTTTTGGGATTTAGTTTAGTTTTGTAACCTCCTTTTCAAATCGACTATAAGTTTATTGAGTCATCTGTATGATTGTTTGCGTGCATTGACCTTTCTTGTTTTCCTTATTCATTCACTAGCAACAATGTTAATTGTGCAGGAAGATTACATAAACACATCACACCCAAATTTTGTTGGTGGCAGCAAGGCTGTTGAGCAAGCACAGCAGCAAGTTAGGTCTGCCAAAATGTCGGCAGCAGTGGTAAGAAAGGTACGCATGGTTATGTCTACTGTTGTAACAAATATTTCTTATGGCAATGAATGTGACCTAATGGTAGAATGCGTCCTGGCTGGAATTTATTTACCTCACATTTTGGCGTCTATGACTTTTCTTTTAAACATTTTTGGAATGGTTCATGCAAATGAGGACAAGGATAGTCTCTTGTGCTTGAAATCATAATGGACATATATATAATAATGTCTATGATTTTAACCTTTGGGATTTGTTTGGGCAATGGCTAAGCAAACTCTATTAGGAGGGCCATGCTAGAACTTGTGATGCTAGAACAGTAGGAGGAATTGGAACTATGACTACTTGCAGTTTCTTGTTTAATGGGTAGGCCTCTGTTTATCTTTGGAATGCTTCCAGCAAGTTGTATTACTTGTATGAACATTTTGATCCTCTTAGTCTGCTATTACTTGTTTCACAAGTTTGGCATTTTATTTTGCGGGCAGAATAGTTCTTCTCACATAGTTTACAAGTTAATTCAGTCCACATCTTACACAAGTATGAAGTATATTATATTGAATCGCAGGATGGAGTGGATGCACAGGCTTCTGAGAAAACTCAAAAATCACGCGCGATATTGGGTAGAAGTGGCGTAAATGGAGTAGTTACGGACCACGTCCAGGTTTTTCTCATCACCATCTTTTAGTGATTGGATGTCCATTTGGTGGAATTTTTGGGCACTCGTATCTTGACTTTACCCTTCCTCTGCTTTTTTGTCATACATTGTTTACCCCAGGGGGTACAGCCTGCTGCTGAGGCAGAGAGACCAGGATCTTCTGGTAAGGAATTTTACTGCAAATGCAAGTGTAACAGTATATACTTAAACATTAGAGAATTTCATTTATAAGATTTTTTCCATCGTTGAGTTTTTTTTTATGATCCCTGTGCATTTTTACCCATCTGATGTTTTTGAAACCATGTGTAAGTCCAATTACCTGATACTACTGTTTTAAATATACAACGTTTAGGACAAGGTAATAAGTTCAAAACTCATTAGCTTGCCCAAACTTAAAAATGGAGGGTGTGTCTTTTATCGACTTAGTATTTATCAAACAATGTATCTCAGTCCAATTGTCCTGTGTCTTTTTTTGGCCTAGTGTTTCTGAAACCATGCATCTCAGTCCAAGAAACTGATATTTTTAGGTAGTGGAAGCACATCTTTTTGGAATCAAATATTTACTTCCAATGAGGACAAAACACATGCTCCTGCAAGAGATAGCACAGCAAACAAATCTTATGCTGGGCCTGCACCCAATCTGGAACATTCACTCTCCACGATACAGTTAAGAGAGGTGAGGTATCTTATCGATTTTCTCATCAATGTGATTTAGATGCAGTGAGTGTTTGACGGAGACCCATGTTGAACAGCCACCAGTCGTCCTGAAGCCTTCAGAACACCAGTCTGAGCAGGAGGCACTTGAAATAGCGATCACAAAGTTACTATTGAAGTCATATTACAATATTGTCAGGAAAAATGTGGAGGACTTCATACCAAAAGCAATTATGCATTTCCTGGTATGTGATTCTTATCCAATTGTCCTTTCTGTGCGGGTTCCATTTCTGTATGCAATCGTTGTGCTATTTTTAATGGCATGGTAGGCTTAGATGTCACTGCTAAACTACTAATGAACATTGGATTTAGCATTCTTTTGGCCTCAACCACTCGTCTCTTTTATTGACTCAGCTTTATATGTCTGCAGCGGGTTAGCTGAGCAGACTGTCTTGTAAATCTACGTCTTTTTCATTCGACTTATCTGTGACATTGATTCTGTTGCAGGTTAATCACACAAAAAGGGCGCTGCATAATTACCTTATAACAAAACTTTATAGGTGAGAATACTTATTTACTCTTGTTTAGAACACACCCTATTCCATGTAAGCAAAAGATAATTTATGCGCTATTGTTTTATAACTTTGCTCCAAACTCTTAAATATATTGCCCAATCCAGAGATGATCTTTTGGAAGACTTGCTCAAAGAACCTGATGAGATAACCATAAAGAGGAAGCAGATACGTGAAAATCTTAAAGTCCTTCAACAAGCTTATAAAGTATGTTTTCGCAGTACTTTAATTCCTCCATTCTTAAGTCTTGGCACCTCTTGATCTCACCAACATTAGCTTTTCACCTCACGTTTCTTCTGCACCATGCAGACTTTGGACGAGATACCACTTGACGCAGAGGCAGTAGAGAGGGGTGGATACTCCTCCCTCGATTCTGATGCGATTGGTCTACCAAGGGCCCATGGGCTTTCTTCATCCCTCCACGGATTCAATGACGGAAGCTCACCATATTCAACCCCTAAGCAGTCAAGGTCAAGGAGGTCAAACCATTCTGGCGAGCAGCCCCCTTTCAACCCCACTATGAGTGGCAATGGTTTTTGATGCCACCTACACGACGGCCACCCAGATTGGTTATGGAACCAACCAAATGTGCAGCAAGCACACCTTATTCTGCTTCAAGTTTGTTGGCACCCATAGATATATGCTATTTCTAGTTAAATTCTTTGTAGCGCTGCGCCGATGAAGCCTGACATGGTGCAAGTTTTGTCATTTCGCCTTTTGTACAGTATATATCTTTGCCCAGTCATTTCGTCTTGAAATGATATCAAGTGATGGGTAGAGTTTTGTTCGGAGCCCGGGAAAGCAATGAAAAAAATCTGCTAGGTGTAATAGTGCCCAGCGTCCGAGTGACTTTGTTACCACGGATTTGCCGTGCAAAATAGACATGGCTGGTATGGTGGTGGCAAAAATCTGTGGCATGAAATTGGTTTCGTTTTCTTGATTGTTATGATTTGATTTGATAGGCTTTTCTTAATAATTGTGCAATGTAAATCAGCATTAAGAACATGTGATTATTTTGTTTTTCATTTTTCTCTTTGCATTTTTATTGCAGTACTGCAGTAGCTATCCTGTTTTGACCGCATGACTAGTGCAAGAGCATCCTAGATGACAAAGTGGACTAATGAATATACTTCAATCTGAACCGAGGCTCTAGAGTCTAGTTTCTATCATATCAATGCGAAGATCTCTAAATGCTTGAAAAATTCAAATTAAACGCCTGAAAATTTAAATTAAACTAGTTATTGTATAGCCGTTGCAGCGGCAAGTGATGGTGCGGACTTTAAATAAATGTACAACTAGAAAATGACATTTGTTTCCAGCATTTGTCTGAGAGGGAACTATGATTAAGCTGCATGTAATTGTGTAGTGGTTTCAGAAAACAATGTACGCCAATTCTATGGTGTGATCTAGTAATTCAATAATACCAAGACATAATAATCACTAGCTTGTGCACATGAACACCCTAGGGAACAAAAATCAGGTTAGGGCTTTCCGTTACTGGGAGAACCATCCCGGTTTGTCTAAAGCTCGATGTTGTGTTGTCGTGTTTTTTTTTTCCTCGGAAGAGGATCCGTGATATCCTCGTCAACACCGTCATTTTGATGGGTGCCTAGAATATTTTCTATGCGTATATTGTGTGCGTGATTGAAGAACAAACTCAAGCAATGGAGTGGATGACCTTGGTCATGTTCTTTGATGGATTTTGGCAACCAACATACCAATATCTCTAGGACAGTTCAAGCAAGTTCATATAAACAATGGATCGCTAAGAGCAACTCCATCAAATTGAGAAAAACAATCTCTTTTGTCTAAACACTGTCATATAGGGGGATGGTGTAAAAAAATGCTCTAGCAGATCTTTTTCAATTCTCTTTCTCTATATTCTTTTCTCAATCCAAGCTTTGCCCAATTATGTGATGAGTGTCTTCAAGTTGCCTGTAATTCTTTGTGATAATTTGATGAAGCATATACGAGCATACTGGTCAGGCTCGGAAAATGGCTGCAGGAAAGTTTAGTCGGTACCCTGGGAAAGAATGATTATGGCAAAAGGTTTTGGGGGTATGGGCTTTAGAGAGCTTCGGTTGGTGAACCAGGCTTTGTTAGCAAGATAGGCATGGCGGTTGATCTTCTACCCTAAAGTCTTTGTGCGAGAGTGCTGAAAGCTAAGTACTTCCCACAAGGGAATTTATTGGACACGGTCCTTGCAGGAGATGCCTCCCCTTCGTGGAGGGGAATAGAACATGGATTGGCCCTTCTAAAGCAAGGGGCAATATATAGAGTGGGTGATGGGAAGAGCATTCGCATTTGGGGTGACAATTGGATCCCCAGAGATCACGGGTTGAAACCTGTTGGAAGTGTTCGGCACTGCAGGTTGAGATGGGTTTCTCATTTGATTGATGCTCAATCTGGATCATGGGATGAAACGCTGGAGAGGAGATATTTCTGTGCCTGTGATGTTGAGGAAATACTGAAGATTAAAATTCCCCGCAATGCTTGTCCAGATCAGGTGGCTTGGAATTTTGAAAAGACCCGTATCTTTTCTGTGAGAAGTGCATATAGACTGGCATAAGAAGGGAGCATGGCGAAGGGGAGATCGGCAGCAGTTCTACCCCTGCTGATGGGAGAAAGGTGTGGAAGACCTTATGGTCTCTTAACGTCCATGAAAAAGTCAAAAGTCTTTACGTGGAAAATTGCCAACAATGGGATTCCTACTCAAGCTAATAAGTGTTATCGATATATTGCTCCTCAAGCTACCTGTGAGATGCGCGGTCACCGGAGCGAAGACTGTTTCCATGCTTGTGTGCAATGCCCTCACGCCGTTGCCCTGCGTCACGCTATGGGAGAGCATTGGGCGCTGCCGGCTGAGGAGGACCTAGTGTTTACTAGACCCGATTGGTTGTTAGTCCTCATGAGCAGATTTACGGCGGAGGTGAATGCAAACTTGCTTATGCTCTTATGGAGGGTTTGGAGTGTGCGCAACAGCGTCCTGCGCGTCGGACAAAACGTTTCTGTGGAGGGGTCCATCGTTTTCCTGACACGATACATGGACTCTCTTCTACAATGACGTCAGGGAAGCTCGCAACATGATACTAAGGGGAAGCAGTGTGCACTTGTGGGGAACAGGCGCCCCTCTGCAGCTGTTCGACAGGTTCAGAAACGGTGGAGCCCTCCGCCGCCGGGTTCCTTGAAGATTAATGTCGATGACGCCTTCATCCCTAGCTCGAGGGCTGCTGCTGTGGGTGTGGTGATCAGAGATCATGCAGGTCAAGCAAAATTGGCATCATGGTGTGTGCTCTTATATTGCTGGGATGCTGAGGAGGTGGAAGCTGCTGCATGCCGCGAAGGGATTACACTTGCTGCGCGGTGGCCAGAGACTCGTATGGTGTTGGAAACTGATTGTGCTGTGGTGGCCGCAAAGTTAAAGAACACTGATCAAGACTGCTCGGTGGGCTAGTCTCTGGTGGGTGAAGCGCAGATTGCTATGGAGGAATTGAGTAGTTTAGACATCGTTAAAATTGGTAGGAGTTAAAATAATATAGCGCATGAATTTGCTCTTTTTTGTTTCTTTTCCTGAGTTTGTTTTCTCTCTCGTCTATAATGATACTCCTTAATTATTAATAAAGTTTTTGTTCCGTAAAAAAAAAACCCTCAATCCCACAAACAAGGGGAAGTGGCACAATTTTTCTCAATCTCCTTTCTTCTTCCTCCTGTCACTGACGCGTGAGTCCACAAGATGGTAGAGGCACTGTCGTGATGCTCTGGGCGGTCGTTGAGTCACCGCTGCGCCGGGCGGTCGGGGCGGCCCTCGCGCTGCAGCCGCGCCGGGCTGCTACGCACCGCCGCCACGGCCTGCGCACGCTCCTGCTCCACTAGCAAAATGATAGAGAAAGAACAGAGAAAGGGAGAAACATATAGCACTTACAGGTAGAGTTCACGTATAGACAGGATGATGTTTTGTCAATCTGCTAGAGCACTGCCCCCTATACATCACAATCTGGTTTTCTTACTCTCTTATTCTATATTTTAAGAGAAAGAGGGCAGGGGATCTGGTGAAGAGACCCTGATACGGTGACTCTTCGGCAAGGGAAGACCATGAATGTACTGTCTCATTCCTTAAATATCTGTGGTTTTCGCTCTCTGAGAAACAACTTTGATTAAATATATATTAAAAAATATTAAAATTTATGGTACATAATTAATATCACTGGAAAGATCTTTGAATCTAGTTTTTTAATAAATTTATTTGGAGATACAAATTTTACACATATTTTCTACAAATCGAATCAAACTTGCGGCACGCACACCAACAATGACAGTTATTTAGGAACGGGGGAGTAGCAACTTAGTAATAACTAGCAAATATGTCCGTGCGTTGCAACGGGAGATATGACTATCAAACGTTAATAAAAACGAATATTACATACTTATTTAATTTTTCCCTTTCTATAAAATTTAAAAGCTATAATTTATTTTATGATGACCATTACTTGTATAAAATAATTTAATATTTACAATAATATGGCAGTGTCCGATAAAGTTTGTATTGAATTAAAATACAAGCTTGATATATATTTGTTTCCTCCCGTTGTAAGACAAAAAATTTACGTGTAAATACATTGTAACTTTTATTTCCGTACTAACCAGGTGTTGGTGAGTTAGATATTGAGTTCTAGGACTTCTTTTGAGGATCCGATCAATAAAGTGTCAGGGCAGTCCCAATGGTGTATTGATGATAGTTTTTATCCTCATTAAATGACTTGCCACGTAGGTAAAATACTGACATGGCAACGTAATTAATGAAGAAAGAGAGCAAAAATCATAGAAATGGTTTTCTCGTGAAGAAATCAGGTCTTCTCTTGACCCAATGCACCAAGGAACCATGAAATCGCCATTGGAGAGAAACCACCAGTTTTCAGGGGGCTCGTGCCACACTCCCATTGGAGGAAGAAGATAGAGTTGGGAGAGAGAAAGAAAAAATAATTATTACACAAAGACACCTCCACTGCAGAATGTAGTTTCTATAGATGATTTCTTGTGCTATGGAAACCGCATCAGTTTTTTTCCATTGGGACTGCCCTTAGTTGTCTTCGTCTCAAAGATTGACATACTCCCTTGGTCCCATAATTCAAGTCATTCTCGCTTTCTTGATAAGTCAACTATTTTTAACTTTGACCAAATATATATATTAAAATATTAATATTTATGGTACACAATTAGTATCATTGGATAGATCTTTGAATATATTTTCATAATAAACTTATTTTGAAATACAAATGTTGCTAATACTTTCTACAAATGTATTCAAATCTAAAAAAAAATTGACCAGCACGAATTCCATAGCGACTCTTTTTATAGGACAGAGGGAGTAGACCTCTCTCGATTTTCACATGGCAGCAGGCCTCATTATTTATCAATGATTGCACTAATACATTTATATTGATTAGAGTCGGTGACGAACTGTTCAAGACTTCAGTGCACAGTTAGATTAGTTGGACCATCAGCTGATCCAGGTTTCAATAATAATATAAGTTTTATTATTAATTAAAATTCTATCAACAATTTAGTGATTAAAATTAAAATATTTATTTATCATGACATGATTAATGGTTAAAATACCCATAATACTATATGTATTATTTATCTTTTACATTTATATAAGGAAAAAAATGGGACACAAAAGAAGAAAACAAAAACAAATCACGAAACTGAGCACCACGGGACTTTAGACGGAAACAAAAGAAGGTAAAGGATGTATAGAAAAGCAAGGTAAAGGAGAAACATGGGAAAGGACGTGGAGGGGGACGTTCGATGGGAGAAGGATTCGGTTCGAGAGAGGTCTTTAATATGCAATGGCCACTGCTGCCCGTGCTTCGCTGCGGGTGATGTACTTGGTATAGAAAAAATCTTGAGAAATATGGCTTATATGTCTAATATATTTTCTTATCGCATTGCTACGAAAGGTTGGTCTATTTGGTATATTAAATGAGAAAATATAGGAATGAAATGTAACATGGTTTTTTTATTACAATGTTGTAAACGAACGTAGAGGTTGGTTGTCATTACATGGTGTCTATTCTAGGCCAGCAAATCAATGACATATTAGTGGAAAGAAGTATTTGATGGAGTTGGGCTAAAGCAACAAATACACTTAGATTCAAAGCACAACATTGGTTGGGATTACATTATAGGTGGAAAGAACAAAAACTACAACACAATTACATCTCCTAACGCGAGGGCTTATAAAAGAGTGAATTAGGATCCACTCCCCTTAAACGAAAGGACGTCTACATAAAACTACTGAAGAGGGGGCTCAAGCAGCTAACTCCACTAGAGCCAAAGAATTACATTATGTGGGATTACATAATAGGCGGAAATGCAAGCACTACAATACGGGTACATATCTTCATGCGCAGAACAACTTTTAAGGGTCTAGCTTCGGACCGTATTAGCTTCATTCCATGAGGGGGCGATGTGTCCACTTAGATCATGCTTTAGAGCTTGAGGAATCCTTCAAGAGGATGGCATGAGAGCAGGCACCATCCCCTGGCGGTGGCTGAGTGAGTGGGAGGATTGCTTCTCCATCAACTGATCCTGTCTCAGAAATTACCTGTGAGGCGTCCATTGGGGGAGGCACGGGGGCACGTCCACTATGGCCGCTTGGATTTTTTTCTATGGATGCAACTGGGATTCCATCTAGTATGGGTCCCTCCCTCTCTTCCAAAGTGAGGGTCCTTCTCTTGGCCCTAGTGACAAGGTAGAAATCCTTCAGTTGTTGACTGTGCCGATCTTGGCTTGCTTGGAGGCTTCAATTGTTGTAGCCTCACGGCTCTCCGCTGTAGTTGCTTGTCCCTTAGCCTCGGCAAGCTGCACTTCGAGGCTTCTGATCTGCTTCTCGGCCTCCTCTGCTCTACGAATGCACTTCCTCAAATCGGTGGCCTGCCTGTCATACTGCTCATCTAGGGAAAGCAAGTAGTCAGACATGAACACCGTAGTTGGGTCATCTTCCCGTAATTCGGCCCCTTCGAGGGTCCTCATCCAAGCTACCCATACAGGGCTGCTCCTTACCAAAGGGGGGAAGAATCTCATGGGTGTACGACATATCTGCCACTCATAAATCTGGCATAGGTACCTCAAAGCCTTGTGAGCGGCAACTTGGTAAGTGTCCTCGAAACTAAACCCTGTGGTAGACACCACCCATGGTATTGTGTCAGGAAAATCTAGGGAAAGCTATTGTAGGTCCCTCTTATGAGGAACCACCATTGTTGTGCGGTCCCGTCATTGTCACTCGGAACACTAAAGGAGTGACCATGAACTGTGCACCACGCCCAGGGTCACAAACTAACACATGCATCCCTAGGTTGCCAACCCTTTTGAATGCGTACATTCTTTCATATGCCCTACTACCAAGAGTACGCTTATGAAGACAACGTGACCTGTAGGCAAACCATCATACAGTTACAAATATAAATGGGAATGAGGAACCTAGGAAGCGGGAGCATACAAAAATGAGAGGAAGACGATTCTGGCATTCTCAGACTGCATAAAAGTCTTAAGGCTAGGGTAACCCCCAACAGAAGCATTAAAAAACGATGGCCTCAATAAAAAGTCGACTTTGATGTATAAATGTTTGTTGTGTTGTGGTCCACACTAGGCTCATGCTATGGTTAATGAGAAAAAATCTGCTGGATTTGACCCCCCGCTGCATTGGGGATGGCCTAAGCATGCCTATAGTGAAGACACTGTCTATTTTAGGGTATTAAGGGGCTCGTATGTTGATGGTCGCCCTATATAGGACATGCTTGCTCGATGCTTCACGGGCACGCCTTTTATTGCCTGGTTGGCAAGGAGGCGATGACACGTCCTGTGGTCCATGGCCACGCCTTTAGTGGCCTGGGCGACAATGAGGTGACAACATGTTGATGGCGGTCTTGTAGATGTCCATATACCATTTATTTATCCTCCTATTATGCTATTACATGTGTGTATGCTTTGTTCGCTTGCGAAGCATATAGTTGGAAGCATTAAGTAGATTTGATGATGTGTGCGTGTATACAATGCCTAGTTTGGCAGCGCTACATTAACAGTGCTCCTATTGCTAAACCTCCCTCCTCCGCTCCACCACATAGTCGACTCTTCCTACACCGTGGGCTGGTAGACCTAAGGTTTACAGGGCCATAAGCACTTTCCCCTTCACCACTCCAGTGCAACCTCCCTCACCTTCACCAGATCGAACTATATCTCCTAGATGTTGTCGATTAAACCGGTGGTAATCATGGGTGCCCCTGGCACGGGCAAGACGAAGCTATCAATTGGCATATCCAAGGCCATTGGTGGTGAAGTGATGAATGCTGACAAGATGCAAATATATGCTTGTCTCGACATCGCAGCTAACAAGATCCGCCCAAGTGATCAAGGAGGTATTCCTCATCACTTATTTGAGGTTCTTTCATCAATTGTAGATGACTTGTCTATACCTTCCTTTTGATCTATGGCAACAAGTACTGCGGAGTCTATTGCAAGACGGGGCAGGGTTCCAGTTCTAGTAGGTGGGTCAAACTCGTTGATGCATGGATTTCTTGTCGACCAACTTGATCCATCCCTTGGTAACCCTTTTACTATACCAAGGTATAAGCCAAATCTAAGGTTCGCAAGCTGTACTCTGGCTCCATGCCCATGAGCTGGTTCTTAATGAGTATCTGAGTCGCCGTATTGATGACATGGTTCGTGCTGGCTTAATCAAGGAATTAAAAGAGTATTTTAATACTACGTCGATTCAAAAGACTCCGAAGCACACTGGGCTAGATAAGGCAATTGGTGTGCCAGAACTAAGAGAATATTTTTTGGGGCGCAGGAGTCTTTCTAATTCCATATATGAAATGAAAGCAAATACAAAAGCCCTTGCAAAAGCACAAACTGAGAAAATTCGCCATATTGCTAGTGTTTGGAGCTGGCTTGTCTGTGTCTTAGATGCTACAAAATCCATGCATGCCCATCTAAGTGGAGGAGACCATATTATGGAGGACATAGCATGGGAATGCGATGTGAGGTCTATTGCAATTGATATTGTGAATAAGTTTTTACATAGCTAGTGCCCGTGATGGGTGTCTGTGTGAGTTCCTGTCAGTAATAAGTAAATAAAGTTCAAATAGACCGCACTTTTAATATCTAAGAGTGCTACCATGGTGATTGTAATATGGAATATTATTTTACACCGTCTCGGACGTGTGTCATCATTCTATATGGAACCCTTTTACGTGCTAGTACTTGAACTATATATATGGTAATGGTAATGCATTCGTACGGTTATATGCATATTAGCACCATGCCCTCCCATACTCATTTTCGATTTAATCGCCCCTAACTCATTCGCGGACTTATCCAAATTTTGAGGCCATAGGGCCCATCCACAACCTGAATACGCGTGGCCCACTGACCTATCTAAAACTTCAGCATCGGCTACCCCTTCCCATTATGTCATGACGCCTCTCGCCCTCTCCTTCACTCCCCGACGCAAGGGTACTTCTGTTATTTATTTGACATATTACATTAGCTTTGTTCTAAGTCAAATATTATGACCCTTTACCATCATTAAATATTTTTTTGTTTCACAATATATGAATTATATATTATGAAAGCATTTCTCATAGTGAATTTAAAAATATATTACCTCCGCTGTATAATAATAAAATCAATTTCTAGAATCACCAAATAAATAGTGGCATGAATCTATATAATTTTGATGGAGATCAATGGTTAAAAATATACAAATGTTTGACTAACAAAGTTAGGGGTGCATATACATACAGCTACGATTGGGTACTCTCGACCATATCCAACATCTTTAGAAAAAATTTAGCACGTATACACATATATGGTATTTTAGAGCTAAGTTCTTTTTTTATCATGAAAAGACTCTAGACGTAAGATTCTATACTGCTGCCATCGTACTCATCAAAATAGGCCACAGACAGACCCGGCTTATTCCCATCCGGCCCACCAGCAACTCGCGAAGGCCCAGCGCATCACCAAATCCCACCGCATCCTTTCTCAAGTGAACAAAAAACCGCATTCCCACCGCCTCAATCCCGTCGTCGACCTCCCGTCCCCAACACTGCTGTACGCCGAAGCTCCGCTGCGCCCTGCGCTGGGAACCCTAGCGTCGCTCGGCTCCGGTGGTCCTCCATCCGGCCTAGGCCTGCACTGGCACCGCCCAGGCCCCCGGCCTCGGCCGCTCGCCCACGACCGCTCGCAGTCCGTCCGGCGCATGGCCTGCAGCGGCACGGCGACACCCCAGCGCGGCGGCGTGCTGGCGCCCTACCTCTCTACCCCGAAGGCGAGGTCGCCACGTCTGGCGGCGGTGGCTCCGCACGAAGGCGAGAACTGGCTGCTGTGGCTGGGTACTGAGGCTAGGGTTGGCGGCGGCGTGACGCACGGAGGCGACGATAATCGATGGCTGCTGCGCACGGAGGCTGAGGCCAAGTCCACGCTCATCACCCTCATCAGCGCTCGCCACCCCTCGCCGGTGCTCATGTAAGTTTCGGGTTCTTTTCCCCAAATTTTTACACGAACGCTAGCCAAACCATTTGTTTGCATCCCTCATATTTGTAGGCGCGTGTTAGTTGTTGTTATTATACATCTGCTTATTCAATATGCCAGGGTTTCAAATGTTAGTGTTGGTCGTTGCCGAAATTACGGCCAAGGAAATTAAATAAATCGGTTTTATAGTTCCTAACGTTCCAAAGAAAAAGGGGTAGGGTGGATGATACGAGGACTGATCTTTTCACCTTCTCAAAGGTGGAGGTGGAAACTTCACTCTGGCTTAAATACGAACCAACATATTTTCGGTGGCACAAATGCTATTTGATATGTACATACAGTACTTAAACCGAAATCAATAGTGGCAGCCACCTCAAAGAACAACAAAAATTCGTGAATGCTGGCCGAAATTTCGTTGAAAGTTTGAAGCCTGATGGACGCAGAAATGAGTGAAGGGCAGTTTTGCCAACCCCCGCCCGTCCTGTTCGCTTGGCTTATAAGTCGTATTTTTTAGCCAACGAACAATATTTTTTCTCTCACAACAAATCAGCCATCAGTACTTTCAGCCATGGCTTATCAGCCAAAGTGCCTTTGATGCTGTGTTATGGGCTAATAATTCACAATTAGAAGGAACCATTTTTAAAGCTGATCAAGCATAATAATGCCATGCTGAACGTGTACACAATTCGATGAAATGATGCTGGGTCATCTACGCTGTTCCAAGATGTCTGTAGCTGTGAATCTTATTTATTTGTCTTGAGGACGAGTTGCCTGGTCAGTTCAGGCTCATCAAATTAGAGCCATAGCCATCTGATCCCAAAGTCAGCAACAAGTCGCCCAGCCCAACACAAATCCTATCTCTATTCGTTGCTGCTCATAGGCACAGCCACACTACAGGGATACAGTGGATATAACAAACGAAGGACTACTTATTATAAAAAAGAAGACGGCAAACAAAAGGGATGGTTTCTCTCCAAATAGGAACACTCGGTTATTGCCTACATAGCTAGAAAGCAGACTTCCGAGTAAACAGTGCCTAAACATCCATGGGGATTCTTTGCCTGTTGAGTGCAAAATAGAGGAGGGCTCTGGTCCCATGTCCAACACAAATCATTTGGGTTGTAGGAGATCAGACACTCAGTAGCGGCCATGAAGTCTATCCACGTTCTTCTCAGTGTTCCCATGATGATCATCAGTTATGGTGGTTGCCTCAGCGCCGGCGGTGGCAGCAGCACCATCAGTCACCGGCATGGTCGCCATCAGAGGTGGTGCCGATGGTGCTGCTAGTAGTGTAGGGCACACGAGCGGTGCAAGGAAGGCAGCAGATCTTCGGCCATAGTCCGCAACGATCGCCCTGATGTTTGCCATGATGAGGTGGACACGGAGGTGCTAAGAGATGATGGGACGCTGCACGGCTGGGAAGTTGAACTTGCACTGGCTAGGGAGGCGCTCACCATAGAAGCAGAACATGGCGACATCATAAGCTAGCACCGCCTGATGGGCATACTGAAACATGCCGATCCACAGCCTGAATCGAATGTGCGGGATGCGGATCTCCGTAGCCCGCCCCAGCGTCGCTCTCGCTCTCTCACGCCCGTCCAGCCCAGGCCCTTTTGTGTGTGACGGCAAGCGGACATTCTTCGTACCATAGCCGGACGCCCCTCGCGGTGTTGCTGGGCACGTCCCCTCATTGCCGATGCCACGCTATTGCTTGGCGCGGCTGCCACGGCCATAGCTCGTCACCTGCAATGTACAAAAAAACAAGAGCGAGTGCAAAGCGGTGGTGCGGTGGAGATGAATGAGATAGAGGGTGTGGTTTTAAAGGTGCGGCCAGAGATAGCGTGATGTGATGCTACCTGGCAGGTCAAGTAGCAAAGTATGAATCTAAAAAGAATGGAGGTGACCAAATTTGAACTAACTTTTTCAACGCCTTGGAAGCGTAAACCGTGTATGTAAGATTTTGTATGGTCCTGACAAAGTAGAAGACAATTCCTGATGTATTTGTGCGGGTACGCTAGATTTTATAGATTCATGATAAGATACAATTACACAACGAAGGACCAAGTCATCAAAACCGTTTTATTTCTTGCTCATGTGTCTGTAATTCGACAATCTTAACCATGCCAACATTCCATTGAAGCACAACCAGCAGACACATTATATATGTCCCATGGTTGCCTGCTTTTATGTTGTGAGCAGGCTACTATTTACTTTGTCGTGGCATTGAAACACCATAAAAAATATAATCTAAGAGCAACCACAATGTTGTAGAAAAGTAGTCCATAGGCATTAGAATAGTCTATCAGTTAGCTGAAACATTGTAGACTTTGGTATGCATCAGTATTGCCCTGTTCGCTTGCCTGATAAGCCATGGCTGAAAGTATTGTTGGCTGATTTGTTGTGAAAAAAATAATGTTTGTTGGCTGAAAAAGTACGGCTTATAAGCCAAGCGGACAGGGCGTATGTCTTTGGTTACATGACACACGGCGGGTAAGTTAATGCACTTATAGAATGTCTCTAGGTACACGCGAATTTTTTAGAGTACTGTCACTGGGTGCCGGCGGGTGTGCTAGTCCTTGTCGCCATAGGCAAGTGTGCTTGCCTAGAATTATGCTAATGATGCTTAGGCTTCAAGCGTTCTGTGGTCAAGTTGCTTCTTAACACGGTAATAGAGTTTGATTAGGAGACGCTCCTTCTCATTCAATATGGAATAAATGTCATCACAAACATGCACCACATGTATATATCTGAAGGTGGCAAACAGGGGCGGGTACATATGCGAGCTTACACATAGTCAATGTACACACAAACTACTGCAGGGATGAACTACAATGAGGGCTTTTCCAGTGGGGATATAAAAGCAACTCATCATCCAACGTGGAGGCCAGAAAAATCGACCGACTGGAGTATATGACTCACGCAGAAGAGAGAAAAATCAACTCAAGTTTCAGGCTCGACTCCTCCCGAATAAACAAAGAATTCAGCCCACCTGTAAGAGCCAAGAGCGGAGACATAGCGGCGGCGCCGTAGCCGAATCGAGCGGGGGAGAGCGACTCAGGCGGCGACGGCAGGCGACGAGTCAAACGGCGGCGGTGGCCGTTTGCATCATTTCCACACAGAGGGAGCTTGGTCGTCCTGCGCGGCGGCGGTGGCCGTTTTGTACGCCGGCCCTAGCAGCGGCAACGTGCGCGAACTACAACAACGGGTGAGCAGTTGAGATGCGCTGGCTTGGACGAACCTCCGTCTGAACCAGGCATGCGGTGACACTTCAGCATTTAGATCCGCCGGAGGTGAAAGAAAGCAGCACGATGGAAGAAACAAAGGTCACGTTGTTTATCATTTTTTAATTTGTCGTGGGGCCTGTGGTACTGTTGGGCCAGTAGTCGACTCATGGGCTCAGTTGACGTGACTGTCTTTATCTGAGATGGGTCGACTCACCACTGCGGGTGCCCTGAGGCCATAGCTACTGATTCCTCGTATATGAACTACAAGGAGGACACATGGAGACACCAGGTGGGCTAGGAGGGGTGCGATGAAGCAATGGATGGCACATGCTTATATAGGCAAGAGTTGGAGGAGGAACGGGCGCCTCTGCATGCATGGGTGCAGATGCAAGTATGGTAGCCTTATTAATGGCGACCAACCCCAACTACCGACCACGTCGGGAGCAACGTGCACACAACCCAAGCCATCTCTTAGATGCATGGATGCATGTGCAAGTACAAATGTTCCTGCATGGTCAATGAATTATTTTTATCTTATGGTAAGGATGAGAGGCATTAAATGTGTCCACCTGCCCGACTTATTTTTATCTGATGGTAGCATGGAGGGGGGGGGGCATTAAATGTGTTCACCTGCTTTCGACCCATCCTACGCAAGTGAAGATGCCCCGTGCTTTCAAATTTACTGAGTGAATTTCTGAATAACTTAGGAAGGCACTCGTGTATGCATGAAAATTTACTGCCTAGTATCTATTGATAGTAAATTCATTAATGTAAAAGGAGAAGGCACAAGTGATATAAATTTCTCCTGTCAAAGTAACTTTTTTATGTAAAGTACACGTGAAAGCACAGTGATGTAAATCCCTCTATCGTAGTAACTTTTTGCATGCAAAGTACACCTACAGTTTATATTGTCCTTGCATGCATGGTCATTCAATTTTTCATCTACTTCATTGAATGCGTCCACTTGCTTCATCTGTTCACTGTCGAATGCATGGAAGAAGGCTGGTTGTGACGCGCTTCATCTGAGTCGTGAAATTTCTAACGCACCAACTAAATGAAACATAGGTAGACACCCGGGAGGCCTCCTAGGCGACGCGGCCTCATATCTCTAAATTCATTAATGTAAAAGGAGAAGGCACATGTGATGTAAATTTCTCCCGTTATAGTAACTTTTTTATGTAAAGTACACGTGAAAAGCACAGTGATGTAAATCCCCCTACCGCAGTAACTTTTTGCATGCAAAGTACACCTACAATTTATATTGTCCTTGCATGCATGCTCATTCAATTTTTCATCTACTTCATTGAATGCGTCAACTTGCTTCATCTATTCACTGCCAAATGCATGGAGGAAGACTGGATGTGATGCGCTTCATCTGAGTTGTGGAATTTCTATCTAACGCACCAACTAAATGAAACATACCTGGACACCCTGGGAGGCCGTCTAGGTGGTGAGGCCTCATATCTCTACTAGATGAGTGCCCGTGCGTTGCAACGGATGCAACATAAATTGAATGAGATGTTTGTTAGCCAAGTCAAAATCAAAAATATATCAATTCAATTTTTCACGTGTATTATACCATGATAATGTCTAGAAACACATTCATTATCGTAATGAATTTGAAATAAAAGCTAGGCTTGGAGCTTATTGTCTGAAAGTTACGACAAACATCAGTTGCCTCAAAAGTTGAAAATTTATTGCTAGGCATCGAATTGAATTTATCCATGCTCTACCTTGCCAACACATGTATACTCGGACTTACAATATCCTAACCCGCATGAGGCATGGCAATAATTTATTTTTTGGGAAAAAGTATTTGTTGTCAACACGTAACGCGAAGGACGACGAACGAGATTTGGATCACGATCATGATCATTGCGTGGTGATATTCCAATAAATTTCTTTCTCTTCCCATAATTATCTTTCCGTTTTATTCCATTTTATTTACTTGCCTTCCAGTGTCTCCATGCGGTGATTATTTGCGTGATTCCGTGAGTTTTATTCTATTTTCTTTACTTGCCTTATAGTGTCTCCATGCGGTGATTATTTGTCTGTCGGATATGGATCGTATGAGATGCGGTGATTATTTGCCTGCAGGATATAGATCGCATGAGTATTTTGGTCTTGACAGGTAGATATTGACAATCCGTATGTTTTAATTGTAGAGAAGAGATAGAGAATGGGAGGCCGAGCGGACCGTTTACGGAAAGGAAAAAAATTTCCCACGGTGATCGAGCGGGCGGTTAACGGCTGCGGCGTAAAACGCAGGAGTCCGAGCGGGTGGTTAGGGTCAGTGGTGATTAGCCTGAACGAAAGTTTAATGGCAGATTATATTAGAAATTTTATTTGTTATTTAGGATCAGAATTTATTTGGATTAGGAGTCCTAGTCCAAAAAGTATTGCATGTCTTATAAAATAGGATGGTTGTAATTCCAGAATTTATTTGGATTAGGAGTCCTAGTCCAAAAGGTATTGCATATGTCTTATAAAATAGGATGGTTGTAATTCCTATTCAGATTATTTGAGATCAAAATCTTTGAATTAGGAGTCCTGGCCTAATAAGTCTTACATATGCCATATATGTAAGGGAAAATTGTGATTTTGCCCCTATGTTTTCAACTTTATATTTTTACCCTTGTTATTTTGAATTAAACTGTCCGTCTACCCCTCTTTTGGATGTCCGTCAAATACCCAGGGAACATATGGATTAAAAATTTTGAAACCTGAAAAGAAAAGGCCAAATGACCGCAGTACCCCTTATCTCTTTCTAGCTCTTCCTCAACTCGTCCAAACACACGCACCAGGAGCGGGCGGCGGTGCGATGCAGGCTCGTGTGGTGTAGGGTGACGTGGTGCCTGGCGGCGGTGCGGCGGCGCGAAGCGGGCTCGGGCGCGGTGCGCGGGGGCGAGCGGCGCGGCATCTCGGAGCAGGCGGCGCGACATCGAGAGCGGGTACCGGCGGTGCCTGGCAGCGGGTGTCCGCGACGCCCGGCCGCGACTCCTGGCGCCCGTCGTTCTTCTTCTTCTGGGTGCGTCTCAGGGGCGCTCGCCTCTTGCTCTTCTGGGCACGGGATTGGCGTCAAGGTGCGTAGATAGCCGTTTGGTTGCAATCCTGCGTCCCTCCCGCACGTCCGCCAGATCCACGTGCACCTCCACGTCTACAGGCTGGACATCAATGAGTTCCTCCCGCTAGGCTCGCCGACCTCACACTCGGCGCCACTGACGACGCACGCAGGGCGCACGCAGGGTGCTCGACGAGATGCACCAGCACTAGGCGAGGGCGACTGCCTACTCGTGGAACGCGCTCCTACACGGGCACGTTCGCCGGGGACGCGGCGAGGCAGCGGGCCCCGCCACCGAGTACACGTATGGCTGCGTGCTCAAGTCCATCTGCCGGAGTGCCAGGCCATCGATGACCATGGCCATCGCCATGCACGCGACTGGGCTCACGAAAGTCTACTTCAAGTGCGGGAAGGTGAAGCTCGTGGTGAGGGTGTTTGAGGAAATGACTGAGAGGGACGTGATCGCGTAGGGGTCAGCCATTGCTAGGTTCGCACACAAGGGGGTGAAGAGGGAGGCCCTGGAGCTAAGGTGCCATTGCTGCCAAAATTTTGATGTTTTTTTCAATATTAGATCTGAGTTGAAATAATTGCTAGTTGTGCCAAAAATATATTTGGCCAAATTTAATCATTTGTGTCAACATACAATAAAAAAGTCTAATTACAAATCGAGGGTACAATCACAAATAGGCATAACAAATAAGGGTAAAATCACATGGGCATTTCTATCTTTTTATATAAAATTTAACACCGTTAGGGGAGGATGACGAAGTAGTTTCAAACTGGTGCTTCGTTTTGAAATCACAGGGGTAAATTCACAAAGTCAAAAAAACAGGGGCAAAATTATAATTTCGATACAAAATAAGGGTAAAAATGCAAGAGTATAATAGGAGGGTCATAGACCCATAACAAAGATAGTTTGTACATTTACAAAGTTAGTTAAGAGATGGCCGTACCAAGGTGGAGAGAGAAATTAGGTATAGATTTATTATTAGGTATAGATGACTCGCCACAAATTGGTCCGGCAACTTAGCAATAATGCTGAATAGGTACGTACGGTATGTCCGCCCTGCACCCTGGCATGACGCCAACGTACGGTATGTCGGTGCCTCAATTTGCTTGATATTGTATGTGCTCGCTTGGAGGCTAGCCTGCTACTACGGTTTATATAGAAGGTAGAATTGGGTGCAAGTAGGAGCAGCCAGCCAAATAAAAAACCCCACGAAATGTCCATATGTAACAGTTGGGCTCATCAGTGGACAGTGGGCCTGCCTCATCAAAAAAAAAGTGGACAGTGGGCCGCCTTACCCAACATGTCCAAGTTTATGTGCTTGAAGTCATCAACGGAGTTTGAGTTTGCTCCCAAAAAAAAAAATCAACGGAGTTTGAATGACTTTTCTTTTCGTTAGTGAAAAATTGCCTAGTTGCTCTGAGGCATGGTCCCTTTGTTGCCTGCTTTGGATATATATTGCTATATATGGTATTCGTATGCATGGCGATCTTAGTTCCTACTCCTACTACTACATTCCACGTACGGTCCACTAGGGAAAAAAGCTGCCGCTGATCCACTTGTTCGTTGTCCATTATATCCTCCCATCTCATACAGTATCACGGGTGTATATTGTATAGGATCGAGGTATAGCCAACAGTTAAGGTGGCTTGCATCAACAACATGAGTATTTTGGACAGAGATACACCCAACTTGGCCAATGCACATGGCATCTATTTAACTGAATTTGAATTATGAAAAACAATAGTCTCTTCCATTCTTCATCAGACCAAAGCTGTATCATCTTACATGATTTTAATTCACCATTATTTTGTCTAAACATTAAATTACATGAGATAGCTAGATCAACATAAATCCACCATCTAATCTTCCACACATTTTTTTTTGACGTTAAACAGGAGGGGCGTACCCCTACAATCTTCCACACATATAAACATCTCGATTCAAACTAAAGCTAGTATTTTGGGGGAATAGCCAACGTGTACGCTCTACTATATATACTCCAGTAATTTAATGTAGCTACTAGTAGTATTCCACACTAACTTTACCTGAAAACTGCTGTGAATTTGAAAAACTTTTCTTCAATATATTGTTTGGTGTTGTACGTACGTGCTCCCTATATGTTTATTTATTGTCAACTAAAGTTGTTTGGTGATGTGCTCTGTGTTATTCCCCTAAAATTGCATAGTTGTTCGATCTGGAAAAAAAATCAAATGGCGTGATCGATCGCTAGACTAGAGACATCCAGCGGTCACAACTGACAGTCACATTTTTTTATCCTAGACATATGGTGGCGATCTAGTGTTAGGATTAATAGTCATTAGATAATTAGAGCGCCAAGCCTCTCTTTATTTTATTCAGGCTGTGTGGTTTTTTACGCAGAGACAGAAAATGAGTTCAAGATTACCGTACCAGCAACTTGATGTAATGATTGTGACTTGACAGAATTTTCCTTTATAAAAAGAAAGGGCTAGGGCCTTGTTTAGATTGCAAGTTTTTTCACTCTCTCTCCATCACATCAAATCTTTAGACACATGCATGGAGGATTAAATGTAGATAAAAAAAATAACTAATTACACAGTTTGATTGTAAATTACGAGACGAATCTTTTGAGTCTAGTTAGGTCATGATTGGATAATAATTGTCAAATAAAAACGAAAGTGCTACAGTATCCCAATCTAAACAAGGCCTAGACATTCAGGTCCATGTCTGAAAGTGAGCTCACGGGAAAATATTTCCCTTAGAATCCGGCCGGGCAGTCTCAACAATGATGAGCATGCATGCATCTCACAGTAAGCTGATCAGAAAGGTGGGGGTGGAACTAAAAACATAAAATTGCACCATAGCCCTTATGTTGAAAGTTGAAACGGTGGGGATCGGCCAACACACTGGGCAAGAGTCGGACAATGAGGCCTTCGCCAGTTACCAAAACAGACTTTTGAAGCTCGACATCCAAGAGAAAGGCCATTAGGGCTGTGATGATGGCGGACTGCGAGATCTTTCAGGTGCCGGTAGATGAACACCAAGCTGCGTAGGAGCTTCTTCTGTAGTCATGAGTCGCAAATCCATCTTGTAATATTAAGTTAGCTTACCTGATGTTGTAGCGGTTAACCTTGACAACCTACTGTACGTTTTTCATTCTACCTTCTCTTAATGAAATACACTTCTAAGCGCGTTCTCTCTGAAAAAATGAAATACGCACGTGTCGCAGTGGCACGGTCAAGAAAAAAATAATATAAACTCATCTTTCCTTTCCACGTCAGTAGCACGTTGAGAGGTCACATCTCAAGACAATCATTCATCATTCACAAAAAATAACTAATATATGCATGCATGCCTGTAATAATTACCCACATGTTCAATTGTTAATATGGAAGCACTAGCTACCTGAGTGTGCGAGGGGGGGTGCACCTATATATTATGTATGTAGATATACACGGACATCAATTCCATCGGTGGAATTAGAACGCCTATAGCTAGGGGCAGCCATGCCACGGGCGCTGTGCCTTCTCCTGGTCGTCCTAGTCTGTCGTTTCCATCTGCCGCCGCCGCTGATGATGGCCGCCGCGGCCACTTTCCCCGGCGTGATGGCACGGTCATCAGATGCTGCACCACAGTCGTCGGACTGCCCTAGCTTGTGCGGCGACGTAGAGATCTCCTACCCATTCGGCATCGGCGACAACTGCTCCTTGCACAACGCGTTCACCATCACCTGCAACACTAGCTTCAGTCGTCCTCCGAGACCATACTGGGGCAACTTGGAGGTCATCAACATCTCCGTGGAGACGGGCGAGCTGCGCGTCTTCTCCCCCGTCTCCTTCGTCTGCTACGACAACTCGTCGTCCAGCAGCAGCAGCCCCAGCAGATCGGTCTCCTGGATTTTCCGCCTCCGCTCGCCGTTCCTGATCTCGACGAGGCGTAATGTGTTCACGGCCATCGGGTGCAGCACGCAGGCGTTGCTGCTGGGCAGGAAGGGCTACTTCACCGGCTGCACCACCACCTGCCAGAGCCTGGATCTGGCGGCTGAGGACCGCGCCGAGTGCACGGGACTCGGGTGCTGCCAGGCAGCCATCTCGGGCAAACTTGATACGATGCAGATCAATTGGGACCGCCCCAGCTACCTGCCGGACAATCAAGCGTGGACGTTCAGCCCATGTAGTTACTTCTTCGTGGCAGAGAAGAGCTGGTAAGTATAGTACTGAGAGCTAATAAGGACTTTTTTCCTTCCAGATTTCACATATTTTCTGAGGCTAATAAATTTAAAATACATATGAATTAATTATTTGTTTCCAACCCTATCCTCAATTGTACTCTAACGTCTAAAAAAAGTGTCATTTTTAATTCACGAGAAGTCAAACGTTTTTAACCTTGACCAAATATATATAAGATAATATTATTATTTATGATGCATAATTAGTATTATTAGATAAATCATTGAATATATTTTCATAATATAAACTTATTTGAAGATAAAAAATGTTGCTAATTTTCTTGACAAATTTAGTCAAACTTAAATTTAAGAAATTTTGATCAGCACAAATTTTATAAAGACATTCTTTTTGGGATAAAGGAAGTATCTTCTATTAGGTCGTAGTGACATGGAAGATATAGGCTAATAATTAATTCACAGCAATATGTTTTTTTTTTCTAGATCATACCCTATGGCACATTTTTTATTAAGAAGAAGCAGAGTTTGTAAGGTTATACATGACTCGTAAGTAATCTAAGGATTACCAGCACAATCCCACCAACACGAACAAACAGCAAGAAAATACGATGGGGGAGACCCTCCACCTCAACACCCTGACCGACTAAGCCTATTATATGAAGATAACAACACATTGGTAGCCTCTAGTGTAGTGACAACCGCAATGGCGACGAGACGAGTAATATGTTTTTTTCGCTCAATTTGTATATGAAGTGAGTTCGCTCACTTTATATATACTAGTATAATCGAGTTGTTCGGGATTAATTATCATTTTCGAAAGCTAGGTACGTCTTCAGCCGACAAGACCTCGTTGGCGTTGGAGAAGAGAGCTTCAGCAGGCGGGTGGGAAATAGGACTATTCCTCTGGTCCTTGACTGGGCCGTCGTCAACGGGTCCTGCAATGCATCCGCAACGGAAGTTTCTGCCTGTGTGAGCACTCACAGCTACTGTGTCGACGCTACACAAGGGCCTGGGTACCTATGTAGCTGCTCAATGGGATACAAGGGCAATCCCTATATCACCGACGGATGCAAAAGTTAGTTCATCTATATACTCCCTCTGTTTTTATTCATATGTCGTAGGTCTGTTCTAGTTCAAACATTTATATCTTCAACCATTGATTTTCTAAAAATTATATAGGGTTCATGATATAAGATCTATGGTTTTAGATTCAATATGAAAAACACTTTCATAATATATGTGCCCTGTTCGATTGGCTGATAAACTATGGCTGAAAGTACGGTTGGCTAATTTATTATGAGAGAAAAATACTGTTCATTAGCTGAAAAAGTACGACTTATAAGCCAAGCGAACAGGGTGATGATCCATAAGTTGTAAAACCATAAGAATTTTTTGAAATGGATGATTAAAGATAGTAATATTTGATGTAGTATAAATCTAATATGAAATGTAAAAAACAGAAGAAGTATATAATTAAAACTACTGATAGTACTACCTTACCATCTAGTAGTATATGCTTATGCGTTACTATTACGTACATGCATGGATGATGCAGACTAATGCACTTATTGCGCATGCTACAAGTGGGTCTCTTATCACATACCATGCTTACAAAATTAAAGCTATGTACCATGCTTACCATCCATGTTCCTTACAAGTACCCCTACATGTCACTATGTTTGTCTGCACTATATGTTTCCTACAATACTTAGTACAAAACTAATTATTAATTAGATTCGACCTGCCTGACTTTTATGAGAGAGAAAAATTAAACAGTCCAAGGATAATAAGAATATATGGAACATATATAGTTTGCATATATATAAACCGTCCGTTTCCCGCTCGGCGATGCTCTTTTCCGTTTCGATCGGCCATCCATCCGTCCGTGTCATTTTCATATTTCTCTGTTGCACGTACTTTTTTATTTTCTTTTTCATGAGCCATATGTCCACAGCATGCATAAACATGTATATGGACCCACTAGGTTTCATATTGCCATGAGTTTGAGACTTTGAGTCCCACATATATATATCTATCTATATCCCTCCTGCTTTTCTAATCCCATCTTGATAATAATATTAATATCGTGAGGAGTTTCTTTGCTTTATTTTTTTTCTGTTTTTATTTTTCTATTTGTTTGTCCAAAGGGCATTCAATATGGAGTCCAATTGCAGCTCGTTGAAGTTAACCCATGGGAAAAAAGAAGAAAATAAACAAAGAAAAGGGAAAGGAGAAATATGCCTAATAAAAGGAAATGTATGGATGAATTAAAACTCAGCTTGACAGTTGTATAAATCTCTACATCAATGGATGTCTCAAAACAAAAAAAAAATCAGAAACAAGATTGGAGAACACCAAGTTCCGGATCGACTAGACTAACGGAGCCATGCTCTTGCCATCGACTTCTACACAAAGAGGAACACCTCCCCCATCGACGACCTCAGTCGGAGCCACGGCAAATTGCCCCACAAAGAGAGATCCAAACCGACGAGTAGACATTGGACAAGATCAACACGCCTTACCACCTCTTGACCATGAGGAGAGAAGTGCACCTAAAGTGGGCCATGAAGTTAGTCCTTAGCAGAAAACGTAGCATGGGTACAGGCCAACAGGGGTGGTGGCATGGTGGAGACATGCCTGCGGTGGAGTGCACTTGACACGTCAAGAACTAAACTCTTGCCAATTTTAATAGGATAAGTTACATATTTTTATGGGTCCTCAAAGTAAGTCACAAAATTCGATATTTAAAACACAGAGATAGTATGAAAATTAAGGTTATAATATATTATGAGTAAGTATTTTTGAGCTTTGCAACGAGATGAAAAAAATCTATCAAGGTCGTTGTTTAATTCGATATAGGTCTAATAGGACATTGTCAATGTTAATATTATACTAGATGTCATGGTCCTCGTAGATGTTTATAGCTTTTAAATTTTATAGAAAGTTTAATAAAACATAATATATATATATGGGTGTATTTTTTCTACTCCTGGGAGTAGTTACTTCCATCTTTAATAAACCACATTCTGTATGTATACATACTTATTTATCAGTTTGAGTATGTTTATATACTAAATCTTACTATGTGATTTTTTTTCAAAATAGCCTATATTTTTTAATATATTATTATAATATTATTATAGTAGTATATAAAATACTCCTAAGTTTAATCATATACTCTTACTTGCATACTTGACATACTACCCTAGATAGCGTGTACGATCATATAGTACGTATGATCATATACTCCATCTACGTATACTTTGTCAGGTCATATACGTCTAAATCTATATATATACATACGGGAGTAACTACACCCTGGGAGTAGGAATATGATTCTCATTCTCATTTCCATGTATGCGGGACTTGGATTTCTCGGAATAATTGATCGGGTGCCAGCAAAGCAATGTCCTTGGACTAACTATTTGAATATCAACTTCTGTTCACAGATATTGACGAGTGCCGTATTTATAATCCATGTGGCACGGGTAGCATATGCCACGACACGCCTGGTGGTTACAAGTGCATATGCAAATTCTGGTACAGACCTTCTGGTGCGGGATGCCAGCGCATATTTTCTACCTCTACAGTATGGACAATCATAGGTGGGCATCCGTTATCCATCACCGTGTTACCCTCTGCATGTATTTTTCTCAATCAGACATAGTTTGCCAGTTTAAAACCTCATCGTTTGGTGTGAAAAAAAAACACTATAAGTATATGAGGGTTCCATGTACTACTACTTTCTTTCCACCCATTGATACCGATAAAAATTAGCTAGACCATTAGTACCGGGTCTAAATTAAAGGCAGCCCCCTGGAGGCTTTAGTATCGGTTGGTAACATCTACCAACATAATGTCTATATATTAGAACTGGTTGGTAACAACAATCAGTAGTACTAATATCAAAATTGATATAAGACGGAGTTTGCACTTTTTCTTCACTGGACTAAACAGCACTAGCAGAGCTTAGTGAGGGCCATAGTGGGCCATGCCCCCCACCCCCTAAGTTAGATCAATTCTTAATGAATGTCTTAGGTTTACTACTTTAGTTGCTAATGAAATATTAATATATATCCTCCTCTTTTTGCATTTTACGTCATATTGGTCCCCTCTCCATTTATGACCAAACTCCGCCATTACTAAATAGGCTTACTTTCCTCCAATTGACTCATGGCCAAAAAAAAGCTTTGTAATTCTTCAAGTGTTCTGGCACTTCTTCTAAATGGCCCTGTTTCCACGTGAGGTTGACTTAAGCCAAGCTCATGCAAATAGCCATAATTTCATAAGTGGTTAACTTAAGTGACCGCCTGTTAAACTCTCTATTTCCAAAAAAAAGAGAGTTAAATGGACCGCCTGTGAAAATAGAATACCTACATGGGGTATTTTAACATTACCTATAAAGTAGGCCATGATATGCTTTTTGCTCCCGCAAGCTGCTCCATCATCTCCAAAAGAGCAGCACGACATGGCACGGTTCTAGACTGCAGAAAAAAGAGTTACATATACGGGCGGTCCTCAAACTTGTCCGGGGTATTATTTAGGTCGGCAAACTCTATTTTAGGTCCTTGAACCTATCTTTGAATGTCATTTAGGTTCTAAACTTTCGAAATGCTACTTTGAGGTCCTAAAACTTGTCTCAATGTGTCATCTAGATCCAAAGTGTGTCACTTTAGGTCCTAATAGACCCGATGTACTCAACACATGATGCCACATGCCACAGCTTTGGCATTGTCGCCACCACTTCCGTCTTCCTCTTCCATCTGAGGAGCACTAGCTTTGGCAATGTTGCCACCACTAATTATGATGTTGTGGCCTTTGATGTGGAGAATGGTGAAGGCATGAGTTGGGGATATGGCGAGTTGGTGACTGTGATGTGATGGCACACTAGATTGGAAAAGCGAAGAGAAGGGGAGAGCATGGAGATGGAGCTAGAAGAGAGAGAGGGGAAGCATGTAAATGGAGGGCTAGAGATCAACACATGTGCTAGTTGGAGTTCGTTTGGATTTAGATGACACACTGTGACAAGTTCGAGGGTCTAAAAATAACCTTTTGAGAGTTTGGGATCTAGATGACACACCAAGACAAGTTAAGGTACCTCTGAAAATGATTTTGAAAGTTTGAGGACCTATGTGACACCACAAGACAAGTTTAAAGACCGCTAATGCATTTACTCGTCCAAAAAATTCAAAAGCTAAAGTTGAATTCTTTTATATCTTCATTTTTTTTGAAATAGTTGATTATATGTTAGTCGTTAGTTATTATTTTTGTATCCATATTCATTCTTATTTATTTATGGTTCAACGTAACTGCACATCATTCTCTCTTTTTTTTCTGTAATAGTGGATGTTAGAGTTGCATGGTAAATAGAATAGCATGGTTGGATATGAATCTTGTACATCTGTGTCTGCAGCAACGTGTGTTCTCGCTTTCCTTATATATCTGGGGATTAGGGACATGAAGAAACGAAAGCAGAGGAATTTTTTCAACAAGAACGGGGGCGAGTTACTGAAGGATGTGGGCATTATCATATTCACAGAAAGAGAGCTGAAAAAGATGACAAACGGCTACAAGGAAATCATCGGGGAAGGCGCCTTTGGCAAGGTGTACATGGGAACAACAATGGACGGCACCGAACAAGTCGCCATCAAGTGCTCCTTCGCAAAAAGCAAGCAACTTCGCCATGATGAGTTCCGGAACGAGATCACCTTCCAGTTTAAGATAGATCACGCGAACGTGGTCCGTCTCATTGGGTGCTGCCTCGAGACGAACGTCCCCAAGCTCGTCTTCGAGTTCGTCCCCAACGGAAGTCTCTGCGACCTGCTCCATGGCGCGAGGCGTCAGGAGCTCCCGCTGCCGGCGCGTCTGCACATCGCCATTGGCGCTGCCGAAGCTCTCTCCTACATGCACTCTCACGGTCACCACAACTACGTCCACGGGGACGTCAAGTCCGCAAACATTCTCCTCGACAATGACCTCACGCCCAAGGTCTCCGACTTCGGTTCGGCCAAGCTCGTGTCCATCGTCAACGGGTATGAAAAGTGGTGTGTGTCAGGGGACATGAACTACATCGATCCCACGTACATAAAGACTGGCCGCTTCACGGAGAAGAGCGACGTCTACAGCTTTGGGGTGGTTCTCTTGGAGCTCATCACGAGGAAGACGGCCAAGTATGATGAGAGCAACAGCCTCCCGATAGACTTCGTCAAGTGCTGCAAGGAGCAAGGGAACGGAAGGGCAATGTACGACCGAGAGATTCTTATGGCTCATCATGCCCAGGAATGCCTCGACAAGATCGGCGCCCTTGCGGTGCAATGTCTAAAGGAAGATGTGGATGAGAGACCGACTATGGCACAAGTGTTGAAGCAGCTCGAGCAAGTGAAGGTAATAGCTTGCGGAGGGTCTTCATCATGCTAAAAAGCACGTACTCCTATATATGTAGATGCAGCAAGGTGTTGACTCAGAAAACATGGTTTGTATTACGCAAAAAAATGGTTTGAATTATATTTAAAGCTACTTCCTACTTGTGTATGTACATTGTAATAGTCTAGACTCTGCAGTTGGTTGTACGAACAACTATGCGTGCTGTCCTGGAAGATTTTTTTTTCCATGTGTCAGTTTGGTGCCAGTACTTATTCAGATTAGCTTAGGGCTTGTTTAGTTCTCTCCCAAAATGCCAAATTTTTCAAGATTCCTCGTCACATCGAAGTTTTGGACGCATGCATGAAGCATTAAATATAAATAAAAAATAAAACTAATTACACAGTTTAGACGAAATCTACGAGACGAATCTTTTAAGCCTAATTATACTATGATTGGACACTAATTACCAAATAACAACGAAAACGCTACAGTGTCATTTTGCCAAAAATTTCGGCAACCAAACTGGCCCTTAGGAAAATACTGTGGTAGTGAACTGTGAACTAGCTAATACTGTATGGTGGGTTTCTATCTTATACTCCATCCATTCCAAATTATAAAACGTTTTGGCTTTTCAAGATACATAACTTTTGCTATACACTTAGATATACACTATGTCTAGATACATATCAAAAGCAATATATCTAGAAAAGCTAAAACATCTTATAATTTAGAACGGATGGAGTATATTGTTATATACTAATTAAAGATCTTTAATGGAGCCTCCAAGTTAATTTTCACATGACACGCTAAGGAAAAAGATAAATTTTAGAATTTCTCATAATAATTAGAAACATCTTCAGTCTTTAATCCGGTGGATTCTAAGTTCTAACCATCGTCACAAATAGCCATCGGATCTATTCTAATTTCTAAAAATTGCCAACCTTTACCATTCACTACAACAAATCCTTTAATCTACGATGGATTCTCCAGATGGAGAAGCACGTGTTGCAAAGTACTCAGGGGTTAAGGTTGGATGCTTCCCTCACCACTCCAGTGCCCTCCAC
Source organism: Miscanthus lutarioriparius (assembly GCA_904845875.1). Classification (NCBI taxonomy): domain Eukaryota; kingdom Viridiplantae; phylum Streptophyta; class Magnoliopsida; order Poales; family Poaceae; genus Miscanthus; species Miscanthus lutarioriparius. The sequence continues at coordinate 8,651,735 of CAJGYO010000005.1, forward strand.
TGCACCAGCACACTCCCTAAGTCCTTAGGCTATCCGAAATCAGAGCTAAACGTTTTTCCCTTCTATCTCTTCTTCACCCCCATCACCTTCTTTACCTCTCGCTTTTGTATGTTATTGAGCCTGAACGTGAGATACAAGCAAATACACTCAGGGCCGTTTAGATCATTGGAATTGATTTCATTCTAATAATTATAATTGTCAAAGGGCCTCTAGTCCAACTGGTTAGAGCGTCTCAACGGCACTCTTCAGGTCCTGAGTTCGACTCCCTGTGGGAGCGAATTTCAGGCTAGGGTTAAAAAAATCCCCTCGTCTGTCCCACGCCAAAACACAGGTCTAAGGAACGGCCCCGTTCTCACAGGGCTACGGTGCCGCTGTGTATGGATGGGGAAGGGGTTCAGGGGGGTTTCTGAACCTGCGTGAGAAGATCTTCTTCTTCTTAATGCAATGCCCGGGGTGGTCATACCCCCGCAGGTCTAGTTTTTTCTAATAATTATAATTTAGTCATAGATTAGTTAAGCTAATACAGTTTATATCGAATATACTTGTATATTATTGTTAGCCATATAAGAGACATATTTTATATGTTGCATTTCTATTGTAGGGAAGCGAGTCGAAGAGTATGCTATAAATTGGATAGTAGAAATATAGCATGATGACCTATAGAATCTATTTCCATCTCTCACCCTATAAATTTAAAATATGCTTATTTGTGAGCTTGAAAAAGTTGTGGAATACCAAATTATAAGTAAATAGTCTAATCTAATAAGTAGGTTCTAATTCCTCTAAAACGAAGGGATCCAAACCGCCCCTCAGTGATTTCTTCTCATTTTGTATCTTGGGTTTTCCTGAAGCAAGATATAGATCAACCATAAACTTTCTCCAAGAATATTTGATCAAGCATATCTTCTCATGGAAACATTACCCCCACTCCTTTCTAACCGATCAGGGCAGCTCAGTCAATGAACGACAAAAGTTAAATTAGATTTCACCATCAAAGTAAGAGATGTGTCAGAACATTGCTCTTGTATAGTTGTCTCAGAAGAATGTACAGTGAAACGTGAGTACATGACGTAAAGCACAAATTACATCAAAGGGACTGCAGAATTCGTGTAAACGCCCTATCACCAACCTAGAAATAACATATTTACGACCTCCCTGACTGACTATTTCTACCTGGAGTTGTCTTCAAAGGGGGCTTGGGAGGTGCTGAGTGCTGACATAGTGCATCTTGTAGATAGGCACCCTCAAGATAACCTGCATGCAAAAAAGACCCTTTCATTCTAAGCTGGCCCTTTTGGGCGGCTAAATTTTTAGTGAGTGGAAATAGCAGATGGAAAGTTGAAGATTCATCACTAGAATAAAAGGTTGCACGCAGCATACCAGAAGAGTCATATATCTGACTATTGAAGTATGCCGCTTTTCTGTTTATTTTTATTTCATACTACAGAATGGAAGTTGCTGATCCAATATAGAATTTCCTGTTCAGGCAAAACTTTGAGTCTAGCTGAGAAAGTTTCTGTAATTACCTTGTGTCAAGTTACCATGTGCTAGTCATATATTGTTCACTTGATTGGTTTGTGGTGGGTGTAAAATTCCTCAGAGCAGCAATGAGCACTCATTCTGTACTTCTTCTGGATCAGCATTGAAGATCTGCAAAATCCACGAGGTGAGCACCTGTGCCACTTCCAGCCTTCAGTTACAGCTGGTTCAGCCTTTGTTAATCTACTTGGCCTTCTTCTTTTTTGCTTTCTTCTTTTTCTTTTGACCATCTTCTGATTCCCGTTTGAAGATCGCCAGGATTTCAATGCTGTGTTAGCAAATTTCATTTAGTGCGACCAAAGTAGACAGTATACACATCATAAACTAAATAGGTTCAGTATGAACCGATGGAAAAAGTTCTTTCAAAAACTTCAGAGAGTACAACACAAAGGAATCATCGTGTTGAGACGTGACCGCTCCCTGCACGATGCCAGAAGTTTGAGCTTGGGTTGTACTTCCTGGCCCGTAGTGGTTGGCGGCGGCGTGAGCTTCCGTTAGGAACCGTGTCCGAGGGATCGGGTGAAGCGGAGCCGGCCCTCAGACGTCGGGCGAGGCAGAGCTAGCTCGCGAGGCGGAGCTAACCCTTAGACGTCGGGCGAGGCGTAGCCAGCCCTCAGACGTCGGGCGAGGCGGAGCCAACCCTCGAGGGTCGGACGAGGCGGAACCAGCCCTCGGAAGTCAGCCGAGGCGGAGCCAACCCTCGGGGGTTAGGCGAGGCGGAGCCACCTCTTGGGGGTCGGACGAGGAGGAGCTCAGCAAGAGGTGTAGTCACGCTCTTGACCGCTCGGATGAATCAACGTTGATGGTTATTAGCTCCTCCTCTTCGGGTACCCTAGTATTGGTCCCCGACAGGGCCCCGCCGCCGACGCGTTCGGGGAGATGCGCGCCACGGGGGCCACGCCAACGAGTACACGTACGGCTGTGTGCTTAAGTCCATCTCCCGGAGCGCCAGGCCGTCGATGACCATGGCCACCGCCACGCATGTGACTAGGCTCACAGAAGTCTACTTCAAGTGCGGGAAGGTGAAGCCCACGGTGAGGGTGTTTGAGAAAATGCCTTAGAGGGACGTGATCGCGTAGGGGTCAGCCATTGCTAGGTTCGCACACAAGGGGGTGAAGAGGGAGGCCCTGGAGCTAAGGTGCCATTGCTGCCAAAATTTTGATGTTTTTTTCAATATTAAATCTGAGCTAAAATATTTGCTAGTTGTGCCAAAAATATATTTGGCCAAATTTAATCATTTGTGTCAGCATACAATAAAAAAATCTAATTGCAAATCGGGGGTACAATCATAAATAGGCATAACAAATAAGGGTAAAATCACATGGGCATTTCTGTCATTTTATACAAAATTTAACACCGTTAGGGGAGGATGACGGAGTAGGGGCAAACTGGTGCTTCGTTTTGAAATCACAGGGGTAAATTCACAAAGTCAAAAAAACAGGGACAAAATCATAATTCCGATACAAAATAAGTGTAAAAATGCAAGAGTATAATAGGAGGGTCATAGACACATAACAAAGATAGTTTGCACATTTACAAAGATAGTGAAGGGATGGCCGGACAAAAAAAAAAAGTGGAGAGAGAAATTAGGTATAGATTTATTATTAGGTATAGATGACTCGCCACAAATTGGTCCGGCAACTTAGCAATAATGCTGAATAGGTACGTACGGTATGTCCGCCCTGCACCCTGGCATGACGCCAACGTACGGTATGTCGGTGCCTCAATTTGCTTGATATTGTATATGCTCGCTTGGAGGCTAGCCTGCTACTACGGTTTATATAGAAGCTAGAATTGGGTGCAAGTAGGAGCAGCCAGCCAAATAAAACCCCCCAGGAAATGTCCATATGTAACAGTTGGGCTCATCAGTGGACAGTGGGCCTGCCTCATCAAAAAAAAAAAAAAAAAGTGGACAGTGGGCCGCCTTACCCAACATGTCCTAGTTTATGTGCTTGAAGTCATCAACGGAGTTTGAGTTTGCTCAAAAAAAAAAAATATCAACGGAGTTTGAATGACTTTTCTTTTTGTTAGTGAAAAATTGCCTAGTTGCTCTGAGGCATGGTCCCTTTGTTGCCTGCTTTGGGTATATATTGCTATAATGGTATTCGTATGCATGGCGATCTTAATTCCTACTCCTACTACTACATTCCACGTACGGTCCACTAGGGGAAAAAGCTGCCGCTGATCCACTTGTTCGTTGTCCATTATATCCTCCCATCTCATACAGTATCATGGGTGTATATTGTATAGGATCGAGGTATAGCCAACAGTTAAGGTGGCTTGCATCAACAACATGTGTGTTTTGGACAGATATACACCCAACTTGGCCAATGCACTGGCATCTATTTAACTGAATTTGAATTATGAAAAATAATAGTCTCTCCCATTCTTCATCAGACCAAAGCTGTATCATCTTACATGATTTTAATTCACCATTATTTTGTCTAAACATTAAATTACATGAGATAGCTAGATCAACATAAATCCACCATCTAATCTTCCACACATATTTTTTTTTGACGTTAAACAGGAGGGGGCGTACCCCTACAATCTTCCACACATATAAACATCTCGATTCAAACTAAAGCTAGTATTTTGGGGGAATAGCCAACGTGTACGCTCTACTATATATACTCCAGTAATTTAATGTAGCTACTAGTAGTATTCCACACTAACTTTACCTGAAAACTGCTGTGAATTTGAAAAACTTTTCTTCAATATATTGTTTGGTGTTGTACGTACGTGCTCCCTATATGTTTATTTATTATCAACTAAAGTTGTTTGGTGATGTGCTCTGTGTTATTCCCCTAAAATTGCATAGTTGTTCGATCTGGAAAAAAAATCAAATGGCGTGATCGATCGCTAGACTAGAGACATCCAGCGGTCACAACTGACAGTCACATTTTTTTATCCTAGACATATGGTGGCGATCTAGTGTTAGGATTAATAGTCATTAGATATAATTAGAGCGCCAAGCCTCTCTTTATTTTATTCAGGCTGTGTGTGTTTTTACGCAGAGACAGAAAATGAGTTCAAGATTACCGTACCAGCAACTTGATGTAATGATTGTGACTTGACAGAATTTTCCTTTATAAAAAGAAAGGACTCCTTTATAAAAAGAAAGGACTAGACATTCAGGTCCATGTCTGAAAGTGAGCTCACGGGAACATATTTGCCTTAGAATCCGGCCGGGCAGTCTCAATAATGATGAGCATGCATGCATCTCACAGTATCTACATACATAATATATAGGTGCACCCCCCTCGCACACTCAGGTAGCTAGTGCTTCCATATTAACAATTGAACATGTGGGTAATTATTACAGGCATGCATGCATATATTAGTTATTTTTTGTGAATGATGAATGATTGTCTTGAGATGTGACCTCTCAACGTGCTACTGACGTGGAAAGGAAACGACGAGTTTAGATTTTTTTTTTCTTAACCGTGCCACTGCGACACGTACGTATTTCATTTTTTCAGAGAGAACACGCTTAGATGTGTATTTCATTAAGAGAAGGTAGAATGAAAAACAAACAGTAGGTTGTCAAGGTTAACCGCTACAACATCAGGTAAGCTAACTTAATATTACAAGATGGATTTGCGACTCATGACTACAGAAGAAGCTCCTACGCAACTTGGTATTCATCTACCGGCACCTGAAAGATCTCGCAGTCCGCCATCATCACAGCCCTAATGGCCTTTCTCTTGGATGTCGAGCTTCAAAAGTCTGTTTTGGTAACTGGCGAAGGCCTCATTGTTCGACTCTTGCCCAGTGTGTTGGCCAATCCCCACCGTTTTAACTTTATTAAGTTAAAACGGTGGGGATTGACCAACACACTGGGCAAGAGTCGGACAATGAGGCCTTCTCTTTTTTTTGGGGTTAGAACTAAAAACATAAAATTGCACATAGCCCTTATGTTGAAAGTTGAAACTGTGGGGATTGGCCGGGCAAGAGTCGAACAATGAGGCCTTCGCCAGTTACCAAAACAGACTTTTGAAGCTCGACATCCAACAGAAAGGCCATTAGGGCTGTGATGATGGCGGACTGCGAGACCTTTCAGGTGCCGGTAGATGAATACCAAGCTGCATGCGTAGGAGCATCTTCTGTAGTCATGAGTCGCAAATCCATCTTGTAATATTAAGTTAGCTTACCTGATGTTGTAGCGGTTAACCTTGACAACCTACTGTATATTTTTCATTCCACCTTCTCTTAATAAAATACACGTCTAAGCGCGTTCTCTCTGAAAAAATGAAATACGTACGTGTTGCAGTGGCACGGTCAAGAAAAAAAAATTCTAAACTCTTCTTTTCCTTTCCACGTCAGTAGCACGTTGAGAGGTCACATCTCAAGACAATCATTCATCATTCACAAAAAATAACTAATATATGCATGCATGCCACTGGTAGAGAACAAAGCTTTATTTCAGGTGGGGAACCCCCTCTAGTCTCGGTTTCCCATCCGGGAGCAAGCATCCGGGACTAAAGGGGGTCCTTTAGTCCCGGGTCAGGAACCGGAACCTTTAGTTCCGGTGGGTAACATCAACCGGGACTAAAGGTGCCTCCTGACATGCCACGATGGTCGGCACCTTTAGTCCCGATTGGTAATACGAACCGGGACTAAAGTTTTTTTTTCTTTTTTCTTTTCTTTTTATTTTTTTGTTTTCTTTTCAAAATAGGTTTTCGAAGTCGTATTGTACGCTGCTAATTATACATTTATACGCGCGTATAGTATGTTTCGGTTCAAGCACAATGAACGTATTAAATCACACAATTCAAGCATAGAAATATATATATATTTACATGCATGCATGCATATGTGTATTTTACATTATATTATTTCATGTGCATATATTACAAAAGATTGCATTACAGTTGTTGTGATATATAACAAGTTTCCTCTCATCCTCTAGCTTGGCTTTCATGGCAGTGTTGGGTCGAAGTAGAACTCGCCCTTGGAATCGATGACCTGCTCATTAAAAAATTCGGCTATAGACTCTTGAATTGCTTTAATTTGGTCTTGCCGTATGACCTTTTCCTCCAACCATCGAGCCTACAGGTTTGAATTAAAGGAAAATAAATTAATATATGTACATATATATATAAAGACATAGTAACACAATCAATAATAATAATTAAATGAATATATAGTGTATTTTTAACGTACTTTGAGTCTCTCTATAGGAGTTCTTTGGGAGACCACCTTGATAAACTTGCAAACATAGTAACCACAGTAGTTGTTCTCCTGTTCCTGCCTCAGACACCACTTTACGAGAAAAAGATTTGTCATCCAATCTGGTGATCCGGTGAAAGCTATATGTTTAATTAATAAAGATGATGCGATTTAGGGGACTTACTTTCAAAGGGATTACATTCAGTGGCGCTTTGCATTTTCCCATGTGTTGCTTCTCAATAAAGATTTTCCAAACACTGCCCAATAAAAAATTTACCACGTCATCAGATATAGTTAATCATCATGTTTGTGTGTATATATAGTTGCTAGAGATACCGAAATTACATCTGGATAATATCTATCATATCTTGGTAGTCTTGTTGTGGTTTTCTCATCGAGTCATAGATTATCAAGTGACTTTTCACCAGATCGATGTCCATCAATATCCGATTGATTCTTTGCATGTGTTTATAGGATATAACGCATAACACTCATTAATTAACTAGAATCAACATATGAGCCATTAAGGATGATCGACATTATTAACACTCACTTGAAGTTGTAGGAAAGAGTATATCTTTCTTGTGGCGTTGGTTCACTAAGAAGTTCATGAGGTTACTCTCGACTCGGACTTCCAATTAGTCTTTGGAGTAACTGGGTCTTTGAATACTATATGGGGATCAACAAAACCAATTTCATTGTGACCTACCTTTCTCGAAAGCTCTGTCATTGTAAATCTGCATATATATAGTACTTGTTAGGATAATTTATATGCATATACACATATGATGAGTTTAATAATAGATCGAAAGAATTATTAGTTACGAGGCAATAGCAGCTAATGATAACTTTATCAGAGAGGTCGGTGGCATAGTTGATGAAATTACGCAAAGTCAACATACATAACATCATCGCCACGGAACCAATGTTCGTCTCTAATTACGACACCAACGAAGTCTCTACCGTAGAAGCCTTTGCATGTACCACTTGTTTAGCGGTACATTTGCGTCCCTAGATCGAGATAAGGCTTGAGGTTGTATAGACTCGGCCTAGTACAAATTTTTACCTCCGCCGCACTCTCAATGTTTCCATCACCAAACATCTGGTAAAGGTCGAGACCAGTCTCATCAATAAATTCACCAAGGTGATCCAAATCGACATCCGGAGGTATGTTTGCCTGATGCATTAATCCTAAATTCGAACCATATTCATTATCAACAACTAGCGGGGGGACTAATTGGTGCGATTGTTGTCTGAGTTGGGCAACTCCTTTCCCTGCCCGCTTCTTTTTCTATGCCGCCTCAATTGACTTGGTGAGAGTGCGGTCATAGTCCGTTAACGTTGATTTGGACGGCTTACGAGATTCCCGCTGTTGTTGCTGGTAAGAAGGCACCTTTTTCTTACAATATCTGGAGCTACGAAGAAGTATGGTTTCTCTGGGTTTCTCCTTGCTTCTTGATTCTTTTTAAGTTTGTCATAGAATCTGGACAAATCATTTTTATATGCATCAGTTCCTTCTTCCTTCTCTTCAGATATTATTTTGGAAATAGCCATTGGTTTCACGGTGGCTTTTTTTTCTTGACGGGGTGGTTCTCCGTTTTGTGGGCTGGCCTCTTGCTAGCACTTGGCTTCTTGGTAGGCGGGGACGGGAGGCGTTGGAGACCTCCTTGGAGGTGGTGGCGGTGGCGTTGGAGACCTCCTTGGAGGTGGCGATCATGGCGTTGGAGACCCTCCTTGGAGATGGTGTGGATGCAGACCTCGCCTTCCAACACAATGTCATCGTCTGAGCACTATGATGATCTGGAGATTGAACAATTGGATTTAGGTTGGGGGAGGATCTGCTACAAAAAAAGGAATGACATATTATTATGAGCAGATTGTTAATTATTTAAGCCAATATAAATTAATGATGTAGTGTTTTCATCCGCACCTATGGTGAGGTAGTTCAGGAGGAGGTGGAGCCGACATCCCGGGAATGATGATGTAGCGCTTGCGCCATAGAATGAATGTCTTCTCTGCTTCTCCTAGAGTCTTCTCGCCATCACCTCCAGGAATGTCAAGAGGCAAATCACTAAAACCTTTTTCAGCTTTATCTACCGAGATGGTAGCATATCCTTCTTGGATTATATTCCCATGAATCCTTGGTGTCTTGGTTCGGTCGATAGGATTAACAAGACCGATAGCCACCTTGATTGTGGAATTCCCCTTCGGAATGTGTAGCTCACACGATGTACAAGGTTCAGTGACGTCATCCATAGGGAAGTGCAGTCCTATGTCCCCTTGATTTGGTATCTCCGTGGAAGCACAACTGCTTTTCAACTGAACATATTGGCTAATGTTGATTCCTGGCTCTGATGCCTGCTTGCTTGCACTCACTGCTATTTGCACTTGCCTTCTGATTTCCTCCTGCATTCTCGCTTCAAGGTTTTTTTCCCGCTCCTGTGCTTCACGCACCGCTTCCTCCAACCTCTGGAGCCGTTGTGCCTCTTCTTCCTTCTTTCTCTGGCGGCTTTTGTAGGAAGGTCTGTCCTGAGGGAATCCATGCTCCCATGAGACACTTCCTTTACCTCTAGTTCGGCTACCATGTTCAATAGTCCCGATGGCGTATGTTAGCTCATCCTTCTCTCTGTTGGGCCTGAACGCACCACTAGCAGTAGCTCTCTGAGCATAAAACAATCTTTCTGCTGCTTCTTGCAGTCTTGCACCATAAACGCACTTCCCTGTCTCCTGGTCCAGTGTTCCCCCATGAGTGAAAAACCAATTCTTTGCACGCTCTCCCCACTCGAGTGATTCGGGTGTGATACCCTTGGCAAGAAGGTATGCTTCCATTTTGTTCCACTTCTTAATGGCAGTCGGGTAGCCACCTGATCCCAAGTTATGGTGGTATGTCTTCTGTTGAGCATTACGTTGTTTCTTTATCACCCGACTCACACCCTCTTCCGACGTCTTGTACTGTACAAACTCATCCCAATAGGGCCTCTGCTTTGAGATCGGGCCTGGGACAGTAAAATCTGGTGCTATGTTCTTCTTGACATACGTCATGTATAGGTGTTTCTTCCAAGTCTGAAACTGGGTGGCCATCTTCTTCATTGCCCAATCCCTAACTCGCTTCTTCAATTCATCACCATCTATTATATCATCATAACCATCTGTTTGGAGCGTGAAATGTACCAAAACATCTTTCCAAATTAACATCTTGTCACGATCGGAGATAAAACTGATATGAGGAGCATTGGTCTTCTTCTTCCATTCACGGGTACTGATCGGGAGCCGGTCTCGTACAAGGTAACCACAGTGGTGCACGAATTTCATTTTATTTGGCCCCCCCTGATTCGCCTGTATCCACATTAAACTCCGAGATGATGAAGCGGCCCTCCAATGGCTTTTTGGGACCTCGAACATTTTTACTCTTCGTTGTAGTTGTTGATGTCGATCCAGAGGGCTACAAAACATAAACATTATTTTTAATATCATGAGCACACATAAGACATATGATAATTATATAGCTAATAATAAAAAATATATACTTGGCCAATATGTTGTTGCTTATTTTGTTCAAGAGCTAAGTACTAACTCCCGTCATCTGCATCCTCTTGCACGTTATTTTTAGCACCATCATCGCCGGCAACTTGAGTGCCAGTGTTGATCAAATTCATCATCAACTCCTCCTCATCCATGTTTCTCGGGTCATCCATCTAGCTTCAAAAAACAAAACCAATATATAGTACGTCAAATCTTTGCTTACATGCGTAAAATCTACGAACAATATGCATTATTAAATCTTGCCCCTCGGTCACGGACGCAATTCTAGGCGGCGGTGCTCGGCCAGATAAACCCTAAACCCTAAGCGAGTAGGTTTTGATGGGTGAAGGTTGGTTTGTATGATAAGAAGAATCGAAGTTTAGTAGGTTTTGGCGGCGGTCCCGCACCTGAAACAAAAAAGGGTGGCGTCGCTACGCATTAGGTTTTATTAAGCGAGAAAATAGCAAGCCTCGCTTTGAAAGAAAGGGGGCATCGTTGCCGCGTCAAGTTTACGAGAACAATAAACGATGAGCCTCGCCTAAAAAAGAAAAAGGGGGCGTTCTACGCAAACCAAAGCCCGACAACAAAATCGATCGCATGCATCGACTCGTTGAGTAAACAGCTCCAAATAATGTTTACAATGATTGGAACCCTCGAAGAGGTTCACAACAACACGCCAAATTTACAACAAATACAACAACACACGTTACATCGATAAAAAATAGACATCAAGTCGACCCTTGGCGTTGGAACTCCCAAACATCGGGAGCATCCTCTTCAAAACACACCTTGCATGCCATATCCCTCGCCATCTCCATAACTGTATTTTCAAGCACACTCTCAACCACTTCATCTGCTACACCCTTCATAGACTTAGCTATATCATCCACAACCACCTGCAAACCAACCTTCACCCACCAAAAATGATCGAACGAGGGCAGCGGAACCCTAAACCCTAGGGCGAACGAGGGCGGCGGTGCTCCGCCATATAAACCCTAAACCCTAGGGCGAACGAGGGCGGCCGTGCTCGCCCGATAAACCCTAAACCCTAGGGCGAACGAGGGCGGCAAAGTGTGCTCGCCAGTATAAACCCTAGGGCGAACGAGGGCGGCGGTGCTCCGCCAGATACATAAACGCGCATGGCGCTTATAGATGGCGCGTATATACACTGGAATTTTTTACATTTCCTTTGGCGCTTTCTTTCTTATAATAGTTAGCGCGACAAAGAATAATGCCCACCGAACGCGCCGTGTGCGACGTGCCATGAAAATTAGTTAAGTATCGTTTGGGTTTGTGATCGATAAACACATTTGTTGACGACGTCACGTATGCAAACCAAAGTGACAACCAAAGTTTCAAAGTAGCTCTTTGATCGATAGAGGAGCATGCACGTAGGAAAAAAAACGTGAACAACGAGACGTCACGGTTACCATGAGTGAACTTGCCTAAAGCGGTGTACATGTTTCATGCATGGAGATGGAATAGGCGGATCCGAAAGCAAGACACGCGTGCTCCTCATCATCGATCCGTTGGTCACGGTATAGCACGGAGATGGAGCGAGCAAGCGCGTACCTTGGGAATGGAGGAGAGGAAGCCACGCACGCGCATTGGCGGCCTCGTCGTCGCACCGTGTCGTCACGCGCGGCGAGGGTACCGTACCGTGTGGCCACGGCAGCGTCTGGCGGCGCGGCGGGCAGCAGATGTGGGCGCCTTGAGGTTGTCGGTTGCGGGGTGGCGTGGGGACCGCGGACGCACGCGAGGCGGTGGCGACGATCGACGTCGGGCGGGGTGGCAGCGGCGTCCTCGGTGTGGCAGGCCGAGTGGCGTGGGCGCAGGGGGAGAGGAATCGGTGAAGAACGCAAGGAAGAAGATGACAGTGGTATATATATGCCACGCCCCTTTACTCCCGGTGCCATCCCCCCACCGGGAGTAAAGGTTTACCTTCACTACCGGTTGGTAACACGCACCGGGAGTAAAGGTTTTTTTGGCGGGCCACGAAACTCCAGCCCACCTTTACTCCCGGGTGGGCTTCCAATCCGGGAGTAAAGGTGGGCTGCAGTTTCGTTTCCCGCGTGTTTTAAGCAAAATTTTTTAATAGAAATGCAACAGTCTTGTTAAATACATAGTAAATTAAATAAAAGGCATAAAATTATTTTGTTAAAAATATGGATTTTCTTTTTCTTTATTGCACATAGGAAAAATCTATAACCTAACTTTTTTTATTTTTTGTTACAATTATAAAACATAATGTAACAAATATTTATTATTTCGTTAATGCAAAAATGTAGTGTGTAATTAAAATTATTAAAACTATTGGTTTTGGACAGAAAATTTGTTTTCACATCATTTTAACGTTAATATTTTAATTTTTCATTACTCAATATCCTAATTTACCTTTTTGAGAGAGAAATCCCACCAAATCAAACATTGATTTAATTTGAAACATGACATAATAAACATCTGAATTCACAATTATTACATAATATCTCAAACACACACTACATTAAATCACTATATCATCAAGTGGGTACAGCAGTGAACTTCTTCTTTACGTATGTCCCTTGGTTATGATCGCGTCGTAACCATGGTGTGTCCTCATCATTTACCAAGATGCTAGGGTCTTTGTTCACTTTGAAGGGCGGAATTCGGTCATCCTTTTCATAATCTTCTGACATGTCCGACTTGTCCTCAATTCCCACGATGACTCTTTTCCCTGAAAGAACTATGTGGCGCTTTGGCTCTTTGGTTGAGTCATTATCATTTTTCCCTCTTTTTGGTTTGGTAGACATATCATTGACATAGAACACCTGATTCACATCCTTGGCAAGGACGAATGGTTCGTCTTTGTACCCAATATTACTAAGGTCTACTGTTGTCATTCCATACTCGTTGTCTACTATTACCCTGCCTCCAGTCACCTTGACCCATTGGCACTTGAACAATGGGATCTTCAAAGTAGGTGCATATTCTAGTTCTCATATTTCATCTATGCGTCCATAATATGTCTTCTTATTCCCATTCGGGTCTGTGGCATCTATGCGGACATCACTGTTTTGGTTGGTACTCCTTTTATCTTGGGCTACTGTGTAGAATATGTTCCCATTTATCTTGTACCCTTTGTATGTGACGATATGCCATGATGGTTGCATAGCCAATAAATACAGTTGCTCATGGATGCTCTCATCACCTTGACATTTTTTTCACAACCAACCACCGAAAGTTTCCATGTGCTTACGCGTAATCCAAGCTTCAGTCTTCCCTAGAAACTCGGATCATAAGAGATCCTTGTGTGTCTCAATATACGGATCTACCAAAGAGGAGTTCTATAGAACTGTGTAGTGCGCTTTATTGAAATAATCATCATCCGTACCAATATATGTTTTCCTCCCTAGTGTCCCCTTTCCGCTTAGTCTCCCCTCATGTCTCGATTCAGGAACACCAATCGAGTCAAGGTCGGGAATAAAGTCAACATATAACTCAATGACCTCTTCTGTTCCATAGCCCTTAGCGATGCTTCCTTCTAGGCGAGCACGGTTGTGAACATATTTCTTCAGGACTCCTATGAATCTCTCTAAGGGGAACATGTTGTGTAGGAACACAGGACCGAGAATGAAAATCTCCTTGACTAGGTGAACTAGGAGGTGTGTCATGATATCAAAGAAGGAAGGAGGGAACACTAACTCAAAGTTGATGAGACATTGAACCACATCATTCTGTAGTTTAGCTAGATCAGTTGGATCAATTGCCTTCTGAGAAATTGCATTGAGGAATGCACATAGCTTCATGGTGGCTAGACGTACATTTAGAGGTAGAATTCCTCTTAATGCAACTAGAAGTAATTGCGTCATGAGAACGTGACAGTCATGGGACTTTAAGTTATAGAATTTCTTCTCTGGCATATTTATAATACCCTTTATATTCGAGGAGAATCCAGATGGTACCTTGATGTTGTTTAAGCATTCAAACATGATTTCCTTCTCCTCTTTGCTTAGAGTGTAGCTGGCAGGACGTAAGTAATGGCGTCCATCATCTGTCTTCTCTGGATGCAGGTTGTCTCTTTCTCTCAAACAACGCAGGTCCTGTCGTGCTTCAAATGTGTCCTTAGGATTTCCATACACACCCATGAAGCCTAGCAGGTTCACACAAAGATTCTTTGTCAGGTGCATCACGTCGATCGAGCTGCGGACCTCTAGGACTTGCCAATAGGGTAGGTCCCAAAATATGGACTTCTTCTTCCACATGGGTGCGTGACCGTTAGCGTCGTTCGGAATAGGTTGGCTTCCATGTCCTTTTCCAAAGACAACTTTCACATCATTGACCATATCGAGTACATCCTCACCGGTTCGGTTGTGAGGCTTGGTCAGGTGGTCTGCCTTCCCTTTAAAATGCTTGCATTTCTTTCTTACGGGGTGATTTGTAGGAAGAAATCGACGATGGCCAAGGTACACGACCTTTCGACATTTTTTCAAGAATACACCTCTAATATCACCAAAGCAGTGTGTGCATGCATTATATCCCTTGTTTGACTGTCTTGAAAGATTACTTAGAGCAGGCCAATCATTGATTGTTACGAACAACAATGCTCGCAGATCAAAGTGTTCCTGTTTGTACTCATCCCACACACGTACACCTTCTTTATTCCACAAAATGAGAAGTTCGTCAATAAGTGGTCTCAGGTACACATCGATGTCATTGCTAGGTTGCTTTGGGCCTTGGATGAGCACAGGCATCATAATGAACTTCCGCTTCATGCATAACCAAGGAGGAATGTTGTAGATACTTAGAGTAACAGGCCAAGTGCTATGACTATCTTGTTTACGCTCTCCAAAAGGATTGATACCATCTGTACTTAAAGCAAACCTTAAGTTTCTTGCGTCATTTGCAAACTCTGGGAATTCTCTGTCGATTGCTCTCCACTGGGACCCATCAGCAGGGTGTCTCAACATATTATCTACCTTACGGTCTTCTTTGTGCCATCGCAACAATTTTGCATGTTCTTTGTTTCTGAATAGACGTTTCAAGCGTGGTATTATAGGAGCATACCACATAACCTTGGCAGGGATTTTCTTCTGCGGACGTTCGCCCTCAACATCACCAGGGTCATCTCGCCTGATCTTATACCGCGATGCATGGCATACCGGGCATGCATCCAATTTCTTGTACTCTTTGCCACGGTACAGGATGCAGTCATTAGTACATGCATATATCTTCTCGATTTCTAGCCCCATAGGACAGACAACTTGTTTTGCTTCGTAGGTAGTGGCGGGCAATTCATTGTCCTTCGGAAGCATCTTCTTTTGGATTTTTAGTAACTCTCCAAATCCCTTGTCAGATACACCATTCTTTGTCTTCCATTGCAGCAATTCTAGTGTGGTTCCCAACTTTTTCTGCCCTGCATCACAAGTTGGGTACAACAATTTGTTGTGATCTTCTAGCATCCGCTCGAACTTGATCTTCTCCTTTTCACTTTCACATTCTCTTTATGCGTCACGAATGACCTGACAAAGATCATCAGCAGGCTCATCTTCTGTGGCTACCTCTTCTTTAGCTTCTCCCATTGCAGTATCATCGAAG
Source organism: Miscanthus lutarioriparius (assembly GCA_904845875.1). NCBI lineage: Eukaryota > Viridiplantae > Streptophyta > Magnoliopsida > Poales > Poaceae > Miscanthus > Miscanthus lutarioriparius. Next base: position 8,667,542 of record CAJGYO010000005.1, read on the forward strand.
CACTCACCATCGGGAATAATATCATTGTCGTCCCATTGTTCTTCTTTACCTTCTTCCATTACAACGCCGGTTTCTCCGTGCTTCGTCCAACAAATATAGTTTGGCATGAAACCCGACTTGAACAAGTGTGAATGAAGAGTCCTTGAGCAAGGATATTCCACCGTATTCTTACATATGGCACATGGGCAGCACATGAAACCGTCGCGTTTGTTTGCCTCGGTCGCACGTAACAAACAATGCACGCCGTCAATGAACTCTTGGGAGCGGCGATCAGCATTGTGCATCCAATGCCGGCTCATCTGCATTACATGACATAAATACCATATTAAAACCTAGATCATAATTAATTATTTATACAACATGTGTGCCACCACAAAAGGTACAAATTTATGAAAGCATCGCTACAATGTAGACAATCCCAACTACCACTAAAAGAACTAAAGCTAAAATACATTTCAGAGCACAAGGATTTCATGACCAATCTCAACTAAAGCAGACAGATCCCCGATTGTGCAACATCTTTGGGCTTCTTGGTTTGGATCACCGCCTCATTAGCCGCCAGTCACTTTTGTTGTGCAAGATATTTTTGCACGAGTTCAACATACTCTTCCTCCCAGTAGAAGCCTAAACATCGTCCACTGCCATCCCACTGAAATTAAAACAAAAAATTGGAACTTTAATCACAACCATCATGAAAATAGGTATAAACTAACCATAATCATTAAATACGATAAAATAACTCACATTGCGATTCGGACACTTATAGAAGATATGATCCTTGTTGGGACCCTCCTTCTTCACTCGGTACTCCATCACAATCTTCGTCTCATCACGACACTTGCCACATGGAATGAGAGGGAGGCCTGGCCTAAGTCGTTTTGGAAACCCATGAGAGGCCGAGGACCCGGAAGCAGTTGCCATCTACCCTCTATACTCATTTTTTAATACACTATAAATTTCTCATTTTATAAACAAATAAAATTAAGAAACTATAAAATTATCTATATCTCAAAAACATGTTTTAATAAATAACCATCCGTACTAGTTGACCTTGCTTACGTGATCATCTCGGCGAGCATTTCTCCACCGGACGGCACCGTACTTGGTGAAGGAAGAGCTCCGATTCTACGAGGAAGGGAACACGGTCTTCCACGACCGTTGCCGCTCTCCCTCGTAGAATCAAAGCTTCTCCTTGACGTCCGTTACCGCTCGACAGAGAACATGCTCGCCGAGATGAACACGGTCCGCAAGTTCAACTAGTACGGATTTTCTATAATTTTCTAACTATTTTCAAAGTTTATATTTATATATATACTACGTTTGGGTATGGTGATTGACAGACTACTGCGACGATATCGGGACATGTGAATAAATAACCATCCGTACTAGTTGAACTTGCTTACGTGATCATCTCGGCGAGCATTTCTCCTCGTAGAATCAAAACTCCTCCTTGACGTCCGTTATCGCTCGGCAGAGAACATGCTCGCCGAGATGAACACGGTCCGCAAGTTCAACTAGCTACTTTAACCTTCTTTCATGTAAATATGCAAGCTTGAAGTGATTTTGAGCTCAAATTGCTTACAAATGAAAAAAAAACACAATAAAGAACCATATATATATATATATAGTGAACAAAATGAGATAAGACAATGGTGAAAAATAAGAGTATGAGATTGGTAACCTTTACAACTGAAGAATCGACGGAGGAATCGAAGAATCGACGGAGGAATCGAAGAATGGATGGAGGAACAATGGAGAGAGGGAGGAAGCAAGAACACTATAGTGCAGTGAGCTTCAAAATGTGCTGAGTTCGGGCTCGGGGAGGAAGAAGGAGACGGCCGGGATATAAAGGGAGGACATTTAGTTCCGGTTGGTGGTTCCAACCGGAACTAAAGGTAACTTTCCAACTCCGGACGCAGCCACGGCCCGAGAGTAGACCTTTACTCCCGATTGGAACCACCAATCGGGAGTAAAAGTATACCTTTAGTCCCGGTTGGTGGCTCCAACCGGGATTAAAGGTCCCTGCCACCTTTGCCTGGCGCAGTAGCCGTTGGGCAGGGACCTTTAGTTCCGGTTGGAGCCACCAACCGGGACTAAATGTATCTCTATTCCCGGACGCAAAAAATACCGGGACTAAAGTCCATTTTGACCGAGGATCAAAGGTCTATTCTCTACTAGTGTGTCTGTAATAATTACCCACATGTTCAATTGTTAATATGGAAGCACTACCTACCTGAGTGTGCGAGGGGGGTGCACCTATATATTATGTATGTAGATATACACGGACATCAATTCCATCGGTGGAATTAGAACGCCTATAGCTAGGGGCAGCCATGCCACGGGCGCTGTGCCTTCTCCTGGTCGTCCTAGTCTGTCGTTTCCATCTGCCGCCGCTGCTGATGATGGCCGCCGCGGCCACTTTCCCCGGCGTGATGGCACTGTCATCAGATGCTGCACCACAGTCGTCGAACTGCCCTAGCTTGTGCGGCGACGTTGAGATCCCCTACCCATTCGGCATCGGCGACAACTGCTCCTTATACAACGCGTTCACCATCACCTGCAACACTAGCTTCAGTCGTCCTCCGAGACCACACTGGGGCGACTTCGAGGTCATCAGCATCTCCGTGGAGACGGGCGAGCTGCGCGTCTTCTCCCCCGTCTCCTTCGTCTGCTACGATAAGTCGTCGTACACCAGCAGCAGCCCCAGCAGATCGATCCGCCTCCACTGGCCGTTTCTGATCTCGACGAGGCGTAACGTGTTCACGGCCATTGGGTGCAGCACGCAGGCGTTGCTGCTGGGCAGGAAGGGCTACTTCACCGGCTGCACCACCACCTGCCAGAGCCTGGATCTGGCGGCTGAGGACCGCGCCGAGTGCACGGGACTCGGGTGCTGCCAGGCAGCCATCTCGGGCAAACTTGATACGATGCAGATCAATTGGGACCGCCCCAGCTACCTGCCGGACAATCAAGCGTGGACGTTCAGCCCATGTAGTTACTTCTTCGTGGCAGAGAAGAGCTGGTAAGTATAGTACTGAGAGCTAATAAGGACTTTTTTTTCCTTCCAGATTTCACATATTTTCTGAGGCTAATAAATTTAAAATACATATGAATTAATTATTTGTTTCCAACCCTATCCTCAATTGTACTCTAACGTCTCAAAAAAAGTGTCATTTTTAATTCACGAGAAGTCAAACATTTTTAACCTTGACCAAATATATATAAGACAATATTATTATTTATGATGCATAATTAGTATTATTAGATGAATCATTGAATATATTTTCATAATATAAACTTATTTGAAGATAAAAAATGTTGCTAATTTTCTCGACAAATTTAGTCAAACTTAAATTTAAGAAATTTTGATCAGCATGAATTTTATAATGACATTCTTTTTGGGACAAAAGAAGTATCTTCTATTAGGTAGTGACATGGAAGATATAGGCTAATAATTAATTCGTAGCAATATGTTTTTTTTCTAGATCATACCCTATGGCACGTTTTTCATTAAGAAGAAGCAGAGTTTGTAAGGTTACACAGAACTCGTAAGTAATCTAAGGATTACCAGCACAATCCCACCAACACAAACAAACAGCAAGAAAATACGATGGGGGAGACCCTCCACCTCAACACCCCGACCGACTAAGCCTATTACATGAAGATAACAACACATCGGTAGCCTCTAGTGTAGTGACAACCGCAATGGCGACGAGACGAGCAATATGGTTTTTTTCGCTCAATTTGTATATGAAGTGAGTTCGCTCACTTTATATATACTAGTATAATTGAGTTGTTCTCGGGATTAATTAGCATTTTTGAAAGCTAGGTACGTCTTCAGGCGACAAGACCTCGTTGGCGTTGGAGAAAAGAGCTTCAGCAGGCGGGTGGGAAATAGGACTATTCCTCTGGTACTTGACTGGGCCGTCGGCAACAGGTACTGCAATGAATCCGAAACGGCAGATTCTGCCAATGAATCCCAAACGGAAGATTCTGCCAATCAATCCGAAACGGAAGATTCGGCCAATGGATCCCAAACGGAAGATTCTGCCAATCAATCCGAAACGGAAGATTCGGCCAATGGATCCCAAACGGAAGATTCTGCCAATCAATCCGAAACGGAAGATTCGGCCAATGGATCCGAATACCTATGTCGCTGGTCCTGCAATGATTCCGAAACGGCAGATTCTGCCTGTGTGAGCACTCACAGCAACTGTGTCAACGCTACACAAGGGCCTGGGTACCTATGTCGCTGCTCACAGGGATACAAGGGCAATCCCTATATCACCGACGGATGCAAAAGTTAGTTCATCTATATACTCCCTCTGTTTTTATTTATATGCCGTAGGTCTGTTCTAGGTTAAACATTTATATCTTCAACCATTGATTTTCTAAAAATTATATAGGGCTCATGATATAAGATCTATGGTTTTAGATTCAATATGAAAAATACTTTCATAATATATGATCCATAAGTTGTAAAACCATAAGAATTTTTTGAAATGGATGATTAAAGATAGTAATATTTGATGTAGGATAAATCTAATATGAAATGTAAAAAACAGAAGAAGTATATAATTAAAACTACCGATAGTACTACCTTACCATCTAGTAGTATATGTTTATGCGTTACTATTACATGCATGGATGATGCAGACTAATGCACTTATTGCGCATGCTACAAGTGGGTCTCTTATCACATACGGAGTGCTTACAAAATTAAAGCTACGTACCATGCTTACCATCCATGTTCCTTACAAGTACCCCTACATGTCATTATGTTTGTCTGCACTATATGTTTCCTACAATACTTAGTACAAAACTAATTATTAATTAGATTCGACCTGCCTGACTTTTATGAGATAGAAAAATTAAACAGTCCAAGGATAATAAGAATATATGGAACATATATAGTTTGCATATATATAAACCGTCCGTTTCCCGCTGGGCGATGCTCTTTTCCGTTTCGATCGGCCATCCATCCGTCCGTGTCATTTTCATATTTCTCTGTTGCACGTACTTTTTTATTTTCTTTTTCATGAGCCGTATGTCCACAGCATGCATAAACATGTATATGGACCCACTAGGTTTCATATTGCCATGAGTTTGAGACTTTGAGTCCCACATATATATCTATCTATATCCCTCCTGCTTTTTCTAATCCCATCTTGATAATAATATTAATATCGTGAGGAGTTTCTTTGCTTTATTTTTTCTGTTTTTATTTTTCTATTTGTTTGTCCAAAGGGCATTCAATATGAAGTCCAATTGCAGCTCGTTGAAGTTAACCCATGGGGAAAAAGAAGAAAATAAACAAAGAAAAGGGAAGGGAGAAATATGCCTAATAAAAGGAAATGTATGGATGAGTTAAAACTCAGCTTGACAGTTGTATAAATCTCTACATCAATGGATGTCTCAAAACAAAAAAAAAATCAGAAACAAGATTGGAGAACACCAAGTTCCGGATCGAGTAGACTAACGGAGCCATGCTCTTGCCATCGACTTCTACACAACGAGGAACGCCTCCCCCATCGACCTCAGTCGGAGCCACGGCAAATTGCCCCACAAAGAGATATCCAAACCGACGAGTAGACATTGGACAAGATCAACACGCCTTACCACCTCTTGACCATTAGGAGAGAAGTGCCCCTGAAGTGGGCCATGAAGTTTAGTCCTTAGCAGAAAACGTAGCATGGGTTACAGGCCTACAGGGGTGGTGGCATGGTGGAGACATGCCTGTGGTAGAGTGCACTTGGCACGTCAAGAACTAAACTCTTGCCAATTTTAATAGGATAAGTTATAGATTTTTATGGGTCCTCAAAGTAAGTCACAAAATTCGATATTTAAAACACAAAGATAGTATGAAAATTAAGGTTATAATATATTATGAGTAAGTATTTTTGAGCTTTGCAACGAGATGAAAAAAATCTATCAAGGTCGTTGTTTAATTCGATATAGGTCTAATAGGACATTGTCAATGTTAATATTATACTAGATGTCATGGTCCTCGTAGATGTTTATAGCTTTTAAATTTTATAGAAAGTTTAATAAAACATAATATATATATATATGGGTGCATTTTTCCTACTCAGTAGTTACTCCCATCTTTAATAAACCACATTCCGTATGTGTACATATCCATTTATCAGTTTGAGTATGTTTATATACTAAATCTTACTATGTGATTTTTTTTCAAAATAGCCTATATTTTTTAATATATTATTATAGTATTATTATAGTAGTATATAAAATACTCCTAAGTTTAATCATATACTCTTACTTATATACTTGACATACATACTATCCTAGATAGCATGTACAATCATATACTTTATCTACATACACTTCGTCGGGTCATATACATCTAAATCTAGATATATACATATGGGAGTAACTACAACCCTGGGAGTAGGAATATGATTCTCATTCTCATTTCCATGTATGCGGGACTTGGATTTTTTGGAATAATTGATCGGGTGCCAGCAAAGCAATGTCCTTGGACTAACTATTTGAATATCAACTTCTGTTCACAGATATTAACGAGTGCCTTATTTATAATCCATGTGGCACGGGTAGCATATGCCACGACACGCCTGGTGGTTACAAGTGCAGATGCAAATCCTGGTACAGACCTTCTGGTGCGGGATGCCAGCGCATATTTTCTACCTCTACAGTATGGAGAATCATAGGTGGGCATCCCTTATCCATCACCGTGTTACCCTCTGCATGTATTTTTCTCAATCAGATAGTTTGCCCCTCATCGTTTGGTGAGAAAAAAAAACTATAAGTATAAGAGGGTTGAGGGTTCCGTGTACTACTACTTTCTTTCCACCCATTGATACCGATAAAAATTAGCTAGACTATTAGTACCGGATCTAAATTAAAGGCAACCCCCGAAGCCTTTAGTACCGGTTGGTAACATCTACCAACATAATGTCTATATATATTAGAACTGGTTGGTAGTACTAATATCAAAATTGATATAAGACAGAGTTTGCACTTTTTCTTCACTGGACTAAACAGCACTAGCAGAGCTTAGTGAGGGCCATAGTGGGCCATGCCCCCTACTACTTTAGTTGCTAATGAAATATTAATATATATCCTCCTCTTTTTGCATTTTACATCACATTGGTCCCCTCTCCATTTATGACCAAGCTCGGCCATTACTAAATAGGCTTACTTTCCTCCAATTGACTCATGGCCAAAAAAAAAAAGCTTTGTTTCAAGTGTTCGGGCACTTCTTCTAAATGGCCCTGTTTCCACGTGAGGTTGACTTAAGCCTCGCTCATGCAAATAGCCATAATTTCATAAGTGTTTAACTTAAGTGACCGCCTGTTAAACTCTCTATTTCAAAAAAAAAAAGAGTTAAATGGACCGCCTGTGAAAATAGAATACCTACATGGGGTCTTTTAACATCACCTATAAAATAGGCCATGATATGCTTTTTGCTCCCGCAAGCTGCTCCATCATTTCCAAAAGAGCAGCACGACATGGCACGGTTCTAGACGGCAGAAAAAAGAGTTACATATACGGGCGGTCCTCAAACTTGTCCGGGGTATTATTTAGGTCGGCAAACTCTATTTTAGGTCCTTGAACCTATCTTTGAATGTCATTTAGGTTCTAAACTTTCAAAATGCTACTTTGAGGTCCTAAAACTTGTCTCAATGTGTCATCTAGATCCATAGTGTGTCACTTTAGGTCCTAATAGACCCGATGTACTCAGCACATGATGCCACATGCCACAGCTTTGTCATTGTCGCCACCACTTCCGTCTTCCTCTTCCATCTGAGGAGCACTAGCTTTGGCATTGTTGCCACCACTAATTATGATGTTGTGGCCTTTGATGTGGAGAATGGTGAAGGCATGAGTTGGGGATATGGTGAGTTGGTGACTGTGATGTGATGGCACGCTAGATTGGAAAAGCGAAGAGAAGGGGAGAGCATGGAGATGGAGCTAGAAGAGAGAGGGGAAGCTAGAGATCAACACATGTGCTAGTTGGAGTTCGTTTGGATCTAGATGACACACTGTGACAAGTTCGAGGGTCTAAAAATAAACTTTTGAGAGTTTGGGATCTAGATGACACACCAAGACAAGTTAAGGTACCTCTAAAAATGATTTTGAAAGTTCAAGGACCTATATGACACCACAAGACAAGTTTAAAGACCGCTAATGCATTTACTCGTCCAAAAAATTCAAAAGCTGAAGTTGAATTCTTTTATATCTTCATTTTTTTGAAATAGTTAATTATATGTTAGTCGTTAGTTATTATTTTTGTATCCATGTTCATTCTTATTTATTTACGGTTCAACGTAACTGCACATCATTCTCTCTCTTTTTTTTCTGTAATAGTGGATGTTAGAGTTGCATGGTAAATAGAATAGCATGGTTGGATATGAATCTTGTACATCTGTGTCTGCAGCAACGTGTGTTCTCGCTTTCCTTATATATCTGGGGATTAGGGAGATGAAGAAACGAAAGCAGAGGAATTTTTTCAACAAGAACGGGGGCGAGATACTGAAGGATGTGGGCATTATCATATTCACAGAAAGAGAGCTGAAAAAGATGACAAACGGCTACAAGAAAATCATCGGGGAAGGCGCCTTTGGCAAGGTGTACATGGGAACAAGAACAACAATGGGCGGCACCGAACAAGTCGCCATCAAGTGCTCCTTCGCAAAAAGCAAGCAACTTCGCCATGATGAGTTCCGGAACGAGATCACCTTCCAGTTTAAGATAGATCACGCGAACGTGGTCCGCCTCATTGGGTGCTGCCTCGAGACGAACGTCCCCAAGCTCGTCTTTGAGTTCGTCCCCAACGGAAGCCTCTGCGACCTGCTCCATGGCGCGAGGCGTCAGGAGCTCCCGCTGCCGGAGCGTCTGCACATCGCCATTGGCGCTGCCGAAGCTCTCTCCTACATGCACTCTCACGGTCACCACAACTACGTCCACGGGGACGTCAAGTCCGCAAACATTCTCCTCGACAATGACCTCACGCCCAAGGTCTCCGACTTCGGATCGGCCAAGCTCGTGTCCATCGTCAACGGGTATGAAAAGTGGTGTGTGTCAGGGGACATGAACTACATCGATCCCACGTACATAAAGACTGGCCGCTTCACGGAGAAGAGCGACGTCTACAGCTTTGGGGTGGTTCTCTTGGAGCTCATCACGAGGAAGACGGCCAAGTATGATGAGAGCAACAGCCTCCCGATAGACTTCGTCAAGTGCTGCAAGGAGCAAGGGAACGGAAGGGCAATGTACGACCGAGAGATTCTTATGGCTCATCATGCTCAGGAATGCCTCGACGAGATCGGCGCCCTTGCGGTACAATGTCTAAAGGAAGATGTGGATGAGAGACCGACTATGGCACAAGTGTTGAAGCAGCTCGAACAAGTGAAGGTAATAGCTTGCGGAGGGTCGTCATCATGCTAAAAAGCACGTACTCCTATGTATGTAGATGCAGCAAGGTGTTGACTCAGAAAACATGGTTTATATTACGCAAAAAAATGGTTTGAATTATATTTAAAGCTACTTCCTACCTGTGTATGTACATTGTAATAGTCTAGACTATGCAGTTCGTTGTACGAATAACTATGCGTGCTGTCCTGGAAGATTTTTTTTTTCCTTGTGTCAGTTTGGTGCCAGTACTTATTCAGATTACCTTAGGAAAATACTGTGGTAGTGAACTGTGAACTAGCTAATACTCTATGGTGGGTTTCTATCTTATACTTCATCCATTCCAAATTATAAGATGTTTTGGCTTTTCAAGATACATAACTTTTACTATATACTTAGATATACACTATGTCTAGATACATAGCAAAAGCAATGTCTCTAGAAAAGTCAAAACCTCTTATAATTTAGAACAGAAGGAGTATATAGTTATATACTGATTAAAGATCTTTAATGGAGCCTCAATGTTAATTTTCACGAGACACGCTAAGGAAAAAGATAAAATTTAGAATTTTTCATAATAATTAGAAACATCTTCGGCCTTTAATCTGGTGGATTCTAAGTTCTAACCATCGTCACAAATAGCCATCGGATCTATTCTAATTTCTAAAAATTGCCAACCTTTACCATTCACTACAACAAATCCTTTAATCTACGATGGATTCTCCAGATGGAGAAGCACGTGTTGCAAAGTACTCAGGGGTTAAGGTTGGATGCTTCCCTCATCACTCCAGTGCCCTCCACTGCACCAGCACACTCCCTAAGTCCTTAGGCTATCCGAAATCAGAGCTAAACGTTTTTCCCTTCTATCTCTTCTTCACCCCCATCACCTTCCTTTACCTCTCGCTTTTGTATGTTATTGAGCCTGAACGTGAGATAAAAGCAAATACACTCAGGGCCCTTTTAGAGAATTGATTTCATTCTAATAATTATAATTTAGTCATAGATTAGTTAAGCTAATACAATTTTATATGGAATATACTTGTATATTATTATTAGCCATATAAGAGACATATTTTATATGTTGCATTTCTATTGTAGGGAAGCGAATTGAAAAATGTGCTATAAGTTGGATAGTAGAAATATAGCATGATTGATCTATAGAATCCATTTCCATCTCTCACCCTATAAATTTGAAATAGGCTTATTTGTGAGATTGGGAAAGTTGTGGAATACCAAATTCCAAGCAAATAGTCCAATCTAATAAGTAGATTCTAATTCCTCTAAAACGAAGGGATCCAAACCGCCCCTCAGTGATTTCTTCTCATTTTGTATCTTGGGTTTTCCTGAAGCAAGATATATATCAACCATAAACTTTCTCCAAGAATATTTGATCAAGCATATTAATAAGATCTAAAATATTCACTTCTCATGGAAACATTACCCCCACTCCTTTCTAACCGATCAGGGCAGCTCAGTCAATGAACGACAAAAGTTAAATTAGATTTCACCATCAAAGTAAGAGATGTGTCAGAACATTGCTCTTGTATAGTTGTCTCAGAAGAATGTACAGTGAAACGTGAGTACATGACGTAAAGCACAAATTACATCAAAGGGACTGCAGAATTCGTGTAAACGCCCTATCACCAACCTAGAAATAACATATTTACGACCTCGCTGACTGACTATTTCTACCTGGAGTTGTCTTCAAAGGGGGCTTGGGAGGTGCTGAGTGCTGACATAGTGCATCTTGTAGACAGGCACCCTCAAGATAACCTGCATGCAAAAAAGACCCTTTCATTCTAAGCTGGCCCTTTTGGGCGGCTACATTTTTAGTGAGTGGAAATAGCAGATGGAAAGTTGAAGATTCATCACTAGAATAAAAGGTTGCACGCAGCATACCAGAAGAGTCATCTATCTGACTATTGAAGTATGCCGCTTTTCTGTTTATTTTTATTTCATACTACAGAATGGAAGTTGCTGATCCAATATAGAATTTCCTGTTCAGGCAAAACTTTGAGTCTAGCTGAGAAAGTTTCTGTAATTACCTTGTGTCAAGTTACCATGTGCTAGTCATATATTGTTCACTTGATTGGTTTGTGGTGGGTGTAAAATTCCTCAGAGCAGCAATGAGCACTCATTCTGTGCTTCTTCTGGATCAGCATTGAAGATCTGCAAAATCCACGAGGTGAGCACCTGTGCCACTTCCAGCCTTCAGTTACAGCTGGTTCAGCCTTTGTTAATCTACTTGGCCTTCTTCTTTTTTGCTTTCTTCTTTTTCTTTTGACCATCTTCTGATTCCCGTTTGAAGATCGCCAGGATTTCAATGCTGTGTTAGCAAATTTCATTTAGTGCGACCAAAGTAGACAGTATACACATCATAAACTAGATAGGTTCAGTATGAACCGATGGAAAAAGTTCTTTCAAAAACTTCAGAGAGTACAACACAAAGGAATCATCGACTTCACTACAGAAAATTCAAGTCTGTAATGACCCAAAACAGCTGCCAATTAGGATTCAAGGTAGTGCTTTTGAAGTTGAAAAGGCTAACTTTTGTTCTTGCAACACCAAAACTTGGTGAAATGTATAATGATATTTGTTGCAGTAAAATATGCTTTGGTACTTTCTAGTCAAATATGCCTTGGTACATTCTAGTCAAGGAGCAGAAACAGTTACCTATCTGTGCCAGGGAAGAAGTTAAAAGCATGAGCATTCTCCAACTGCCAGACCTTGCTGGATATCAAGCTTTTGCAGTCCTGCACAAGAAATGATTACAGATATCAGAACCGTCACATGACTGAGTTCCAAAGGATAAAGATTGGCGGCTGCTTTGAAGTTGCATAAACAAATGAGGTTCTGGGTCTTAATGAAACTTAAGCACTCTGTACCTTCTTAAAACTTTCCCATCCACAGCTAATGTATATGAGAGTTTCAGGCCACGTTTCGCTGCCCTCTTCAGTTGTTGTATTATCAACATGAACTGCTGCCTCCCTTGCCCGTAAGATCCATGGTCTCTTCTCATCCTTAACCTTTGCAAGCGAACTGAGTTCAGAAAATGAATCTCTTATTAGTAAGGTTACCACCAGAAGGAATTCAAAATCCAAGAGAGGAAAAAAACAGCACAGATGTTGTATCTTATTGCTGGAAATAAAAGCAAGAAAGTACAGAAACAACATAATACTATTAGCTACACCTTTTAGCCTTGTATGCCTTGCACTCAGACAAAGCAACTTTCTGTAAAGCGCTGATAACAGATGGGTGCAATCCTTTCCTGGGAGGATCCACAATAACGACACTAGACCCTTCAAGCCAGTGAACAGGTTCCTGGTGCCATGACACAGAATTACATATTCCAGTGAAAGCCAAAATATATAAGATATAACCACAGTACAAATACAAAATTGATTGCTTACAACTGAAGCGTCAGTATTGTGCCAAGTGATGGTGCAACCCAGGTTCGCTGGAAGTCGGCTTGCTGATGTCTCGAAAGACATCTTTGACTGTTTGTTAATCTCAACACATTTCACAGACCTGCAAGTAGAATGACTTTTTTCATGAAAATAGCTGGATAGACAAGCATGCAACCTTAAGATAATATGCTGAAAGTAGGCATGTCCAGTTGGATATGGACAGCACCAAGCTGCAGCATGAAGTCCATAATTTTTTTAATAGATACCAGATTTTTTTCCCACAAATATTTCTTAGGAAATCTAAAATTAGTTTGTTTTGTGCTTACAGCTCAACCAAAAAAAAGGGTGGCTTAGGGCCAAATCACATAGGACAGGACCGAGACTTGGGCTCTGGGCTTTGCCCTTATCATCCCAGGCTTTTGCAAATCAAGTATAGGAAAGGCTTAGCAAGGCCTACGATATCAGTACTGGTATTTGCTTACTTAGCAGTCTACAACTAATAATACATATAACACCTAATAATATAACACCATGTCAAATGTTGTCAAAAGATTTCAACCAAGAGACCACATGGAAGCAAAAGCTCTTAGAATTAATGCATGCATTAAGACACTGCATCAGGTTGTAAATCTTTTAGTATGCAAATCCATTGTATCTGTCCTCACCAGCATATGTGAATAACATATGTTCCTCTTAGCATGCATTTATCTGCTCACCTACATTTCCTTGAAGCAGCAACTGATAGGCCAATAACGCCAGCCCCAGAGTACAAATCAACAACTGTTGAACCACGTGGTACATACTTGTTCAGCTTATGCAACAAAGAGTTAAATGACTGCAAAGAAAACAAAGCACAGTGTGATAGCAAGAAAACTTTATGAGAAAATTTACATGAGATAGCAAACACTAATACACTATAGCTTCAAACACATTTGAGATCCTTGCTCAAGCACGCAACAAAACAGGTGGCGCATGGAGTTCTCGGGGGTATCAAGTAGCTTGCAGCTAATTGAATTGGCAAGAAAATTTTGTCATGGTGAAATTGTACATGAGTAAGGACAATTTAAGTGCACATACCAGAGTATTAGCCTGGCCAAAGGTACAAGGATCCAGAGAAATATCAACTCCCCCATAACGCTCCCACAGGTCCCTCTCCCCCTTAAGATGTCTCCATTTATGCCCAAAAATTATCTGCAGAACGACACATTGTTATAAGGAAAGAAATAAAAACATGTTCCTTACAAGATAGTGTGGAGTTGGTTGCTCAGCAGATCTGGTAGCTAATCTTTGACCAAGTTAAAAGTAATAATGAGAAGGAAGAACAACATGGTCGTACACATACATTCTTCCTCCTATCTGAAATATAAGTCCATCTAGGTTTGTCCAAAGTCAAAATATTATAACTTTAATCATCAATATCTAAATTTTTATATAGATTGACAACACAAGTTTGGCATTACTAAATTCATTATGAAAAGTACTTTCATCATATATAACTCTTTTCATTTAAGATAGTACATCTTGTGTAGAGATTGCTAGTCAGAGTTAAAACTGTTTGACTTAGGACAAACCTAGATGGACTTGTATTTCGGATTGGAGGAAGTACAGTTTGCATACATGTGAAGTAGAATGTAGTTATCCTATATATGACAAAGAAAAGTGATCTTGGTACACCTGCAACACCAGCCCCACCCCACTGCACCTTCACCCAAGGACATGAACCTACTCCAGAGGAATTTAGTACTTAGATGCAGCATTGCTGCTTATATGTGGGGCAACAATGCCTGAATCTGTTCATCTGCTGACACGTGCAGTGGTTACCACATGTCCATATGGATTATCGACTCCTAAGTCCTAACTTCTGCAAACCTGGTAATCGCTATGCCAGTGGTTCTAAAACAGAATCTCAGCATCACAGTATGTTTTATTGTCTTCCTTAGTTCCTTTGCACAAAACTACAACTATTTACAGTAGCCGTAATGATAATGCCAAATGAGTTGTGTATTTTTTACAAGAAATAATATAAGTACAGACATGGTTTACATCCACAAGAACTATGACATGGATATCTTACGTTGCTGGTTGATGTCTGAAAATTGGCCCATATAGAATGGATCAGATGAACACTACTTTTTGGCCCACCATTTCTCCACAAGTACTGTCACAAAAGGTATATTCACAATGATTTAGTGATACAGCGTGCAAAGCAGTGGAATGTGTTGGGACAAAGTTCCAATAGAAATATGAAAAGTACTCCATTGTTGCAGAACCTCAGTTTCAACAACTTACTTCTATCAATGAAGTCAGCTTCTCTGCGTTCTGGGAGCGCTCGTCTCTTGAATTCCAAACCAATGAAACTTGAACTTTCCCTGCACGGCACTGATATTTTCTATCACTTTGATCATGGGGATCGGCACATGAGCAGTTGAAGAATTAGGCTAACCTTGCTCGTATCTTTTATCAACTGGAATAGATGTGTTATATGTTGTCACGGCCATCTGAAAAACATGGCAACACAAATAAATTCCATTGCAGCAGGGAAGAACTACACGCGGTAGGCATCTGCACTCTCTATTAGAATATTCACATTCACACTTGAGTCTGTCAGGTGTACATGCTGGGCCTAGAAAATTTAAAGTTCCATTAAAATGGTTATGTGTTATTTTAAGAAAACTAACAATTACCTGAACATATCTGAGTTCACCAGTTCCAGCATCTTCATCAAATGGCTGAATACTTAGCTCAGTTATACCTGCAAATCCAATATATTAAGCCTCACTGGTCAGACTGAAGACAACACTTCTGCACATCCATTGAAGCAAAGCATGAAGCAACAATAGTAACATACCTTGCCTTAGCATCTTAACAGCAGCATTAATGCTTGGGTGGTGAGCTGAAAAATGGTGAAAGAAGAAACAAGGATTATAAATTGCAGTTACATACTATGGCCCTGTTTGGAACAAGGATTCATAAAAATGTAGCATACCAGAAGTGACACGAGTATTGACAACTTCTTTACATAAATACTTCGAATTCATGATAAAATAAATTATGACAGCTAACCTCTGCACTCTGGAATATCTATAACAACATGCGTCCCTTCCTGGTATAAACCAATCAATGGGTTCTCTGGTGTTCCACGAACAGCTAACTTTGCCCGGCACCGCCATTGGAACTGAAAACACATTTGTCACATTTAGCAAGCTAGTTGGTCAAATAATATACAAATATGAGCATGGAAGATTGGACGAAATGTTAGCTTCAAAATTAGAGGTTCTATTCAGTAATTAGTAAACTACAAACTTCACAACTAACCTAACCACGAAAATGAGGCAGAGTATAACAAAACGTCCAAACAGCATATGTAACTTTAAGGGAACTAGGACGGGATGCAGCTGGAATTTTTAGAAGCTACACAATTAGATAGGGTACACGTACCAGCCTGCCCCTGCTGAAGGTGAAATCTCCGACCCCGTGCCCCTTGAAGAAATTCGCCACCTCCTGCAGCACCGGCGGCTTGTCGAGGTCCACCTCGTGTGTGCACCCTGAGCACCTACGAATTGGGCTAACAGAAAATTAGTTCGATCACAAGCAGGAGAACTGTGTCTGTGTGCGGGTGTCGGCGGAGCGCGAGACGCACTTCCCGAAATGGACGCAATCAAGGCAGGTGGACGACGAAGACGCTGCGGAGACAGTGGCGGGAGGCACGGGTGTGGATACGGCCGCTGGTTTTGGCGCGGCGGGCTCCAGGCGGCGCGGTGGTGGCGTCGTAGCAGGCGGAGGCGGAGGAAGGCGGACGCGAGTGTAAGGTGGTGGAGGCGGCGGGCGGACGTGGGTGGTGCGAGGAGGAGGCCGCGTCGGGATCGGGGTCGCCAGGCGCGTGGTGGACGGCGTCGGCCAGGGAGGCAGCCCCGCCGGGGGAGGCATGGCTAGCCGGCGGTGGGGGTGGGCAGGCGGGAAGCGAAGAGAGGGAAACGTGGGGAGGGGATAAGGAGGGACAGAACGACACAGAGGCCTCCTCCTCCTCTTGGATATTGGAGCACAGATATTTTTCAATGGGCTGAGTCTGCGTTGGGGGGCCCAGGCCCGGTATTATTTGGCGGGATACGGCCCGCAACCCGGAGTCTTCGAGTCGGCGGCTCCCAAGTCCCAACATGAGCCGTGAGGTGACAGGACGCACTCCACCACCAAACCGAGGAACACGACGCTCAGGAATCGGAGAAGCAGCGAGGAAGCTGAAGGAGGACAAGTGCATCTAAGCAGGATTGAAGCATGTAAGCGAGCCAATCTCATCCGCTGCTGCTCGTATGCGCAATCTGTGTCTGTTATTGACCCCCAAATTGCTCTGTTGATGCTTTGCTCAAAATTTTGCTCGTGCCCTTTTTTTTATCTGAGAAAAAGAATTCTGACTTTGATGCGGTGGGGCGTCGGTTTCAGGAGGGCGTCGATTAATCGGCCGCCAACGCCGAGCGCGGAGGAGGATAGGGACAAGGAGCCTTCTCTCGCGGAAATCATTAACATCAAGGTAATGACCGGTACTGTTCCCCATCTCGCTGAAATCGACCGAGGAAACCCTCGATCGTAGGTGTTTTCCACCTCCTGGCTCGGGGTTAGAGTTCTTGATGCCCACAAGCTAGAGTTCTTCAGCTTATGGTTGGTGCTCCAAGTGTGTAGTCTCAGTTAGATTTGGTTAGGGTTTGGGCGTTTGGCTGTACGAGGGGAGAGGTTTTGAGGTAGTCGAAACGAGTAAAACATATTGGTGGTTTAATACTATTGGCTACTGCCGCTGTTGTTCCTTGGGTGCGGTAACAATGAGGTGGGTTTTGGTTTGTGAAGTTGGTAGAGAGTGGGGAGAAGGAGAAGCTAATGGAGCTCCTCCGTGAGCGGCTCGTCGAGTGCGGCTGGAGGGATGAGATGAAGGCACTCTGCAGGTTTGACTTCTCTCGTATCAATCTCAAATATTATTCGTGCTGAGTGTATGCTTGCTATTAACAAATTATGTTTATTGATTCATAGTAATAAACACATGCATCTTAACCTTTGCATCCAATGATGCTGAGCAAGTGCTTCACATTCCTAAGGTTCTGATATTTGCATTTTAGCATTTAATTGTTTGCAGTCCTTGAGAATGCATGATGCTTTTGCCCAACTTCTCAATGGTCCTTTCAATTCAACTGCCTTTGATGATTGCAATTGAATGTATGTGAAAGGCACACGTTAATCTGTCAAAACCCCAAACCATTGTTCTATCTTGCTCAAATGTGTAGCTAAATTCTGAAGCAGAAGTAGTTTTCTCAATTCCTCGTGAAGATAACCTGAAGGGGTTCTGTTGCTTCCTGATAAATTGGGAATTTTGTAAAATTTTATGCAGCTCAAGTTGGTTTCTCATGGAAACTACTTATGGCTGGTTCTCTCAAATTTTCTAGTAAATAAATAATTGCAATGATTTTACTAGATGGCTACTGCAGTTATTGCAACCGATGCAAGTGTGCAACATATGCAGTTTGTTTAAATTTTTCTTTCTTTTTCCTGCAATTATATTCTTTTCGAATGAATCTGTGTTTGCAAAAACAGGTTCTGAGTAACCCACTAAGCACTTGCACGTTAATTTTTTTTTACTGACAGGATTCAGCTGAAAGCAGGTTCTTTTGCTTTGTCCAAATTCTGCGCTAAATGTTCATCGCATCCAATCAAATTTGATCTAATTCTGAAGTCTTCAAAACCCTAGGCATTGGAGATCATTTTGCAGTTAGTCACTTTAATTGTAGCTAACCTCAAGCTGCCTCGCTAGAGCATTTTGAAATTTGTGCTACATTACACACTCCATAGGTTGAGAATAAAGATGGCGTGGTTTTAACTGGATAATATGTATCTTTCCCAATGCTCATCATTCTTTTTCGATGAATCTCTCTTTTGTCCTTGTGTGTACTGTGTAGGGCCTATGCAAGGAAGAAAGGAAGAAATAATGTGACGATAGATGACCTCATTCATGTTATTACTCCGAAAGGAAGAGGTAAGTGGTCTTTTCTGCCCCTTGATTTCTTTTTCTGATTGCAACTAGAATTCTTTTCACAAATTTCACTCTATGTCAAAAAAATAATTCACTATGTGTCTTTGCATGATTCGTGTTTCTTACTATGACTAAACCTGGAGCTAAACAAATAGACAATCCATGAGATATTATGATTGAAAGTTTCTCATTTTGTTTTCCTTTTGCCCCATGAAATGCTCATTGTTGGGCAGTTTTACACTTCTACTTTCCTGGTCGAGAAAATTTGCTCATCTTTGTACTGGTCCCTCTTACACTGCTCTCAATTTATTTCGCATGTGAAATAGCATCAGTGCCTGATTCGGTGAAGGCAGAACTCCTGCAACGAATCCGGTCCTTCCTTATGTCTACCACACTTCGGTAGTCATTTATCGCGACGGTTGGAGCTACATGTACCATTGTACGAACATTAGGAAGTCGATCTTGTTGGGGACCAAGGGTGCTGGAAAACAATGCATGGGGCAATATTGAAAAAAAAAGAATCAATGTGATCTTCATGACACTGTCAACATGTTCCTCGTCAGACAGGTGGTTGTCGTGATTTCAGGTGTACCAAGACAGCGTTGTAATCCTTGAATACTGTATTGTTGAAGGAACCTTCCACCTTGTAATGCTGCATTGTGTTATAATTGCTCAACTGATGCTTGATTTCACAATTAGAAAACAGAAACGCAATCTTGATATAAATGATAACACTCATGTGCATCATGTGAAACCTGAAACCTCTGACTGGGTCATCTCCAATGGGGCCAACGTGAACAGACGGCCTGTTCGTTGGTTGGTTTTTACAGGTTGATAAGTTTCTATTTTGTGCTTTGTTTTTTGTTGTGTGAGAGAGAAACACTCGCTTGGTTGTTGAAACTAATAAACGAACAGGCTCCGTGGATGCTATAATATATTTTTTTCGCATTTGTTGGTTGGTTCGGTTGTCTGCGTTGCCATGTTTGATCCGATGGGTTCATGGCCACTGCTAAGATTCACTGTTCTGCCTCCATCATGTGAGTCTGTGTCTAACACCAGTTCCGGTCAGGCTTGCATGTTCAGAAACAAAAGGCTCATGGCCACTGCTAAGATTCACTGTTCTGCCTCCATCATGTGAGTCTGTATCTAACACCACTTCCAGTCAGGCTTGCATGTTCAGAAACAAGGATTTAGGCTCTTAGGCCATCCTTGTGGTTGTCCCTGAAACACTGTTTGGGAGTAGGGACAGAACTGAAATGGTGATCACAGCGCATTCTAGCAGTTAGCCTGTCCTTGTCATAAGCTCGATCAGCGCTACAAAAACCACGAACCCTGCATGCTGCATGATTCATGACACAGTTGCCAAATAAAAAGATATTTTCACTTTTTTAGGAGGAAACAAAAAGGTCCACTTGGAATAGAATAGAGCAATGAACAACACATTTGTCTGGCGTCAATCAAGCAAGTGCCAAGAGGACATCTCAGATCAATAACATTGTAGGAGCTGTAGAAAGGTATTGTATCCTACATGCCACATGCCCTAGCTCAGCTGGCTGTTGACATCTGAAAAGTTATATATATTTATATATCCGTAAAGATTCGATAAGATATATGCACAGGTAAGGACAATGCGGTGCCCTCGCAATTGATAACATGGTATGCACAGCATTTAACGAGTACGGCTATATTATCCACTTGATTACTAAGGATATATATATAGTACTCTTAATACTCTCCCCTTCTTTACAGTAGCTTCAGCGTTCCCATCGGGTAATATATCGCACTTAAGCCCCACTATCAAACAGCACATGGCCTAGGGCTCATCTTCTGCCCCCTCTCACTCTCATCTAAGGTCAGGCTATGAACAAAGCTCGGCAGGCAACAGCGTCCGGTGTACCACGTCTTCTCCTTCCGGCTCTTGGCGACTGCGGTCGGCGTCGGTACAGTGCTACAAGCGGAGCTGGATGTGGATTCAGACACAGGCTTCCCATCTGCGGCAACAGATTGCAGCTGCTGCTCCTCGTCGGTGCTTTCTTCAGGGCCGTCTTGCATTGCCTCCTGCAGGAGCTCAGCTAGCTTCCTCCGTCCAGTTGGAGAAGGCTCCGGTGATTTCGAACTGTACGTGTCTGGTTGAAAGATGTTGCTCATCACCGTCTGCGCTCTGGGCTGATAGATGGGTGTGCTTCCACGAGATGGAGTGAAATCTGCATAAGAGCACAACTTATGATTATACAGCAACTGAAGCAAATCACGTGTGCTGATTTGAGATATCTAATTGATCTACTATTAAACTTGGGTGCATCAGAACACCCCTAAGAATGTCGAAGTCCGTAAATGAATGTGTTATGTTTCAGGATATTGCTAGAGTGATTGATAGAGGACCACATGGGATAGGTTATGAAGCTAAAGGTGGGGGTCCATGCCCATAACTGTTAGACACCGAGGAGTATGATAGCGCCCAAAGACAAAATCAAAGGCATCGACTTTTTGTTTCAATAGGCAATCAAAGTATAAATTAGGTCCCTTAGATTCTAGAGACAAATAAAAGCTGTATCATCAAGGAACCTAGCACAGCACATGCATTTTGTGCGTAACAAGTGGAACAATCCACATTGCACATGCTGCTGGTATAATAATAGGAGAACCTAAAAAAGGGAATGGCACGATAAACTGGTGCCAAAGTAATCTCAGTATGCAGGACCAGGATATAACAAGCTATCTCTAAAACTAGATTGAAACTTCTTTATACATTTATAGTAAATAAACATGTGTAAAGGTTTGATTACCTCCATTCACGCTGTAAAAGTCATCCTCGCAGTCAGAATCTAACCAAGCTCGAGATTCGAAGAACACTTCATCCTTGCTACCTGCAAATTAAGCTCCATATAAGTTCTTCATGAAAATAATAGTCTTTGTATACATGTTTGAGGAA
The DNA here is from genome assembly GCA_904845875.1 of Miscanthus lutarioriparius. Lineage (NCBI taxonomy): Eukaryota > Viridiplantae > Streptophyta > Magnoliopsida > Poales > Poaceae > Miscanthus > Miscanthus lutarioriparius. The sequence continues at coordinate 8,689,281 of CAJGYO010000005.1, forward strand.
TTTCAGCCAAGAGATCAATCAAAGAAGCGAAAAAGAAAACAGAAACACAGAACAATCTTTATTTCTTGGCAGGTTGATAATTCAAGAGGTACCAATTGATTTTGGACAAACAACACATTAAAGCACACCAATTCCAGCTAAGCTATTCAAGAGGCTATGGAGTAGGCTTTTGATTTTTGGCAACAAAGATCATGTGTTATTTCAATTTAGAACTTATTCAGCAATTTCACAGGGAAAAACTGCATCCTAATTCCTAGGAACTTAACCAAACATCGAAGTAAAAGGCCTACAGTCAATAGAGCAATCACTTTGTGTAGAACAGAATCCTCATTTATAAAGTGTTCGATTTTCAAGAACAAAACTTAGTAACAACTAAAACTCCTTTTCCCATTACAAGAACCCAAAATCAGTCAGCTCCAGTAATCGTTTTCCGTTCAAGACCACCCACCCCTACAAAGCTAACTGATCTCCAGAAGCGGTTAATGCAATGATAACACCACACTTCGCTGTCAAATCCTGAAATCAAGAGCCCAATAAATGAATAAACAAACCCAAAAGTTCCCTTTCACATAAAGAACTGACTGCTCATCTGTTCTTTACCTCCAAAGATCTTCAATAAACTACAGTAAATAAATCATTATAAGGAGATAAAGATCGGAACATCACTTCAGAAAAGGACCCCAAAAAAGCGAACATCCATCACGCATACCAGAATCCGGGCTCTTGGTGTTAAACTCTGCCCGCTGCTGCTCGGCGTCGACCTTGGCCTTGAGATCACCAAAGCCATCACCAACCGGAGCAACGCCGCCGCCCTTCCCGTTGGCGGCCTTCGCCTTGCTCGGCGAGTCAAGAAACTGCTCCTTGGGGTGCCCCGGGTCCTTGTGAACCGAAGAGCAAGCACCCATCTCCACTTTTTCTCCCCTTTCAAGACGCGGCAAGAAGCATGTCCGTGCGAGCGCGCACACGGGGCAGGCTACTCCTAATCCTAACAAGAGATCCTACGGGGAAAGAATCAAGAAAGGGGGCACGAGGATCAAGGATCAACGTGGGGGAACAAAAGGTGAAGACACGATGCTCCTTGGGGAGACGACTGAGGGGAGAGGTCGAGGGGAGGGGAAGGGAAGGAGTGGGCGTCTTTGAGAAACGGGCGTGGGAAAATGACGGGGGAGTGAAACTGCCGAGCACGGCGCCCTAATCAATGAAAAAACTATTGGTGCTTCACAATATTTCTCTGTTTTCTTGCACTGCACAATAGTACATCAAGGAAATCAGATAAACTTTGTTACATGGACCATTGGACGGAGTATTTTTCAGTGGTGAGACTTGACTTCCACACAAGGTTTTGTATGAAACTGCGAGAGATTATCTTGTTACTCTATGAATGCTAGAAGATTTTCTTATGGAAAATGGGCCTAAAACTCCACCAAAGCAGCTTAGATCGCTTTATCTTGGGTGCTTATATAGTTTGTTGACCATCATAACTAATAAACCTAGCTACCAATTGTTGATCATCTATCTCTATCTATATCTATATTTATATCTACTGCATCTATATCCGTATGTATCTATTTCTATCTATATCTATAACCATATTCTATATTCTATATCTATACTTAATACTAAAAAGTGAAGTGATTTTTTCGTCTTTTTTTTTTATTTTCCAAAGTGCTCTTGCGTCTCTCATAGTTTGTATCTGACCTAAACTCTATATGTGCATGAATCATCTACCTCCTAGTCCATATTTGACACTGACTCTATCTGTGCATGAATCTTCGTTCGATTTTTCATCCACGGTCCATGTCGATGCGATACGTCACACGTCATGATTATTTATCCATTCCTCATTCAATATCCTCTCTGAATCATTTTTTTCTTCACTTTTTGCGTTCAGATTGCACGCAGCATGCCCTCAATGCCACTAACCCTAACTAGCATCGTACACCCTCATCCTCACACCCCACGCCCTCCTTCCATCGTTGCCTCCCCCCTCCCCCTGGTGCTGATATTTGCCATGTTCGCTTGGCTGATAAGCCATGACTGAAAGTACTGTTGGCTAATTCGTTGTGAGAGAAAAATATTATTCGTTGGCTGAAAAAGTACGGCTTATAAGCCAAGCGAACAGGACGATTGATCCAAACAATGGTCGTCCTCCCTAGCGCCGATATTGATCCAAACAACTATGAGAGTTAGCATACATGCAGGTGCTTTGATTCCAAGGCTCCATATAAGCTACATTATTAGGTTTATTACTAAAAATGCTTATGGATTTCAAGGGTCTCATGCACCCATGCTTTACTCGTAATTGACTTTCAAGGGTCAAAGATTACATTATGAATCTTGGCATCATAATGTTTCATATAATTTTATACTTCTAGTGTTAATTTATTACTAGATGATGTAACCTGTCAAATGAATGATTAAAAGTTATGATGTACTTATTAACATAAATTACGATGTCAGCTGCCACCTCAAAAAGTTTGAAATTAAAATTGAACTTGAATGTAGAGAAACAAAAAAGACAAATATTGTTAAGGGCTGGATCAACTGAAATCGTTGAGCAGGGTAAACTCAACAAAACATTAGTTCATGGGGTTATCTAAATTGATGCCAAATTTAGATAGTAATTTGGAGTTTTTCTTTAGTTTTACTATTGTATTTAGTTTCAAAAGGATGCTTTAATCACGTCCTTTATGTAGTCATTCCTTCTACCAAAAATGGAGTGGCATTCTTTTATTGAGAGATAACCAACCACCACTGTGCATAGTTCCCAACTTTTGCATACAACTCTGTGACATCATAAAAAATCATAACATATCACAATCGGGAATAGATCCAATAGAACACCTATATAATAACATAACAAAAAATAAATAAAAAGATCTTGCAACATCCAACGTTGAAAAATAGGGACCGATCGCCAGTATATAGTCAAAGCACTTCGCATTTCTACGAAAGGAAAAAGAATTTTGTGCGAGATGCCGACAATAATTGCTCGTAGAAATTGTTCCCAGTCACGTCTTGTCCCTCGGCCACCATATCACCCAGGAAGGATATAACTTTAGTCAGGAGGACCATGCATCACTAGGTGACTAGGTGTCCTTGTTACCACGTTCATGAACAATTTCCTGCGGTGAGTTTGAAGTGACGGATTAATCCTTCATTCTATCTATCTAACCTTTTTTTTAATATTTATATACTCCATACAGTAGTAATAACTGTGTAGTAGTTGTAGTGGTTAGCAAGTGACATAACCATCGCCCCTTGTCAAATTACGAACCAGCAGGTAGATAACTTGGAGAAAATTAAAAACAAGAGGGGAGCAGCTGGGTAGATAATTTGGAGAAAAACTAAAAACAAGAGGGGAGCAGTTCATTAGGTGATACACCGAGAAAGCGAAGTTTGCAATTTTCCTCGTCACGTTGTGGCCGGCGGGCGTTCTCTCTGTCCTACTAAGCGAAACGGTGACAGGGCGAGGATTAGACCTTGACGCTTTGGAACCGCGTCCCCAAGTGCGACGTCCACCCAGACGCTGACTTGTTGGCGAGATGTGCGTGATTTTTGGGCATGGGCCACGGGTTTCTTCGGGTACCGGAGAGCAACGGCGTCCATTTTATTTCCATGCTCAAATAAATCAGACCCCGATTGGCAGAAACATATGTGGGTTTTTCAAAGCTGAGGCCTTATTTAGATTGGGGTTAGGAATCAGTATTTGGCACTGTAACACTTTCGTTTGTATTTGACAATTATTGTCCAATCATGGCCTAACTAGGCTCAAAAGATTCGTCTCGTAATTTACAATCAAACTGTATAATTAGTTATTTTTTTTATCTACATTTAATACTCCATGCATGTGTCTAAAGATTTGATGTGATGGAGAGAGAGTGAAAAAATTTGTAATTTAAACAAGGCCTGAGTATTTGTAGCTCTAAAAAGTCTGATGGACCTAGAGCTGGAGGTACGTACATCGCATGTATTTACACGACTCATTTCGTTTATAGATTAAATTAAATATAAATATTCAAATTATTTTAATTTAGTCCACGAGCTATATATATCCCATAGATAAAGCTGCATATATATTGCTCTCATGCGTGTCGTGCCCTCACGGGAAGTGCTGACTGCTGAAGGATACAAGGGCGAGATTTGTGACCAGTAGTACTTGCGTCCTGTTGAATAATAGTATACTTTAGGTACATTCATTGCAATTTATTAGCTAGCGACTTTCTACGAAAACAAAATTAGTTAGGCATGAAATTTTACTCCGTCGTCCATTCTTATTATGAATAGTATATAAAAAGGCCAGCTATTCAGAGTTGCCGAGGAGTAAAAAAAAAGAGCTTTCTGCGGGATTTTCTAGAGGTCTAAGGCTAGTCTCGACAAAAGTTGTACGTGAGTTTCATTTGAATATTTGTATTTTATATTATAGGCTGTCACATAGGTGTTTTTATAACATGACAATGTTTTTTAAAAAGTGACCAGCTCTCTTGGCACAATTACCAATCGGTAGACATCTCATGCTCCTCTTGGTTGACCACCATACATGGTCTGATGATCTAATCATGAAATTAAATGTCTATAAACTATACAATGAAATGTGTATTGAGGATGGATGTTTTATCTAGGTTTTATTTAATTTTACATGATGTGACAGTTTTAGAAAGAATGACATGAATCTCTCTAAGGGATTGTTTGGATCTCTATAAGGTCCAAGGTTAGTCATACAAGGAAGGTACTTATATGTTGCATTTTTAGTATAGAGAAGCGAGCTGAAGAGCATGCTATTAGTTGGAGAGTAGAAACATAGCATGGTGATCTATAGAATCAATTATGTCCCACACCCTATGAATTTGAGATAGGCTTATATGTGAATTTGAAAATGTTATGAAATGTCAAGTTCAAGCCAAATAGCCTAATCTATTAAATAAATTCTAATTTTTCTAAAATAAAATGATCTAAACGCCCCTAAGTATATTTCATTTTACATGACCTAGCAACATGCATGGTGGATGGAAGAAAGAAAAATCAATAATGTCAACTCACCGTCCTACACGATACGGTGCAGAGTTAAGGTTACCGATAAAGTACGACCTGCGCGGCAGGTAAATGATGGGAGGCCAATCTAAAATTCGGGGACATTGATGCATGCCTCGTCTGTGTACAAATAGTTAGAAAAAAAACGAAATTTTCCTGGGTGCGTGGAGTGGTGTGGAGCTAACAAAAACAGTGTTTAGCACCGAAAAATATCTCAATCTCAATCATAGAGCGAGCTGTCGACATGTCGAACAGTATTAGCGCCAATAAAATTCAGAAGAGTAGTCAACAATATCCTCTTATGTGTAACCTTGTAGAGTGTTTAGAGGCCCGACACTCGCTATTGCCCTTTGACACGACACCTTTTGTCTCCATCTCCCACACTTGGAACGTGAAGGACAACGCAAAATAATGGAACCAACGTGGAGGAGGAAATTCAAGGGTGACACGGAAAAGGGTCCTCCTGCAGTTATTTTTTTTCTTTGACATATGCGAATTCCTCCCTGTTTAGGAAAAAAACGGAGAATAATAGAAACTTGTTCCAGATGTTAACAAACACTAGACGACGTGCCATGTTTCTCTCTCTATAAAAAAACAGTAAGGGTCCATTCGGTTCCCACGGAACAGCTCCTTTTGGAACGGTTCCTGGCCAAATTACATGTCTAATTTACATAGCCTACGAGTAGCCGGAACGATTTCTGGGGCAATTCTTGCCTAACCGAACTGGCCCTAACTGAATCAAAAGGATCAAGAATTATTAGTCATGACACGTACAGTGTCTCCATTATTACTGAAGCCAGGAAATATTACTGGAATTAATTCGAATGTTATACATGACGAAACGCATGCATGTAATTGTGTCTTCACGCGGCTAGCTCAACATGAAGATGATAGCCAACCGTGTTTTTCCACACAGAAACAATTATAGAGGGCAGAGGACACGCGTACGTCAAAAAAGAGTTGAAGCAGGCATTCAGATCGATCATCAGGTCGGCAATGAGAGAGACATCGACGGGCTGACGTATGCTGCGACATTATCTGCGTCGTCCACGGCGAACAAAGCAACAAGGGTTGGCATATAGCCATACCGCACGCCTGCCAGCCACTTGCATGGCCTGGTTTAGGCCGGATATGATGCGACGGGGCAGGTGGGTTAATTATTAGAACCATGGAAAACGACCTCGCTCTGCTTCGTTTCGTTCGTCCATATGTATCTTCTGCTGTATATTCTGCGTCAGGCATGGATTTGAAGACCAATCGTCCTTTTGAAGGAAAAAAAATTCAGTAAGGATCATTTCTAACAGGCCGTGGTGCGGACTACTCAACTGATACGTGGGTCACCTTATCATTTTGACCATAAGCATGGTAAATTAGATGCACCATGGTCTACGCGTCAGCTGCACATCCCACCGTGTTTTGATGCGGACCATCCGTACCGATTTTTCCCCCTCTTTCGAGCCCTGCATCTGCATGAGTGATGGTGAATAACAACCTCCGCGTCAGGGAAGAGAAGGAGCTGAGGGACCCCTTTCGGCCAAGAAAAATCTCCGACTCCTATGCTCACGTCCCCAGGAGTTGACAGCAGTGACCAGCTGAGTTTCTTTAAGAGCAAAAGCTACAAGTTGCTACCTGAGTTTATAGCCTGGAGGGGAGAACAGAGAAGCAAGAAGCTAAGCGGGGACGCACATGTATAGGCAGCTGTAGCAAGAGCTCTAATTAACATGCGCTTTGTTATGTTCGAGACTAATATAACGAAGAGCACCAATATTTATACCACCAAATTAGTATCAGCACTAGATACGTCATAAAATGTAAATTATTAGAATGTTATTACTCTTCTTTATAAAATTAGTCAAACTTAACATAGTTTAACTTAGAGTGACCCACTGACACTAGTAGTTGATTTGTTTTGAGACGGAGAGAGTATAAGCCTTATGTTATTCTAGGCTAATTTAAGAACATAGTTGATTATTTTTTGCCCATGCATGCAAGAGAAAGTAGGCAGGGTAGACAAATACAGGTGTGGGAAGATAGAGAGAAAGGGAAGAGGATATAATATAATAAGAAAGAAAGAAAGAAAGAAAGAAAGAAAGAAAAAAAGAAAGAGGAAGGGATGATTAGTTTGGATTCCTGATCATAGAAGAGCTTACTAGTTGGCTGTTATAATTGGCCGCGTAACTGCAGCCTGCAGAGCAGCGGGGTGTATATCCGGTCCGGAAGCGGAGCCCAGCCCAATGAAGCGTCTGTGTGAGGTCCTCATGGGCTTTCGGTTTCGCGTTACGGTCATATTGACTGCACGAGGCCCACAGCGCTCCGTGGTTAGAGCATGGGCCGTCCAACGACCAGCCCGTTCCAGCGCTGCCGCGGCCCGCGGGCGGCAGGCCACGCACCCGTTCCCGCCCGGCGCTGCTGGAGCTGGACTGGCCTCATGTGGAGTCTGCGTGCCCGCTGCGCCGCGGTTCACGCGCCGTTGCCCGGCCACGTACGCTTTTGGTTGTGTGCTGGCCGTCGCCGCTCGCGTTCCGGAAGAATCCGATTGACCGCGAATCCCAAGCGCCATGGTGCGTCCACAGCCACTACCTGTCTATTCCTACCTGCCGATTTCTAGCAGCGTGTTAGCTCGCTGGTAAACGATCATAAATTTTCAATTATAAATAGTATTTTTCTCTCATATCAAACCAGCTAGTAGTAAATAATCCACGATACGATATGAACTCCCGAAGAGGCTGCTAGATCTCCGGACTCTGGCCTCTGGGTGCTCCGGGCACAGCGACCTGGATTCGATTGACGGCGATCATCCGTCCCAGGTACACCACCACGGAACCACATATACAGGTCACACGACTCGCACTCCATTCCGCGTCCATCGCTGCCCTCCTGCCTGCTCATGCTGCCTGCCGTCTCACGGAAACCGCACCGACGCGTGGCCTCCATCCAGATCACAAACCCATGCATTCAGATTCAGGTGAGGTGAGGTTAGACAGGTAGCACGTACGGTACTGTACACCATAAGAAAACAAACGCCATGACCTCCCTGTTCCTTTCTGGCGAACAAGACCATAATGCCACGATGGTTGCCGGAGTTCCGGTTGGCCCCCTATATCCTCCGGGGCTCCGGATGTCCAAGACAACTGACAAGTCAGCACCGCCGGCCGAAAAAAGCCCTTTCGGTGCTCCGCGAGGCAGCTCCCGGCTCCCGGCTCCCGCAGGAAACCCGCCCCCCGCACACGGCTCGTGCATGATTGCGCGAATCCATCCATAGTCCGTTTATTTTTGGCAGAATAGTCATTTTTTTTTCTTGATTATTACTCAAGGCTCAGTTTCATTCATAAACTTTTAAAACGGCTGTTTTAATCATCGAACTCTATTTTTAGACTTAATTTTATCCTAGAACTATGAAGATGATCGTTTTAGTCCTCAAACTTTGTATTTTGGGTTCAATTTCATTTATAAACTACTAACGTGAATTTTGTTCTTTAAACTTTTATTTTCAACTCAACTTTGTCTAAGTTCTACGTAGAACGCTGCACTGTTGCATCTGGTTAGCTCCAACACCACCAGCGACTGGAGATAGAAAAATAATATTCATCCAAAAACTCTTTTGTGTCCATTAATAATTCCATGTTGTTATTTTTAGTGTTACCTTATGATGCTACCATTTATATATATCTGACTAAATGATATTTGTGGGAGCAACTACAGTTGCATCGAACGCTACTTATTCTTTAAGAATATATGGATATATTAAAACAATAGCAGATCTATAATTTTGATAATTTATGAATGAAATTACGTCTAAAATATAAAGTTTTCTTTTTGAATAGATAAAATTGAGTTGGAAATAAAAGTTTAATGCACTTTAATAGTTTATGGATGAAATTGAGTCTAAAATGCAAAATTTGAGGACCGAAACCATCATCTTCATAGTTGCAGGATAAAATTAAGCCTAAAACTAAAGTTTAAGATCTAGACGGCCGTTTTGAAATTTTATAAATGAAATTGAGCCTCGAGTAATTTTGGGGATGAAATTTTTTTTTTGGACGAAACCAAAGCAGACCGAGGCGCTGCGCGAACGCCGCTGTCCGTCCCGTACCGTACGTCCTGCATTGTTGTCACCTGTGACTGTGATCGGCCAAAGGATAAGGTTTGGACCTTGCGGCCGGGTTGCGATCCTATGGGAAGGCGACTGGATGTCTGGATGAGATTAGCTGCGAATTTCCCTGGATCATAGTTACGTTTTGTTTTATTTTCTGGCCATGGAGAGAAGACGACGAGAATGTATGGAACGCGTGTTCCCTTTGCAGACCGTCGATGTGCAAACTAGAGGTCGTTTTCCCCGGATCAGTTGGATCTTCTGGTTGGGGAATTGTTTTTGTTCATGACGAGTCGGATACATAGGATATACGGAATTATGTGTACGGGCTAGTCGGCTTTCACACATACGGAGCTCTAAACTGGAGATTCTAAATCATTTTCCGACTAGTTCGCAGCTCTGACCTAAATCGAGGCGTGGATGGGCTCACGGAGACAGCATATATAGGAAGACTACAGATTTGGCAAGTAAATTCATCGACCTGACGTGAAAATGCACTCCCTTCTTCGTGAAATGGATGTAGGTTTTAGAATAGTGTTATGTCAAACGGATTAAAAACATTTGTCACGTATATTTTTTTTCTTATAAATTTAATTAAATTTAAGATAGTTTGATTTCAATCAAAACTTGAATTGTATCTCTTGGCAGAGGTCGAGGTACTCAATGGGCGCGTTTGTTGGTATGGAAAAATCAGACTAGCCGGCTGCTCCCTCTCACACGCTACAGTGCATCTTCCAGCGCTACATTGTTTCTCCCTCACAACAACCAGCCGCTACAGTATTTTGGCTTCTTTTTTCAAACAAGCGAACGGGGTCAATATGAGTGGCCATATGTTATGCGTAAACCGGTATATGGTGGTTTCAAGTCACGATTTTTAAGACTCCCGCCCTGTTCGCTTGTTGGTTTCAACCAGCCCAAACCAGCCAGCCAACAGTGTTTTTCTCTCACAATAAACCAGCACCAGCCAGCCCAAACCAGCCCAGAAACCAATCAGCGAACATGCCGTCCATGTGTTGGAACATTATTAGCATATTTAATATCCATGAACTCTTATAAAACCTCATTAAAACTGACCTAACGACATACAGGGCAGTAGTAACATGCATTTTGTTGTACACAAATCGTGCTACCTTGCCTTAGCTCCATTCCAGATCCGATCCTCGAATTAATCACACTCCGATTTCTCCTTACCATTATAAACACTCTGTCATCATGTCGGCCGATCGTTAAATCTTCAAAGAAAAAGAAAAGAAAAAGAAAAGAAAAAGATAGTCATTTTCGATATCTGAAGCATTATTTGACGTCATTAAAAAAAGAGTTAGATAAAGAAGCCTAGACGACAGCAATGACAAAGAGCGAGTCTCGGATCAACGTAACGACGAAACTGTAATGATTGGAGTTTAGTAGAAACGTACAACAAATTCGCGCTGCAGGGATAGCGAAAGCTCTAGAACCGTGCTGTCTGTAGTATGAAATTTGTAGCCAATCATCATCGTTAAACTCGTTAATTAAGCAAATAAAAAAAATGCTTCCAGCCAGAAACAGCATCAGCACGAATCTTAAAGCGCGGGAGGCCCAATTTAAGCTTAAGCACCCCCGCATTAGCTGCCCATCCACTGTCTGCCAGCTTCTTCCCCGCGGGACCCCCTACCACACCTCCGCGACGCTCGCGGCCGTGTTTCTCTCGTCTCGCTCCCTGGGATCGCCCGTTCGCCCCCGCCCGTCGCTCGCTCATCAGAAGGAGAGCCTAGCCTTCCGCAGCAGCGCTCGTCAGACTCCGCCGCCCGCAATTCCCCCCCTGCTCCGGCTTTTAATGGGCTTTCCCTCCCACCGAAATGGCCGGCGATCCCCGCACCCGCGCCGCCGGTGACCGCCCCGCCGCCGCCGCCTCCTCCTCCTCCGCCTTCTTCTCCGCCGGGGGCGGGCTCGGCCTCGGCCCCTCCAGCCTGCTGCTCCACCTGCTCCTCCTCCACTCGCTCTTATAGCCTCCAGCCTCCCCCCGTCCCCCGCCCCACTATGGCCGCCGTCTTCTTCCACCACGTCGTCGGCGACCTCACCGTCGGCAAGCCCGAGGTCGCCGAACTGCACGACACCGACACGCTCGACGACGCCGCGCGCGCCATCGCCGCCAGCCCCGAGGGCGCCGTGCCCGTCTGGCGCCCCAGGGCCGCGCCCGACGACCCACCCTCCGGGGCCAGGTTCATCGGCATGATCTCCGCGCTCGACATCGCCGCCTTCGTCGCCGCCGCGGGGGTCGGGGACCGCGCCATGCGCGCCGTCGTCGGCGAGGTCGTGCAGCCCAATCCCGCGCTGCTCAGGGAGATCGATCCGGGTACCAGGTGAGACCGTCTCTGCTTGATCCCGTCGTGCGTTGGTTGATGCACGATCCTGTCTGCCTGCTGTCCTGTAGCGTTACCGACTCGCTTGGTTTCTAGTGCCTGCTTCCACTGATGACTCACTCATCCATCCGTTACCAAAGATGGGATCGAATCGTACGTGTGTCAAGCGTTGAAAGGATCTTATCTTACTTAACGTGTGTGCGATTCCATTTCTCACCGTTGATCCGCAAGCAGAGTGGAGAATTGCGTTCAGGTAGTGCAACCGAACAAGTTCACGTTTTGTATGTGACGGCGATACACTCTTCTAGTTTATTTACCGCGTCTCCTGCTTTGCTGGAAGCTGGATCAACCACTGCTTTTTACTCCTGCTGCGTTAGCCTTTTTTTAACGTGGTCTGGTGGTGGTTGATCTTTGTCTTTTCTGAATCATACTATTAGTTTGACCTCTGCAGAAAGATGCGTGCAAAAGGTTGTTCCTACACCCGTCTGATTTTTTTAGAGATGAAATGGATTTATGGTTAAATTACTCCAGTGATTGGGTTGTCAGGTTGCTCTTGTACAATGCAAATGCTAATTGTCTACCAAACCTGTCTATACCTTGTTCTTGTTGTCATGGATAGGATGGGAATGAAGTTGCCCACATGATATTTATCATGCAGTCTGTGTTTGCATACATAACTGATCATGTTTGATTTTGTGGCAGCATTCAAGAATGCTGATTCGGCATCGCTTGGACAGAGAGTAGAATACCCCTTTCATTTTGCTTTAGCTTTGATCTTATTAGTTTATGATTGATATTTACGAATCAATATGGATCTAGAGGTTCCTTAGCCATTCTTCAATTTTGTTTTGTATGTAGATTTGATAAATTGTCACTGTAATAAAGAACAACCTTAAATAGAAAAGATTTAAATCATCATCAAAATTTGTTACTAGCACTATTTATGAGAAGAGTTGGATGGAACTTTTGTATGGAGTAGACGTAGCAAACTAGAATTTCTTTTGGTGTAGCCCTGCCTACACATATGACTGTAGCTTTCCTTGAAAGGCAAGTGGCTACCTTAATACGGCTATGAATGTAATGTAGAAGTGTTCGTTCACCAAAAGGATTATTAAGTCCATCATGAAAATATATTGTTCATAGATAGACCATATAAAGATGCCTTGTTTGTTAGGTGATCTTTATTTCTTCATATTTGAAAGCTTTCCAGGATTATACATGGGAAAATCCGATATAGTTTGTTAGTTCCATTCTCTTCCAGGACGGTGTTGCTATCTCTACCATTTCTAATGAATATTTATGATCTACTCCCTCCGCCCTGAAAACTTGATATTTTGGATTAAAAAATCGTCCCAGTCCCAGAAAACTTGATGTTTTAGCTCTTGGACACTAGGTTGGGCCCATATCATCTTGAGATTGCGGCCTGCATGCCTCCATACATTCCTTTTAATTAGCGTGGTTCACCTTCAATAAATAGGGTACATTGGTAATTTCCATTGAACAAATCCATCTTAAAAATCCTTAAAAATCGACTACGGCTATTTTGAGATGGAGGGGATATGTCTTAGCCAAATTGTGAAAGACATTGTAGTAGGAATTCTTCCTCGCTCGAAGTGTGAACTTCCATAGTTCCATTTGTGTTCACATGTATTATACTTCTTGCACTGGTAGATTGAGATGGCATGTCTTGAATCAACTTCTGAACCTGTATCTTTGGAACAAACTGTGTGAACTTCCATAGCTCCATTTGTCCTCTCACGTATCCAACTTTTTGCACTGGTAAATTGAGGTGACATAGTTTGAATTTTATTACTTGATTACTTCTGATTTCTGAACCTCTACCTTCAGAACAAACCAGCAACTGAATGACACAATATCAGTAAGCAAAAACCTTCAATTGTTAGCCTCACAAATATTTATCTCTAATTTGTTGATTGTAGTTTAATTTTCTGCGAAAGACTCTGATATTATGTTACTAGCTACAAATGTGGGTGGAAGTTCATTCATTATAATAACAGACCCTAATTTTTCTGGTACTGAGCTGTACAAAGTTTTCTTCACGAAACAGAAAACAGCAGTTTCATATTGTAAATGATGTGAACAGTTCCAGTTATTTGGCATTTTCACTCATGCAACCACATGGGGTTTCACATGGCACAGAACTTGTCTTTCTGATTTTATTCCCTAGAAAGAAACAAAGTGGGGACATGATTCCATTTCACAATGTAATGTCAGAAACAGGAAGGTAACAATCATGAGCAGGCTGTACGTTCTGTTACAGGATTAGGATTGTATAGGATGGCTACTTGAATTCATGAGCTCACTAGTGAGTCCATGCCAAATGCAAGGCAGTCCAAAGATTGCCTGCTCCACCTCGTTAAAAAAGAGAGGATTGCCTGCTCCAAAGCTTATGTTCCACAAGTAACCGAATTCATATACAAAAAATAAAGAAAACGAGCCAGGGACTGCATTTCTTGTGATGTTTTATCTGTTGTAGAGAATATTACATCTTATGAATCTGCATCATTGGTCTTTTACTTTCCTAGGAAGTACATCCTTTTCGAATGTACTATGGCATATATAGTACATATTACTCAAGTATGTTTCCTTTTGTTTTCCAAGGTTGATCGATGCTCTGGAGCTGATGAGGCATGGAGTGAAGCGCTTCCTTGTTCGCAAGAGTGGGAGCTGGAAAGGCATTACCAAGAGATTTTCAGTGCTTTATAATGGCAAATGGCTGAAGAACATGGAATCAACATCTCCAAATGCAGCCAGCAGCAGCAGCATGCCGCTATCCCCGCCTTCTGGTTCTGCAGACAAGTTTTGCTGCCTATCAAGGGAAGATGTTCTCCGGTTTCTCATTGGATGCCTTGGTGCTCTTGCTCCCATCCCGCTGACTCAGATATCTTCCCTTGGAGCCATCAATCCGCAGTACAGTTTCGTGGAAGCATCTGCGCCTGCCATGGAAGCAATTCAGAAGATCCCTCAAGACCCATGCGCCGTTGCTGTTGTGGAGACAACGCCAGATGGAACTCGTAAGATACTAGGAGACATCTCTACTTACAAGCTGTGGAAATGTGACTATGTTTCAGCTGCATGGGCACTGGCAAACCTGTCGGCTGGGCAGTTCGTCATTGGTGCCGATGAGAATGGGTCGATGCCCATCTCAGTCTTCCCAGAGCCTCCCATCAGCCCATCGTCACCAGTGGAGGAGATCAGTCCTGGGCGCTCGCCAAGGGCGAAGAAGTTCAGCAGCAGGAGCATCGGGTTCCTTAACAACACCCAGGCTAGCCAGATGTCAGCGTGGCGGACACGGAGTGCGTACCACCGTGGCAGGAGCACGCCGCTGATGTGCAAGACCACGAGCACCCTTGCGGCGGTCATGGCGCAGATGCTGTCCCACCGGGCCACGCACGTCTGGGTGACGGACGCAGAGTCGGAGGAGGACGGCATCCTCATCGGCGTTGTGGGCTACACCGAGATCTTCAATGCCGCCACCAGGAGCACCTGCTCGAGTCCGACAACATCTTGATGCACCACACCGTGCTGTACAGTAGACTGTACTTGGTTGATCCGTTGGTGATTGCCCCCAGTGCACAACGTTGCACTGAACTGTACAATGTACTTGGCTCATTTGTTGGTTTGTCTGGAGAGTTTTAGTCTTTTAGATATTCTTGGTCTGCTTGGAGCAAGACTTGGTGGTATATTGTTGCATTCGTTTGTGGACGGTACAAATAAGAATTCGTGCTTGCCTGGGAGTCTAGTCCATTTTGCATGCTCACCTGCAGCTGTCAATGTACTCTATGTATATGGAATGTTCTCTGTTTCCTTTCACATGTTTGCATCCTTGCCTGTGAGTCTAGTTGATTCATGTGCATGTTTTGAGGGTGTGTTTGGTTGGGGCCCAAGCAGCTTTGCCTGGTGCTATGCTAGCTATCAAGTGTCTGATTTCGGGCATCTGGGACAGATTACAGATGTTTGAACTTCAACTTGTAATATCACAGATACATATCTGAAACGGAAAGAAAAAAGGTGAGGACTGAGGAGCCACTTGGGCCGTTCTTCCCACATGTATGTGGCTTGGGCCGTTTGTATATTTGTTGGTTTCTTGCAAGCAATATTCGTCAACTGACACCAGAGCTCAATCGCCTGTTCGGGAGGCCGTATCGTATCGTGGATTATTTACTGCTGACTGGTTTGGTGTGAGAGAAAAACACTGTTCCTGGCTGGAAATTTACGATCGTTTACGAGCAAGCAAACAGGCTGTTGAAGTCACTCCTGCAAAGATTAATTCAGAACAAAAAAAAAGTCGGAAGTCCAATATACAAGGCCCTATTAGTTTTTGTTTTACAGAGGCTGGAGGGAGTACGAACATGCAAAGTCGAATGCTTCCTTCCTCATTTGCAAAAGGTAGGTCGGAATTCCCAAGTTCGCCCAAATCACCGGTCACCGGCAACGTACGGCTGAAGACACGGCACCAGGCCCGTTGGCTGCTCATCAGCCCAGCGCTGCCACGGCTGTTGCGGCTGCTGCTGTGTTGAGGAATCACTGTAGAACGGCTGTCTCACAGCGCTGTAACCAGCCAGCGACCTGCAGGGGCAGCGTATGAACGTGTGTTACATGCCCCGCGTGCCGGCCGACGAGGGAGGGGACGCGGACGGTGGACGCGCCCCGACCGATCCGCATCCTTACCGGTACCGCTGGGTTCCCGGGTCCTTTTGTCCTCCCGCCTAGGAGTAGAGTACTAAGAGACTAGTGAGTACTTGTCTCCGATCCGGCGTCGCCAGCCTCGGTATCATCGGCGGCCCCTGACGGACGCGACTCCCGCGGCCCGCGTCAAAACCAATCGTTTTTACCTCGCGGGCATATGCTCTCCCCGCGTGTCAGCCTTCTTGGCCTCTTGCTGCTGTGGCGCGCTGGCTTGGCTTGGTGCCTGCAGGCTGCAGCCACCGCACACTTGTCGGCGTCGCGCGGGACTGCGCTCGCCGCCTCGTGTCCATCGATGACCGCGGCTGGAAGTGTCGCCTACTCGCCTCGCCGCCGGTTTTGCCGCTCGCACTCGCACGCGCCTGGACTCGCGTGCCGACGTGACGGGACTGCCGTAGCGAGTGACGCCCGCAGGCTTGGCACCGCGCTGCCCGCCCGCCCGTCGCCCGGACCTGTTCGCTTGAAATTGTCGATGTATATTATTTTTTTCACGATAAAACAGTTTCAGCTGGCTTTACTTATCGATGTATAGTATTTTTTCATAATAAAACAGTTTTAAGACTTTAATACCAGCCGAAAAAAACAGCCTCGGCCGCCTACTACCGCGCGTCACGACGCCCCCGTGAGTCAGCGCGGCCTCGTACAGTCGTAGCACTCGACGAAACTGACAAAGCGAGGCGAGACGTGCCGCGCCGTTGGCCGTGGGACGGGCAGGGTGCAGTGGCCACTGGTAAAACGAAATCTCGGACGGCCCCGGCCGGCGTCGTGCGAGGACTCTCTGCAGAGATTCTCGAGGGAATTCCGCTGGTGCCCTTGCGGCTTTTTTGCGAGGCGAGTGGCGCTCGATTCGACGACCACGAGTGAGTGTGCGACGAGGTGAGCTCCCGGTTAAGGCTAAACCAAGACAGGACACTTTGCCTTTCGGAAAAATCAGCCAAAAGCGAGTAAGCGACGGGGTGTGCCACAAGGAGCGAGATAATCCCGCCCACCTCGTTTTCACGTTCCCCCCCCTCCGTTCTCGTTCTCCATACGTTTTTCTTCTCCGCTACATAGGGATAGCGATTGCCAACAAGCCGGTCTGCAGATAGTCGCAAGCTGTACCATTGCACTAGCGAATGGCAAAGGAAAATTAGTCCATCAAATCACTCAAGGCTTTTTTTTTCTGTCCAGATATCAAATTCGCATGGGAGTGCTTTGGTGCTACAGTTTAACATCGTTTTCACATACGTTTGCCTCCGTTCTTTAAACGTTTTCGCCTTTGCTACTCTCTCCGTCAGAATTTATAATTCATTTTATTTTTTAAAATATATAATTTTTATTATGTATTTAGACATGCATATATATCTCAATATAGTAAAACTATATATTTTTAAAAACTAAAATAACTTACAATTTTAAATAGACGGAGTAGCTAATAGTGCTAGAGATAACAATATTTGATAAGCCTACTTGAAGTTGTAGATAGTCGCAAGTTGCAATTTTTACAAGCCGACTTGTAGACAGCCGCAAGTTGCTCGTGCACCACACATGGTTGTTCCATGGGAGATTGGAATGTACTACTAGCTAATGCTAAATGGAAATTTAATTAGTCTCCGTTAGAGATGATTCAAAGACTTTTTCGGCCTAGACATCAAATTTGCAAGGAAATACTCTAGTTAGCACTAAAATTAATTTATACCCCTTTTATTCACATGTGAACGTTTTCTCCCTATGTTTTTACAAGGCATATTAGGATTTTTTTATTAAAAAAGTCCTTTAATGCATAACTTTGACATATAAAGCAAGTTATCAGTTGCTAAAAAATGTTTTGCTTTACTAATTTGTCTCGTAAAAAATCAAAATCTAGCATAGTTTCAAGCCAAACTATCTTAAATTTGATCAAATTTATGAAAGATTACAAATATTTATCATGCTAAATGAATATAATCAGATTTATTATCAAATGTATTTACATAGGATATCTACTTGAAGTCATAAATATATTGATAATGTTTTCTGTTCGTGCACTCCACGTTGTTGTTCAATGGTAGATTGGAATATATACTGGTTACTTCTAAAGGAGAATTAGTAGTCCATTATAGATCATTAGAAGACCTTTTCAGCCTAGACATCAAATTTGCATAATCATACAATTTGGTTTAGTCATTTGGAACATGGGAATTTCACATAATCATACAAGATTTTTAAAGAAACAGTTCATTTTCAGAAATAACACACACACACACACAAGGAACACACAAAAAGAAATTCCCACGTTCTAAAAAAGTATGCAATATATATGACACACATTTGGAAACACTTGTTAGCTCTGAGTGGAAACACTTGTTAGCTCAGAGTTTTCTACAAGGGGCTTGTGGCATACTATCATTGAGCATCCACCGTGCTATCAAAGAAAATATTTTTTTTAGCGAAACACAACACAGATATAGACACTCATATATGCATGTATGTGCACTCACCTCTACGACACACAAGCAAAAACATAAACACTCATATACAAGTATATGCGTTATGTCGATGACTCAAACCAACTTAGCCAGCCAAGCTATGCTTGATTCACAATCAAAGTGTGACCTCACTAATCAAATTTCAAAACAACCTGATTTAGAATGCACTATGTGCTACAAAAAAATTACTAAAAACTCGTCAGTTTACCGTCTTCTATCGACGTATTATGTTCGATTAGAGGGGCCTGTGTGGCCATGTCATGCGATCGCCTCGGCGTACGCTAACAAAGAAAACTATCATTTTGTGTCTATATACGCATGTTCCATCAAAGGTGTACATTTAAAATCAAAGAAGGGGGTGAATATCGACTAGAATCTAGAGGATCTCGATACTCCTAATGCCACGATGGCTTGTCTTAAGAAGCGAAAAGACGTGCGCTCTCATTTCTTAATCCCCACTCAAAGTAATAATAACGCTAATGACACGAGGAAGATTACAGAGAGACAACACGAGCCAAAGAAAAGAACAACTTGACTAGCGAGAGGCCGAGACGGGACGGAAAGTGAGGACGAGAGGGCGAGTCCGGTAATTTCATTCAGGGGCACGTAGAAAGGAGCATAAATATGGGCCCACTGCCGAGAGGCGTTCAGCAGTGTCCGCTGCAGCGGTGGCGAGGCCGCTAAAACCCAAGCGCCCGAACCAAACCTGAGGTGGAGAATCGCACGCGCTCTCTGCCGTTTGCTCGTTCCTCTCGCTCGCCACCAGGCACCACCACCCACATCCCAATCTCGCGACGGCCAGCGGCAGGGTCGGCGGCGGCGGCGGTTCCGGCTTCCGCTTCCCATTGGCCTCCAGGATGGCGCTCCGCCTCAACGACGTCGCGCTCTGCCTCTCACCGCCGCTCGCCGCCGGCCGCCGCCTCTGCCGCAGCGGCGGCAGCAGGTTCGTCGCCGTCGCCTCCATGACGTCCGCCGTCTCCACCAAGTAAGTCGCATGGCCTGGGGCCTCGCTCGTCATGGCCCTCTCTCCTCTCCCAGTTTGCGTTCCTCTTCCCTTCCTCCATTGATGGATAAAAATAAGATAGATAGATTGGTTCCTCGGATTGGGTGGATGGATGAACCGGTTCCTACGTCTGGCGGCGACGCCTACGCCGAACGGTTCGTGATGGATTGACAGTTCGGCTTGGGTGTTCCGCCGCCTCCGCTCGCAATGTTGGATCAGGGTTTGGTGCTCGTCGCGCCTTGTCCTTCTCTTCCTTCCGTGGGGACTGGGGTCTGGGGAGCGGGTGCCCGTGTCGGGGTTGTCAGATTCGTCCTGCCGAGCTCGGCCCTGGTCTCCGAGGCGGCAACGGCCGCACATGCGCGAGGGCGACGCCCCTCGCTGCCTCCGTAGATCAGAGGCGCCAAGGCCACAGTTCCGCCATTAAAAATTCTGCATGAGTGGGTCGTTTACTCTGCGCGGCGCGGGCCGGGACCGGAGCCTGGCCGCTCGGTTGAATCGCCTTGCCGTCGACACCAAGCGAGCGATGCGAAGCGAGGCCGTTTCTGTTGCGCCAGTCCCTTTCAGATTTCCTTTGATGCCGTATTTCCTCCCGGGCATTAAATTTTCCTGGGACCTAACTTGATCGGGGACCCTGGACCCTGGCAGTTCGTCCTCCCCGCGTATCCTCTTAATGACCTGCATTCTAGAATTGTTCCCGGCGTGGTTCCATGTACCCTTTTAAATACACTGCGCTGCACTGCACAGGGTAGCTGGTGTACTTTTTTTTGTTTGAGCTTGGGTAGCTGGTGTACTGGCTATACCAGTCTACGATTGAAGTGCCTAACTTGCCTGTAGTCATGGGGGTGATTCATCGTAGTACTGTCTGCATCGGAGGTGGAGACTGAACACGCGTGTTTGCTGTCGAGGTTGGTCGATTTGGTAGCCCTGTGGCCTGCACCATGTTCTTGGTGGCCTAGTTTGTTGGAATTTAATTTGATGGTGCCCCACAGGACCATTGAACTCTTCAGTTGCCGGTTCATGAAAGCTCTTTGTTGTTCATAAGCTTGGGTTGATGGGATTTATGAAATCAATAAATAAAGTCTTATGTTGGAATGAAACTAACTGCTTGTCCCATATCAGTCGTAAGCATATCAAATCGGGAATAGAAGCCCATCCAGAGTTCCATCGTGGCACATATTTATTTATTTTTCTCACCAAGTGGCGCTCCAAAACCATGATTCCATAGGTACTGTCCTATTTGAAGTGTATCTAAGTGGGTTTTCCAGCTAGTTCTAAGTTCTAACTTAAGGAAGCCTACTTTGAGCCGAGCGTAGATTTGGCTGAAACGTTAGAGAAACATAGCTGGGGTACTCAGGTTACTCTTACTCCTAGTTGCACTTGCACCCCGTCCTATTACTACTGCTCTTTTCTGTTTGGTTTCTTTGATATTTTTGTCAGTGATAGTTATGTGATGAAGTATTCCGGGACTAAAACGTTGATGAAGTTCTGATAATTGGGATATAATCCTTCCATTAATATGTACATGGTGGGGGTCACATCATAATTTGTATGTGACACAACATGTGACTGTAGTCATGTAGTATGGAAAAGGTCAGTGACATTAGGTACTAACTAATGGCATTTATTTGCCAACCTGATAAGTTCGGCAGGTTAGAAGCCTAGGTACATTCTTGTTATTTGCTCATACTGTACTTCTCAAACCTTAAGAGCCCCCCACCCAGGGGCGGGCCCACTTGTATTCAGGGGTATTCAGTTGAATACCCAAATTTTTTGCCATTTTTTTTGTATATGTAATATATACATGTATGTGTATTAAAAAAAGAAAAATTAAAGCCAAAATAACTACTCTGTCGAGAACTCAGGCTGAAACATTCGTTCTCCTACTTCTCTCTCCCAACCCGACGGCCCAGTCAGGACCAGTGGTGGCCCAATTTCCTCCCCACCATCCACCAAGCAGCGAACAGGCACATCGGCATCAACCACTCACGCAATCGCGCTCAAGCACTGTTTCTTTTCTCTTCCCGTCTCTCATTTTCCCCAACTCCAAACCCTAGCACTGTGGGCGACGAACTCGTCATTCTAGCGCCCCAGCGGCTGGCGAGGGTGCGTCCGTTTGGCGCTCGCGCCCTTGTGTACGGCAGGCCGGTGAGGCCGTGACCCGGTGTGCGCATTGGCACCATGGGCATGGGATTCACAGCCGCACATGGCTTCTGAAGTCAATTTGTAAGTTAAAATTTGGTCTACTTGTTTCCCATAATCTCATTCAATATATTGTGGATGGCAATTTATTAATCACTTGTAAACTAGGAAGAGGGGAGTCTGGTTGTCTAAGTCAGTGTCTCTGTGATTCCCTCAAACACGAAGACAAAAAGGGTTGTGCTACAGATTTGAGGGTTTTCTATGAATATATAAAATTATGGTCAATTATGTGTTGTATATATTTACATCTATGTGGTATTATGCTATTATACATGCCAAATACTAGTTGTAGGTTGCCAAATTTTTTTCTTCCTATTCTGAATACGCAAGTTCCAAATCCTGGGCCCGCCACTGGCCCCACCCACCCACACGCACACCAAAAAAAAATGAAAAAAAACGAAAAGGAAAAAGTCACTAGGTGGTTACCTTTTTTTTTTTTGCTTACTATCATATGCTAAGTAGTTCCAAATTATAAGACATTTTGGCTTTTCCAAATACATAACTTTAACTATGCACTTAGATATACACTATGTCTAGATACATAGCTAAAGCAATGCATCTAGAAAAGCCAAAACGTCTTATAATTTAGAACGGAGGGCTGTATGTAAAGATTGTCATCTCATTTCCTTCTAGATTTCAGTTTTCTTGCCATGACTTTTGCCCTTCCATACGTTCCTTTCAAGGCGATCTTGCTTATTCACTGCTTTTTATTTCAAAACAAATGAGAGCAAGTGTGGATTTTAATACATTATCGCGGTTAGGATATATGAACCATGTGTGTGTGCCACTCTGTTTATCCCCATTCTCCCATGCTGTACACTAGCATAACTTACACATACTTTATACCTAACATAAGACAGGAAAATGGTCTTAATATCTGAGTGCCTATAAATATGTTCATTGCAAACAGACTGGAGAGTTGTGAGGATCATCATTGCAGGCCTTCTGGGGTTAGATGTTCCTTATGTCCATGTCCATTAGTGGCTTCTACTATGCTTATAATCTGACTGCATATTACAGCCACAATCCCAATTGTACCAGAACTGACAATGTCCAAATTTGTCTTCTCCTAAAGTTTAGATTTGTTTCATAATATGTAACTGGTAACTAATCATACTTTTTGCCTCAAAATTGTTCCAGGGTCGAGAATAAGATGCCATTTGCTCCTCCAAGGGAGGTACATGTCCAGGTTACACATTCAATGCCACCTCAGAAGATTGAAATTTTCAAGTCGCTTGATGATTGGGCTAGAGATAATATCTTGACGCATCTCAAGCCAGTTGAGAAGTGTTGGCAGCCACAGGATTTCCTCCCTGACCCATCATCTGAAGGATTTCATGACGAAGTTAAGGAGCTCAGAGAACGTGCCAAGGAAATCCCTGATGATTATTTTGTTTGTTTGGTTGGAGACATGATTACTGAGGAAGCTCTTCCAACATACCAGACTATGCTTAACACCCTCGACGGTGTCAGAGATGAGACAGGTGCAAGCCCCACTGCCTGGGCTGTTTGGACGAGGGCATGGACTGCTGAGGAGAACAGGCATGGTGATCTGCTCAACAAGTATATGTACCTCACTGGGAGGGTGGATATGAGGCAAATTGAGAAGACAATTCAGTATCTTATTGGCTCTGGAATGGTAACACATTCTGTCTTTTTCTTACCGAGTCTTGACATGTACATTCAGCTGTTCATGCTTCTGAAGTGTTTATTTTGGCTTGTTGGGAGTGTGGTTCTTTGGTGAAGTTATTTTAATAGTAACTCGCTATGCTGCCATATTTTTTGAGCAACTATTGTTCTGAAATTTTCAACCGTGGTTCCATTTCAGTTGGGTCATTGGTTAATTATCTTTTGTTTACTTTTTTTTCTTTAAATCTAGGCTACTGATTATAACTATGTAAGACTAATATGTACTTTCTTTACTGTGTCCTTTTCAGGATCCTAGGACTGAGAATAATCCTTATCTTGGTTTCATCTACACCTCCTTCCAAGAGCGGGCGACCTTCATCTCACACGGGAACACTGCTCGTCACGCCAAGGACTTTGGTGACTTAAAGCTTGCACAGATCTGTGGCATCATCGCCTCAGATGAGAAGCGACATGAAACTGCGTACACCAAGATCGTGGAGAAGCTGTTTGAGATCGACCCTGATGGTACTGTGGTTGCTCTGGCTGACATGATGAAGAAGAAGATCTCAATGCCTGCTCACCTGATGTTTGACGGGCAGGACGACAAGCTGTTTGAGCACTTCTCCATGGTCGCGCAGAGGCTTGGTGTCTACACTGCCAGGGACTACGCCGACATCCTTGAGTTCCTTGTCGACAGGTGGAAGGTGGCGGATCTGACTGGTCTGTCAGGTGAAGGGAACAAGGCACAGGACTACCTTTGCACCCTTGCTTCAAGGATCAGGAAGCTGGACGAGAGGGCCCAGAGCAGAGCCAAGAAAGCAGGCACGCTGCCTTTCAGCTGGGTATATGGTAGGGAAGTCCAACTGTGAAATTGGAAACCCATTGCGACTGTTGAGTTCCAGCGAAATCTATCATGCATCCTGAGACGCATCGCGAAAACAAGACCTGGTGTGTCGCGTTACATAGTTGTTCAGGTTTTGACCAAATGGTATGGGAGCATTCTGTTTGTGTCGTCTCATAGAGTGATAGGAGAATGTTCGGCTGTGTTCTAGCTTCGTTTTTTCTGCTTTTTTGTACAACCTGTGGCCGCATGAACTGGGCGTGGACATGGAGTGAACATGCTGTACGTTGTCTGTCGCTGGCGTTGTGTTTCGGTATGTTATTCTGTTGTTCAGATCTGTTAAAAAAATCGTGAGCTATGAAGTTCAGTTCTGTTGCTGTTTTGTTCATCAGATGCCCAATGTTTCTTCGTGGCTTGAATTTCTGCAGTGTCAAAAATAACGCAGAGCTCCAATTGAAGGGTACTAGAGTACTGATGCAGCCAGCATATATCTTTCAAAAAGATTGACAAATCTTGCAAACAATGAGCTCCAACCGACGAAAGAGCAACTATCTTTCTGCCTGCAGATAAGCGGCATACGATTCATCACTCAGTTCATCGAGTGGCATTTTTGTACTGCATAAACCAGTCGTTGCTATCTCGCTGCATCGGGAGATGTGGCTTAACGGGCACCGTTGTTAGTGCAGTTTAGAGAGATGGACAAGTACTGGCCTGTGGAGAAGAGAACATCCGATCGAAGTGGTGCCCTGCAAGCATGCAATACGTCTCCAAAAATAAAAATAAACCCAGCATCAGCATGCAATCTCTCTCTGTCGCTCATGTGCTTGTGTGCAGAATACAGGCGGTTAATATAGGAAATGCTGTACCAAGACAAGATAATATGCTCTCTCTGCAGCCGCAGCTGATATTCGCTTCCCTTGTATGGCAGCCATATATACACTGTACAAGTTGGGCAGAGCCCGAAACGGCTTCTGACCATTCCAATCTTTGGCTCTTCTCCATTTGCAGGTTGAGCTCTGCTTGCTTGCCTTTGTTCCAATTCCAAACTAAGTGATGCGAGCATTTGCTAAGAAATGCGGAATCCGCATTCTTTTCGTGATGGAAGTTTCAAACGATGGTAAAATTACAAGAAATCCACTGAAACGCAGTCAACCTGAATTTGTATACCATGGACGTTCCAATCTCTGCTAATCTGAATGTCTGAATGTGCTCGAGACAGCCTCTTTATTGTTATTTCATTTAAGAAAAAGCCTCTTTGTTGTTATATGAGCAGGCACTGACAGGTGGGTCCACCAGAAGGCTATCTTCGGCCCCACCTGAGAGAAGGAACAGGAGGAGCAATTCGTTCGCGCCATCCTGAATGCTCTGGAAACAAATGGGAGGAGAGATGCCTCTCTGTTCGAGCCGAGTGCTGACGAGCAAGCAAAATCCCCTCTGCCACCTGAAAGGAGGAAGCCATTCGCTCATTTGCAAATTGCAAATATCGCATGCAACTATGCGAGGATGGGATGCGGATGAAAGTAGCAGCTATAGCTGATCTCCACTTTACATGCATGTATGCAGTGAGATGGAATGGAACGTACAGTACGTCTTCTGCTTGTTGCTGCATGCCCAGATGGTTCGTTCAACTTGATGTCCACTGGAGGGTGGCCTACGGGCGTCAGCAATTGTGGTTCCATGCCATGCACCCATATATCCATCAAATAAAGCACGCACACAAGCGTGATGCATGTATATATATCAGTACATGGGGATTAATTCCCCTAATCCTCAAGGATGATGAGAGAGTGGGAATATATACCGTACACATCGTTGCAGGTAGCAAGTAGCAGCTCTTTAGTCTTTACTGCATTTGCAAAAGTAATCCCTTAATTAATTTATAAAGGGGGAAAAAGCTAGGGAGAATATCATTACGTTTGGTTTCTGAATTGGTTAGGCCGCATGGTTATTTGACGGTGGTTGTTACATAGCATTGATATTTGTGCGTGCATGCTTGCAGATAGATGCTAATCCGCTTATGCTCTGCCGTAATCTGTGTTCAGGATGCAGGTGGACTTCTATTTTAAGTTGACATCCTAGTATTTGGGTTGTGACACAAATTGACTTGTTTAAGTGTTTGCCTGATTAGGAAAAAAACACCACTCATTAATTTCCTGTCACATATACCCAAAATAAATCAACTTCTAAAGTTGTCCTAAGTCAAACTATTTTAAGCTTAGCACATTTTATAGGAAAATGCATCCGTATTTATACCATCAAATTAGCATCATTGGTTATACCATAAAATATATTTTCATGATCTATTTATTTCATGTCATAAGTATTATTATTCTAAACTATAAAGTTGGCCAAACTTAAAATAGTTTGGAGGGACCTGAGGGGTATATATAGACAACTTGTGATGTTCTGAAAGGTTCTTAGTGTGATCCTAGTATAATCCGGCGCTGTTTTCAAACCCAATTTTAGTCCGATCGACCAATTCAATTTCTTTAAGATCATTGACTTGAAAGTTGAAACCACTTCAATGGGGGCCCCTTACCATCATAATCTTGAATGAGCGTAGTCTCTTGCACATCCGAATGTTCTCGCTCAAACTCCCTCAAGATGAACGCCTTGGACCCCATTAATAATAAGACCAAAGGAAAATCAAAGCCTTAATACACACTTTTTTTTTGCTTAGGTGGCTTAGCATGTGTTTCATTAAGAGGAAGAGAATTACATGACACAACTACGAGAGAGCCCTCATAGTACAAATTACAAACCACCAAAGTTAGCGGTAAGCGACCTGGAACAAAGCAAAGCAACAAGAGAAAAAGAAGGAACGACGGCCCTCAACACCAAAAACCTTACCAAACTAACTACAAATAATATCTCCGAGCACCGAGCTTATATTTGCTCTATTGTGTTCTTAGTCTTCACGAATATCCTTTGTGCCACGTCCCAAACATCAATACAAATCTTCAGAGCCAAGAGAGTTGTAGCCAATCAACTTATGACCAACTCAAATGTGAATACCATTGTAAAACATACGTTACTCACGTACTTACGGCACTTGTGTTCATCTACCACTAAACCCTAAGTCATAAAATTGAGATCTAGATGTGTTCACCACGTCAATCAGGGCCTAAATTACCGACAAATTAATTATAATGTGTGCTAACAAGAAGACTAGAAAAAGACAAAATAAAAAAATTATAATGTGCATAGTTTCTAAAGCCAACAAATGACAGCACTAATACTTGTCCTTTCCTGTTCTATATCATGAATAAATAAACTCAATAATTTGGACAACATGCGAGGGATTATGCATTATGCGTACAAGAACCACTGTACCGCATTAATTCCTTGCGGCGATATACATGTGCTCATCGATGAGTTGAACGGTTGAACCTCCACGATAGGAGTACGTCTCCGCCGAGCGCTCTGCTCCAATACGCGCGAATATATGTGAGGTGAGAATATGGTAGCAGGCGTTTGCTTTAGCCACCTGCAAGAGATGCTACTCGTAGAGCGCTTTTGCAGCA
The DNA here is from genome assembly GCA_904845875.1 of Miscanthus lutarioriparius. Taxonomy (NCBI): domain Eukaryota; kingdom Viridiplantae; phylum Streptophyta; class Magnoliopsida; order Poales; family Poaceae; genus Miscanthus; species Miscanthus lutarioriparius. Next base: position 8,717,094 of record CAJGYO010000005.1, read on the forward strand.
ATACTGACACCGCCTGATGTTGAAGGATTGAAGAGTCGTAAGAACTATTAATTTATTTTTTATATTATTAATTATTATAAGCTTGCTATAGACGACTAGCATATTTCTTTTGTGCTAACGTAAGCATGTATTTCACTAGAGAGAAAAAGACAACAATACAAAACTTGTGTTGGAATAAATGGCCAGGCTTGGGCCCGGGAGGGGCGCACAGGTGCCTGTGTCATTGGTTTGCGAAATCCAGCCTGTGAACTTGCAAGAGTGCATCATCCTTTTGCGGTTTTACTTTTTGGTTGCTTGGCTTTTAAGTCCACGAACTGGAAACCTAATCGATTTGGATCGTGATGTGACACGCGATCTGTTCTTATCCTGTTTCTGCGGTTTGTGTTACTATTGTAGTCTCTCCATCCTAAATGCATTTGTACTGGCAATCGGGAGAGCAGGTCTCCAAAACTGCTTGCCCTTGTAATCCTAGACCGAGAGAGGGCGAAGCAGGTTTTTTGGGAAGTGTCTTCGCACTACTGCTCGCGACCTCCACGATGGCTCGTCTTCCTTCCAAGCATTTCTCGACAGTTATGAATTATAATACCATTATGTTTGTGTGTTGCATCTAGCTAGTATAGGAGTACGTATAGCAATTGTTTTTGCAAGTGAAAAAGGAGTGATCAATATTTTGTAGAGTTGTTTGTGTTTAAACTTGTATGGGGGAGTTTCCAGTACGTTAATAGGGAATGCGATGTCACAATTTAACAATGTGAAATGAAATCATGCAACGTGTGCACGTTAGCACGTACGCCGCCCGGGCGGTCCGCCATTCTTGAGTGTGTGAGATAGACCGTGCCGAAAGCTAGCTAGCGGCCGCTGTCACGCACGCACTCCTGAATTTGCGCGTGCACGAATGCCCATTTCAGTCTCCGATCCCTAGCTTTGCTTCAACCTCCCATTAACGAACTGGACTGATCGGCATGGCATGCCATATCGCATTGCGCCATGCTATCCGAATCAAAGCGAACCAAGACTTTCTTGCTAGCACTCACATCATCACATCTCTAATTAACCTACCTGCTTTTGTGCTTATCTCTGATAGCCAAAGGTCCTCTAGCCTAACTTGTTAGATGGCTCCGGTGGCATCCCTCAGGTTTGTGGCCCTCCCGTCTCACGGGGGTGCCGCTATATATGGGTGGGGTTGAGGTTCGGGGATTTTCTGTGGCCCGTGAGACGGGGCTGCAAGTGCAACTGTATATGGGTTACAGGTCTATGGCCCTCCCATCTCACGGGGGTGCCGGTGTATATGGGTGGGGCTGAGGTTCGGGGATTTTCTGTGGCCCTCCCGTCTCACGGGGTTGCAGGTGCCGCTGTATATGGGTGGAGCCAAGGTTCAAGGATTTTCTCGACATCTTCTTAATGAAACACCGTGGGGGTGTCTCTCCCCCGTGGCTCGAGTTTTTTTTTGCTTATGTCTGATAACATACTCGATGCATCCCTTCCAAATTATATATATAGGTCATTATAATATTCCCTGTTTCGGAATGAAAATCATATTTCAAACAAGAAAAACAAACTTTGACAAAAAAAATATTGAAATTATAATATTATATATAATTTAGAATATAAATTTGTACTAGACGATTTGTATTTAAAGTGCCTCTGAGATTATATCGATTCTTTAGCAAATGACAATATATAGTAAGAGCAATTTTGACTTTTTCATGGTCAGAATAAGTATATAGCTCTTCTACCTTAATGACAACAATGCACAAATCTTTTGTGTATTCGAGAAAAAGAATATATCAATATCTATAGCACCAAATTTGTTTCATTAACTCCACCACGGATCCTTGACTATGTGTTTATTTAGTATAATGTAGATGTTAATATTTTTTTTAAAGAAATAGTTAAACTTAAATAAGTTTGAGTTGGTATACAAAAGCTAAAGAGCGAAGTGCAATTTGGAATTATAAGAGAGTATATTTTATTATTGGGTCCTTTATTATTCCAAGCTGCTTCCATTTCGAGCTTGTTCGGTTAGCTAAGAATCTACCAGGAATTGACCTAGCTTATCAAAGATCAAGCATTCCTGATAGGAATTGTTCTATGGCATAATTCCTGAAGAACGGAACGATGCCTTCAACGGCCACGATCCACCCGGCTGGCTAGCTGCTCCTGTTGCTGACGCTAGCTGCATGCCCCAGATGTGGCCGCGCTCGTCTCCAACCTCCATCGCCCATCGGCTACCGCTCTATAAAGCTCGCCACCCCCACACACTCTGCCTCTCACACTGTACATCCATATCGACGACGACGATCTAGCTCGCTTGAGATCGCAATTTTTAATTTACGCACGCGATCGCACTGTTCTTCTTCTTCCTCCTACACGTACGATCAAGTAGCTGCATATATTGCTGCCAACCGTGCAGGGATAGTAGCTGCGCGCGAGTTCATTTATCACCTAGCTAAGCTAGCTAGCTCTTGATGAACGAAAGCTGCTAGCTAGAGAGATCGATCGATCGAGACAGAGATTTAGCTATCAGAAGGCGAGGAGGATGATCGGGTGGGGCGACGTGTACAAGGTGGTGGCGGCAACGGTGCCGCTCTACTTCGCGCTGTTCCTGGGCTACGGCTCCGTGCGGTGGTGGCGCATCTTCACGCGGGAGCAGTGCGACGCCGTGAACCGGCTGGTGGCCTTCTTCGCGCTGCCCTTCTTCACCTTCGAGTTCACGCTGCACACGGACCCGTTCCAGGTCAACTACAGCGCCGTCGCCGCCGACGTCATCTCCAAGGCCGTCATCGTCGGCGTCATCGCCTGCTGGGCCGCCAGGGTCGCCTCCGCGGGCAAGGGCGCCGGTGGCGGCGGATGGGCCGGCTGCGCCGTCGGCTGGTCCATCACCGGCTTCTCGCTGTCCACGCTCACCAACTCCCTCGTCGTCGGCGTGCCCATGGCCAGGGCCATGTACGGCGAGTGGGCGCAGCAGCTCGTCGTCCAGCTCTCCGTCTTCCAGGCCATCGTCTGGCTCACGCTCCTCCTCTTCGTGCTCGAGATCAGGAAGGCCGCCATCGGCATGTACGTCGACGTGCCGGACTCGCCGGTCAAGGACGTCGAGTCCGCCGACACCGCCCCTGCCGCCGCCTCTGCTGCCACCGTCGTCGTCGTCCCCGTCAAGCCCTCGCTCTGGGCGCTCGTCAAGGTGGTGGCGCACAAGCTGTCGCGCAACCCCAACACGTACGCCAGCTTCGTCGGCATCACCTGGGCCTGCGTTGCCAACAGGTACGTACGTATTGCAGGCTTATACGCCACGTACATATGCAGTGCATGCAGCTTCGGTCGGTCGGTGATTGGTTAGAAATATGAAATTTTTAGCAAACTGCATGCATAGTACCTGTGTGCACATAAATATATTCAGTACAGTAAAAAGTTAGTAGGTGCATGCTGCACAACAGGCCCCTACAAACTGTTCTGTAGATGATTCTCTGCTGATTAACTTGCATGCATGCATGCTGATTCCATGGCACTCTTGTTGCTATGTGTGGCTCGGATTTGCCGGTTTAGCTAGTGCGAAATGTGTGGTAGGCAGCTAGCTAGCTACCAAAATTGTGGTCTGACGTGTAGCACACCTGAAGTGACATTAGAGACATATTACATGGCGATGGTGTTCTCTGATGTTCAAGCCAATGGCCCTGGCCCCAGAGATCTCAAATGGCCTAACCCATGTCAGCCATGAGTTTATTTATTTCTTGCCTGCGGTTAATGCTTGCCTCATTTGGGATTACGCCAAGCTCAAACATGTCTGACGATGGAATACTACTGCCTCTGCTCTTCTGAAACTGAACAGGCTGCACATCGAGCTGCCCAGTGCCTTCGAGGGATCGGTGCTCATCATGTCAAAGTCGGGCACAGGAATGGCCATGTTCAGCATGGGTGAGTAATTTCTGTCTCCTGAGAAGCTAGCCCCAGATATTTGTATATCTACATGTGTGCATACGAACACTGTGCATAAAAAAAAAAAACGTGAACACACACGATTTAATTTTACTAGATTAATTAATGGGTAAAGTCCAATTTACAACTTTCAACTCTCGTCAAAGTCTGGATTTTAACCTCGAACTCCAAAACCGGATAACTTTGGCCCTCGAACTCTTGAAACCGTTCACTTTTCAAACCTGGGCCGGTTTCGGGCGGTTTTGGCGGATAAACAGTACCTTTTGGTATTTTCGGAAGGCGTTGAAATTTTATATTATTTTTTTGAGCATCTTAACGTCCTTAGATGAAAAAACTCAAAACTACAAAGTTGTAGATCTTATTGAGAGCTACAACTTTGGTATAAAAAGTATTTTCATTTAACTCCATACAAAAATATATTAGTGCTCTAATGAGTCTTCAACACGCGATTATTATCGGAAATTTTATATTATTTTTCAAATTACTGTCAAAAATGAAAAAAAATTAAAACTATAAAGTTGTGAGATAATCTTTACATATAAAATGTATCTTCTCGATGAGATCTACAAGGGTTTTATAGTTTTAATTTTTTTCATTTGAGGACAGTAAGATGCTCAAAAAATAATATAAAATTTCAGCACCATAATAATAGATCTCTACTAACGCTACACTTGTCGCATTAGAGCACTAATATATTATTTGTATAGAGTTAAATGAAAATACTTTTTATACAAAAGTTGTAGCTCTCAATGAGATCTACAACTTTATAGTTTTGAGTTTTTTCATTTGAGGACGTTAAGATGCTAAAAAAATAATATAAAATTTCGACGTCTCTCGAAAATATCAAAAGGTACTGTTCATCCACCAAAACCGCCCCAGGGTTGAAAAGTGAACGGTTTCAAGAGTTCGAGGGCCAAAGTTATCCGGTTTTGAAGTTCGAGGTTGAAATCCGGACTTTGACGAGAGTTGAAGGTTGTAAATTGGACTTTACCCGTGATTAATTTGCCAATCTTTTCAGCAAGTACATTTAACATGTTCTGCCTGTCTCCGAAGATCTTACTACATATTGAAAAATAGCACTGAGTGAAAATTAATTTACGTTGCAAGCTTTAGCAGTGAGCTAATCTAGCTAGCAGTGTGTACTGTAGGATATGACTGAATATTGATATTCCTGTGAGGGGCAGTTTGGATCCTTTCATTTGGAGAAAGTAAAATATACTTAATAAATTAGGTTATTTGGCTTGAAATTTGACATTCCACCACTTTCCAAAGTTCATATATAAGTCTATCTCAAATTTATAGGATGCGAGATGGAAATTGATTCTATAGATTATTATCCTATGTTTCTACTTTGTAACTTATAACACGCTCTTCAACTCATCCCCTACGGTAGAAATGCAACACATAAGCATCTCTCATATAGCCAACAATAATATACAAATATAATTCATATATAACTATATTAGCTTAATTAATTTATGTTTAAATTATGATTATTAAAATAAATTTAATTCCAAAGATCCAAACAAGGCCCGAGAGTTATTCAGGGTCAGGCCTGCAACAAACTATATCTATGCTAGCTAATAATGCTAAAATGCATGGTTAGTCTCCACCATAAGTGCATGTACCCTAGTTCTCTTGAGTGACTTGTTATTCCCACTCATTTCAATTAATTCTCGTATCCAGTACTCTAGCCAACAATACATATATTCTATTCGATAATCGCCGCCATAATACAAGGAATATAATAATCCCCTAAATAAACAGGAAACGAACAAACGAAAGGCATAAATTCTGTCTGCCGCATGGATGCCGTTACGTATAGGAGTAAAAGAAAGGGAAAAGTGTTTTTAGTTTTTTACCCAGCCACGTATAGTGACTGGTGACTGACTGACAACTTTCTGATGAGGTCGTTTTCGTTTGCATCGCATGACGCTGCAGGGTTGTTCATGGCGCAGCAGGAGAAGGTGCTGGCGTGCGGGCCCAGCTTCGCGGCGCTGGGCCTCGTGCTCAAGTTCGCGCTCGGCCCAGCCGCCATGGCCATCGGCTCCATCGCCGTCGGCCTCCGCGGCGACGTCCTCCGCGTCGCCATCATACAGGTCTCGTAGCTTTCCTTTTATGTACGCATGCGATAGTCTTTAACTTTTACCACCACTTTTGACCAAAGTCTCTTAGACCCCGTTTGGACGTAGATATTCAGACTTAAGACATTGAAATTAGAACCGAGTTTTTTCAATTATGTTGTTTGGATATCTTTATCATTGAGGGATGGAATTGAAGGCCGTTTTCATGGTATTCGCCTACCACCAAATCTGCCCACCTTCAATACCGAGCTCAACCCCTCCGTATTGGACTGAATCGTGAGAACAGACTGCCCTTCTCTTCCTCCCCGCAGCCAGCGTCGACCGCCCCTTCTCTTTTCCTCCCGGTGGCCGGCGGTTCGACGCCCCTTCTCTTCCTCCCCGCAGCCGGTGGCCCCAAGACCCTTCTCTGCCCGAGCTGCTCCTCCTCCCTCTCTGCTCGAGCTGCTCGTAGCTCCTCCCCGCCATGGCCACCGCCAAGGGGCCTAGCTCTTCTCCGCCATGGCCGCCGCCAAGGGGACCAGATCCGCCCCGTCATGGCCGCCGCTGGGCTCCTCCCCGCCATGGCCGCCATCACGCTCTGCTCGAGCTTCGTCCCGCCATACCCTCTGTCGACCTTCGCCCGAGCTACGCCCAGCTCCGATCCGCCGGCTCCTCCGCGCCCGAGCTCATCACAGCAAAGGCCGAGGCCGCCTTCTCCTCTCCGTCTGAGCACGAGCACATCGCGGTCGGGGCAGCCTCTGCCTGCGCGCCCGAGCTCGTCGCAGCCAGGGCCGGGGCCGCCTCCGCCTCCCCCTGCGCGCTCAAAGCCGAGGCCGGGGCCGGGGCCACCTCCGCCTCCACCTGCGCGTGCCCATGGCTGGGGCCAAGGCCGCCTCCACCTCTACGCTCGAGGCCGTCGTGCGAGCGGTGGGGATTGGGGAAGAAGATAGTGAATTCGTAGAGGTGTACATCCAAACATGAAATGGTATTTGATGTGTCACTCGATTCCAGCTAGCAAATTCATCTACATCCAAACAACAGATTTGGTATTTAGTTCATTTTCAATACTAGCCTGATTTGGTAATGGTACCAATTCAATTCCAGAGTCTCCAATATCTACATCAAACGTACCCTCAGCTTACTTTTGACAAAACGTAGTACGTCGCTTGACGACGATCCCAACATAGCACGTACGGGTGATCGATGCATGCACATAGCACGCACGGCCATACCTTTTTTGGATATATATTTCATTCTACTTCAGTTTAGGGGGAAAACGATTTCGCAAGGTCATCAATCATGATTGCATTTCACCGGCATTAGATTTTTTTTTAGAACACGTCCGTTGACACGTTTTCCATTAAGAGGACCGGCATTAGATCTCATCCACAGAAATATTATCACACCAGCCGCCCGAGCGATTTTGTTTCAAGAAGAGAGCGAAGAGTCATGGTCGCTGCAAAACTGAAGGATAATAAAGTTCTGTTTGGATCTTTCAGCCGTTAATAGTTAGTTAGCTGTGGCTAACTATTAATTGCTATTAGCTGGATTGATACAACTAGTGAGATAGTTATTGATTGGGTATTCAGCTAATAAACAGCTAGATTTGTTTGGATCCATACAAGCCCTATGAATCCAAAGTTCCAAACAGAGCCTAAAGGTTGCCTCATAAGCATATAGGGTGGGGACAGTGCCATGGGAGGGACAACAGGAACAAATGGACGGCCTGTTCGCTGGTTGGTTTCTGGGCTAATACACCCGACTAATGTTGGTTTGTTATGAAAGAAAAATACTGTTGGTTGGCTGATAAGCCCTGACTGAAGGAGGCGAAAACCACACACGAATTCACGAGAGATTTGAGTCCATATATGCCAGCACCAGGACAGCACGGCACCACTAACTGCACCCACTTTGAGCTTTATTACGACCAGTACTGGTTGCTTGCACGGCCACAAACATGAACCTGCTAAATATAGCTTAAAAACTAAGCATGACCAAAGGCGCATCAACGTATTAATTACTCCCAATGTTCGTGCAGGTGCGCAATCCAGATAATACTTGTTATCACCACCATTGTAGTTTGATCAAGGTTATCCTGACCTTGAGCATTCATGAATTCATATCATTCAGAAACAGGGGTCAAACAATAAAGCATGCATGGATCAGGAACATGGAACACACAGACCGGTACTGCTGTTGTCTGAAAATGTTCAACGGCGCTTTTAGGGTAGTGTTTTCTTGACAAACTTATGATAAGAGAGAACATCATTGAAATCCGTCTCAAATTTTAAAATGTGTACACAAAGCAAACAGAGCTTTGTTCAAATAAAGTGCAGCATGGGCGTCATACCTCGTAAAGCATATGTTGTTGGAATGTTCTAGAGCCTGACCCCACAAAATTCGCAGTCATCTGCCAAGCAAAATGCCATGTCAAAAGCATCAACCTGGGAAGTCATCACCAACCACTCATCTGATGCTTAATGCATAATGATGAATCAAGCTATATAATGTTAGTTAAACACCATCACCAGTATTATAAGAGAAACATGTAAAGTCCGATGACATAAATAATTCTGCTGAAAGTTTTAAAAGCCAGTAGTTGCTGTTGTGGACCTTGCACTTGTAGGGTGCACCAGGGCAGGCCTACTCATCATGTCAGCTAATGCGCATTTCGCTGGAGATGAACTAACCTTGATCAAAATATTTGGTTTGCTTTCTGGGGGAAGCAAATTTTTTAATGAACACGATTATATAACAGAAGAGTTCTGTTTTCTGTCTGACTGATGTCTCTGTCATAACTTCATAATACCCCATTTAGACACTTCTAGCCCTATATACATATGATAGAAGGATGTAAAAGTGGTATGATCAGTTTTGCTCAGGGAGATAGGAGCTTCTGGATGTTCGAAGATAAACATTATTTCCACTTGTCATACTGGAGGTAACTAGGGGAGCCTTACATCAGAAATGGCCTAAAAAAATGTATGAACTCAAATCTGACACCAAGGACTGGATGCCTTAAAAGAGGTGTGAATTGCTCTTCCATCCAGATAGTGGGGTTCAAGATGGCAAGTTTATCAGCTAGCACCTGACGCTAGGCGGCTAGGGTTGCGTAGGCCCGATTTCAGGCAGATCGAGATTGTGGCCCCTTCCAGTGTCATTGTTTGCCTAGTGTAGGCCTTCTTAATTAATATATAATTCACAGCCCTTCTGCACGGTTCGTTAAAAAAGGCATATCACGATCATATGTGTACTATGTTAATCTCTTCAGATTTTATGGAACTTGTGCATAGCCTAACATTTGTACAAACATTTTGCAGGCTGCACTACCTCAATCCATCACATCATTTATATTTGCAAAAGAATATGGGTTGCATGCTGATGTTCTTAGTACTGCGTAAGTATTTTGATCTGGCTACAGAGTGGTAGTAGTTCAAGGTGTGCTCCTGCAATTTCTCGGTGTTAACCATATTGTTGCTCAATTTTGCAGGGTTATTTTTGGGATGCTTGTCTCCTTGCCGTTGCTAGTTGGATTTTATATTGTTTTAGAGCTAATTAGGTAGATGAGGGGGCATAGCCTTTGATATGTGACTTCCCTTGAAGCTGCTCAAACAATCATACTAACAAGTGCTATGAAATGCATCCTGCTTTCGTTCCTCATTGCAGAAAATGCAAGGGGATTCCTTTCAAAAAAAAATGCAAGGGGTTTATTGAGTACTATCCAATATGTTTTAACATGTATTATGTAAGAAGGATGCTTATTTCATTCTCTTATTCAAATGAATGTGTGACAGACAGACTTGATTCTGAATTTGTTATCACCGAGCCAGCCTAGGCAGTAAAAATTGATATATACTTTTTTAAAATCATATGAATATATTTGAAGTCACCTCACCCTCACTATATACAAGCCAGCCAAAATTTGCTCATATGGAAATGTATAAAAGGACAAAACTAAGAGACAAGATTAGAAAAGACTCCAACAGCATTACCTCAGTATACTTCTGATTATATTGCCTAATTCTTCACCACGGTCCTCTTGCACATGGTGCCCCGCCTTGCATAAGTCATTGCACAAAATAATATGAAATGAAGAAAAAGGAAGAAATAAATCTAGAAAATGTGGTAGTCGTTCATGCACAACCATTGTCCTTATGCATGCAACACGAACCACACTATCCCATGCACAAACAGTCATGAAAATGATTAAACTTGGCAATAGCTGGTTTTCATGACAAACCATAGGCAGCTCTACAATCTTCTGGTTTAGGCCTCCAAAAAAATCTTCCACCCCATCATAGCTGAGCCAACGATCTCTCATGCCCCAGCATACTGTTGTCTTTGTTTTCCACGAATTACTTCTTAATATGCTTCTCATGGATTCAATGTAAGCCTTAAAAACATCCAATTTAGAACATATGAATTAAACAAAGCAAACACAAAGAGATAGATGAGGGAAAACACCTGAAGGTCCTTTTTCATAGCTTTGCTTATTGCATTAAGTGCAAACCCAGAGGAACCAGAGACAAGGTATGGCCTTCTATACACCATAGCATCTTCTTCCTTCATCAAGTATGGACCACAACTAGTCAATACCTTATCACTAGCTCTGAGAGGATCCTGAAAGAATTCTAGTGAAGGAGTTACATCTGGACGCAAAACCAAAACAGTTATAGGGTTAAAATTCAGTTGAAATGGATGCCTGCTGACCTGAGAAAATATCTCGCCCAACAAGAAGTTGCTGAATGAAGCCAAGGTGGATGGAAGATTCACATGTTTATCAGTTATCTGAAATATAAAAATACTTTAAGATCATTGTACAATGATGAAGTTTTGAAGGCAGAGATGTATTTATAACCATAATGTCCCAGCAAAAGCTATGCACTAATTCAAAAAGGACCTACCGGTGGATTCACTAGTACAAGATGATTCAATTTGTCTTGATGTTCACTAGCATATTTGACTGCAATCGGAGCAAAGTAGCCCTGCAAAATTGACATTCTGATGCAACAAAGATCAAAGAGATGGATTCATAAAGACTGCCATAATGAGAAGAACCTGAACAACAATAGAGAGCTTATCAGGAGCAACAGCATTGACTAGAGATTCCAAGGATGAGGCATACTCTGAAACATAGGAGTTCACATTATTATGTCATCGAAAATGCATTGTTTGGGTGAAACATAATAATCAGTATGTGTCGATCATTTTACCATCAAGAGTATAGTCAAAACCATATTTTGGTTGAGGCTTATCAGAAAATCCAAACCCTGCAGACACAAACTCCTTTGCTTTCAAATTAGATAAATATGATTCTGCCGCCAATCCCAATACCAGGAAAAGAGTAGCAAAATTACACAAAATGGGTATTTAGAAGGTTATAGCGCTGTTGCATGATTTTACAGTAGACTTTGAAAATGACAAAGTACAATCAAATGCTGGCTAGTGTTTTTTGTTTTGGTGCCAAAGATGATATTTGGTACAATTGGTGACTTTTTGTGTTGGTATAAATACTCATCATGCATAACTGTCAATACTCCAAAACATTTTGTGCCAACGGCAACACTAATTGTCGGTGCGAAATGTGGCCGACAAGTAAATATTTGTAGTTTTGCCGTGCGTTGTGATCGGATGTGGCCTAGCACTCAATGACACAGGATTTATCCTGGTTCAGGCAATGGGCTTACGTCCAGTTGAGGTCGGTCGGCGACGAAGTTTTGCTGGGGGGTTACAAACGAATAAGGAATGAGAAGGGGGTGTTAGAGGCCCGGTCGGACTCTGAACCGAGTGGCCGTAGAGTGACGGGGGCTCTAACGTATGCTAAGTATTGGAGCGTATGCTCTGTGTGTCTCTAAAGCTTGTTGAGCTGTTGTGTTCTCGAGTCTTCGAGAGTCTTGAGAGAGAGCTAGCCTCGTTTTTCAGGAGAGAGTGCATCCCCTTTTATAGTTGAAAGGGATGGCCTTACAAGTCAGAGAGAAAGAGAGAAAGTGTATACGTGTGCTGCCTAGTCTTGTTGCTCACGCCATCGGGCAGGATGGATACGCCGCCAGTACCACAATATCATCATTTATGCCCCAGAAAACGCGTGGCTCACCGTGTGTTCGCTCGGTATGCAAAACGCCGCCTACAATATCGCTTTGTGGTCCGACGCGTCTGGAAGGTTGTATAGTGTCCGTCTGTCATCATGACTGGAGGCACCGTCTTGCAAAAGCGCAGGTATGGCAGGTACGATCCTCGTTATGCGGTTGACTTGAGCGCCTTACCTTATCTCGCTCGCTTTGCTCCCTGTGCCCACACCGAAAGCAAGCGCCCCCCGGTCGGTCGTTCTTAGTCGTCCCCGACCGTGTCGGTCGGGAAAGAGCAGCGAGCAGAGATCCGGCGTATCCTTGGTCGGAGAAAGAGGTCGGGCGAGGCGGAGCCCCAACCCAGAGGTCGGGCGAGTGCGGGGCCTGCCCCCAGAGGTCAGAGGTGTCGGTCGGGGACCGGATCGTGGTCTTGGCCTGTTATTGTGTATCTGGGCCGGCCCAGACGTGTGCTGTTGTTGCGCCGCCTGCTGGGCCGAGTTTTGTAGGGAAGCGGGTCCATTGGGGACCCCGGGTTTATGAACCCGACACTAATATATGCAGGACTTTTGTTTCCCTGACAACTCAACAGACTACTTTGTATCAGAAGATTTTTAATTAATGAAACAGCAGACATGTATGTAAGTGCTCACCGAGCCAATCAAAAGCAATGGCATGATATTTGTCTGACAGTACAGGCATCACATTGCGGTAAGAGTATGCCTGTAATGAAGTGTGGTAGCAATCGTTTAAAAAAAATGTGGTAGCAACAGCCATCATGAAACCATAAATATCAGGACATTATCAGTGTAACTTAAAAGTGCTACTTTGATTATTGACGCATCAATTTGCTGATTCTGGCATTAGCCAATCTTCAGTATGGCACATGAAACTGAGGTGAAGACTAGTTTTAGTGGATAGCTGTGCCACTACGTTCGCTGCTTCTTTTAGAGTTGATAGTGGTTCGGTCGTGAATTGTCTGTATGTAATTGCTTAATTGTGAATTCTGTTTGTTCCCTGTGAAACTAGTTTTGCAGGGATCGTGTTGGTTTTGGTAAGCATTGGCTTACTACGACTATTTGTTGTAACTCTTCTTTCCTCTTAATGAAAAACGTGCTTAGGCACGGTCACGAAAAAAAAAACTGAGGTAAAGACATATCTCGTCCTTTCAGTCTACCAGTTTGCTAGTCATGCAAGAAAAGTGCAAGCAATAATAAGCAGATAAAAGCCCACCTGCGATGGCAACCCGTGAATTAAAAGCACTTTAGGATTAGAAGAGCTCCCAGCCTCCATACAGAACCATCTGCATCACAATGAGAACACAAATGAGAGCTGTCTCCTGTAATGTATCAACACACTTCTCAAGAAAGTAGACACCTGACATGAAAATAAAAGATCGAATGCAATACACATTTTTGTACTTGACACCCTGCTAACCACTTACTCAATTCACCTGAAAACGTCATCAGAAGATTGAGATCCTGATCCCATCGTCAGGCCAAAGAATGGATCTTTTGCTTTCCCTTTGGCCCCATATACTGGGTAAGCGTTTACCTGCATTGCAGTTTAACGCCATCAGATCAGAATTGAACGTTCCTACAGCACCTAATGCATTCGTAGCTAATTACACCACACCAGCACATGCGCAAACACACGTGTCCACACTACAAAGGTAAAGGTGCTAATATACGCCCATTTTTCAGAGCATTCGCCAATTGCAAAACTATGAAAGGAAGAAAGTTTCACTCGAAAAGGAAAAGCAGAAAGTTTCACTCAAAAAAGGAAAAGCAGAAAGTAGTAGCATACCATTTTCCCTTGAGCAAACCACTCGTCTGACTTACTTGGTCCGTCCCCGTACTTCCCTGCAACAATCAACACAAAATACAAGAAAAATATAACAATAGCAATCAATTCGAATCGAACCCGGCTGATAAAGCCCAGAATTCGCCAAATCCCAGACTCACCTCCACTGAAAGAGAAGCCATCCCCAATGGACTCCTCCGCATCGATCAAGTAATAATCCTACACAAAACAAAATGCACAAACAAACTAAATCGCATACACAAATGCAGCAATGAAATATTATGGCCCGTATCAGCGTCGCCGGTACGGTTGTGGACAGCACGAAACCTCGTCCTTGGGGAGCGCGGCGCGGCGCCAAGAGGTGAGCCCCCTTGGCCGGGTGCGGCAGGGAAGGGTGGTGCGGAAGCGCGGCGAGATTATGGCGGGGCCAACTGCGGCGAGCTGCGGCCCCATTGGAGGTGCGTGATGCTGCCATGGGGGACCCGAATCCAGCGGTGTTTTGGAGGGAGGAGCCGAGGAGGCGAACCGTAGATAGGGTTTGGTTGGTTCGCGCGCCTCCCGTCACAGTTTTCTGTGCGGGGATAGGCTGGGTTGAGTTCGTGAAATGAAAATATATTTGACGTCATATCGAATGTTTGATATTGGAAGGGGTTTTTAAATATTAATAAAAAAATTAATTATATAGCTTGTCTGAAAACTGTGAGACGAATTTATTAAGCATAATTAATCTATCATTAGCGCATATTAGTACTGTAGCACTTATGGCTAATCATGGACTAATTAGTTTTAAAACATTCGTCTCGCGATTTACAATTAAATTGTGCAATTAGTTTTTTTTATCTATATTTAATACTCTATACATGTGCCACAAGATTCGATGTGATAGTTTGAGGTGAAATTTTTTGAAAACTAAACCAGGCCTTAGTGGCTCACCGGCTCTAGCCCAGTTTTCTTTTTGGGCTATCTGTGTTGTGGGAGGAAAAAGTCCACGTTGCCTCCTCAACTTTCGTGAAAGTCCGATTTTTCTCCCTGAACTTCAAAACCGGGCAAAACACCTCCATCAACTTTTAAGTAGTTTTAAATGTGGTTTTGTCTTTTTTTATTTATTTCCGCTGAATCTTTGAAAAATCACAGTAAATCACAGAAAAATCATAAAATGAAAAATCTAAATTTGTTGGACTCCACATGAGTAGATCTACATAGTGAACATATAATATGGTATGTTTTAGTATAAAGTTTTGTTGTGGCTTTAGATCTATGCTTTTATGTAATTAATTAGAATAATTTATAACTACAGTTCTATGGTCCAATTGTGATAAAAATTTTATGATAGGCTAATTATTGTATGTTTAAACTATAGTAAAAATTTTATACTCATTGAATCATGTATAGGTTAGTTATAGATTTATTTATATTTAACAAGCATAAACCTAAATAAAATCTATAACTAAGTTATCCATGATCCAATAAGTATGAAATTTCTACTACAGTTTAAGCATACAAAATTAGCTCACTATAAAAAAATCACCATAATTGGATTATAGAACCGCAGCTATGAATTATTTCATTTAATTACAGAAAAGTATAGATCCAAAGCCACAATAAAAACTTTGTACTAAAGCATACCATATTATATGTTCACTGTGTAGATCTACTTATGTGGAGTCCAACAAAATTAGAATTTCCATTTTATATTTTTTTTTGTGATTTACTATGATTTTTCAAAGATTCGGCCAAAATAAAAAAAAAAAGAAAAAGACAAAACTGCTTCAAAACCGCTTATAACAGGGCTAGGGAGGTAAGATAAACGGTTTTAAAAGTTGAGGGATGTGTTTTGTTCGGTTTTAGAGTTTGGAGAGAAAAACGGACTTTCGCGAAAGTTGAGTGAAGTAACATGGACTTTTTCCCTTCTTAAGTGAATTTATTTGAACTTGTAAACTTGAAAATCTTTTTTTTTTGAAACCTTCGTCGAAGTTAATACTACATTTGTCCCTAAAGAATACAATCACGGATTGCGTGCTAGCTAAAGTGGTTTACATTTGACTAAGTTTCTAGCGATTAATATTCACATTTATAACTCCAAATTAATTTATTAGGATAATATATTTCATAATTAATCTAATGATATTTATTTGATATTATAAATGTTGGCATTTTATTTTTTATTTATAATTAGTCAAACTTAAAAAAAACTAAAATATGCATTGTGCTAAAATTACATTTTTTTGTAGGAATGAGAGAGTAGGAGTAGTTTGTAAATCACAACGTGGGACCTTAGTATAATTTTGGGAACTATAATTTAGGATGGAAATAACTTATTGAACATTCGAACCTGAAAACTATTGCAAGCATAAAGTCAAAAACCTAGATGTGAAGTGCTCAACGGAAACAATCGTACCTGAAACTCTTTCAACGATATACAGTCATCATCATAAGAAAACTCTTGCAAGCATTAAAGCATTCAATATTGATAAACCTGAAAAGTCTTACATGCATTCAATCAGAACTTGAAATATATTGCCAGAACCTGTGGTGAACCTTTAATGAAAGGTCTCAGGCAACATTCACATAATAGAAACCAGAAGAAATGCAAACCAAACCAAGCACACAGATTTAAGTTTAAACATCACTTATTTATAATTATAAGCATACTGCTGCACCAACAACCGTTCTTGGTAAAACACTTTTGAGACACAACCCGTCCATGAAATTGAACTCGATTACAAGACACAAACCACAAATACTTCAAAGGGGACACCCTCCATGGCAGAGACCAGAGACACAAAGACGACGCAGGTACACAACAGCAGCTTCGACGACCAATGGCTTACTGACCACCACGGAGACGAAGCACCAGGTGGAGGGTGCTCTCTTTCTAGATATTGTAGTCAGCGAGGGTGTGGCCATCCTCCAGTTGCTTGCTGGTGAAGATCAGACGCTGCTGGTCCAGGGGAATGCCCTCCTTGTCCTGGATCTTGGCCTTGACATTGTCGATGGTGTCCGAGGACTCCACCTCAAGGGTGATGGTCTTGCCGGTGAGGGTCTTCACGAAGATCTGCATGCCTCCCCTAAGGCGGAGGACAAGGTGAAGGGTGGATTCCTTCTGAATGTTGTAATCAACAAGGGTCATGCTATCCTCCAGCTGCTTGCCGGCAAAGATCAAACATTGCTGGTCTGGGGGGAATGCCCTCCTTATCCTGGATCTTAGCCTTGACGTTGTCGATGGTATCCGAGGACTCCACCTCAAGGGTAATGGTCTTGCCAGTCAAAGTCTTCACAAAAATCTGCATACCTCCCCTAAGGCGAAGCACCTGATGGAGGGTGCTCTCCTTTTGGATGTTGTAGTCAGCAAGCGTGCGACCATCCTCAAGCTGCTTACCAGCGAAGATAAGCCTCTGCTGGTCCGGGGATACCCTCCTTGTCCTGGATCTTGGCCTTGACATTGTCGATGGTGTCAGATGACTCAACCTCAAGGGTGATGGTCTTGCCAGTCAAGGTCTTGATGAAGATCTGCATGCCTCCCCTAAGCGCGGAGCACCAAGTGGAGGGTGCTCTCCTTCTGGATGTTGTAGTTAGCAAGCGTGCGCCCGTCCTCGAGCTGCTTGCCGGCAAAGATGAGCCGCTGCTGGTCTGGGGGGATGCCCTCCTTGTCCTGAATCTTAGCCTTGACGTTGTCAATGGTGTCAAAAGACTCCACCTCAAGGGTGATGGTCTTGCCGGTGAGGGTCTTAACAAAGATCTGCATCTGTAGAAGAAAAAACAAGCAACATGAATAAATATACAGCAGTAGACAGTCAACAACAAGAAACAGATATGCATGCTAATCACATAATAGAACCAGCAAAACTGCAGCAACATGTCACCATCCAAGTAAATAAAAGAGCATGCATGGGCACCAAGTAGATAACAAGTAATCATTAGTAGCAGCATATATCTTCATCTATCTAGGCATGCATATGAAACGAATCAACATGTAATAATGCTCAGTAGCAGGATATAACCTTCCATCTAGCTAGGCATGCATATGAAACGAGTCAACATCCATGTATCTTGATCTATCTAGGCATGCATATGATACGAATCAACATGATAATAACGCTCAGCAACAACATATAACTTCCATCTAGACATGCATATGAAACGACTAAGCATGATAATAACGCTCAGTACCAGCATATAATTTCCATCTATCTAGGCATGCATATGAAATGAATCAACATGATAATATGGCTCGTTAGGTAAAAGCTACGGTCTGAACAAGTAACAGAAAAGAGCATATTGACTCCATCACCGTAATTATGAACATATTTGGTGACACGCAGGTACAAATCAAATTTGAGACAACTATTTCTAGTCTAATCTAGAGCTAAAACTCAACCAGACTTGGGACAAAGTCAATCGGACAAATCATGCGCACAAATCTATCGAGGAACATAGAACCAGGTCACAAAACCTACACCAAGAATATGGAAAAGCACGACCAGATCTATCCCTACGCAGCAGCCAAAGAAATCATGAGAACAATCCAACCTATGAACCGCTTACAAGCCAGCCATCTACGAACAGAAACTCGCAATCTAGATGGGAAGGGGAGTACTCGCCAATCTAGATGGGAAGGGGAGTACTAAGCACAGAGAAGATGAGAGGGGGAGGAGAGGAGAATCGCCGTACCTTGAAGCGGGGGATGGATTGACGAGGCTCATGAGAAGAAGATCGATTGGGATTGGGATGGGGCTATGTGCTCCTTGCTCCGAACAACACAAGACGAGATGAGATTGGGGAAGGAGGTGAGGGGTGGCTATTTATGTTGGTGGAGAAGGAATCACCGCGTCGTGGGCCCATGGCGGTTCCGTTCCGTGCGAGAGAAGTCCGCCACGCAATTTCCAGGAGCCCGCCACGCAAGAGTCCAACGCGAACATGGAACGGAAGGCGAGCCGGACCTGAGAAACGGAGGAGAGCGGAGCTCCCGAGAAGGAACCAGTGACGGAGTGGACACGGAGACGTCGGACCATCTGTTTTGGTCTGCTGGTTTGTTGGTTGGTGGCCGTTAGACTCGACGCTGTTAACGCGTTCTCCCGTGATTCCGTCCATGTTTACCGACACTGAGACGTGTGGCCCAGGAGTCAGAAAACTTTTTTCTCTTTTTTCTTTTTTTTGAAACGATATAACCTCTCTTTCATCCGACTGTGATCAAGATGAATATGATTGCGATTAAACAAATGTAGTATGATATAATCGGCATTTATGCCGTGTTCCATGGAGTGCTCCCCGCTCTCGGTCACTCTGGTAATACTCAACACTTTGGGTCAACACAAGAACGTAAAATAGGGGGAATTGCTGCACCTTGTTTCCCGCGGCGGGGGCTCGCACCGTCTGGACGTCGCTCGCGTCGTTCTACCACACGCGGGACCGCTTGCGCCCGCTCGACGGAGCCCCAACAGCTGCAATGAGCGGCTATGGCAGATAGGTCCCATTACAACCTGTGCAACACTAGATTTATTTTTGTAACATACGTCCAGAACTGCCGAAACACTTGCAAAAACAATTTAAAGTCACTGCAAACATATGCAACAACCAGATAAAACACTTGCAACAGCATAAGTCTAAAAATAGATGAAACATATTTGGAACAAACGCTTGCAACATACACATATGCAACATCCGGATCTATTTTTGCAACATCCATATGAAACACTTGCAACATACCTTTAAAACATCTGAAACACTTGAACACATACGCTTGTAATGTGCGCTTTTAGCGTAACATCTACTTGCTGCTTGAATGAATGGAGGCTCGTCGACGCGGTGTTCGATGCCGCCGAGTGGCGCGTGGGGATGCTAGTGGGCGGGCGGGTGCATTGCCCGTGGTAAGCGGTCAGCAACGATAGGGGCGGGCGGGTGCGGTCCCCCGCGGCAAGGCGCCCCCCTGTGGAGGCGGCTGCGCTGTCCGCGGTGAGTGGTTGCGCTGTAAGCGGCGAGTGGCCCCGCTAGAGAAGGCGAACGGCCGACGAGCGGCGTGGTGGAATCGAACACGACGGTCGAATGGCGTGGTGGAGAACGCCGCAACAAGCGAGGAGGAAGAGGAATGTGTCTATTTTTTTTTACATGGAGAAACTGTGAGGGGAGCAGGTCTATTGGGCTGGTCCACAGATCTAGGAAGAGGCGTCCGGACGAATAGATTTCCTACACGGCTACACAGAGCATTACCAGTAAGAGGAGGAATGAAATTTTGGGCTTGTCTGACTCTTTGTAGCCGCTGCTTGATTGAAAAAATCAGCTTGTAAGTACAATCTACTCTCTACTAGCCGCTGCTTGCTTGCCTCTTTCTAGCCATTGCTGCATACCTTTGGAGAGTAAACACACCATCCATCCATGTCCGCTGCCTTTATCATCTCTCTTCCATTTGTAGATCAGGCAATCCCTCGAGAGCTGTGACACACTTCTTGATGTTGTAAGGATCTTCCATTTTATTCTCTTCTATAGTTGCAAATCACTCAATATCTTTCTTTTTGAGCATTAGGTACCTCTCCTGGAAATCATTAGTTGATCTAGTGATTTTAGTCTGGCTGGTTTTCTGTTTTTTTGGCTCGCCTAGCATCAACCGACTCTGGAGTTGAACTGCTAGATGGCCAGGAAGTGTGACGTTGAGTTTCTAGGAACTGTTCTGGAACAAATGTCTCTAAATTTGAGGAATTTGGTGGATGTGCTTCTTCTGGTGATGCATTAAAAGTAAAGTCTTTTACTTGATGAAGGACTGAATTCATCATCACCAAACCAATTAGAGTATCATCCCTAGTCCCCTCGACATCAAAATGCAAGGCTGATGCACCATCAGCATCAGGTACATTGCAGTGGCAGTGAATGCAATGCAGGAACTTCTGAACATACTTTTGCCTTGCTCGCATGGTCCATTCCATGGCAACTTCTTCCTTCGGCATAACGACCTGCATAAATTATGTACGCAATATTTAAAAAAAAATTATGAGTACAACAATGTGTATAGATAAATATAGAGAGCATGGTCCATGAACTGAAACTCACCATCATATATATAAAGAGTCTAAGTCATCGAATTATGGAAATGATTTATCTCGCCATCGAAGAAGAGCGTCTTTGTTTCTACGTTTCCCTAGTCCCTTCCAAACACTCTCTGGTGCTGTCACCATCATCCTACTGGAATCCCAGCCAAAATCACTTTCTTCTCTCAAATTCTTTATAATCCGATACTGTTACTTCAAATCCAGCCTATTCCTTTTGTTTTACTTGAGCAACGGTGAAGGCTAAAGTAAACCTTGAATTGAATTGACCAACCATACTAGTCCATGCCTCCTTGCTCCTTGCACTGTGTGTCCGAAATCTAGGTAAATCATGTTGTTCTAAGAGTCCAATTAGATAAAGGTTCATCTGGTGGTTCCAATTTGCTCTAGCATCCACAATTTTTCAGTTCCAAAATAACATAGGGAAAGATTACTGTTGTAATTGAAAATTTTGCAAAAGGGGAAGGCACTTTCGTTGTATGAAAAACAAACTTTCTGTAGTTTTACCATGCAATAAGAATTTCATCGGCTGAAGTTTTCCACAAGTGATAGTTCTGAATGCTTTTAGTCTGAGAAAAAAAAAGGTGAAATGCTAATAGTACTAATTACATGATTCATTCTTGTACAGACTGATTACAACTAGGCATGCTGAGTAGATGACAATCGCTTAAAAGATGAAATCCTGAAATGCTACAGACTCCCAATAAGTATTGTTTACAGGTTTAGTTTATAAAGGCAACAACTGAGCATAGGATAGGTTCAGTTCCTCCATTGATATTCAGTTTGTAAAGGCAACAAATCAGCATAAGGAACCAAATTGTAATCACTAGAAATATTTTTCTTGTATATATATACACGTATCACCATTTATCCCCAATCTCTGAAACTTCTTGTACCACTCTAGTAACTAATTACCACTGAAATTCTCCTGAACTGAAAGCACAGCATCTCTAGTAATAGCTAATAGTACAGAAAATAACCTAGTTTCTATGCTGTTCTTCATCCGGATTCCGGAGACCTTGGAAGCAAGCCAGTCTCCAATTCTCTAAAGCAGCCATATGTAAGCGTATATTGAGATTTGAACAACGTAATGTGACAGGAATTTCATGATAAAGAATCAAACTCCAGCATATATATCAGAAAGTTCCGGTGTGTTTTGAATAGAGCCAAATTAAAGTCGGCTACCTGTTGCCAAAATCATAGCATCAAATCTCCACTGAACACAAACCGAAGGTAGCTAGGATGATCGATTGGACGACGACTACATAAATTTCAATAGGAGAAAACATCTCAAGAATGGAGAGATACCCAACATCAAGCATGAACGATGCAGTTTAAAGGAGATATATACACACAGGGGAAGATTTTCGTGCTGTGCATGGGAACATAATGTTCCTCAAGTGCAGCAGCGTTCTGTCAGAATTAGCAATTTAGCTATTAGCACCTCTACTCTCTACTCTTACAATGACAAGCCAAGGCTTTTGCAGATGTGCAGATTGGCTTGGGTTTTGCAGTTTCATCTGTGCCTGGCGGCTTGGTCCTCTGTTCGTGTCCATGGCTTCATCTCCAAAACTTTGCAGACTACAGCGATCGACCTTGCCTGGCATGCATGTCATACGGATTGCGTCCTCAGCCTCTTGGCCAGCACCTCTGCATCATCTTGCACCTCATCCACGTGTAGTGTTCTCATCCTATCCGTCAGCATCTCTGCATCCGCCGCCATCTCGGCCGCCGGCGGACAGTTGATCTCTCGGACACGGCGGCAGCGCTTCTGGCGCCTCCTGTGCGTGATCATCGCGTCGACGTCCAGCACCCCTCTCATCTCCTCCAAAGCCGTGCGCACCGTGACGATCCCGTCCACCTTGGGGCTCCTGCCAAAGCCGCTCGCTCTCACCATCTCAAGCAGCGTGGTCTCCCGCGAGATCGCTTCCTCCAGGAGCGACCCGATCGTCCGCAGCACCGTGAGCAGTCCCTCGGACGACGCGTCCGTTCGGGTGTCCACGAACCTCCATCGGACTTTCCGGTCCCCGGCGCCGACGACGCGTGCCAGCAGGTGGACCGCCGCCGGCGAGACGCTGAGAGTTGCGCAGGAGGGAGAGGGACCCGGGTGATTATTCTTGATCTGCTCGACGCACGTACGCCCGTCGTCTGGTCCTCCTGCGAGGGCGCAGCGGCTGTAGGGCAGGCGGATGCGGCAGTGCGTGGAGCTGGCGTCGACGTGGACCAGAGGCGAGTATGGGTCGGCGGGGTCGACGGGCGCGCTGACCTCGACGACGCTCTGGCTGCCCTCGGGCGGCGCGATCTCGAGCAGCGCCGTGTATGCGTAGTCGATGATGTTGAGAGCCGTCCTGTCCAGAATCTCAGAGGGGCGGTGGCCGGTGAGAAGCTGCAGCACACGTGAAGCACTCCGGCGGCGATTATTAGTAGGTGGTGGTGGTCGTCTTGGTTGCTTGGTCTCACCTTTCACGGGGACGGGGAAAAGGGTGATGGAGAAGGAATCTGGTCTAGGCATAGTGAACGACTTGACAAGATTACTGACGCCCGGACTCGACGCATGGAGTTGTACGTGCGACGGCATATATATGATGAACTAGCACTAGCAAGTCCGGTGGCGTGGCGGTGCCGTTGCCGGTTCGCATCCGATCCAGAATTCCAGACTCCCCCAACAGCACGTGTTCGACTCTCGTTTCTCCCAGTCGTTTGGGCTGTTTTAATTTTCACATGTCGTCCGGAGTCCGGACTCAAGACATGATCCATCCATCTACCAAGGTCGGTCCTAAGATTTTCTTTTTGATTTGAAAACCTATAATCTAAGCCGTAGAAACAGAGTACAAATTAAAGGTTAAGAAAACACCTGATTATAGATTTGTAGTACTTTATTTATTTATGGATAGGCAAAATATGTATTGGAAACTGTGTACGTCTTTGGTGGATGGAAATTCAAAATAAAAAAAAACGCATTTCGGTTGCCCCTGTTTTTTGAACTTGAGACATCCATAGTGCATAAAAACATGTACCCACATACAAAAATTGAGATGTAAACTCAAACTAGAGAAATTCATACAAAAATGACAAAAAAATCCTTACGAAATTTGCCTTCTAGGTGTACATGCACCTCAAATTTGTCATCTTTATATGATTTTTCAAAACCAGTTTGTATCTCAACTTTTGTATGAGTACATATTTGGAGCACTATTGATGTGATAGATTTCAAAAAAAATTTGAGTGTCTGATTTTTTTAATACACATTACCAGAATGTGGATTCACTATGCCAGAACAAGCAATCACTACTGGATTGGAACCCTCCATCAATGTCGGGTCGGAACCTCCCATCACTGCAAGAATTGCATCCAGTAGAGGATAATCGGTTTTCTAACCCCGCAATGATAACACAATATTTATCACTCATGGTTCAAAACGTCAAACGACATGGTAAGAACTCCCTCTTTGATTGTGCGCAACGAGTGTAGGCAGCATCGGAGTTCAAGGTTAAGAAGCAAGACAGTCCCAACTATGACCACATCTTCTACAAGTATTCAGATCGCAAGGTTAGGTTTTATGGCCTTGTTTTTGTTTGATTCCTGACCATTTCTTGTGATTTTCATTAGATGTTCATGTTTTGATGGTCTTTCAGGGGGATGGTAGTGGATGCCCACGCAAGAACTTTAAAAAAAAAAAAAAGGTTACATCAAATTTCTTTACCCATGCATGCTTATTCCCTTGTATAGACCACAGGCAAGAACGGGGAAAAACAATCTGTACATCATATATAGAGCTCTCTGAACCTGTAAACTAATGCGGTGTATGATCTACTACCATCTTCGATCTGGGCAAGGTCAACCTGACAGCTACCAACTACTGTACTTCCCTGCACTGCCTCGTCCCGTCCAACGGTCAGCCGGTGGTCGCCGCCGAGTTCAGGTAAGGGTCGGTCCAGCACCCGTCCTCCGCCACGGCCTTCTTCCACCTCCTGTTGAACACCTGCAGCTCGGTGTAGGACCGCTGTCTCACCGCTAACCGGTCTGTCCCCAACGCCGACGACGCGGAAGCCGACACCGTCGCCTTGCCGCCGTCGCCGAGCGTGGGGATGCCCCGGTGGAGCACGTACTGGCTGTCGACGACGCCGACGTTGCGGCTCCGGTCGCCCTGCGCGCAGTAGCCGAGCTTGTAGTCCATGCCCCAGGCGTAGACGAGGTCGTTCTGGATCATGTGCCACGCGCACCGCCACGCCGCGCGAGAGAACACGGGCACCATCATCTCCACCCACCCCGTGCACGGCGGGCCCGTGCTGTTGCCGTAGCACCTGCCGTGCCCGTTCGTCTTGTAGTACCGCCGGTGGACGTCGCCGCTCCGCGCGCGCGCTGTGAGCCGGTGGTGGATCTGCGACCGGCGGTCCAGCGCCGGCTGCGAGATCTCGAGCCCTTCCTTCCTCACGATCCGCAGGTACCTGAGCGGGTCGAAGCTGTCCACCTCGATGTCCTCATCCCAGAGGAAGACGTAGTCGTAGTCCACCACCAAGTCCGGGTGCAGGAACCTCTTGGCGAACCACCACTTGGTCTGGTCGCGCACGGCGACGTGGATCGCGCGGCCCGACCACTCGAGGTCTCGCCACCCGTCCACCTCGCCGTCGTAGTGGAACAGCATCACGGTGAACTTGGCCTCCGGGAACTGACGACACGAGAGCAACATACATACAGCACGGTGATCACTGATCAGTCAGGTCGTCTGTGCGTCACGATGGCATGCAGGCACGCTGCTAACCTTTCTACTATATCTGACGAGCATGCATAAACTGAACAATGGAAGGCCCTGGCCCTGGTACCTACCTTGGAGACGAGCTTGTCGACGACCGCCTTCTGCTTGATGCCGACGGGGATGGCGAGGAGGCTTTTCGACTGCCTGCCGTTGCCGTTCTCCTTCCGTTCAGGGTTGCCACCCAGCGACTCCGTCTCGAAGTTGGACTTGTCCTGCACGATGCCCCTCGGCAAGGGCTCGCTGCCTGGAGGTCTACATTTATTCTGAAGAAGAGTTTTCAGCACAAGGAATTTTCAGTAACTGCTGTTGTAAAACTCTCATCAGCTGTCAATTTCTCATGGATAACATGGCAACAAAGAGACCATCTTTGACCTCACAGATATCGGGTTCCTCTGCTGGCTCAGCGCGCAGCTCGCTCGTCACTGAAGGCCTCAGCTCGCTAGTCGCCGGATGACTCATCTCCACTGCTGCAATCACTCCTTTTGGTTGCAACTGCAATATGGACAGACTCTGCAGAAACAAGTTGCGCAGGAATGAACAACTTTCAGAATTCAGAGACCACACCAGCTGCAGACATCCAACCCAAGAAAACATTGCCTAGATGTCACAAGTCACAACGCACCTCCTTATGATCAAGCGTGACAATTGCACCGGCGACGAATATCAGCACGAAGAAGAAGACCAGCGCCGCCGTCGGCGCGACGCTGAAGAACCGCTTCTGCCACGCATCGTTGGAGATGGGACCCTGCGGCGGGCCGTCAGAAGGAACAATGAGCGAGGACATCATACGTGTAGTTGCAATGGCATGGCGTCAAGATTCAACATGTCTGAATTCTCAACTACTGAAACTAGACTTGACCAGAAAGCAAGTACTTCTGGACTCTGGTGGAGGAAATCTGTTTAGGAAGGAGAAGGAGAAGCCAAAGTCTATTCCAGGGAAGAAAACCCAGTCCTGGAAGGTAAGCTATACTAAAACTCGCCCTGAAATCTACTGCAACTGCAAGTGTGACCTCCACGCAAAGAAACTCGCTGTGGTTAAAAGATCAGAAACCCCAGCATGCTGCACGAGCTGTATTCAGAGACCAGAGGAGCAAAGCATCCGAAAGACACTGCGTGCCTGACTCAATTTTCAAAGAGAATTAGGGTTTTACATAGGTCTCATCTGCTAAAAAAACATTTTCTTTTCAATGTGTAGAAACAAACTGTGTCAGGTTGTGACAGACTGACACGTCTGTTCGCTTGAACTTATCAACCGGCTTATCAGCTAGAATCTATAATATTTTTCTCTCACAACAAAACAGCTTCAGCAGGCTTTAATACCAGCCGAACTAACTGATAAAGCACGTGTAAAGGAAGGCAATTAGTTCTCCACTGGACACGAACTAACTGATAAAGTACATGTAACTGTCAACGATTGTTTCGTGGCAAAAAAAAAAGAGAGTAGGATTATGAAATGGAAGTGGTAAAATTTCAAGGGATCACCGCGCGGTGAAAAACGGCGATTGCAAATACGAGGAATCAACCACAGAATTCAAACCTGAACATGAGGCACCCCCATATGCAGGAATATCAGGGCTAACTGAATTCCCAGTTACTAGTCGAATTAAAGAAGGAAACTGGTTTCTGTTTCATTGAACTTCCACCTCCAAAGGCAGCAAGTACCAGAACATTTATCTGGGGACTGTTGAAAAACTTCTCGTAGTACCTACCAAATTTGTCAACGGAGAAGAACAAACGGAGAATTCTAGATACGAGTTATATACATCAAAAGGTGATAGAAGCACGATTTAGTTTTCTCCTGGGGATCGCAAAAAATCATTCTTTGAATGGAATTCAGTGAACTCCTTTACCGAATCAGTGATACAACAGTATCGGAACAAACATGCTGAAGAAGCGAATCGAATAAATTTCAGCCGACTAATCACTTTTAAAACGCAATCGGACAATGGATTATAGCAAGAAATTCTTACAAGAAAATTCAACACGTGCTCAGAAACCTTGCAGAATTCCGATTCTCGAGCTCCTGAACTGAACAAACTGAAAGAAACGAGAAACCAGCAGCGGAAACAGCAGAGCCGAGAAAACTGAGGGGAGGCCGTTAAGCCTTCTTCGTCCTCAGAAAAAAAATCATCCCTCAATCCAAATCCTATCGATTAGTCTATCAGAGAAAGCTAAAACGCTGGAGAAATGGTATGGAAGATTCGGCGAGGAAAAAAAGAACTGAGGAGAACAAGGAATCGCCGTACCATCGCGGGAGGATCACGAATCCGTTGGGAAGTTGCTGCCGCTGATGATGATCATTTGCGGCCTGGAGCAAGCAATCCAAGACTGCGCCGCAATAGGAATTTTGTGATGCGAGGAAGAAGCCGGAATTGGAAATGAAGAGGCAGAGGAAGAGGAGTTGGAGAGTTAATGGAGGGATATTTTTAATGCTCTAGCCCCTCCCGTCCCCTCTCGTCGGCTTTCGGTTTCATTTCATACTAGTGTATTTTCCCATTAGACCCCTGATACTTGGTCTATTTCCTAGAATGGCCATTTCTTGGCTCAAGTCTTTTTACAATAGAGAGGAGACTAAAGATATGGATTGAGCTGCCAAAATGAAATAGATATATTAGTGATAGCATGAGATTGTGCCAACTTCAATTAATAGAGATGAGCGCATGTTTACTAATGCGAGACTAATGATAGTGGAAACATGCTTTTGTCATCTTTTTGGTCTTTTTATTATACCATTTTTTTCTCGAATAACAAAGGCCCTGTTCGCTTGAGCTACTTTTCAGCCATGGAATAGTGTTTTTCTCTCACAACATTTAACATAAACATCAGCATAAGCCAAATTTCAGCATAAGCGAACATCTGTTTAATTTACGTAACATTGTATTAAGAGGGAGTTTGAACATACAAACAACGTGCTTTTGATGAGCACTATAGGAGGTCGATCTAATACAGCCGTGGCTGGCAAGCGAACTCAAGTCTCGATATTATACAAATGGAAAACAACCGATACCAATGTAACGGTGCAACCTAAGAGGTGGCCTACGTCTCTACTGTTGCCTGCACGAGCCTTTTTCCTTTATTATACCATTTTGAACAGAACCTTCATTACTATAATATTAAATAAAGTTTTTAGTCAACTATTTGTTCTCTTTTAATCACTTTTCAACCAAGAAATGTGCTCTACAAATTCGGTGTAGTGTTCAATTTTTTCCCTTCTTCCTTTATGTCTTTGTACTTCATCCAGTGGAAGTGTGGAAGAAGCTAATCTAAACAAGCTATCTATTTACGGAATTTCCAACTTCTGGTTCTGTTTGGATTAACTAAATAAGTTGCTAGCTACTAAAAATTGCTAGCTAATCTAAACAGCTCATGACCCTAGGTTATAGTGCAGTTTATAGCCATTATCCAACCTTATAAAAAGTTATTAGCTGGCTCCTTCTAGCTATTATAGCTTATAGAAATTTACCTAATCCAGACAGGGCCTTTATCCGACGCTAACATGAAATACCTAAGAAAGTTAATTAGTCAAGAGAGGGGGTCAAAGTCCAGAGAGAAATTGATAAAAAAATGTCCAGAGAGAAATTTGCACGGGCCCTAGTTTAGTCAACTATTCCAGTCCTTCATCTGTGCAGGTTTTGCTTTGTTTCTTTGGGCTGAAAGTTGTACTTCTTTAATGGTGGGTGGCTAGCTAGACCTGTATCTTTCGTTCACAAACTTAAATGAGTCATGTAAATGGCAGAATGGCGTGATCATCGTATCCATGAATTCTGTGAAAAGCAAGGGAAACGATTGCAAAATATGACGGAATACCACTCGTGGAAGTCAAAAAGATGACACCAGGCCATATCCTACTCTACAGGCTACAGCGAGGAGCCGAAGCCGAGGACCCGTGTCTCATCAGTTTTCTCCCACCAGCTAAGCAGAAAAATCCCACCAATATCTTTTTTCTTATATAAAAGTAATAAAAATGTTTAATGAACAAACACATGCTTACAAGGTACACGTCTCCTACGTTATTATACTATATTGAGGAAAATAACTTTTTCTGCTAAAAAATGAAATCTTTTTTTACCTTTTCCTCATACATAACTCGTTGTTTATGTTAAAAAGTTATAGGGTGACAGAAAACATCATACAATATGCTACAGAATATTTACATGTTTTATTAGTGAAATATTTGAATATTATTTTTATATTTTTTAGTATTATCATAGCTCGAGTTTTTAAATCCGTACTAGATGTTCCCATCTATGAAAATAATCACGGAAATTAGTAACACATTTTTGTGTTAAGGGTATATGCTATTAACTATAAAAGGGGTAAAACTAAAATACAACTTAAAAAAAGAATTGTAAGAAGGTAAACTCACCAATTAATAAAATAGATAAAGGGATTAAATATATTCTATGGGGACTAATAAGTGGACAAAAGGGCATATTTAGGCTAGTTCCAGATGATATGTGATCACACCAGTTAATTATATATATATATATTTATAGGGATTTACTAAAATTCAGGTGCGTGAATTTTAGTTTCTTTTTCAGGCGACAGTTATTGCATATATTTTATATTAAAATTGTAGATTCCGTTCACTGCAATTCGGTAGGCGCAATCCACAATTTTTTTGGTATCGAGAATAAAAAAACCGTTAGACAAAACACAAATGCGACAAAATTTGATTTGTGTTGACATAAAGACAATTAATAATTTATAATTATTTATATAGGAAGACAAAGATAAAAATTTAATGTGTTATAACACAAAGATAAATAACAAATAAGAAAAATAACAATTTACTTGTACTAATTGGTAGTACAAGAGTGTTGCCTGAAATCAACTTAAAATTCAGGCATCTGAAATATAGGAGAAGTGATATTTATATTATAAGAAACTTGTCAACGAGGAATCGTGAGAAGCATGCATGTGATTTGATTGGGAGTGAGTATTAGGTAGAGGCCCCTCAGGGACTCAAGCATATGTTTTATTTTTCATTTTAGAAAAATAAATGTCTCTAGCACAAAGTTGTGATCTTTTTGAGTTGTACCTAGAACAAGTATCTTTTTACATTATCTGATATAATAAAGAAAGCTAGAATAGGTAAATCAGTCGGATCAGAAAGCTATCTCCACCATTGAGAATCTGAGATGGGGTCACTATGAACTTGAGGACATGTAGAATGGAAAAATACCAAAAAGAAAAGCATTCCCGTCTCCATCGAAGATTAGAAAACTGCCACGGGGTTCCACATCTCTAGCTATCAAATTTATTTTCTGTATGTTGGAATTTTTGTTTCATATATGACTGCAGTCCTATGTATATTCTGTTATGTCCCCGTCAATCGCCGCTTCTAGAGAAATTATAAGGCACACGTCTACATCAGCAAAATAAATAATTAATAATTGTAATTATTCATTTTGCTGATGTAGAAAATTTTCAGGGATAGAAACATTCCTGCTGGTGTCACAGATGGACAGCACAAAAGTCAAATCAGAGTAATTTTGCAAGCTTCCCTTTTAAAACAGACAGAATCATGGAAATCGAGTCTCTGGAACCATAAAAAACTTACAGATAAAATCACTAGACAGCAATGAACAGCTGAGAAATTAGTTCTGGCAGGGACAGTGCCAGAATTTCCAGTCTGGATAGATAGCCCTGAGGCGGCTCCATTTGGTAAACATTCAGATTCACGTTGTGGTAGCCTGGTAGGGCAGTAGCATGCGTGCAGAAAGGGTAGAGGCGTAGAGCAGAAAGCCAGAAACGCGTCGGTCTGCAACTTTGGTTAGGAAGCCGTTCAGGAGAACTGGAGCAGCACATACATAGCTGGGGGCAAGCCAGATTCTTTAAAAAAAAAAAGATTTGGACCAATCCAGAAAAAAAATCTAGGTAGCATTCTATATTAATTATTAATTAAGAATTAACAATTGATAATTATAATAATTGAGAAGATGGCTGGTCTGGAATCTCGACATACATACATATACTCTCGAGTCTCGATGAACTAAGCTAACTCAACATCCTCTGGTGATTTTGTTTTCAGCTGGGCTGGAAAAACAAAAAAGAAAAGAAAAAACTGCCGCTTTTTTATTATGAAGATGAAGATATTTTGGTTTATGTTTTGTTTTGGACCTTATTTCTCGGGTAGGCACTTTGGTTCAGAAAATAAGGTCTAGAACGTAATGATTTCATCCGTTAGGGGCCCTAATAACTAGTACCTAGTAGTTTTGAGACCGGACCATTCCAACACGACGTGCTAGCGCCGGCACATACCACATACCGTGCCCTTTGACTTGCTACGCAGCCAAAGGGGACTCGCGCACCGGTAGTCCACTGGTACGGTGACATGCCGTGATTCTACGTGCTTTTATGAATCGTCGATCCGATTCCGCAGCCTGGAACTGAAACGTTCGGAGTTCAGAGCCAACGCTGCGAGAACAAGTCCAGTCGTCCTTTTTTTTTTGAAGTATAAAAAGGTCCAGTCATCCTACATGCATGCATTGCTAATCCTGGAGTTAATAACATGACAAGGACGTATAATGATCGATGTTTCTCAGCGTAATAATTTATGATTCATATCGAAAAAAGCACTAACACCTTTCGAAACAAAAAAAAATCGCCCTTTTTGAACTAAAAAAACTTTCTGAATCCCAAAAGTAACATCCTGTTTTTCTTTATCTTATTATAAAAACAGAGCAATCTAATAACACTGCCCAAACCACTCAAGAAAACACAAAGTGCTTCCTTTTTGTGAGAGAAAAAAAAAATACACAAAGTGCTTCTTGTCGCTAGAAAATGGCGCACCCGATGCTATTGGCGCCCTACTTGATTGATGTGCGAGGATTGGACAGGTCTTGCTGGTTCTGAAGGAAGCCAGGCAAGCACTAGTACCCACTAGCAATCCTGTACGAGGCAGGCGTTACCCGGCGCTGACGCAAATGGGCCGGCGGAGGAGGAGGAAGAAAGGCGACGGCGACGGAGAGCGATGGGTACGTGCGTGCTCGCTCGGTGGCCGCGTGGGTGGCGTCAACGTCGGCATCATTTGGGCCACCGCTTCCCTTATCCCCCCCCACCCCACCGAGACGGCTTTGGGGGAACTGGACGGGACCGGCAGCTGACGGGCACCCGCCGATGAAGACGCGTCCCGGTGTTGTATTGCTCTTGCTCGGGCACGCCAGGGTCGCTTTGATCCGATCCAATGGGCATCGTCACGGGGTACGAGCGAGGCGAGGTGAGGTTCAGCGGCTGACACGACGGTGTTGGACTTGCTCGGACGATTGATCCATGAACAACGTTACGTCCCAGTTGCTCTGCCTGTAGGATTGCTGCCCCGGCTTTGGTTTTGATGATCGACCCGTGGTTCTAGCAAACGTGGTGCCAAAGAATCCTTTCGCTTTCGCCGTATTCGTTTAATACCCGTGGTGCAAATAGGCTCCTTTAGGATACAAGAACTTTACAGAAATTAAGAATCGTATAGGGATTTTACAGAAATCATTTTATTTTTTAGAAAAAACACATAAAAGAGAAAAAATGGTATTCCAAACGGACCAAAGGAGGACAAGCGGAGCACCCCGCAATTTTGCAGGAACATCATAGCTATTTTTTTATTAAAAAAATAGTGGTAATATGATCCGATTTAGATATCATTAGATGTTAATAGTTATTAGTTAACTAATAGCTCATAGCTAATATTAGCTGGTTTGGTTTAGCTAGTATGATAGCTCATGGCTAGTATTCAACTAACAATTAGCTAGACTATAAGTTGAACCCGTTTGGAATTAATAATGAGCTAATTATTAGCAGGTATCTCTGTGAATATAAATAGGAACCAATTATGGCCATCACCATCATTATATACCATAATCACATGACTCAGGAAAAGTTGGCCAACGAGTAATACCGTCTTTGATAAAACTGTAGGCTAATTTCGATTTGTCGTGCTAGCAGAAAGGCGGGCTGATAGCCGGAACCATCTGTTTTCTGTAAGGAAGCACGCCCCTCTCTCAGCCCATGGGAATTGGTCTGGCCTTGACAACCTAAGCCCAAAAACTTCCAGATCAGGTCATCAGGTCACTGCAAAACTTCATGGGCCTCAAATATACCGCTGAAACTTCAGAGAGTCGAGACAGACCTTCCACGGACGGCCTGCACGCTGCGCATCCGGCCGGTATTACAGAGACTGCAAACAGCACCAATATCAAAGATACCACTTCACGGTTCACATTGCGCATTGCATCACAATTCACATCCCAGACAAAAGGTTAAGACACCGCACCGACCATAGTTAACAAACAAACACCAACATTCTGATGATGCTAGGATATACTGATGATCCAGCCTTAAATGCTGCGGGCAAAACCACTTGTTAATTCCCTGTAATACTCTATGCTAATGATAAGCCCCTAAATACCTCCAACATACACCCGCCACAAGACCACGATGGGATGAAAAAGGTCAGGCGCAGCAGAACTTGTAGCAAAATGACTGCACTGGGCTACTCAGTCAATGGGAGGTACACCCGGTGCTGCTGGGTTGGAGTAAGCTTCCTCCGGCAGGTAGGGCACTTCTTCTGGGCCTGAATGGCAGCCTTGATGCACTTCTGGCAGAAAATGTGGCCGCAGACGGTGGACGCCGCTTCCGTTAGCTCGTTCATGCAGATTGGGCAGCTGAACTTTGGTTCCTTCGGGACCTCCTTCACAGGTTCAGGGGGTGCCTGGATCAACATTGGCATGAAGAATCATTTAAGTGGGCATTACAGAGTTGATATTTACTGACCTTATATTGCTCAAGGACACCAGAGAGTTCTTACCTTGAAGGTGTTGACTTCTGGTGTGTCCACTATACTTATTACAGGGCGGGCATTGGTTGCTCTCAGAGGCTCGTGCCTACGGTTTATGCCCAGAGATAGCAGTGTGTTCACATGCTCATCAAGAGCATCACCTAGAAAGAATGCAACATCCACCCAGAAAGACAAGTACGTGAGTCTCTTAGATTCCATTCCTACATGCTAGGCATACTTGAGCAAAATTAAGAACAAAAATTTACAAGGTGATATTTAACACTTATTTAAAAGGAAATGCATCACTAAGGCTACGATTATATTACCTAAACACTTGTCATGTGTGCAAATGATCAGGTAAACAACAATTAAAACTTACAAGGCAGCCTAAACCAACTGAAACCAGGGAAAAACCATAACATTGATATCCAACACTGCTAACACGACATAGACATGTGTGCACACGCCCATGCTATTAACCTTCCAGTGGAACAACTCTCAAGTCAGTATGCCAACCAGTGTTTCAATTTCAATCCCTGTTTCAAAGGCGTCACCTAGGCGTCCAGGCGTACCCAGCTCGCCTTGGGGAACAGTAGCACCTTGTCGCCTAGGCGCCGTCTAGGCGTCCAGGCAGACCTAGCACTCGCCTGGATGCCCAGTTGCCTTTGAAACCATGATTTCAATTCAGTACATTGAAAGACATTAGTGATCTCTGGTATTACTGCTAGCTTGCTAAATAAACCATGTGGACAATACCAGCCACATCAATAAGATTATGTTGTTACATGGGCAGCTAACAACTAGCCACGGTAAAAATAAATAAATAGCGCTACATTGTGAAGCACTAACACACATATCACATATTTTTTATGCTTAGCAAGATAAACTGTAAGAAACATGACCTACATTATGATGCTACCTCCTTTAAAGTGCAGGGAAAACATCACAACTACTGGGGAATGAAGAGCAGGGCAGTCCAACAGAGCAAAACTATAAATTACTATGTGCGAGATGGAATAAGAAGTAAGAACCATGAGTTTCCATACAAAACAACTAGATTGCTGCATAAAAATGAATGGCTGAATGCGGTTTCTAAAATTCATGCTGGAGATAACATCAAACCTGCTGGTTCTGGGTTTGTTTCAGAATCATCATCTATTATCACAACTGCTGTCCTGGTCGACTGTTGTCTTGCCTGAGACACGAAGGCAAACAACCAGATAATCACTTTTCCATCTTGAATGGTCATATAAGAAACTAAAGCAGACCAAAATAATATGCAAATCTACAGATAGGCACTAGAACAATGCACAGGTACATACTAGAGGGAGTGATCTTGAAGAATAGATAACAACATCATCATCGATGGCTTCCACATCGATGGGGCAACTATGCATGCCAATGCGAGGCTCATCAGTAGCCGGTGGCGTACTGCTCGAAGCCTGGATGTGCTGCACAAGCATACTGCTTGAAGCCTCGCTGTGCGATACAGGCATGCTGTTGAAAGGTAGAGCCCCCTCACCAGCCCCTTCAGCAGGGGGGCAGTTGAGGTCCAAAAGCCGCGAATGAGACTTAGTCGTAGTCCGCCGCCTTTTCGGAGTCCGCCATCCGGCACCATGGGAGTTCATGCTGAGTAAAAGATACTGGTTTGCACAAAGTCAGTTAAAAAAATGTATGTTAGCAAAACTTCAGCAATGATTACAAGCACAATCCCAACAGCTTCGAAACAGAATGAGGAAATAAACAATATTGTTCTCGAGATTCCATGGTAAAATCGATCTTAAATGATTTAATAACATAGAACAACATTCTTGAACAATGGAAACATGCTTTACCCAACTTTTCTACAGGAATGGTATACAAAGCACTTATGGATACACAACCGAGATGAACTACACCTGACGAGATGCAAGAACTCTAGGAAGAATCATCTGCGTACCCTCTCCATAAGACCGATTCCAATCAACGAAACAGAATCTGGAAATCTAGTCTTTTTTAAAAGAATTAGTACGTCCAAATGCCTTCCTAAAGCCTCAGGCTCCGCTTCAACCAAAAGGGGCTAAAAAATCGCACCTTTCTACCGCTTTCCCCAATTCCCCAACCCCTAACCATCTGGGTCGACAGAGATCCCCGGAATTCCACCCCAAAACCTTGTATTCCGCCCAGAAATCGTCCAAAACCCCCCAAATCGGGCATGATTCCAGTATTTATTCGCCGCCCACCTCCATCCGACCCCAAAAAAAAACAGAAAAATTTGCGAAAATCCCAACGCACACAGGAGGATACAGGAATAGCAAGCTGGGAATCGAAGAGTACCAGGAAGAATCGGGCTTGTTGTCTGGGTCGGAGGAGCGTCTAGGGTCTGTGGTTGGCTGGTTGCCAGCTGAGTCTGTTCTTTTTTTTCGTCTGACCGCCGAGCATTTCGCCATTTATAAATAGGAAACCGGACGCGGGCAGTAGCGTCAGGGATGGCTGTCACGCGGGGCCCTGCGCCGTGTCCACCATGGTCCGTGCACTCGGCGCAGCCGGAATGGGCCCCCCTTCGCGTGAGCGTCACAGCCTCACAGTGTGAACGACGCGGTGGTCAATGGCGAAACGGTGATGTCAGCGCCTACGTGCCAAACGAACGGGCCTTTCCGTTTGAGTGACATGTGGGTCCAGGATCCAATATGTCAGTTGAACAACCATTTGGTTTGGCGTTGGATGCCTGAATAGGCTCGGCTCACAACCAATGGTTTTGCGTTGGAGAGGCTCGGCACATAACCGGTCTTAGACTCTTGGTTGTTTATCTAGGCTCCGCCCTCTGGTGTAAGAAGCCACAAAGTATCTAAACTTTGGCGAAGAAAGGTTTTTCTGCCTACTATGCGCGTGTCCTGAAAATATGATGTAAACGTCCATGAAAATAAGTTTTTCTTTCGATGCGTGTGTCCTGAGAATATGGTCTAAATGTTTGATGGCTTTACCAGATTCCTAGGCCGTTTCATTGTTTCCAGATTTTAGTATCGAAACGGTTAACAACTAGATACCGTGTACTTCTACGCTGCTCTTAGTCTATATTGAAAAAAAGTCGAACTTGCGTATAGACTTTTTTTTTTCTGATGATCATGCACATTGGTCGACTTTGGTCTTTGGTCATGAAGGACGTCTTTGGTCAGATTGGCGGACACGTCCCTCGCTCGGGAACCCTAGGGCTCTTGAGGAGCTCGACCCATGTTTTCTTAGGGTCCTAGCGCCGACGCTTGGGAGTGACCAAAGGTGGCTTGGCAGCGGTAGGCCCATACCCCATCATCTTGACCAACCCTTTTCCTGTGGCCACGTTGGGAATCTTTTGCCAGGCCCTCAGTATAGCTCACGGTCCTAGCAGGGTGTTGTTTCCTCATCCCCGCAAGGCATTGTTGGCCACCTGGATGAGGGATCACGACCAGGGCAAGACATAACACGAGAGCTGAAACGCACGGCCTGTTGGCACCAAGGAGGAGAAAGAGGCGCACGACCCTATGCTAGTCTCTCCTGGGAAGGCTATTCTCTGTTGGCATGTGATGAACGCCAATGGGAAGACGGACTGGGGACGGACACAACGGTATCATCTGTCCCTGGTCGCTCGCTCCTGATCCCAGTAGGCGATGCGAGAGACGTTTCCGGACTGTTGGCCACGACCACGAAAGTAGGAGCATCAGATGCCCCTAATGACTCCAAGATCAAGAACGCGAAACATTAGAACTTCCTTAGTAGCTAAAAAAGCTACGATACCCAACTCTTGTACACCCTCGCCCTCCGTAGATATAAGTCAAGGGCAGGGCTCCTATAGAGCTAGGGGGAGGGAGACCCTAGATCAAAACTAGCTCAATGCTCCCCTACCACCTCTCTTTCTCTCTTGTTGTAAGAACTCGCTTGAGCATTTTAACACAATAAACTCATTGTTGAACATATATAGGGCTTCGAAGCCCGAACTAGGATGAACCCCTTGCGACTTGAGTGCAAACCGCCAGAATTGATAACGTCGATACACTAATCACTAGCCGTGGTGACAAACCCACGTCACTTAGCCCAACTCAGAACTACCATGATAACTCAAGTAAACACTCCTAGCTAGCTTGGTTAATGGGATTAGCCCAGCTCAGAAACTACCATGATAACTCAAGTAAACACTCCTAGCTAGCTTGGTTAATGGAAGCATGAGCTCTTAGATGTAAGACATGTGTCTCGTATGTTCTGCTGGACCAGAGCCATCCAGTGCTGACAGTGACAACCAATGTGAAAGGCTGAATGCACTGTGCTGCTTATTCGAGTTGGTGCCACATGGACGGCCATGTCATTTGTGATTTGCATAGACGTTATGCGATTAGGACACGTATTACCGTAGTACTATACCTAATAGCCGGTAGATTTTTGACTCTAAGAAGAGGAAGAAACGGCACATGCTTTCACACCATCGTGTAGCCTTTTCACATTGACTGCGATGGCCCTTGTTTGACTCGACGGGCCATGATTTGGGACCAGGAGAAGTTGGACTATGCAGGCCCAGTAAAAGATGTCTCGACCGCTTCGGGTATTGGCCCAGCTGACTATTGGGTCGAAATTGGAGGCTTGCGTGTGTGTATATGGCACCCAAGGTTTGCGCGTCCTGGGTTCCTAGCCCATGCACGCAGCAAGCTGGGCCACGTACCAGCAACATGTTGTAGTGCCTTCGTATACGACCTCACAATATATACTTCTCTCCCTGTACGGCTGTACGCAGGAACATGTACAATACAGTGGTACCGATAAGTACAGGTCAGTATTTGCTGTGTGAGGATGAGAGATCCTGTCGCAGAAAAAATGTACCGACCGGAATATATATGCGGCGAATATTCCGGCGACAGCGCAGTGCATTGGACAAGGGCGGAGCGTGACGACGCGCCGGCGCAAGATGGCGCGCCGCGACGGCGAGCTGTTTGTCCCCACCCGCAACGGGCCAAATAAACGCGCCGCCGTGTCGTCCACACCAATCCCACCCATCTATCGTCCTTTCCCGTCCCCTATATATATATATATATATCCTCTATATACTACTCCTACGGCTACGGAGTACGTGCCACACGCGACGCCACGACACGCGATGCCCATGGTCCGTCCGTGGATATACTATGCCGTGCAGTCGTGCACACAGGGTATGGATCGCGTCGCTGCCGCCAGGACATGCGTTCGGCCTTCGGCGGCCAGCC
Organism: Miscanthus lutarioriparius; assembly: GCA_904845875.1. NCBI lineage: Eukaryota > Viridiplantae > Streptophyta > Magnoliopsida > Poales > Poaceae > Miscanthus > Miscanthus lutarioriparius. The sequence goes on from CAJGYO010000005.1 coordinate 8,756,722, forward strand.
GGAGCCGCAGGCTGCATGCATGGGACATGGGTGGCTGCGGGAAGGATTCGTGCGGGTGACGCAGCGCGTCCACATACGTAAGCATCATGATCACCAACCGCGCGGCCGCGCCGCACGCAGCACGCACGCTCGGCGGCCGCGCCGCACGCAGCACGCACGAGCGTGCGTGCGATCCGTAAACCGCGTGTGAATCCTGACGGGACGTAGCAGCGAAATCCGTACTGACCAACGGACGCGCAACTCAAAAAGCGCGGGGGGCCAGCTTCGCGCGTGGCGGGGCCCGGAGCTCGGCGGCTCGCTGACCCGGCGGGCCCAGCCGAGCCGGGGGGCCACCACCTAGCCACGTTTCGCCAGGGCCGCGGCTTTTTCATCCCCCGCGCCTCCTCCCTGCTCCGTCCGTGGCAACGAAGGCCCCTACAACTGCGGCCGCCGCTGCAACCGCATGCACGGCATGATCCTTTCCCTTCTTCTTTCTCAAATTCTCCTCCGATGCCGCGGTGACGCGTGGTGCGTGCGCGCGCGCCTTTTCCCCTGCCTGGAGCCTGGCCCGTCCTCCCTCTCTCTCTCTTGATCGGTTCCAGTTAACACTCGTAGCCCGCCAGTGGCCACGCCGGGACGGGCGCGCTTTCTCGCTGCCGGGCCAAAGCAGGAAACCAAGCAACGGCCAGGAAGGAGTCACGCGCGAGGCGAAAAGCGGGCGGGGGTAGGAGAAGCGTGGGCGCCTGGGTTAATGCTTAGCGAGCGAGCGATCTGAGAGAGGTAGAGGCCGGGCGGAAGAGGAGAAGTCGGGGGATCCGATGGCGGGGAACGAGTGGATCAATGGCTATCTGGAGGCGATCCTCGACAGCCGTACCTCGGCGGGGGGAGGGGGAGGAGGAGGAGGAGGCGGCGGGGACCCTGGGTCGCCGACGAAGGCGGCGAGCCCCCGCGGCCCGCACATGAACTTCAACCCCTCGCACTACTTCGTCGAGGAGGTGGTCAAGGGCGTCGACGAGAGCGACCTCCACCGGACGTGGATCAAGGTCGTCGCCACACGCAACGCCCGCGAGCGCAGCACCAGGCTCGAGAACATGTGCTGGCGGATCTGGCACCTCGCGCGCAAGAAGAAGCAGGTCTGGATTTCGCCTCGCCTCTTTCTCGTTTAATCTCTCGCTGCTTTGTTTTGTTTGTTAATAATAATCTCGCTCGTCTCCGAATTTGTGTTTTGTTTCAGTTCAATCTCTGATTCCTATTTTTCTTTCTCGTACGTACGCCTTCTATGATTTGCTTCCCGTTAGTTGGCGGCCGTACGGAACCGCCCGCTCGTTGATTTTTTGTTTTTTTTGTGTTTTCTGTCTGCTGGATTGAGATGCATGATTAATGAAGCGCGCACTGCATGAGCGATTCTTGTTGTTTTTAGTGTTTTCTGTTTGCTGGACGGAGATGCACGATTAATGAAGCGCACGCTGCATGAGCGATCCTTGATTTTTAGTGTTTTCTGTTTGCTGGACGGAGATGCATGATTAATGAAACGCACACTGCGCATCGAATAGAATAGATATTCTAATCGTTCGCTTTATGAATTATGAACTTGTTTTTGATTGATGTTTAAGCCTAATGATGAAGTGATGATAGATCAGGCATGCATGGTTGGTTGTGGTGCTTTCAGAATTCAGAACCGCACACTTAACTGAGATGTCACATCTAATTATCTAAAAAGAAACTTTAGTTGATCTGCAGTGTTTCACTGTTGTTCATATAAAGGTATCTCTCATTCAGTCATCATATAAAGGTATCTCTCATTCAGTCATTCTAGCATGTACTTGTACCACCCGTCCACCTGTCAAGTCAAGGCAGACACGGTATACATATACAGTACTTCACTCACGGTTTTAGTTTGCTTTGCTCACCTTTTTTTTAATAGAACGACTTCACCTTTTTTTTAATAGAACACTGAACTGGACCTGGTAGGATTCACAGTTTTGTCCGTGACAACAGAGAATTGCGCATGTTCGTGCTGAGATTCTCCCTTTGCTGATGCTTCTGAATTTTGTTATGAGCAGCTGGAACTGGAGGGCATCCAGAGAATCTCGGCACGCAGGAAGGAGCAGGAGCAGGTGCGCCGTGAGGCGACGGAGGACCTGGCCGAGGATTTGTCGGAAGGCGAGAAAGGGGACACCCTCGGCGAGCTTGCGCCGGTTGAGACAGCCAAGAAGAAGTTCCAGAGGAACGTCTCTGACCTGACCGTCTGGTCTGACGACAATAAGGAGAAGAAGCTTTACATTGTGCTCATCAGGTCTACCCATTTGCACATTGTTTCGTTCTATTCTTATGTAGTGCTAAAGTGCTAATAAAGAATATATCTGGTAACGAAATGTCTCTAGCCTTTGTTTTCTTTGCTCTTTGCACATCCTAGGAGTAGAAAAATGGTATTTCTTCTTTCTTCAAAAAATGTATAGTTTTTTTTAAGAAAATTAAAAAATTGTATAGTTAAATCTCCGGAGTTTCACAAGCTGTTCCTCTGTTGACTGCAGTGTGCATGGTCTTGTTCGTGGCGAAAACATGGAACTAGGTCGTGATTCTGACACCGGTGGCCAGGTAAACACCATTGGTCATTTATTAATTATTTGGGAGAAGTTCCTTATGCCGCATCAAGTTTTCATGGTTGAGTGCGACTGATGTTTGAATCTCACAGGTGAAATATGTTGTCGAACTTGCAAGAGCGATGTCAATGATGCCTGGAGTGTACAGGGTGGACCTCTTCACTCGTCAAGTGTCATCTCCCGACGTGGACTGGAGCTATGGTGAGCCAACGGAGATGTTATGCTCCGGTTCCAACGATGGAGAGGGGATGGGCGAGAGTGCTGGAGCCTACATTGTGCGCGTACCGTGTGGGCCACGGGATAAATACCTCAAGAAGGAAGCGCTGTGGCCTTACCTCCAAGAGTTTGTCGATGGAGCTCTTGCGCATATCCTGAACATGTCCAAGGCTCTCGGAGAGCAGGTTGGAAATGGCAGGCCAGTACTGCCTTACGTGATACATGGACACTATGCCGATGCTGGAGATGTTGCTGTTCTCCTTTCCGGTGCGCTGAATGTGCCCATGGTGCTCACTGGTCACTCACTTGGGAGGAACAAGTTGGAGCAACTGCTGAAGCAAGGGCGCATGTCCAAGGAGGAGATAGATTCAACCTACAAGATCATGAGGCGTATCGAGGGTGAGGAGCTGGCCCTGGATGCGTCAGAGCTTGTCATCACGAGCACAAGGCAGGAGATTGATGAACAGTGGGGATTGTATGATGGATTTGACGTCAAGCTTGAGAAAGTGTTGAGGGCCCGGGCTAGGCGTGGGGTTAGCTGCCATGGTCGTTTCATGCCTAGGATGGTGGTAAGTATTCAAATCTCTGTTGTCGATACCAAGTAGTAAGTACTGTTCAACATCTGAATCATGAAGTTAAAAAAAATTTGTCATCCATTTGATCTGTATCTGTGTTGATTAGAGAACTTTGTTGGCAGGTGATTCCTCCAGGAATGGACTTCAGCAATGTTGTGGTTCCTGAAGACATTGATGGGGATGGTGACAGCAAAGATGATATAGTTGGTTTGGAGGGTGCCTCACCCAAGTCAATGCCCCCAATTTGGGCTGAGGTTGGTGCTTGATCCCAAATTCCTTTGAAGACCTACAATAACTGCCTTCACAGGTATCACAAGTCTTTAGGTCGCTACATGTCAACTTTGTCGCAGGTGATGCGGTTCCTAACCAATCCTCACAAGCCGATGATCCTCGCGTTGTCAAGGCCAGACCCGAAGAAGAACATCACTACCCTTGTCAAAGCGTTTGGAGAGTGCCGCCCACTCAGGGAACTTGCAAACCTTGTAAGAAACAGTTAATCTGAAGTATACTCATAAATTTCATCGTTGCAAATGTTTTGTAATTTGTATGGTCAAATAACAGTGCTATCTTCTATCATGATCACAATGCATGAATATTTGTTCTTTTCTCTAACAGACCTATATGAAAATTTCTGATTCTGAACATCATTACAGTATCTGCATGTATTCCATGTAATGGAATTTTCCTCTGTTTCAGACTCTGATCATGGGGAACAGAGATGACATCGACGATATGTCTGCTGGGAATGCCAGTGTCCTCACCACAGTTCTGAAGCTGATTGACAAGTATGATCTGTATGGAAGTGTGGCGTTCCCTAAGCATCACAATCAGGCTGATGTCCCGGAGATCTACCGCCTCGCGGCCAAAATGAAGGTCTGCTGCTTACCACCACCCTTCATTGAGCTTTGACAACTCACACTCAACCATAACTGATTGCTCCCTGCAGGGCGTCTTCATCAACCCTGCTCTCGTTGAGCCGTTCGGTCTCACCCTGATCGAGGTCAGCTTCTTCTTCAGTTCTCTACCTATCAGCTATAGCCTTTTAAAAAATTACATTATCAGCTATAGCCTTTTCAAAAATTACATTAAATTTCACTATGAAAAATGTGTGGCTTTCAGGCTGCGGCACACGGACTTCCAATAGTCGCTACCAAGAATGGTGGTCCAGTCGACATTACAACTGTGAGAAACCATATTTTGAACATTCAATGTGTGAGAAACCCACTGCAATTCACTTGTGAAAACAGTGGATAATTGTGTGCGTGCATCATATTGGCAGGCACTGAACAATGGACTGCTCGTTGACCCACACGACCAGAACGCCATCGCTGATGCACTGCTGAAGCTTGTAGCAGACAAGAACCTGTGGCAGGAATGCCGGAGAAACGGGCTGCGCAACATCCACCTCTACTCATGGCCGGAGCACTGCCGCACTTACCTCACCAGGGTGGCTGGGTGCCGGTTAAGGAACCCGAGGTGGCTGAAGGACACACCGGCAGATGCCGGAGCTGATGAGGAGGAATTCCTGGAGGATTCCATGGACGCTCAAGACCTATCACTCCGTCTGTCCATCGATGGTGAGAAGAGCTCGCTGAACACTAACGACCCACTGTCGTCGGACCCGCAGGATCAGGTGCAGAAGATCATGAACAAGATCAAGCAGTCGTCAGCGCTTCCGCCGTCCATGTCCTCGGTCGGAGACGGTGCCAAGAATGCAGCCGAGGCCACAGGCAGCAACATGAACAAGTACCCACTCCTGCGCCGGCGCCGGCGCCTGTTCGTCATAGCTGTGGACTGCTACCAAGACGATGGCCGTGCTAGCAAGAAGATGCTGCAGGTGATCCAGGAAGTTTTCAGAGCAGTCCGGTCGGACTCCCAGATGTCCAAGATCTCAGGGTTCGCGTTGTCGACTGCCATGCCGTTGTCCGAGACACTCCAGCTTCTGCAGCTCGGCAAGATCCAAGCGACCGACTTCGATGCCCTCATCTGTGGCAGTGGCAGCGAGGTGTACTATCCTGGCACGGCGAACTGCATCGACGCTGAAGGAAAGCTGCGCCCAGACCAGGACTATCTGATGCACATCAGCCACCGCTGGTCCCATGACGGCGCGAGACAGACCATAGCGAAGCTCATGGCCAGTCAGGACGGTTCAGACGACGCTGTCGAGCTGGACGTGGCGTCCAGTAATGCACACTGCTTCGCGTTCCTCGTCAAAGATCCTAAAAAGGTTGGTAAATTCTTTAATTTACACTTAATGCGTATCCTTAATGCCTACTTATAATCGGTTGCTGTATGAATCTGAATTCTATTTGTCTGGTTAGGTGAAAACGGTCGATGAGATGAGGGAGAGGCTGAGGATGCGTGGTCTCCGGTGCCACATTATGTACTGCAGGAACGCGACAAGACTTCAGGTTGTCCCTCTGCTAGCATCAAGGTCACAGACACTCAGGTAAGAACATGCTACAGAATCTAGCTTGATGCTCTCGTGGAATTTCTGACAACAAATGCTATAATTAACCTTCCTGCCAATCTGTAACAAACAAACAAAAATCAATTTCAGGTACCTTTTCGTGCGCTGGGGCCTATCTGTGGGGAACATGTATCTGATCACTGGGGAACATGGCGACACGGATCTAGAGGAGATGCTATCTGGGTTACACAAGACTGTGATCGTCCGGGGTGTCACCGAGAAGGGTTCGGAAGCGCTGCTGAGGAGCCCAGGAAGCTACAAGAGGGACGACGTCGTCCCGTCTGAGACCCCCGTGGCTGCGTACACGACTGGTGAGCTGAAGGCCGATGAGATCATGCGGGCTCTGAAGCAGGTCTCCAAGACTTCCAGCGGCATGTGAATTTGCTGCTGGGAAGGCTGATCTCTAATATATCCTTGTTGTTCATAACTCAAAAGGCAGACTCATTTTGTCCTTTTTCTTCACTACTACATAAATAACTTGTGAACAGTACCGCGGGTGTATATATTGCAGTGACAAATAACTAGGACACTGCTAATTCTACTGGTGGCTCACGACTGTGAACAGTGATTAATAATATACGACTGTCTTGTGAGATATAGCCCGAGCATTCAAGATTGTATGTTGTGTATTTCTCAAGTAGTTTCAGCTAGGTATACCTTTTTTTTAGAAAAAAAAACCTTTAGTTTACTTGGTAGCAGTAAAAGTCAGGGTTTCACTTTTGATGTTTGAATTTGTCGGTTATCCCCGAGATTCATGAAATTTCATCAATTTTGTTTATGACATCAGCAAAAGGTATGATTTCTAAATTTTTATATCTAAACAACACATATATTGAGTAGAAGAATATGTAACATAAACAATAGAAAATATTATTAAAGCTATTACAATAAAGCATGTGCATTAGTGATCAAGAAAAAAATAGGAAACTTTGGATTTATCTTTCAGCCACCCTTCAAATGACCAAAATTTGCGAAATTGCACCAAAATTTTGAACCCTGATACAAGTCGCAATTCAGAGTAGAACTATGTTTTGTAGTAGTCCTTTTGGCACCCCTTTTCCCTTTTGATTTCCGTCCTAGAACTAGAATGTACGGGACAAACCTTTGCTAAACTCTTAGCAAGTCATGTGAGTTGATTTTCATTATCAAAGAAAGGGTAAAATATAATCAATTGTGCCAAAGTGACTGATTGGAGAGAGCATCGCCGAAAAACACGATTGTTCCTATCCTTTCAAAGGTGCCATGCGATCAGGATGACCAAAGGTCGCCGAGATTATGCTGAAACCATGAATACCATATCGGCTATTGATATGTCACATCAATTGGACAATTGGTCCATCGATTCCATGATGCACATGCGTGGCTGGCAAGTTCGTGAGTCATGAACAACGTAACGGACATTTTCATCCTTTTTTTCTTTGTGAGAAGCTGATCACGCCATCGTCTAATAAAAATTGCGCTAAAGCTTTCGCCGTCCTTTCCAAAATAAAGAAGCTGATCGCAAGTGAAAAGAAATCACAAGATTGCTGTCAGCATCACAACAAAACTATAAAATGGCATAGGCAGCAGACCTAAAATCAGTAGCACATTCGTGTCATTGATGTTTTACAGCTTGTTTGGAAGGTTTGAGACACTGATGGATGTTGGCATGATGTCGCGGCTAGCCAGTGACTACAATGAACATGAGTAATATTACAACGAATATATGACGTTGTTTTAATTAGGGGGAGATGATCCAAATTTAAATTTACAATTTACAACATGGCGAAGAAACTAAATAATTTGTGAGAAACCTGGTAGTGGTTTTATTGAGAAATGAAGCTCATCAAGATGGACTCGAAAGCTACCTCAATTTGGTCTTGGCAAAAAATTGTACAACCAGGGATATGAGTGAGGAAAAAGAAAGAGAAGAAAAGGAAAACAATGGTTCCAATTCAAGGAATTTATTGATGGTATGAATGTAGTGCTGGTGCATGGAGAGAGCAAAGTTACAATCCAACATATGATAGAACTATTTGAAACATATCCAATTAAAAAAAGAGAGTTAAATACACCAACAACCCTCGAACTTGTGTGTGCCACATAGGTCAATGTACTTGGGAAATGCATTTATGAGTCCCTAAACTTGTTAAGCGGTGCATCGTAGACCCATGCGAGCCACATAGACATCTTTTTGCTCGATGTGGCATGCTAGCGGGAGCCACGCATGGAACGTGAGCGCCAAGGTGGCCGTGGCCTGGTCGCCGGACTCCGGTAAGCCGATGACGACGGAGACGCCTAGGCGGTGGCGCGCGAGGTGGTGGCGTCCGACCCCAAGCGTTCTTCTCGGAGGCGTGGCGGGAGGACGTGGGGCATGAGAGATAAGAAGTAATGGTCTTTTTTAATTAGAAAATTGAGAAAAATAATGTGAGGGGTTAATTAAAAAGTAAATGTCATGCTAACATGCCTCGTCAGCAAAAAAAATGTGCACATGGCTGGCATGGGTCTGCGGTGCACCGCTTAAGAAGTTTAGGGATCCAGAAATGTATTTTCCAAGTTCATGGACCTATATGGCACACACCTATAAATTCGAGGGCCGCTGGTGCATTTAACTCAAAAAAAGGAACACTAATGTTACAATGAAAAAGAAAAACTAGCTACCCATACAATTTGCATGGGCGGTTAAACCTACTACCATGCTATTTGCGTGGTCAACCGGTAGTATACGAAGTTACTATAGCCTTATCAATCTGTGTTCCCATTCTTAAAATCAGAACAGGCATTGGTCTTCTGAAAGCAGTGTCACGTCGATGTATATATGATTGCTCCACAAAGAAAAAACAAAAGTCAGTGTCCTAGATATCTCTTTTTCGAAGGGACGGCAAAAGCTTTGTCACAAATTTTATTAGACGGAGAAATAAAAAATACAAAGTGTTCGGCCCAGTTTTTTGAGTGGAAACCGGGCTCAAAAACCACCACCTGGTAGAGTGCACCACTCATCCCGACCAACTTTAGAAACACCGCCCGAACACCTAACGACTTTGCCCCACTACTTGCTCAAACCTCAACCAACTTGGTCGAAAACGGCCCAACTAGCAACACAACTGTACTGGCAACTATCTAACAACTAAAGCAACTAACAACAACTCAGCCCTAGAACCAACTAGCAAAAACAACTATCACTACTAAACAACACCGAGTTTCGATGAATACTTCCATCAAACCATTGATTGCTCTTGAATATTTCCATATCACCCTTTGGTTAGCTTGCCCCTCTTCTTGTTTTTTTGTTGCCCCACTTCAATTAGCACCGTGAGGGCATCCATCTTCGCCTTGGTGAGCGGACGCTCAAAATGTTGAGCAAAAAATTCAAATTGGTCAGCTTCCTCTTTTGTTGCTAGTGGCGATAAGTCTCCTAGCTTTTTGACAAGCAACTTGGATTGCTCCTTTTCCTTGTGTGGTTTTGGATTTCTCTGCTAACCTAATGCTTTTGCGTTGTGGGGTAAAGAATGAGGGTCTTGGTGCTGGTGGGGTTTGAGAAGTTACAGATGTGTTTTCCATTTCATGATCATTGGGTTCTTCCTCAAGAACTGGTACTGGTAGTTGCGGGATTAGAGGGGTTGGTACAAATTTAGAAATTGAAGCCAAAAACCCATCAATTGTAATTTCCTTAGCTATCGCAGCTGGATCTTGTGGTGAAGTGGAACCCAATTCAATCTCAACAGTCTTGGAAGGAACCTGAGCGATAACCGGCTCCTGTAGTCTAGAAGAGGTGGTATTCTGATCATTGACAGTTTCCCAACCGTTACCATGTAGATCAGTGTGTGCCAGGTCAACAACAAGCTTCGGTATTCCAATCTCTAGAGGTACACCTCCTGAACTAGCCCCAAGCGTTGATGCCTTGCCATCAGCAACATCCACAGCCTCCCTTAAATTGTGCACTGGTTCCACTGTAGAACATGTTGGGTGCATCGCTTCCTCATCTTCATCCACTAGTGTCGTCGTACCACCTTGTAGGTTTTTTGTCGACGCCTCTGTTGGTGGGTCCCAATCTTTATGAGATGGTATTGACATCTCTAATAACCGTGAGCTTGCATCAAGGTACGAAGGCAACGGAGTAGGATGTTGGGAAGTTTCCACATATATGTAGAGGCTAGATTCGAACAACATGGGATCACAACTAACGATACTTTCATTAAAAAGAGGGGCAGTACCCGGCAGAATGAGACGCCCATCATCAACAGTGGCAGGTGCATGTTCCCCCATGACCTGGGAAATAGGCATCGCGAAGGATACCCTCTTGAGGCTAGGTGCTTGCTTCTTATGATCTCTATTGCTCCTACTACTAGCATGATCCACCACCTCCTTTGATCCAATGTCAAAGTGATTCTTATCCATATCTTCACTACCTTTGCAATTGAAACTCCTTCGCATTCCCTTGAACGACCATGAGAAGTCTGGACTCTCTTCTCTCTCCCAACATTGTGGCAGGCGTTGAGAGTGGAAGCCACTCTGATGGGACGAATGCATTCTGGGTTGGTGAGGTGCAATATACTCTGGAGACCGACGAGAGGGAAGTCTAAGACTTGGACAAAAACTTGACTTGTGTCCCTCTTCCAAACAATGCCAGCAACAAGTGTTCCTTCTGCAAGACACCACCATGTGCTCGGTAGAGAGACAATTGAAGCAACGCCCCCTCATATGATGCAAGAATTTGTGTCTCCTCACCACATGCTGTTCAACTCATTGTGGTTGTTCGCCGGCTATGGGGAATCTTGGATGCTCATTTGGTTTGTGCCATTCACACTTGCCTTCCAAACAGCGCCAGCATCTTTCCTTTGTGTGCTGGAAAAAACTTCTTCCCTCAGCCCTATCTATCTTGGTAGCTAGCATACTAGAATGGCCTGCATAGTGTCTCCACCAGTAGTGGCTCTTTGCATCCTCCCAGTCCCCGCAACCATGGCCTCCCTCCATAGGTTGTGACGAACGACAGAGCCCTTTGGGGACATGGTTGCCAGCTGGTGGTGCTCGGGTAGGTGCTGCTCTTGAGTGCTTTGCTGATGGGGAGGATCTTGGGGGCTCATGAGATATCTGTGCACCGGAAGCGTGCCACCGCTGTTTACAGGTTTGAATTTTGCCATCAGGATGAGCTGGGTGCCACCGCTATCCAACGGAAGTGGAAGCATGCCCAGATTTTCGAGGGCCGACATCACTGCCTTGCTCTGCTTTGATCTTACCAATCCCCTTCTCTTCTCTGGTGTGGCGTCTCTGCAGGGTCTCGTCATGGACTTGACTCTTGCCTAAGTCTTCATCTGAGTCATTCGCTATCCGTTGGAGGAGGTCTTCCAACTGTGGGTCTGAGGACGACAGGGCTGATTGCTTGCAAGGATGCGGTTGATTATGGGAGTTCGGCGTGAAGAACTGCTGCAGACCATGCACGATGCTTGGAAGAATGGGGCGCCCAATTGGAGAGTGCGCTCCAAACAGATCCTCCGTCGAAACTAGGGAAACTTCATCCAGCGACACCAAAACGCTTCCAGGGTGAGCCGCAGATGACGAACCTGAGGCGAGCGACCCCTGAATGGGTAGCTCAGAGAGGGGAGAAGCTGGATCAGTGGGGGGCATGTTCTGATTTGGTGGATTAGCGGTGGATTTCGGGGTGTCAGGGGGCTCGGGAGCGTAATGCTCGTCGCCTGATGCGGGAGGGGTTGTAGTGGCATTCCGGTTGGGCAGATCGGGTTCCTCGAACTGGGGGGATGGGCTTGGATCTAGCCAATGGGAGGTGAATCTAGCGTCAGGATGGCAGGATCTGGGGGAGGTTCGTCACCGTCGGGGGGAGGATCGTCGCCGTCGGGTGGAGGGGGCGGGGCGGGAGGCGGAGCGAGAGCCATCACATCGGCCTTATAATCTACTCCCGACTAGTTAGTGCTCGTCGCCGGCGAATACCTAGGCACGACACCTGGAGTAGGGCCGCGGCGGCCAGAAGAATTTTGTGCTGAAGGAGTCCTCCCAGCGAGGGTGTCGACGAAGCCTGACGATGCGGCGGAACGGACCGTCGAGCAGCCTTCAGATGCGTCCGGGACGGCGGCACAGGAAGAACTAGCGGCTGGGAGAGTGTGGGGGCTTGGGGGGCTGGCTGGGCTGTCGGAGGTGGAGGAGGGGGTGGTGGGGGAGGATATGGTGGCAGCGGCGGCGGCGGAAGGGGAGCTGGCGGCGGAGGCGGAGGGGGCGGTGCGAGTGTGGACAGAGGCTGTGCGAGTGAGGTGTCCTAGGTATCTCACTGATTAGTTTCAGAAAAAAAAGGTATCTCACTGATTTCTGACTGTATAGTTATACAGATGTGAAAATGGAGTTTTGAAGTTCAGACATGACAATTGCGATAATAAATTCCAGAAGCAAAGAAACTAAAAGGGTCTAAAAACCCACCCAAGCATGCAATGCAAATACTAGTAGTTCTGAATGTGAGATTCACCAAACCGTTCGTTTCAGAATTCCAAGAATAACCTCGCCGGTCCGGAGCAACAAGACCCTTCAAAGCTCAAACCAAATTTAGCAGGCAACACACAACATTGGCCTGCTCTTGAGCGACACCGCTGCAGAACGGACGCTGCCCCGGAAACCTCTCCCCTCCACCGCTCTGGCGCCCCCTCCCCCGCTATAAAAGCCTCCAAGAACATCCACCATCTCCACCATAACAAAGCCACGATCCATCCGAATAAACCGAAGACTCCCAATCCTGACAAATCCGAGCTCGCGTCCGCAGAGGTCCATGGCGTCCAAGTCCGGCGAGCTGCGCATGACGCTGCTGGGCGTGGCCCTGCTGGGGCTGCTGCTGCTGAGCCAGCACGCGGCGCCCGTCGACGCCACCGAGAGCGCCGCCCCCGGCCTGAAAATGACTAGCTTCAGCTTCAACAGCAACAACAGAAACTACAACGCCGGCGGCCGCACTCTCAGCAGCTTCAGCATGAACGCCGGCGACAGCGAGAAGAAGACCCGCGGCAAGGGCGTCTGATCGCCGCGCGCACGATGATCCACACCCATGCTTGCCGGCCACATGCCTCGCCTCTCACCACGCAGCGTTACCGTACTACTATATCTACATGCGACCGTGGGACAACGTCGGCCGGAGCTCGATCGGCGTAGTTGCCGCGCGGCTGTCAAAGTCCCTTGTTTCTTTCTTGATTTGTGCTTGTGTTGGGTTCGGTGTTTTTCTTTCTTTTGATTAATCTTGTTTTCAAATGCATGTACGCATGTGACGGCACCAGTTGGTCTTGTGTGTAAGTCTATTATTAAGAATAGACTAGCAAGACGACTCATGCTAACTTCTATTCTTGGATTCCAATCTCTAGTAGGGTCCGTTAAGTTTGGTTTGCGCGTGTTATGTTGTACTCTTACTAACTTCTTTCTTAAAACTATTCATTAAAAAAACTAACAAGACGACTCATACAAATAGCATCGCTAGAAATGCTAACCATATTGTTTTCATCATAACTATCTGTTTCTAGTTACATTAGAACATTTAGGCTTTGCAAGTAGCCAGTACCCTTCGGTTACAAAGGAATGAAAATAAAATCAAGGTAAAGTGAAATATAATGTTATAATATATTTTTTTCGACGATCAATAATGTTATAGTATAAGAATTACTAATACATGTGCAAGTTACTTGTTTGGTTCTCCTCTTCTAGACGGCAAAGTTCCTGAATTTTTGGGACTTTTTTCTTAAATTAGATATTTTCATTTCCTGTGGCTGGCTGCATTTTCGATTTCTTGGATTGATTATGAACTAGGGTGTGTGAGAACATACCTTGAGCCATCTTGCAACAAATCTCCTCACGGGCACTTCAATTTTTTTAGCCTTGTCTAAGTTCTTGTTTTTTTTCATATTTTCTACAAATTCTTGAAATTCATGGTGACATCTTATATTTTTATTTTGTGGTTGTTTGATTTGTTTTTACATTTTTTGTATTTTTGCTGTTGTTTTTCTCTGCATAAAAGTTTGAACTTGAGGTTGAGTGTTCAAACCGGAGGTTGTAAGTTCCAAGCTACGAATCCGATGAAAAAGATCTGATTTCGGGTTGAATCTATCAACCATATTAGAACTTTCGACCTCCAAAACAGAAAACAAGTTCCAATCTCTTGGTCCAACCGCATTGGAAGTTGCAACCTAACATTTGATCTTTTTCGAGAACTTGTGTACCTATCGGCTCGTTCTTATTCAATTTGCCTTTGTGTTGTCTTGAGAAAGACCTCCTTAATCACTCATAAGATCTGCATATTACTAGTTGACAATGAGTAATGGTGTTGGGTAGAAAAGAAACTATGTTGGATTGTGCATGAATTCAGGATATAGGCCATAAGCCAAGTTTCTTGAGAGAATTTGTATTGGTCCCTTCCATTCCCGTCTTCAATTTAAAATGAATGTTCACTACCAGAAAGGACATAAGGGACGACGGTTCAAGATGCATATTAACAACGGAAAAATAGACTCTTCAAATTTGAGTCTGTGATGTGGACCACATATTCCCCGTCTGGATGTTCCATATTACACCGTCTCGGATGGCCACTATCAGACAGTTTTTTTTTGGCACACATGTTAATCAGATCAGAGGCGTGCATGTGTGTCTCTGAGTTATATGTTAGAGATGGATGTTTTGTTTTGTTTTTATTAACATATGGATGTTTTGTAACCCATCGTCTCCGATGTACACTATCAAAGACGCTGTCAATAAGGCACTCATCTGTTCTGTATATTCTGCCCTCTCGAATTAAGATCTTTTTTGGTTGGTCATCTCTCCTCGTCTGTGGGTTCTGAATCTTTAGAAATCAATATTTGCAACAGCAATAGGATAGGATAAATCAAACCCATAATACAAAGCTCAGCATGTCGCTCCCACGCGGGCGACACAGGCGGCCCTCCCCCGTCACCTAGCCGCCCCTCCTCTCCCCTTCTCCTGCCGCGCCGCCACCGGAGCTGGCCGTCGGCAAGGCCTCTCGGCCGGCCGGGATGGTGGCGGCGTGGCCTTTCCCTCCCTCGGCGGCGCGTGCAGCAGCAGGGCCGACGATCCTTTCCCTTGTGCGTGCTGCGTGGAGTTCGGCGGGGAGGTCGCGGTGGCTGTGGCCGCGCCGGCCGGTGTCCGTGCCGGCCCAAGGGGATGGCGCGGGGCTCCTTCTCCCTCTCCTCCGTTCCTCCCCTTCTCCAGTCTTGAAGATGGCGGCACAGGCGGGGGCGGCCGGTCCGGTAGCCGGGAGGCCGGATCCGGTGGCTGGACGGCCGGATCCGTGGCTGGGCGGCCAGATCCGGCTGGCCTTGCCGGGCGGCGTGGTGACCAGCGGCGACCGGTTCGTGCAGGGCCTGAGTCAGCAGCGGCAGGCTGCTGGGCCGGCTATGGCCGGGGTGACGGCTAGCCAGCCGTGGCCATGGTTTGTGCAGGCATTAGGGGGTGGCGCTCTATCCTATGCCTGCCCCTCCCTTCACAACCTTGGCTGCTGCTTCGGCCGGCCAGGACTGCTCCGGCGGTGGCTACGCCTGTCCACCACCTGGCTGAGCTGAATGTGACCGGGGCAGCTTCTGCGCAGCCTGTCTGAAGGGCCGGCTCAGGTACCTGCTGTTGTGGTCAAGATGGAGGCGGTGGCATCGGCAGGGGGAGTCGGGTTCGGGGCCTAGCGTCCGGATCCGGCGGCCCTAGGTCATGGGCGGCGCCCGAGTTGGTGAGGGCACACGCCATGTGGGTGCTAGCAACGATGTCGGCAGCGACTTTGGAGGGTGCCAGAGCCGACGACGATGGTCAGTGGCGGCCTCGACCTGAGGCAATGTGATGCAAGCGGCAGAGTCAGGTCCGGCTCGACATGGCCTGGTCGGAGGGGGTGGCGGCCGACGAAGTTGAGCGGCTGCTACGTGCTGCCGGCGCGTCGATGCCCCTCTGAAGGGGCTTCTGTGGGGCGGCGGGACAACGGCAATGGCGGTGAAGGCTAGCAGGGGGTCCAGCTTCGTGACTCGGCGTTCGTGCTAGAGGATTCTTGAGCAAAAGCCTTGGCGATGGTGACGCCATTAGGCGCCGCTCCCCTGTTGAGGGCGTCGTGTTTTCCCTCTAGCATGTCTTCCAAGGGTGAAAACCCGGTCCACATTGGACGTGCGACGGTGGCGCCATCGGCGTCATTCCCTTCCTGGAGACGTCGCACTTGGATTTTCGTCGTGGCTTCGATGCATTGCGAGGGTTTGTGGTTGGAAGTCGGAGCTGCTCTTCGGTGTTTGAGCTTGGCAACGATGACCGGTGATGGCCTTAGCTTCGGACTCATCGGGGGTGACTAGTGGATGGCCTGCCATGGAAAGTCGGAGCTGCTGGTAGCTTGGTTTTCACGCTCGGCAACGATAACCCATGGTAGTGCGTTGTGTTTGTGCTCAACCGCGTTGCGTGGGTGGTTAACCATTCGGGTGCCTTTTTAGTATCTCATCCAGCTAACCTTCTTGTACATAATATTATTTCGTCTTAATTGAGCGGCAGAGCTCCTGCCTTTGTTTCAAACGAACAAAAAAAAATCGAAGCTCAGCATATATGTGTTCAACAACGACAAGAGAACATCACTAAATAAAAACAGCAACGCTGGTGCTGGTTACATGTAAAGCGATAATCGCTTTGTGGTACACATCCTCAGCAGAAAGATGAGCTTACAACAGAAATGATCGATTTTTTTTTTGTGAAACAGAAATGATCGATCAATGCCACTGGAGGGGCCGGGTAGCATTAGCAAGCGTGCAGAATGCAGGGTCGGTGCATATGTCTGCACGTACACCTAGAACGCATCGGGGCACGTACGTACCGCCGGGGTATATGTATCCGTAAAAAAGGATACCCACGAGCTAGCGTACGTACGTGTATGTGTATACTGTAAGTGTAGTGTGCATGTACGTGCACGTCGTATGATCGACACGAGACTGTATGCTCACTGCCGAAGAAACTTCCATGGCCCCTGGGCTGCTGCCATCCTCCAGGTGCTGGCAAGGGCCCTGACGCCCATGTAGATGGTGAGGGCTACCTATTAATATCTATTATGATCACGTAGTCATAGATCTAGCCGGATACATCTTATAAATGTATAACATGTTCTAGTACGTCTACTAGACAGAGATTAGAGGGAGGAATAGTGCTAGGTTACCAACTATCATAGGCCTTCGATCCAGAGGCGTCGGCTATGGTTGTTGTGCCGGTGTCTGCGCGAGGGCAGCGACGGTCGGTGAAGAGTGCGATGAAGTCGTCGACGTCGGTGGAGCAAGGCGGCGTGGCTGGTGGCTTCCCGTCACTGGCTGCGCTCCTCTCTGATCGGGATTAGGGTTTAGGTTTCAGTGGGGAGCTCGGCTCAGGCGAACCTCGTACTTAGAGCCGTCGGGCCCCACCCCTATATATTGCGCAGTGTGACAGGGGCCCTCCAGCCATAGTGGGCTGGGCGCCCCCGATCAGGGCGCAGATCAAAGGCCCAACTGGGCCGTTGGACCTAATTTGGGATTAGAGATCAATCTAACAATCTCCCCCTTGATCTCCTACCATCTTTTAATTTCATATCATTTACTTTTGTTCATTCCATTACAGATTAGCGCATAGATCATGTTTTATCGTCATGGTCAATTGCCGATAGATTTTAACGACTAAAATACACCACTCTGTTCTGAAATAGATACTTAACTTTGTGCCTTCTTTTGTCCAGGAATTATAGGCTTTCCCTTAAACCCATGCTGACTACATGTTCTCTGAACACGTTGGGTGGTAAGCCTTTTGTAAGCGGATCCGCGAGCATCTTTTTGGTACTTATATGCTCAAGACTTATGATATGATCCCGGACTTTATCTTTCACAACATAATACTTTATGTCAATATGTTTGGCAGCACCATTTGACTTATCGTTGTGAGCATACTGTACTGCCGGATTATTATCGCAGTATAACTTAAGTGGTCTATAGATGTCGTCAACCACCTTCAAACCGGGTATGAACTTCTTTAGCCAGTTCACCTGCCCCATTGCCTCATAACACGCTACAAACTCGGCATACATTGTGGACGATGTAGTGACGGTTTGCTTTGAGCTTTTCCATGAAATAGCTCCACCTGCGAGAGTGAATACATATCCAGACGTGAATTTTCTATCATCTCCTACATAATCAGAATCTGAATATCCCACTATATAGAGTGCATCTGATCTTCTATACGTCATCATCAGGCTTTTCGTTCCTTGCAAATAACGCAAGACTTTCTTTACTAATTTCCAGTGTTCTGTTTCAGGATTGCTCTGGAATCTGCCAAGTAACCCGGCAACAAATGCCAAGTCAGGGCACGTACATACTTGAGCATATTGTAAGCTTCCGATAGCTGAAGCATATCGAACCATTTTCATTTGATCGATCTCATACTGATTCCTGAGGCATTGAAAATCCCCATATCTGTCGCCCTTGACTATAGGAGCAGGTGAGGGACTACATTTGTGCATATTAAATTTGTTTAAGATCTTTTCTATGTATGCCTTTTGTGGCAGTCCTAATACACCTTTACTTCTATCTCGGTGAATCTCGATCTCTAGAACGAACGAAGCTTCACCAAGATCTTTCATATCAAATTTTGAGGACAAAAACTTTTTTATCTCCAGTAGTAGACTGACGTCACTGCTAGTGTAACAGAACCGACCAATTATACGAGATTAAGTAAGGAAATCTTCTGCCGAAGCAGATAATTTAGCAAACTTAAGCCCGTATAACCCGGTAATCCGTGAAACCACGAAGGATTTCAAACCAATCGACATACAAACCAAGATCGTACAAATTTAGCAAGTACTATCACACGTTACATAAAGTTCGCAATCACAGTTGGGTACATCAGAGTTTAGAATATAAAGTTATTACAAACCCAGTTCAATCTGAAATAGCGGAAGCAAATAGTTTTAAAGCCACACACACACTTTTAATTCAGATACAATGCCAGTAGGTAGTCATCTCCAACAAAAGCATCAGATGAGAGATACGGAGTGACCATTGCCCTTGGTCCTAGTTGTCACCCATCACTGGGTACAGGCAGTTAATGCAATAGCCATAGTATATTTGACCATCTGCAACAACAATGGGAACAACGCCCTGAGTACGAGAAGGTACTCAGCTAGACTTACCCGTCTTAAACCAAAATAAAGCTGACTTGTTTGCGAAAAGCATAAGTTATCATGAAGACATCATTTTAAATACTTTGCATCATCTTTATTAGGACCTATCCATCTAGGTAAGCACCTGTACTATAGCAATCACTTGATTAACCAATAACATCTAGTTACCAATTTAGATTTAGCATATCCCATACCATCCAGATAACCATCATTGTTCCATAATAATTACTACGATGCCGTAGCTCGAGTCAAGTGCTCACTATCCAGGAGCGATGGCGATTCGAATCGATTCCTAACCAGCTGGTGATTTATTCCTCACACAAACCATGCTTCCCCTGCCAGGGTAGCTTAGATCACCAAGGACACTATTTAGGTAGCCGCGGGACAATCTGGAGCCGCAGTACCTAGGGACCGCCTGACTGCCAGGAATCAGGGTGCACCTGCCCTTAGGCTCACTCTTCGCGTCCCTGTCATATCCCCATCAGCACTAATACGCGCACTCGTGTAGATCCCGGCCCGAATAGTGTCACTAGCTTCGCGGTCGAAAGGTACTTTATTCGGCCAGCTAAATGTGAGGCATGCGTTCAACATGACAAGAGGGACGAGCAATGATCGGTCCTTAATCGACACAGACGGAAACTAACAGCACCCTAGAACCCTGTCTGGTTGTCTCCAACTTTTCCGTCCGGTCTCCAATTATTCATCACACATGGTTAATTCTAGGATATTATTCTTTCCATAGCTAAATTCTTTCAGTAACCACCTATAATGTAGGTGACCGGATATCACCGATCGCTACCGGTCTAAGCAAGGCTAAGCAGTTATTCGATCCTGACCTAACAGGGTAAAAGGTAATAAGGTAGGCAAGGATAGTAATAAATGCATCAACGGTTTCAATCAACTCCTACAACTTAATGCAACAATATATAAACTCATATATATAGAAAGAATTGGTTTTATAAAGTAGGAGACTTATAATGCTCCGGGGCTTGCCTCGTTCGAACGAACTAGGTTGATGATCCACGCACTCGAGCAAGTCCTCTCATTGCTCCTCTTCCTCTAGCACCTCCTGTGCCTGGACTTCTTGTGGATCTGTCCCGGTCTACTCTTTTTGAACTACTACTAGCAACTCCTCCAGCGATCCTGTATGATGCAGATGTATAAGTGCTAATGCATAGGTGCATCGAAGAGATGACATGTAATGATCATGATGCATGGAATGTAGATGAACATGTTTAACTTTATTGGACATAGTAGAAGTAAAGCTCTTCTATAAGGTAGCCAACATCATCCAAGAACATGTACTACTATACTACTACTACAACCACTGTACTAACATGCCAAGTCACCACAACAAGTTAAGATGCTTCAAAGATACACCAAAACAAACATTATTAACTAAACATGCATAAAAAAGATTATTTGATTTCATTTTAAACTAGGGCTACAACAGCAACATATATTTTTAGTGCTCATAAAAATCTGAGAAAATTACAGTAGTAGAGTACTACTCTAAGTAGACTACCATAAAATTTTCATGGCATTTGGATAAGTAAAATAGCATACACAAAAATGACAAGCTATGGTTGATAATTAAGCATGAAAATACTTTGTACTATGAAAAGTGTCAAACAACAGATTTGATATTTTTTCTATGTTCTACACAGTAAACAATCATTGCACAAAAATTATCATACACATGTTTTATACAATTTTTGCTCTCTATCAAAATAACAAAAATCATCAATTAAAGGAACTTGAACTACACATCAATATTTCTCTACAGAACATGGATGACATATATTTTTTCTACAAAGTACATCTCAACAATAGATCAACCAAATTGGAATCATATTTTTCTGATGTATATTCTATTTATTAAGCATTTGCCAAGAAAACATCAATTACAAGAATTAACTAAAGCCCTATATAAATGTATCCCAAAACTGACATGCAACATTTTTATATTGTAGATCTAAGAATAAGAAGCATACAGAAATTTATTTCACCAAAATTGGGGCACCACAGCAGCAACTATGTATTTTAGAATCCTTTAAAAGCATTTTCCAGAAATCTTTTTCTTTTAAAACGAAAATCCAGCCGGGCGCAAACGCTGGGTGCACCCGGTGTTGTGCACCAAGCCGCCACTCGCCATCGCGGGTTGGGCCTCGCGCCACGGGTTAGGGACTCGAAAGCAGGGGAGGAGCTCCGCCGACCGGTGCTCACCGACGGCGAGCCCCCCCGGTGGTGCAGGCGGTGCCGGCGTGCTCACCACACTGAGCCGCACCGACGGGAAGGGTGGGATGGCCCGACGACGTGGTGGCCCACGCGACTGCGGCAGTGTTCTCGCCGGAGAGAAAGGGGGCGGCCACGCTCGGCCCTCACCATGACGACGGCAGCCGTGAGTGAGCGCAAGCGAGGCAGGGGTCCAAGGCGGAGCTGCTGGCGGCGGGAATCGAGAAATGGGGTGGCAGTGAGGGAGCTTGACGCCAGCGGAGCGCGTCGACGAGCTCGGCAGCTTGAGCGCCCGCCTGGGATTTTGAAAAGGAGAACAAGAGGGAGAGAGAGCGAGAATGGAGAGGGAGGTTCGGACAGGGGTCTTCAAGGCGGGGTGGGGCCGGTCGAAATGGGGCAGGTCGGTGGTGCCACGCGGCGAGCTCGCTGGCGCATGGCCGCCTTACATGCTCTCAAGGCCCTAGCTTGATCGGGCTTGGCGCGTCACGCGACGCACGTGAGAGGGGGCTTGCGCCGAGCAGGCTGCGGCCAAGCAAGGGGGCTGGCTGGATGCAGCTGTGGGCCGAAAATGAGGCGCCGGCCCAACAAGGTGAGGAAAGCCTTTCTCCTTTTTTTTCAACAGATTTGAATCACAAATTTGAGCAACCAAAAACTGTTTTCAGGATTTGGGGTAAAAATAAAAGTTGTTTAGAAATTTATACTCTACAACTTTGTCAAAAGGTGCAAAGTCTAAATCCAAATAGATTTTGAGATGGAAGTTAAAAGCTAAATAAAGGGTATTTTGACAATTTTTTAATAATATTTTTAAAAGCAAAATTTGGGAAAATTTGAATACCAATCTTGCTCCAAATTGCATCCTAATTACTTCTAAGTGGTCTAAGTGATGAACCAAGGTACACACATGGCAAAACAAACATAGCATCCAACCTATTAAAACACAACTATGCAACATACATGTTTCATTAGTATGTTTCAATTCTATATTTCATGTCATGCTTATGAATGCATAATAATGATTATGCTCATGATTTGCAAAATGTTAATGCATGCTTAACACCGAGGTGTTACAGCTAGCAAGTAAGATATCATCCACATATAGGACAAGGAAGATAAACTTCCTATTTTTAAATTTTGCATAGACATAATTGTCCTCTACATTCTCTTTAAACCCAAAATTCCTTATTATCTGATCAAACTTTAAGTACCACTGTCTTGAAGCTTGTTTTAATCCATAAATGGATTTCTTTAGGTGGCATCCCATTCGTTCTTTTTCTTCCATGACAAAACCTTTCGGTTGTGCCATGTAAACATTTTTCTCCAAGTCCCTGTTGAGAAATGTCGTCTTTACATCCATCTGATGTAATTCTAAATCATAATGTGCCACTAATGCCATTATGATTCTGAAAGAATCCTTATATGAGACTGAAGAAAAGGTCTCATTGTAATCAATCCTTTCTCTTTGCGTAAAGCCTTTTATCACAAGTCGCGCTTTATATCTCTCTATATTATCTTGATAGTCAAGTTTTGTTTTGTAGACCTATTTACAACCTACTATTTTAGCTCCTTTAGGAATTATTTTCAAGTCCCAAACTTTATTGGCATTCATAGATTTCATTTCATCTTCCATGGCCTCAAGCCACTTTGATGAATGACCACTTCTCATGGCTTCTTCAAATGAGGTGGGATCATCCTCTATTTGAAATTCCTCAGTGTTGTATACTTCATAGTCAGCAGGAATAGCTGATTTTCTAACTCTTTGAGACCTTCTAGGGGCCTCCATATTTGGCACATCATCTGTTTAAGGCTGTTGTTGCTCTCCCTCATGTGTGGCAATAGGTTCTACAGGATCCTGAAGAATAGGTTCCTCATCGTCATTCATTGTTGCCACAGGCGGAATAACAATAGGTGCTGACACCATAATATCTTGCACTATCGGTGCAACGATTGCAGGTAGTGAGAAAAATGGCTTATGAATCATCGGAGTGAGCGCATACATCCACTTCTCTTCAAGGTCAATTTCTCGAGCTACCATGCTCCCCCTCATTATTTCATCCTCTAGGAAGACAACATGTCTTGTTTCCACATACTTTGTATGTTTGTCTGGACAGTAGAAACGAAAACCTTTTGACTTTTCTGGGTAGCCAATGAAATGGCAACTTACTGTTTTGGGATCTAGCTTCCCAATATTTGGGTTAATTACTTTAGCCTCAACAGGACTCCCCCACACACGTAAGTGGTTTAGTGAGGGTACTCTTCCTATCCACAACTCATATGGTGTTTTGGGCACCGACTTACTTGGTACTCTATTGAGAATATGAATGGCGGTTTTAACGCCTCGTCCATAGGCTCAATGGTAAGGTGGAGTAACTTATCATACTGCGCACCATATCTATCAGGGTATGATTGCGTCTTTCAGCTACTCTATTCTACTGAGGTTCGCCCGGTGTAGAATACTGGGCTACTATGCCATTCTCCTATAAGAACCTTGCAAAAGGTCCAGAATTTGGCCATATTGGATATGCCGACCGTAGTACTCCCCCCCGGTCGGACCTGACTATCTTAATATTTAAATTGTGTTGGTTTTCAACTTCTGCCTTAAATATCTTAAATTTATCCAATGCTTTTGTTCTTTCTTTGATTGAATAAATATAGCCATAACGGGAGTAATCATCTGTGAATGTTATGAATGAATCATAACCATCCACACTCTTTACAGGAAACGGACCACATATGTCTGTGTGAATAATCTATAAAATTCCTACGCTTCGTTTGGCATCTTTCTTAATTTTCTTTACATACTTTCCTTTTATGCATTCTCTGCATTGTTCTAAATCTGAGAACTTTAATGGAGGAAGTATATCATTCTTAACTAGTCTTTCTATTCTGCCCCTCGAAATATAGCCTAAACGATGAAGTGCCATAATTTCGACGACGCATCGTGAGCTCTCTTTCGTTTTCTGTTTACATCCACATACGAGGATACATTTTAATTGTTGCACGCAACGTTTCCATCATCGCATACAACATTCACATCATCACGTAGTGATAACAAATAAAGCTCATTTTGTAAGATAGCAAGACCAACACATGCATTATTAAATGTTATCTTACAATTAACATTTCTAAAATGGCAATCATATCCATCATTGTCCAAGCATGAAACACTAATCAAGTTTCTCTGTAAAGAGGGAACATAAAGTATATCTCTAAGTAAAAGTGTGAAGCCATCAACAAGCTCTAGAGAAAGATCGCCAACGGCTTCAACATCTGCTCGGAGTCCATTTGCAACTTTAACGTGTCTTTCTCTTCTTTGCGTAGTCCTCGTCGAACAGAATCCCTATAAAGAATTAGCAACATAAATAGTGCACATGAGTCACTCCATCAAGTAGATTTTGAATACTGTATATATAGGGATTCATTTATGAACGTAATAATATTCTCACATTTTTTTTGCCATGATCATCTTTAAGTAACCGGGACAACCTTTATGAACGTAATAACGTAATAATGTTCTCACCCGTCTTCTTGCAATAGAGACACTGGTCTTTCTCTACTGTGAACTTGTTCTGTTGAGGCTGATGCAATATGGGACCCTTTCCCTTTGACTTTGAGGAGGAGTTAGCATTATTATTCTTTTTCTTGTTGTCTTTCACATAATTGATTGTGCCACCATTGGCAGCTTTCATTCTCTCCCTCTCTTGGACACACATAGCCATGAGCCTCTCTAAGTTCCACTTCTCGGGCCGTATGTTGTAGTTGACAACAAAAGTGTCAAATTCCTTAGGTAAGGAAGAAAAAATTAGATGTATAAAGAACTCTTTCTGGAGAGCCAGATCCATTGGTTTTAGCTTGGATGCCAAATTACTCATCCTTAGTATGTGCTCTCTTATGCCATAATTTTCAGAGTACCTCTCTGTCACCAGCTGCTTTATCAGCTGGGTAGCATATGTCTTTGAAGAGCCTGTGAACTGACTCTTTATTCTATCAAGGTACTCGATGACCGTGTCACACTCTAGGATTGAACCCACAATTGTAGGCTCAATCATGTTCTTTATCACAGCCAAACATTTCTTGTTGGCAGTGACCTACTTCCTATGCTCATGGTCATAAGACATCTTTTAGGATGTAAAATTCCTCTCTCTAGTTGCCCAAGTGGCATCAGCCTCGTTTGTCTCTCTCACCGGTGCCACAGGCTTAGTGGGACACGGTGAGGTGACTAACCAGTCCACCTCAGCCAAGATGAAGGCCAGGTCAATCTTTTTCTTCCACTCTATTTAGTTGTCACCTTTGAGAGTGGGGATCTCTTTGATACAACCCATCAAGTTGTATCCACCTGAAAACACAATTCATATAGAGTGAGAACATAAACATAATAATAACAATTGCATGCCTTAGTTTCAACATTGGTCAAAATTAAAACATACAATATTCTTATATACTAATTCTACATCACCGTTAGGCAGAAATAGAATTAATGCATGAAAAACTTATGATTAAACCTTATAATATTGCTATTATCAACGTTGGTCAGAAAAATAATAATATTATAATTTACTGATTAAAATTGACTACACTTCAAATTAAATTCTTCCGTTGATTCGAATTTAATTAGAAGATCATTAACTTTAATATTGCAGCCGAAAAATAATTCAATTTAATGAATTTTACCTACAGAAAAATTCTCTTTTCTATTTACTTTAATCTATTTGTCTATTTTTCTAGGAAATAAACATTTACTAGGAAAAAAGAAAAAGGAAAACTGACTCATTTCTTTTATTATCTTTGGCCCAATAAGCAAGCAAAGCCCACGGTTGCCACAAGGCCCCCCCGTGCCAAAGCCACAACCTCGGGCTGGGCCGAAAAATCGCCCGACGTCGCCACAAGACGCCTGGGCCAAAAGTCGACTGTTGTTCGCGGGTTGCCTCGCCGATCAAGATCGACGGCTCGGCTTTTTTTTTGCGAACAAAAAAAATGGTTGTGGTGGCTTCCCAAAACCCTAGCTCATCTCACTCCCTCCTTTTCTCTCTCGATCACCATGATGGAGAGCAGAGAGCAGCAGCAGCCATGGCGGCCGGGAGGAAGTGGTGGCCGCCACGCGCCCCTTCACGGCAAGCGCAAGGCCCACCCGAGGGTGAGCGCACCGCCATCGAAGGGCTGCGCTGCGGTGCCCTTGACACCCGAGCCCGAGGCGGAGCCACGCCGTGGCGTGACCTGCCCGGTCGGTGCCTCTGGTTCTTCCCGCGCGCCGACTATGGAGATGGCCCCTTCTCTACCTTCCCCTTTCTCTTTCTAGGGTTAGGGTTTTTTTTCCCGATTTGATTTCTTTTCTTTTTCTATTTGTACCCATACCGAGATCTACTTAATAGAACCTGGCTCTGGTACCAATGTTAATATCTATTATGATGACATAGTCATAGATCTAGCTGGGTACATCTTGTAAATGGATAACATGTCCTAGTACGTCTACTAGACAGAGATTAGAGGGAGGAATAGTACTAGGTTACCGATCATCGTAGGCCTTCGATCCAGAGACATTAGCCATGGTTGTTGTGCCGGTGTCTGCGCGAGGGCAGCGACGGTCGTTGAAGAGGGTGATGAAGTCGTCGACATCGGTGGAGCGGGGTGGCGCGGCTGGTGGCTTCCCGTCACTGGCTGTGTCCCTCTCTGATCAGGATTATGGTTTAGGTTTTGGTGGGGAGCTCGGCTTAGGCGAACCTCGTACTTAGAGCCGCCGCCCCACCCCCATATATTGTGCGCAGTGTGACAGAGGACCCTCCAGCCATAGTGGGCTGGACGTCCCCAATCAGGACGCGGATCAAAGACCTAACTGGGCTGTTGGGCCTAGTTTAGTATTAGAGATCAATCGTGCCGACGAAGCCGCCGTGCGACGAGAGGGAGACGAGCGACGGGATGCTCACGGCCGCCACGCCGATCATGGAGTAGGCAGAAAAGGCGTAGTCCGACGCCCCGAAGTTGATGCCGTCGAAGACAAAGGCCAGCGTGTTGAGCGTCTGCGTGCCGGCGACGAACGGAACGCCCTTCCGAATGGTCTTGATGACGGCGGCGTCGCTGGTGAAGGCGCCGGCTCTGAACTGCAGCCCGACACCGAGGAGCGCCGTGAGGGCGACGCCCAGGAAGACGCCGAGCTGCAGGACGCGCGCGGTGGTGGCGGCCACCTTGTAGCGGTCCTCCTTGGCGAAGGCGCTCGCGATCATGGCCTGGCTGGCGACGGCGACCCGTCGGCGAGGAGGGACGTGGCCAGCCAGACCTGGGTGCAGATCTGGAAGGCGGCCATGGCAGTCGGCCCGTGGCGAGCGGCCAGCGACGCCGCCAGCGTCACGCAGAACGTCACGGCCACCACCCGTGCCAACAGAAGGAATCCTGCAATTAAAGATCCATGGTTAACCTCATCATCATCTCGTTAAAATGGATCCAAGTGTGGAGAGGCATCGTACTGACTACTGACCGCATCCGAGGAAGCGCCGGAATTTGAGGCATTTCAGGCTGGGCGGGACGACGTCCACCTTCCTCACCAGCTTGTTCAGCATCATCAGCGTTATCAGGTACCTGCGTGCAGTTTAATTTCACCATTGTCAGTTGTTGCGGCCAATGCTGAATTGCTGACAAGCAGGAGATGGATGGTCATGATCTTACTGGGAAAGAACATGGGCGATGGCTGCTCCGATCACGCCCATGCGGCAGCCGAATATCAGGATCGGATCCAGCACAATGTTTACCGCGTCGCCGGCCACTGCATGCATTCGTAACAACTGAGATCAAACCTGCTGGTTTGCTTGGTTGATACATGGCAGCATATTTTGTATGTAGCATTATTACCGATGGCGTATTACGTCTTGGTGTCCTTGAAGCCTCGGAAGACGCCTTGCGTGGCGAGAGACAGCAGCACGACCGGGTCGCCAAGCGCGCGCAGCGTCAGGTAGCGCAGCGCGGGGATCACCATGGGCGAACCCTGGGAATCATTGAGCACCAGTAGTTGTATAAGCAACTGTTCATCATTCCACCGACGATCTAGCTCACCGTTGCGGTGCGGGCATGCACAGGCGCAGTGACTTACCGGCTTGACGCCCATGAGGCGCAGCAGCGGCTTCCCGGCGGCGACGAGGAGGACGGTCTGGAACAGCCCAAGGAACGCGCCCACGATCAGCGCCGACGTCACGGACGGCACGAACCTCCTGTTCCCTGATTTCTTGCCACTCCTCCGGCCGGCGACGACGGCAGGGGCGCATCCCTTGCCGCCTGCGAGCTCGTCGCCGCCACTCTTTGCGGCGGCTTCGTCGGCTGGCTGCTGCTGCTTCTCCAGGTCCGCGCCGGAAGCAGTGTGGTCCGGGCCTTGTTCCACTTCTTCTTCTTCCACTCCGTCGTCGATGACCTTGGCGCCGCCTTTGCTGAGCACGGCGTGCTCCTCCGCAACGAACGACGTGGTGACGCTGACGAATGGGTAGATGCACACCTTCATGACCTGGTTGAACACCGCGATGGCGACGCCCACGGCCGCGATCTCCACGGACCCCAGCCGGCCGATGAAGGCCGTGTCGATCAGCGAGGCAAGCGGGTCGGCCGTCAGCGCCAGCGACGCCGACACCGCGATGCCCAGCACCTCCGCGCCGACCTCGTCCAGCTTGAACACGCTCCTCACGTTCATGAAGAAAAGGTGCAGCCCCGTCCAGCGCGGACCGCCGAGCAGCTCCGAGCCGCCGCCGTCCCCGTTCTCAGCGGGAGCCGCAGTACCATTCTTTGGCGCGGCCGGAGCAGCGACGTCCCCGTTCTCAGCAAGAACCGCAGTGCCATTCTGTGGCGCGGCTGCGGCCGGAGCAGCGACGTCCACTGCCACCGCCACCGCCATCGCCACCGCCACCTGCTGCTGCGGTGGCTGCTCGGCCTCGGGCTTGGCGTGAGCTGGTATGTTCCTCCATGTATCCCTGCCGGCCTAGCTTTGCAAGCCCTACATACGCCACATTAATCACTGGATCAGTGATAATCAAAGCATTTTCAATAAAAACGACAACGATGATGATCACCCACTTTTTGTTTGTTCTACTACCCTCTACCACCTGACTGCGTCTCAAATTAATTAACAAGGACTTATGTAGTAATATGCTCCTACATCATCGTAGAGGAACAAAATAACAGGATAGTTAATGACTAACCAGAGCTGAAGAGCAAGTGGGAGCAAAACTCTAGAGGTTGGTGAAGGGGACAAGTGGTGAACTGGTTGATGGAGTGGGTGTGACCAGTGACCGAGCAACCCATCCTTATATAGGCAGGCAGGCAGACTCCAGTCCAGCTAGCCGAGAGGAAAAAATTTGGTGTGTGTGTCTGCTACTAAATTAAACGTTTCTATAGCTGTGCGCTTTGCACCATGTCGATCAGAGTTTGAACCCCTCAAGGGCGGATTTGTTGGCCCGAGGAGACGCAGCTTATTATGGGGCTGTGCTGAAAAAAAAAAACTCTCTCTCGCCCCACGCCAAAACATAGGTCTCAGGTCAGCCTGGGCAGTCTTGCGGGGGGGAGCTACGTGCATGGTGCGTGGCCTTGGTATCGATCATGTGGAGCAACTATGCGAGAGTGCAGAGGTTCATTCCCGAGGGGTTTTCGCTCACTTGACCCACGTAAGAAGGTTTTCTTCTTAAGCACAATGACCGAGGCTGTCTTACCCTCCACGGGTCGAGTTTTTTTTAACTTTGCAAGTTTTTAGAGATATATATTAACACCTATAAATTATTAACTTTCCAAAATTTCCTTCTAAATTTTAAGAAACAGTTTCATGGGTTGGATACATATGTAAGAGTAAGACACGTATCATGAATCTACAGTAAGTGCCTATAGTTTCTCCATATAAATTATGTTCCCACCTAATATATTTCCAAAACAGTGACTCTGAGTGAGACTGGCAAACTGCCCCATGGTCCAACTTGGCAATAATGCTCCATGTCACGAGCAGTGGTAGCCCTACAAACCTGTAGAGGTGCTTGTAGAGGCGTTGACGACCTCGACCCTGTTAGCTTGTCTTAAAAATGATTTGTTTGGCTTATTTTCAATGGGATCTCGTGGAGGAGCGTCTATTTTATTTTTTAGCGTAGAATAGTGTTTTTCTCTAACAACAATTCGAAAGCGATGCAAAGCGAGCATGGGATGTGTGAAAGAGGTTTTTCGAAGTATTTATCAAAGCCAAGTTTAGTCCATCAAGTGAAGCGGCCTCGTCTGACAAAACTTCAGAGCAACACCGCAAGGATGCGTCGTGGGCACGGAGCAACAGAACTAGTTCGTCTTTTTCCAGAGGTTGAGAAGAGGAATGAAAAAGAAGCATCTGACAAAAACCTAAACAATGAAGTGACTTTTTACTGTAGCTATGTGTCCTGTTGGGGCTGCCCTTATGCTGCTGACTGCACTAGAATTAGCTATGGCGCCCTATTGGTGGCAGCGGTATTTGGCATCACGGACATAGCCGAGACATTGGTTTGGTGGTTTTTTTGAGAAAAAATATCATAAGGGAACAATTAATGGACAAAGGAACGGAAATCTTGCTGGAGTATATAAGTAATCTTACACAAATTCCATTCTCATCTGCGATCATGGTTTGAGCTTCGAGTTAGCTGAAACCAACAACTGTATGTGTCCTGGTGTTTGGTCATCTGATGCCCCCATGCATGATGCATGCATGAAACAGCAAGGCCAACCAACTTTTATAATCTGTACTAGTAGATGCTTCAATCATCGGACGGAGCAAACGCATGGGAATGATAGCTTGGCGCCTCCTTTTTCCTTTGGACGACAGTCGGCTTTGCAGCAGCTGCTGGATCCCGGAGCTACAGCAACCTTGGATCGAGCGAGGAGAGGGCACGTGGGAGCAGCTCACGCGTCCAGCGCTGCACTCCACACTCGGATCGATCTATCGATGAGTGACCCAGGTGCATGGACCTGCGCACTTCGAGATGCGATGGATCCAGTGAGCTACCGGTGCAGGTGCTCAGCTTACTTCGCACCGAGATTCGTGCGTTGATGCAACCACCGCCGTACGTGCGCAACACATCGCACGTGGCCTTGCCCGTGGTCATCTTGTCGCCGCCCCGTGCTACGCAACGGGTCGAGCCAGCCACGGCCACCGTTGTCGAGCCAGCCGAGGCTGTAGCCATCGTTACCATGCTCGCGTGGCGTTTTAGAGATATATTAACACCTATAAATTATTAACTTTCCAAAATTTCCTTCTAAATTTTAAGAAACAGTTTCTGGCGATTCACCTGAACCAGTGGGTCCGTTGTTGTCAGTCTGAGTGAGTGGCAAACTGCCCCGGGTCCAACTTGGCAATAACCCATGTCACGAGCAGTGGTGGTGAGGTGCTTGTAGAGGCGTTGACGCCTCGACCTTGCTTCTCCCTGCCCCGCTTAGCCGACGCCGGTGAGCCGCTTAGGGGCTCAGCTACCGCAGATTCAAGTGCTCTGACAAAAACCTAAACAATGAAGTGCTGGCATGTGTCCCCTCTTGGCTCGGCTCTAATCACTAGGCGACCGCCGCCGCCCTGATGCCCCATGCATGATGCATGCATGCAGCAAGGCCAACCAACTTTTATAATCTGTACTAGTAGATGCTTCAATCATCGGGCGCATGGAATGTCACCGACGACAGTCGGCTTTGCAGCAGCTGCTGGATCCCGGAGCTACAGCAACCTTGGATCGAGCGAGGAGAGGGGGGAGCAGCTCACGCGTCCAGCGCTGCACTCCACACTCGGATCGTATGATGTGCAGGTGCATGGCGCACTTCGAGCGATCCAGTGAGCTACCTCTCCCTTCATAATCACCAACTCAAGCCCTCATCCCTCCGTGGTCATTCCTTGTAGCCACAGCCACCGTTGTGAGTAATATGGAGAGTTACCTAGACGCCCACTCACTCGCCGGGTCAACCGACCCCAGCTACGTGGTGACGTCTGCGCGTGGCCAATTTTGGGGTTTTGATTCAAGTGCTTGCTACCGCACCTCTTGGCTCATCTAAGGCGACACGCCCACCTCCCAGGCGGCCAGTATGTGGATTGGGGGTAAGGCATATATGGAGCCCTCTCCCTAGCATTCAATTGTTCGTAAATACGAGTTCACCTTGACTTTCGGGTCCATCGGTGGTGCGTGGCCAATTTTATTTTGCCGTGTGGTGTGTGAGTATGTGGGTGGGGTAACGCATATTGAGCGGTGTCATTGCAGCAGTTCACCTTGACTTCCGCCATCCGCTTATTTTGCCCTGCTGGTGATCGCATGTGGACGCGGCCTGTGTCCATCTGACCGGACCGCCTCCGACCGAACCGAACCATCACCACGGGCAAGCTCGATGTAAACTACACAATGGTTGCCACCGGTCCTTTTTCTTTTCTAAGCATTTTCTAAATTAGTTTCTAAGGTAAACTTGTAAATTCAAAATAAAATTGTGTAGTTGATCGAAAATTGTGAAACTAATTTTGTTCGGTTCCTAAAATCATGATCTATATCTGTTAGTATATTTTGTTCATATAGTTTTATAATATTTTCAGGAGTTATCTAATTAATTTAAGATGCTTAATATTGTAGGATATAAACTTATAGGAATTGTTGTGATAAATTGGTGATAGTGTTGGCTCAAAAACTTTCACAGTAAATTCTTAACATTATTAGGTGTTCACTATAATTTTTGTAGCTCCATAATAATTAGTTTGCTAGGGTAGCTAAATAAGCCATAGTTTGAATATATATATTTAATCAATAAAATGCCCAAACACCTTGGGATTGTAGAACTAAAATATTTTTCGAAAACGAAGCCTTACTTGATGACGTGTATACGTAGCTTAGTTAATTAGTCGTTAGAGCTAGCTCGTTAGCTTACGAAGCGTAATCGTATTCTTGGAGTTGCGGTTGCCGTTGGTTAATTACGATTTTCTGCGTTATGCTCACGTATATCATAATAGGGACAACGATGGATCATGGAGTCAATAAGGGAAACAGAAAACATGGTGCCTCGGTGATCGTGTCACCATGATGGAGTGCTAACCTTTGGTTATATCTTACCCAGACAAGCCCTAGTGTATAACTCATATTATTTTGCACTTTATTTTATACTTGTGTATTAAGTTTTAAGGAGTTGAACGAAACCCACTTGCATATATATATATATCCTTATCCTATGAGTCCTGCTAGTATGTCAGGATCATGTAGATTGCTATGCTAAAGGATTCCGGTAGAAGTCGAGTGATTATCTGTCACTCGCGAGAGATAGGAAAAATATTATTGTTCTCATTATCCTATAACTATCACATTGAATATATATGGATGATAATTGGAGATCGGGCAGAATTGTACTTTGGATCTGGATTCGGTTAGGCAATCGAGTGAGGCTCGGGTTGCACTTGTTCCGCCTGTGTCGATTGAGGACCTTCGTTGCTATGGATGGTAGTTAAGTCATAGACTTATTATCCTGAGCACATACTTGCTTATAGGGCGGGAAGATTTATTACTCTCTTGTCATGGGTTCTGGCTCTTTCTGGGCTGGCTTTTAGGGGTGGGTATTAGGTGGAGGTCTAAGCACCATACTGAGACCGGGTCTCAGGTGTTGGGGGCTTGGAGTCCAAGTTTGGACGGGGACCTGGACCCCTTGACAGGAGTGAGACAAGTTGGTTCTGTTTGTGCCCGGGGTACAAGCGGGCGTGTGTTTTGGGGTACCCAGCTGGGATACATTGATTCACGAATCGTTGTTTCTCTGAGACGGTACCGACTTGGCTATGGTCTAGCACCGTAGTAAGAACTGGAATATAAAAGATGGTAAAATGGTTCTGATTGCTGACCACCTGCTTGAAAGTAGCATAGGTGCTTATATAGAATGGTTAGTTAATTAACTAATGATGACTGCTAATAAAATTGAATATAAGGACGCATGTTTAGTAATACTTTCTGCAGATGCAATAACCCACAAGCCAGATAGCCTTGTATATCTTTGGAGTCTTTTATTTTCCTCCTATCGGATAAGTCTTGCTGAGTACAACCGAGTACTCAGGGTTTTATTCCCCCTGTTGCAGGTGGCCGGAGGATATATAGAGCTGACTCTTGTGTGTGGAAAACTTCTGGTGGGCTCAAAAGGATTCCTTTCGCGCTCCGGTCGTAGTGTTTATTTATAACCCTCACTAAAGGTTTTTATAACAAAAGATGTAAAATCTGCTAGCATCTCTTGTATATAAATGTTCACTATGTTAATACTTCACCATGTCATTAAATTAATCTCTGTTTCCGCTGTAACTCTGATCATATGTTTATTTTCTGCTACAAGATAAAACTTGTGAACTTGAAATGTATAAAATCATCTACATGTAAATTGTTTTAATCCCACTATTGCATTCAATTTGTTGAAGTACCCTGATGTTGTAATAAAGTAATGTAAGAAATGACTAAGAATGTTGTAAGCTTTATTCTCTCATTTATGATCCGGACGGGAAAATATGGATTTTCAAGTTCTCCCTTGGGGTATGCTTGACAGAACTGCATGGTTTAGTGTCTTCGCTTGGGTACTCAGCGTCTAAGGAAGACAAGTACTCTTGAGAGAGCATTAGATTAGGCGGTTCTGCCACAGGTGGTATCAGAGCATAAATGAGGAGATAAAGCTTCAAAACCCTTTTCTAAATTAAAATCTGATGACCTATTTTTGCAAAAGTTAGGGCATTTGCTTACGAAATATATAAGTAGCCCTATTGCTATAGTTAAGCATTCGGAATAGGTTTAAGTAGGTTTTCTCCGGTGGACTGACTCTCACGGGGTATACAATCCTTAAGTTTGTCGCGTTGGCCTTGCCTTGGTCGTCGTGCTCAGATTGCTTATAGGTGCACCATCCATAGGTGTCATGCGTGTTGCATTGTGCACGGCTGCCTAGGCATCCTTTGAGAATTATTGTTGTACTGTGGCTTCGTGCCTCACATTCGCTTGTGGTTCACGCCTGTCGTAACTCACGCCTTTCCGTACTCCTTTTTGCGCTATTGTCGAACCCTTGCCCTGCAGCCATACTAGTTCTTTATGTCCTCAGACAGCGCTCGCCTTGAGCGCACGAAAATTTTGGCCGACTTACTTTTAGTGACCCCGCGCAGGAACCAAAGGTGGACTACGCTAGGACCACTGGCCGCTCTGCCATTAGAAAGGGCCTAGCCAAGCCACTTGGTTCCACCACTCGGTGCACTCTAGCTCACCTAGCCCTTCCTCTTGAGCAAGTTTTTTGCCCAAATCCTTCCTTGTAACCACCCGCCTGGGATGGCAGGAGTCTGGGTTAGCAGCCATTGCCTGAACACTGAGGGTTTTCCCAAAATCCTGTATGCCACCCTACAAAAACTTAGAGTCAAAGATCATCCTGAGTATGAGGGCCATGAGTATGAGAAACTTGGCACTGAGCGGTGTGAAGTTACCATCTATATTGGGAAGAGTGAGGAGTTCCCCGACATCACTGAGGCCTAGAATGTGACCGCAACCGGGTTTCGCTTCGTCAACACCTACCAAGTTGTGTCCCGCAAAGCCTTGCGGCACCTTTGCCAGATCTATGAAGAGCCCATTGCTCATACCCCCATGAGGTTCTTTCCACCATTGGAAAAGAATCGATGGGTATGGAGGGCTTGCATGGAGGCTTCGCAAGGGCGGGATGCTCAAGAAGACAGTCCCACCATGGTGCACTTTACCACGTACCTACTTGCTCTAGATGAGTAGTACGATCGGCAAGCCTCAGAGCTGAGGAAGTGTCTCCGCCAAGTCGAGGAAGCCGACATCTTCTCCAGGATCCTCTAGGTGCAGCTCGCTGAAGCGCATGCCAATGTGACAGCCATAGAGAGTCATGAGACTGCCATGTCGGAAGCCCTAAAGGAGGCCGAAGATCGGCATGCCCATCAGCTAGAGGAGGCCTACCTTGTCACCAGGGCTAAGCGTAGTCCACTGGCTGCTGAAAGGCAGGATCCCTTGATCTTGGAGGGAATCCCTGTCCACCCACCAGAAAGACGAAGAACCGATGTTGCAATACCGCCAGGACCCCCACCTTCGGAGGTGTCAGAAGGAGAGCCCTTGCTTCCCCTCACTCAGCCACTGCCGAGAGAGGAGGTAGATCCATAGCTAGGTAGTAGAAGAAATCTCCAAGCCCGGGAGTGAAGCTGTGTGGTCCGGCAAAGTAGATTAGTTGCCTTGGGGAGATGTACTCATAGTGAGTGGTGCCTTTCATCGCTGTCCTCCAGTATTGTAATCTTTCCGTTGTATTTCACCGTAGTTGTTGAGATCGTCTGGTCGTAGGGAATGTGAACGATGTGTCGAGAATGGGACAGTGAGTGCCTGTATGTTGTACCAGCATAAGGACGTTTGGAATGTGCATTTTATGTATTTCGTTGTGTTTATTGCGTCCATCAACCCTTAGGTCTCGTTAGACATGCTTAGGGTTTTCAAGATGACGTTAAGTGGGTTACAAGAGAGGTTACTATTCAGGTGCGAGCAGACCAGTCATGATGGGATAATGTAGGACACTATATCAACTAATTGTGGATGTCCCAACAGAACATTTGAATATACTAAAATTAAATCTGTCGTGGGGTTTGAATTCCTTGTCCCTTGTTGCGAAAGGAACCCTTGTTGTCTGAATCTTCCCTTGCAATACTCCTCTGATTCCATGGTCTATGACCCCACTATCCTCATTGCATGTATGTTCATAATAGTTGCCTAGCTAATAGCTTATTGTGTCATGATGAAACCAAGGGCCCCTGTGGAACATGTAACACTCTCGGTGTTACATTGTACAATTTTTGCTAAAACATTGGATGAGCATCATACTTGTTTGTACATGGGTGTATTCTAGGGTATAAATGAACGTATGGCACTTGAAACGTTCATCCGAAACAAGAAACAAATGTTACATTTCATGTTGCTTAATATCGTTTAGTATTCTAAGCGAATTTTTATCAAACAAAAATGCTATAGAACATTTATGCGAACTTTGATAAAGTTTGTAGTACGAATTTTGTAGGCTACGATGAAATGCGTGTGGTCGAGGATGAGGTTCGCTAGCTAGTATATCAAGTAGCTCGGAAATGGAATCCGACGCGAGGTTTAGTCGTTTCGCGTACACTGAAAATGGGTCGACGAAGCCATGTTCGGCAATTTTTGTAGGACGATTGGGTTAAGAAGTGGTGAGGTGTCTTGGCTTAGTTCGACAGCCCTAGGTACTCTCTTGAGTGTAGAATAGCTGGTTTGACCCTCAAATCATTGGGTTGAGTTTTTGAACGGCTTTAAAAAGCGTGCAAGACATGTGTTTGGCAATGCCATCGCCTAGGGCGCGGTCACCGCCTGGCTCTCGGCGTGCTACGCCGGCCGCCCGTTGCGCTTACGCGCGCACCCCGCGCAGTGGTTCTATGGTGCCGACCATGGTCTCCTACTGCCGTGTTCTGGCACATGGCACACGCGCGCTGGGACTGGCCATGCCTGGCTGCTCTGCCCCCCTTCCATCGCGTCCGCCCAAGGATATTGCTCGCCGTCACGTCGCTCGCACTGTGCGTTGTCCATCGCTGCCACACTGCTACTATGCCCTGGCGCACGCATGCACACGCACTGCACCGGTGGGTAGGGGTGCTTCGGCCGCCATCGCGTCCTCCTGTGCCTTCTGCTCGCTGCCGCCACGCCGAACGGGTGTCGCTGCTCGCCTAGCGCGCTCACACGCATCGTCTGCGCGGCCACTATTGTTGTTGATGCCTCGTGGCTGCATGCGCGTGGGACGACTGCCTAACCTCGCCATCACATCCATGTCCGCTGCCACACTACGCCGTCATTTTCCCAGACCTGCCATCCCCTACGACGCTTAGTGCCGAGCCGCCAGTGACTAGCGTGCTGGGCAGTGTGACCAACATCTTGTGCACGCCCCATTGTTCCCCATCACTGTGCGTGCCTGTGCTTTGCGTTGACATGCACGACAGCGCCGAGCCAAGCCATGCCTAATTTCCCTGCTTCCCAGTCGCCATGTCGCCGGGACCGCTTCTCTGATTTCGCCATAGTGAAGCCATCGCTGTGCAATTAACTCTGCCCTCAGCTCTGCTGTGTATCCAGCCACCCAACCGACCCCACCTTGTAGCGGATCTTGCCTTGCCGTGCTCCAATTTGGAGCTGCCGCTCCGCTGGGTCCTTAAGACCACGTTGGCATGCGCCGTCGGCAAGCCACTTATCTAGAGCATCTCGTGGCAATTCCTTGCACCACCAGTCTCGTCTCCACCTGCTAAGCACCCTGCGCACCTCGCCCGAAGCACTACCATAGCCCAGCTTTCCCTGACGCGGCCGTGCCATTGTCGTGCGCCGCCGCACCGCCCGAGTGCGCATGGCCAGGTTCGCTCGGGCAGTCTCTGGTCAAGACACCATGACCGGGAAGCATGGGGTGAGTCTCTATTGCCTATCCATGAGTTGGTTCACACTGTCGATGTTGTGGCTCACGGGAACGCATCCGCTGTCGTAGGGAGAGGACCATCGTCGGGGAGGGAGCTCGGGATAGCGTCCCCATTTAGCGTATCGCCTCCAACCGCTATGCATTGACGTCAAGGTGATCATCGGCCCCTTAGATAGGAATTGGAGGGTCGGGTGTGGCCGGCGTAGCCGCCCGGTGCCCGCGCCGTCGCGTCGGTGCGCGCACGGGTGCCGAGGGACGTGGCCGCGGCGAAGAAGGGAAAGGGGAGGGTGGTAGATGAAACATCTGTGACTCGGTGTAATAGTGTTCGGTTTAGTTTCATGAATAGGGTAGAGAACGGGGGCTCTTTCGCAAAAGAGCCAGCCACGCGTGGGTTTTCGCTGTGGGCTGCGGGATGTGGGCTGAGTCACGCGCTGCTAAATGGGCCGCGCCGGTTGCTGCGCATGCGCACGGGCGGGAAGCCAGGGTGGGCCGAGCCGTCGCTCGTGGGCCGCGTGGTGAAATCGTTTTTCAATTCTCCAGTGAATTACCAACGTTTATTCCATTTAATTTCTAGCTGAACTCTGATAAATTGTAGTAAATTGTATAGTTGTCCAAAAATAGTGAGACTAATTCTGTTAGGTTCGTAAAAATACCATCTATTTGTTAGTTCAGTTAGCTATGACAATGATGGGGTCATAAATTCAAACTAGAGAGCGTAACATTATGTGGAATAATAATTGTAGGAATTTTTGTGGTAGATTGGTGATAGATATGGCTATAAAAATTTTATAGTAGGCTCACTAGATTATTATGTACTTGCTGTAAATTTTGTAGCCCTAGAGTAGGATGATAAATAGAGTAGCTATTATCCTTGCTTTATCATATATAGCGTAAATCAGCATTAGGAGTAAGTATACCGGTAGTTGCTATAATAATGTATGCCATACTTAATACTTGTTATTGGTAGCAATAGATAACGTAGCACTGTGGTCGGTAGCACTAGCTTAGTAGTTAAATAGATGTACTTTTATTTTAAGAGTTGCTGTTGCTATGTTACTAAGCATGGCATCATCATTTCATGCATGTAGATCACAAGCTGGTAGAATTCATGTCCGGTGATGAACAGGAGTACGATGAAGTCATTGAGGAGTACGAGGAGGAGATCCTCGTGCAAGAGGGAGCCCCAGAGCCATTTGGTGCTGACCTTACTGACCCGTCGCCTGCCCAAGGCAAGCCCCGATGCATAACCCCTATTTTATGAATCACTGAATATATATATATATGATGTGCATTTAGGTTATAGGCATTTTATGAAAACTATGTGCATAAAAATATCTACCCATGTATAGGTTGAAT
This sequence comes from Miscanthus lutarioriparius, assembly GCA_904845875.1. Lineage (NCBI taxonomy): Eukaryota > Viridiplantae > Streptophyta > Magnoliopsida > Poales > Poaceae > Miscanthus > Miscanthus lutarioriparius. Next base: position 8,796,682 of record CAJGYO010000005.1, read on the forward strand.
AGTTGCTATGCTCAGGATATCGGTAGCATGAGTAACCTGCCGTTACTCGCAAATAGGAGATAAATATGATCACTCATGATAAAATGGTGGAAAGGAAAATGGTGACCGGGCAGGGATATAGTTTGGGTATTGGTGGGTGTAAGGGGTTGTGTCCTGCGACCATCAGGGCATAGCCCAGTTACACTTTTTCTCTGTCTGTGTCAATTAAGGATCGGTCGTTGCCTAAGTCTCGAGGCAAGTCATAGATCTATTATGCTGAGCACATACTTGGGTACGGGCGTAGGGAAGACTCGTTACTCTCTTGTTGTGGATCCGGCTCTTTTTGGACCGACTAATTAGAGGCGGGGATGGTGGAGGTCCTTGCACCGCACTGAGTCCGGGACTCAGGAGTGGGGGCTTGGAGTCCAAGTTTGGACGGGGACCTAGACACCCAGGACAGGAGGGTGATGGGTTAGTCCTGCTTGTGCCTGGGATACAAGCGGGCGTGTGTTTTTGGGTACCCAGCTGGGGGCATTGATTCACAAATTGTCGGGCAATCCGGTACGACTTGTTTTTGGGTCTAGCACCATAGTAAGAACTGAAAGATGAAAAGTGATGAAATGGAACTGATTGCTCAACTCTTGCTTGAAAGTAGAACAGGTGCTTATATAGACTGGATAGATAATAACTTAATATGGCTGATAATAATAACATAAATAAGGACTCACTACTAGTATTGTTTTCTACTAAAAGAAAACCAGCAAACCATAAAGCTTCTCATATTCCTTGGAGTCAGGAAATTATTCCCACTACTCGGATAAGTCTTGCGAGTACATTGTGTACTCAGGGTTTATTGACCCCTGTTGCAGGTGATGCTTGAGAAGTACCATTGTGTGGAGGATTCCTCTGGTGGGCTTAGATGGATCCTCGTTCTTATCGCTAGATGTTTATTTTAAATTCCGTTGTTATCATTCCGCACTCTGACATTTGGTATTGTAATAATGAAATTTTTAAGAAACTCTGATGTATGAAATGGACAAGTATTGTAACTCGTTCTCATTATTGGATCATTGGGAAAAATATGGATCTTTCAGGTTCTCCCTTGGGGAGTGCCCGACGGATACCGGTCCGCTGTAGCTTGCTTTTAGGGTGCTTAGTGTCTAGTGGAAGATGAGCACCTCCATAAGCGTGTTATTTCGGGCGGTTCTACCACAGTTGGTACCAGAGCCAATAATGGTTACGAGTTTCATCACTCTTTTTCAAAACTTAAAAATTTGACCAACAAAAGTTTTGCGAAAAGTAGGATGCGATTACATTATGTAAATAAGTACCAGCCCTAGCAATATGGTCTATCTAGGATAACGGCACTGGTTTTATCTAATTAGTTTTCTGCAGGTACACTGACTTACGTTGCGTAAGAAATCATCTAGCATACGGAAAGTGAGTGTGCGATGTGCCAAATTTTTTTGCGAATGCCGCTATATTCCGGCTTGAGTGAACGTATAGGACGATACATGCATCATGATAATAGCATTTTGCTTAAACTAAAATTCCCCCCCCCTACACGTATAATTGGATTTGTAAAGTGATAGGCTTAATTAAAAGAATGATTTAATTAAAGGTGCTGTCATTTCTCTAATCCCTTGCTTCTGATCGAGAAGGTTGTTCTAAATGGATGGTTCCTATCTCTTACAGATGAATCTAAGGTCCGGACGCGGGAGCACCAGTGCTAGGGCAGCTCACGGTCTTGGCGAGGGCCAAGGCGAGAGTGGCTAGGCCCATGAGCACAACAAGGAGAGCCATGGGGCTCCACTTCTGGCTCCTCCTCCTCCGCCACCGCCGCCTCCGATGACTCACGCAGAGATGATGGCGGAGTTGTTGGCTGTTCGCTGAGAGTCACGGCATGGAAATCATGGCACAAGTTGTCGCGGGCTTCGCCCGCGGAGGCCACGGGGGCAATGGTGGGAACGGGGGTGGTGCCCGTCGTCCTAAGGGACCCTCCTCTTACCAGGATTTCCTCAAGACCCACCCGCCCACTTTCACACCGACAGATGAGCCCCTAGATGCGGAGCACTGGCTTCGCATTCTGGAGCAGAAGTTTCTGTTGCTCAATGTGGCCGACGAGCAGAAGGTGCGCTTTGCAGCGTAGCAACTATTGGGGTCCGCAAGTGCATGGTGGGATACCTTCCATGCCATGCAACAGCCAGATCATCCGGCAACCTGGCAGGAGTTCACCACAGCATTCAGAGAGTTCTATATTCCTATTGGTGTCATCAACCGGAAGCTGACTGAGTTCCTGGAGCAGCGCCAGGGGAGTATGACAGTGATGGATTATGTTAATAAGTTCAATCAATTGTCCTAGTATGCTGGCAATCATGTGGACACTGACGAGAAGAAGGACCGCTTCTTTCGTGGCCTCTCTTATATCCTTCAGGAGAAGCTGTATACGGCGAACTATTAGACCTTCGGGGCACTGATGAACGCTGCCATCGCCATGGAGGGCTTGCAGCGAGATTCCCAAGCAGAGTGGAAGAGGAAGCGGGTGGTTGCAGGGTCTTCCGGCCACCCTCATACTCAGAAGGTACAGGTTGTCCGGTGGGGGCCCTATCAATCATCAGGCAAGCCTTCGTTTCGATAGCCCCAGCAGACTTCTCAGACTTCTTCCACATAGTACCATGCACCCACTCAGCATGTGCAGCCTCAGCAGCCTCAGGGACAGTAGGTTCCACCTCGGTAGGGATTTGGGAACAAGCCTGGTGCTTGCTTCAAGTGTGGCAAAGATGACCACTATGCCCGAGCGTGTCCCCAGGACCAGTTAGCTCAGTCTGCTCAACCATCGGTGAACTCTAGGCTAGTCAGGAGGACCATGGTCAAGAAGAAAGTGCCCAGCAGATCCGGACAGGTACATTTCATAGATGCTGAGCAGATATTGCAGCAGGAACCGGTGATGGCTGGTATGTTTACCATCAATTCCGACCCAGCTTATGTGTTGTTCGATTCTAGTGCATCACATTCCTTTATGAGCATGGGATTTGTAGAGTGGCACAAATTACCACTTATGGCTATACCGTATGCCTATAGAATCCGTACTACGGGTTCGTAAATGTTCATCAATACCCGAACGGACATAGTAAGCTTGGTATTAGCCACCCACACTTACCGCCTACAGTTCATGGTAATGCTTGGGCAAGGCATTGATGCTATTCTTGGAATGAACTGGTTGCGGGTGTATGGGGTAGTCTTGGATATGAAGCGAAGAAGTGTCGAGTTATGGCTTTCATCTTTTGAGGATAGGATGTTTCTGGTTGTACTCTCAGATCCAGTCTTACCTGTTGCTGCCCATGCTGAAGCCTCTCTTGATCTTACCCCCATCCCTGTGGTTTGTGAGTTTCCGGATGTTTTTCTTGAAGATCTTCCGGGGTTGCCACCAGACAGAGAGGTAGAGTTCTCCATCGAGCTTGAGCCTAGTACTACTCCTATCTCTAGACGCCCGTACTGCATGGCTCTAAGGGAATTGGTTGAGATGAAGAAGCAGCTGGAAGAGTTGATGGAAAAGGGTTTCATCCATCCTAGTTCTTCCCCATGGGGTTGCCCAGCCATTTTCGTAAAGAAGAAGGATGGTACTCTGTGGATGTGTGTGGATTACCGCCCTCTTAATGCGGTAACAGTTAAGAACAAGTATCCTTTGCCCCGCATAGATACTTTGTTTAACCAATTAGCTAGTGCCAAGGGGTTCTCGAAGATTGACCTCCGATCAGGCTATCATCAGATCAAGATCAGACCACATGATATACCAAAGACAGCGTTTTCTACTAGGTATGGGTTGTATGAGTACCTAGTGATGTCTTTTGGTCTCACCAATGCTCCTGCCTTCTTCATGTACCTGATGAATTCAGTCTTTATGTCGGAGTTGGACAAGTTTGTGGTAGTATTCATTGATGATATCCTGATATATTCCAAGAATGATGAAGAACATGCCCACCACCTTTGGATAGTACTGACTTGACTAAGGGAGCACAAGCTATATGCTAAATTCAGCAAGTGCGAATTTTGGTTGGATCAAGTGTAGTTTTTGGGGCATGTGTTGACACCTGACGGCGTTTTGGTAGAACCCAGCAAGGTGCAAAATGTGTTGGATTGGAAGTCCCCTAAGTCTGTGCACCAGATTCGTCAGTTCCTTGGTCTAGCTGGGTACTATCGGCGTTTCATCCTAGATTTCTCCAAGATAGCCCAGCCAATGACCAAGCTGCTCCAAAAAGAAGCAAAGTTTGATTAGAGCCCCGCCTATGAAGAAGCCTTCGAAGCTCTGAAGACATTTCTAACCACTGCCCCTGTGTTGGCCCAACCAGATATTGACCGACCCTTTGATGTATATTGTGATGCCTCGAAGATGGGGCTAGGGTGTGTGCTTATGTGGGATGGGCGTGTGATAGCTTATGCTTCGCGCCAACTGAAAAAGCACGAGGTGAATTACCCCACCCATGACTTAGAGTTGGCTACTGTGGTCCACGCTCTAAAGATTTGGAGGCACTATCTATTGGGCAACAAAGTGCATATCTTTATGGATCACAAGAGCCTCAAGTATATTTTCACTCAGTCGGAGCTGAATATGAGGCAAAGGAGATGGTTAGAATTGATAAAGGATTACAACCTGGAAGTCCATTATCACCCAGGAAAGGCCAATGTAGTGGCTGATGCTTTGAGCCGAAAGTCACACCAGGTTGAGGAAACACCTTTGTCTCTCAACCATGTAGAGGTGTTGGCTCACATCGCCTTGACCTCAGAGTTTCTTGAGCAGATTATTCTAGAGCAAAAGCAAGACCCTGAAGAAATTCCCCACATCGAAAATTGATGGCCGAGGGGCGTGGCCCTCACTTTAGTGTTGATGAGCATGGAGTAGTGAGATACAAGGATAGACTGGTGGTCCCATCCAATGAGGAGCTGAAAAGGAAGATTTTGAATGAAGCTCACCATTCAAAGCTATCTATCCATCCTGGCAGCAATAAGATGTATCATGATCTGCGCCATTTGTACTGGTGGTCCAACATGAAGCAGGACATCTCCCAGCACGTCATGGAGTGCGACACTTGTGGTAGGGTTAAAGTAGATCATATGCATACTCTAGGATATTTGCAGCCCTTGCCCATTCCTGTTTGGAAGTGGGAAGATATTTCCATGGATTTTGTGGTGGGTTTGCCTTGCACATCCAAGGGCTATGATTCTATTTGGGTCATTGTGGACCGTCTCACTAAGTTGGCTCATTTCATCCCGGTGGACACCAAATATATAGCCAAGAAGTATGCGGAGATATATTTTCATCGAATTATGACCTTACACGGAGTTTCCCTTACTATCATCTCCGATAGAGGGTTAGTTTTTGTCTCCCATTTCTAGGAGCAACTGCAACAATGCCTTGGTACTCACCTCCTCGGAAGCTTTGCATATCATCCTTAGACTGATGGTCAAACTAAAAGGGTGAACCAGGTGCTCGAGGATATGTTGAGAGCTTGTGTCATTTCTTTTCCTCAGAAGTGGGATGAATGCCTGAAATTAGCTGAATTTTCTTACAATAATAGCTACCAAGAGGGCATTCACATGGCACCGTTTGAAGCTCTGTATGGCAAGAAGTGTAGAACACCACTTAACTAGGGTTGAAGTGGGTGACCATGGTTACTGTGGTCCAGAATTCATCAAAGAGGCTCGAGAACAAGTCACCATTATTCGAAGTCACTTGAAGGCAACTCAGAGCCGATAGAAGTCTTATGCGGACAAGCAAAGAAGGCTTTTGCAGTTTGGAGTGGGAGATTGTGTGTATCTCAAGGTGTCTCCTATGAGAGGGGTGCATTGGTTTGGTATCCATGGCAAGCTAACTCCCCGATATGTGGGTCCCTACAAGGTTTTGGCCCAGTGTGGCCCAGTGGCGTATCGTCTCTAGCTTCCCGATATCTTGTCTATGGTACATGATGTGTTTCATGTCTCCGAGTTAAAGAAATGTCTGCGGGTGCCTGATGAAGCTATGGAAATTGAAGGGCTTCCCCTCCAACCTGATTTGACTTATGTTGAGCACCCTGTCAAAATCCTGGATGGGAAAGAAAGAGTGACCAGAAACAGTGTGGTAAAGTTCTACAAGGTGCAGTGGCAAAACCACTCCGAGGATGAGGCCACATGGGAACATGAGAGATATATATTGAAGCATTACCCCCACCTTCTTTCTGGCTCTGATAGTTGCTGCATCGAAATGTATTTTCTATCTCCTTCTCACACTAGGCACATGAAATCTCGGGTCTAGATTTTATTTTAGGGGGGTAGATTTGTAACACTCTTGGTGTTACATTGTACAGTTTTTGCTAAAACACTGCATGAGCATCATACTTGTTTGTACATGGGTGTAATCTAGGGTATAAATCAACGTACGGCACTCGAAACGTTCCTCCGAAACAAGAAACAAATGTTACATTTCATGTCGCTTAATATCGTTTAGTATTCTAAGCGAATTTTTATCGAACAAAAATGTTATAGAACGCTTCTGCGAACTTTGACAAAGTTTATAATATGAACTTCGTAGGCGACGATGAAATGCGTGTGGTCGAGGATGAGGTTCGCTAGCTTGTATATCAAGTAGCTCGGAAATGGAATCCAACGCGAAACCGTTCGAGGTTTAGTCATTTCGCGTACGCTGAAAATGGGTCGACGAAGCCAAGTTCGGCAATTTTTGTAGAGCGGTCGGGTTAAGAAGTGGCGAGGTGTCTTGGCTTAGTTCAACAGCCCTAGGTACCCTCTTGAGTGTAGAATAGCTGGTTTGACCCTTGAATCATTGGGTTGAATTTTTGAACGGCTTTAAAAAGGGTGCAAGACATGTGTTTGGCAATGCTAGCGCCTGGGGCGCGGTCACCGCCTGGCTCTCGGCGTGCCGTGCTGGCCGCTCATCGCGCCTGCTATAAGGTCGAGATGGTGGACTAGAGGGGGGGGGTGAATAATCCTTTCTAAAATTAATCGCGTCGGCTATCCGAAACAAGTGCGGAATTAATACTATCGGTCTAGCCAAGACTACACCCCCTATCTTTGTTCTCTAACACCTTGCAAAGATTCTAATTAAGCAACAAAGGTGTCGGGCTAGCTAGAGCTTACCTAATCAATTCTAAAAGCAAGGTCACACAAACATATGCCACTGGTACTTTAACCAACGGGGAGCTCCTACAAATGCTAGTAAGCAAAAGCTCAAAGCCAACTAAGCTCACTAGCAATGCTCAATAACAAGGCAACCAATGCCAAATTAGAGAGCACAAATACTTAGCTACACAAACTAAGCAAAGTGACTAACAAGATTACACAAACCAAATTAGTCACGCAAGGGAGCTACTTCTATGCTACACAACCAAGAAGGTAACTAGTGAGCTATACAAGCAAACTAATTACAAGAGCAACTACACAAGCACAATATATATGAAAGTAATTACAAGCTTGTGTAACAAGGATGCAAACCAATGGGAAGAATAAAGTTGACACGGTGATTTTTCTCCTGAGGTTCACTTGCTTGCCAACACGGTAGTCTCCGTTTGTCGACCGCTCACTTGGTGGTTCGGCAGCTAATTGGCATCACCCGCCAAGCCCGCACGTCGGGCACCATAAGAACCTACCCTAAAAGTGAGGGTAGCTCAATGACATGCTTTACTAGAGTTGCTCTTCGTGGCTCCCACGGGGCGAGCACAATGCCCCTCACAAAGCTCTTCTCCGGAGCACCGCATAAGCTTCTTGCGAGCTTCGATGGAGACCACCACCAAGCCATCTAGGAGGTGGCAACCTCCAAGAGTAACAAGCACCACCAGCTTGCAACTCGATTACCTAGTGACACTCAATGCAACCTCACGATGCAATCGTACTAGAATTGCTCTCTCACATAATCGGATGATCACTATCAAGCATATGTGAGATGGAGGGCTCCCAAGCACTCACAAGCATGGACACAAAGTCCCCTAAGGTGCTCAGCACAAGCCATGGCCGAGACCCCCTTCTATTTATAGCCCTACAGGCTAAAATAGCCGTTATCCCTTCACTGGGCGTTTTTTGGGTTGACCGGACGCACCGGTCATATCGACCGGACGCAGGACCTCCGCGTCCGATCAACGGATGCTCGCCACGTGTCGCCTCCATTCAACCTTAGTCGCTTGATCTCAACGGTCAAGTCATGACTGGACGCAGCTACTCAAAGTGACCGGACGCAGGACCCCAGCGTCCGGTCACTTCCAGTAAGCTTCTAGAGGTGAAAATTCATTACCGGACGTGTCCGGTCGGTCATGATCGGATGCAGCATCAGCGTCTGGTCATTTCTCCTCTTCTCTATCCTGCCACGATAGCGGGACCGGACGTAGCCACCCAGCATCCGGTCGAAGACCGACGCCTGCGCCTTCACTGCTGCCATTGATCGAACGCGGGACCCCAGCGTCTGGTCACTACGTGACCAGCGTCCGGTGCACACTGTGAAACTCTGTCTTTTCTATATAGGGCGTCGGTGGCACCGTCGGACTATCCGCACTCTACGGGCGGACACTCCACCGGTGGAGTTTTGAACCTTTCTCACCTCCGTTCCATCTCCGAGTTGATCCACATCAACTCCAACTTCATCTCCTTTGTAAATATACCAACACCACCAAGTGTACACCACCATGTGTATGTGTGTTAGCATTTTCACAATCATTTTCTAAAGGATTAGCCACTCAACTTGCCACGCCACTCAATCCCAGCAATGATGCAAAGTTAGATCACTCGAGTGGCACTAGATGACCGATATGCAAATAAGTTTGCCCTCTTGATAGTACAGCCATCTATCCTAAACCCAGTCATCAACTTCTCTATACACCTATGACTAGTGAAATAAAATGTCCTAGGTTATACCTTTGCCTTGCGCGTTCCATTCCATCTCCTCCAATGTTGATGCGACACATGCACCAACACGATCAACAATGATATGATCCACTTCATATCATCACGTGATCATATTGGTTCATTGATCTTGACTTTACTTGCTTTTCACCGTTGCCTTCGTCCATCGGTGCCAAGTCTTGCTTAAACTTCACCGCCATGCGGTCCATCGCTCCAAAGCCTCCAACTTGCCCTTCACGCTTGCAACCGGTCCATCAAGCTAAGTCATGTCTTGATCTTCTCCACCTTGATCACATGACTCAATGTCATGTCTCAGTTGCAATGAGCTCCTTCATCATCACATGTGTGAGCTTTGCAACATCTCCAAGCCATTTTCACCTTCATGGCATATGTTGCACACACACATGTACCTATAGACTAATCACCTATGTATCTCACATAAACATAATTAGTCTACCTAGGTTGTCACTCAATTAAAAAAACCACACAAGGACCTTTCACCTACATGAGCACCCCATGTGGTGGCTCTGCGCTACCGGACATGGTCTCCTACTACCGTGTTCTGGCACATGGCATGCGCATGCGCTGGGCCCGACCATGCCTGGCTGCTCCCCCCCCCCTTCCATCGCGTCCGCCCGAGGATACTGCTCGTCATCATGTCACTCACATCGTGCGCCGTCCGTTGCTGTCGCTCTGCTATTGTGCCCTGGTGCATGCATGCACACGCACTGCACCGGTGGGCCAGGGTGCTTTGGCCACCATCACGTCCACCCGCGCGTTCTGCTCACTGCCGCCATGTCGAACATGTGTCGCTGCTCGCCAAGCGTGCTCACACGCATCGTCTATGTGGCCACTATTGCCATTGATGCCTCATGGCTGCACGTGCGTGGGATGACTGCCTAACCTCGCCATCACATCCGTGTCCGCTGCCATGCTACGCTATCATTTTCCTAGACCTGCCATCCCCTACGGCGCTCAGTGCCGAGCCGCCAGCGGCTAGCGTGCTGGGTAGTGTGACCAAGGTCTTGTGCACGCCCCGCTATTCCCCATCGCCGTGCACGCCTATGCTTTGTGTTGACGTCCACGACAGCGCCGAGCCAAGCCATGCCTAATTTCCCTGCTTCCCAGTCACCATGTCATCGGGACCACTTCTCCGATTTCGCCGTAGTGAAGCCATCGTAGTGCAATTAACTCTGCCCTCGGCTCCATTGTGTATCTAGCCACCCAACCGACCCCACCTTGTAGAGAATCTTGCCTTGTCGTGCTCTAATTTGGAGCTACCGCTCTGTCGGGTCCTTAAGACCGGGTTGGCATGTGCCATCGACAAGCCGCTTATCTAGAGCATCTCGTGGCACTTCCTTGCACCACCAGCCTCATCTCCACCTACTAAGCACCTTGCGCACCTCTCCTGAAGCACTACCGCAGCCCCAACTTTCCCTAACGTGGCGTGGCCGTGCCATTGCCGTGTGCCGCCACACCGCCTGTGTACGCGTGGCCAGGTTCGCTCGGGCAGTCTCTGGTTAAGACACCATGACCGGTAAGCTCAGGGTGAGTCTCTGTTGCATATCCGTGAGTTGGTTCACGCTGTCGATGTTGTGGCTCGTAGGGAGAGGACCATTGCTGGGGAGGGAGCTTGGGACAGCGTCCCCATTCGCCGTATCACCTCCAACCCGCTGCGTTGATGTCAAGGTGATCATCGGCCCCTTAGATAGGAATTGGAGGGTCAGGTGTGGCCGGCGTAGCCGCCCGGTGGCCACGCGTCGTCGCGACCGGTGTGCGCACGGGTGCCGGGGGACGTGGCTACGGCGCAGAAGGGAAAGAGGAGGGTGGTAGATGAAAAATCTGTGACTTAGTGTAATAGTGTTTGGTTTAGTTTCGCGAATAGGGTAGAGAACGGGGGCTCTTTTGCAAAAGAGCCAGCCGCGCGCGGGTTTCCGCTGTGGGCCGCGGGATATGGGCCAAGTCACGCGCCGCTGAATGGGCCACGCCGATTGCTGCGCATGCGCGCGGGCGGGAAGCCGAGGTGGGCCGAGCCGTCGCTCACGGGCCACGCGGTGAAATCATTTTTCAAATCTCCAGTGAATTACCAACGTTTATTCCATTTAATTTCTAGCTGAACTTTGATAAATTGTAGTAAATTGTGTAGTTATCCAAAAATAGTGAGACTAATTTTGTTAGGTTCGCAAAAATACCATCTACTTTTTAGTACAGTTAGATTATAGTTAGCTGTGACAATGATGGGGTCATAAATTCAAACTAGAGAGCGTAATATTATGTGGATTAATAATTGTAGGAATTTTTATGTTAGATTGGTGATATATATGGCTATGAAAATTTTACAGTAGGCTCACTAGATTATTATATACTTGTTGTAAATTTTGTAGCCTTAGAGTAGGATGATAAATAGAGTAGCTATTATCCTTGCTTTATCATATATAGCGTAAATCAGCATTAGGAGTAAGAATACCGGTAGTTGCTATAATAATGTATGCCATACTTCATACTTGTTATTGGTAGCAATAGATAACGTAGCACCTGGTCGGTAGCACTAGTTTAGTAGTTAAACAGATGTACTTTTATTTTAAGAGTTGTTGTTGCTATATTACTAAGCATGGCATCATCATTTTATGTATGTAGATCACGAGCTTGTAGAATTCCTGCACGTCGATGAACAAGAGTACGATGAAGTCATTGAAGAGTACGAGGAGGAGATCCTCGTGCAGGAGGGAGCCCCGGAGCCGTTTGGTGCTGACCTTACTGACCCGTCGCCTGCCCAAGGCAAGCCCCGGTGCATAACCCCTATTTTATGAATCACTGAATATATATATATGATGTGCATTTAGGTTATAGGCATTTAATGGAAACTACGTGCATAAATATATCTATCCATAAGTCCTACTAGTATAGGTCGAATAGTTGCTATGCTCAGGATATCAGTAGCATGAGTAACTTGTCGTTACTCGCAAATAGGAGATAAATATGATCACTCATGATAAAATGGTGGAAAGGAAATTGGTGACCGGGTAGGGATATGGTTTGGGTATTGGTGGGTGTAAGGGGTTGTGTCCTGTGGCCATCAGGGCATAGCTCGGTTACACTTTTTCCCTGTCTGTGTCAATTAAGGATCGGTCGTTGCCTAAGTCTTGAGACAAGTCAAAGATCTATTATCCCAAGCACATACTTGGGTATGGCCCTAGGGAAGACTCGTTGCTCTCTTGTCGTGGATCCGGCTCTTTCCGAACCGACTGATTGGAGGCGGGGATGGTGGAGGTCGTTGCACCGCACTGAGTCCAAGACTTAGGAGTGGGGGCTTGGAGTCGAAGTTTGGATGAGAACCTAGACACCCAGGACAGGAGGGTGATGGGTTAGTCCTGCTTGTGCCTAGAGTACAAGCGGGGCATGTATTTTCTGGGTACACAGCTGGGGGCATTGATTCGCGAATCGCCGGGCAATCCGGTAAGACATTTTTTTGGGTCTAGCACCGTAGTAAGAACTGAAAGATGAAAGGTGATGAAATGGAACTGATTGCTCAACTCTTGCTTGAAAGTAGAATAGGTGCTTATATAGACTAGATAGATAATAACTTAATACGGCTGATAATAATAACATAAATAAGGACTCTTTATTAGTATTGCTTTCTACTAAAAGAAAACCAGCAAACCATAAAGCTTCTCATATTCCTTGGAGTCAGGAAATTATTCCCACTAGTCGGATAAGTCTTGCGAGTATATTGTGTACTTAGCGTTTATTTACCCCTGTTGCAGGTGATGCTTGAGAAGTACCGTTGTATGGAGGATTCTTCTGGTGGGCTCAGACGGATCCTCATTCTTATCGCTAGATGTTTATTTTAAATTCCGTTGTTTATCATTCCGCACTCTGACATTTGGTATTGTAATAATGAAAATTTTAAGAAACTCTGATGTATGAAATGGACAAGTATTGTAACTCATTCTCATTATTGGATCCTTGGGAAAAATGTGGATCTTTCAGGTTCTCCCTTGGGGTGTGCCCAACGGATAACGACCGTTGTAGCTTGCTTTCGGGGTGCTTAGTGTCTGGTGGAAGACGAGCACCTCCATAAGCGTGTTATTTCGGGCGGTTCTGCCACAGAACAACTACCACATGGGACGCTGCTCGGTACACATTGGTATCGAGGTTGTTGACTAAGTACCTTTACCAAGTTACACCGCCATATCGCTCTTGCAATGAATATTCTCCTTGGGAAAAACATCTTTGTGTTCTAATGGGAAATCCACAACGGGTTGATGAAATAGTGTTCCCTCAAAGTAAATAAGAGAATGTGGTTTTGGAGGAAGCATGTATGTCGCGATCTCTATTCATACAAAAGGTTGGCGCATATTGTGGTCAAGGAAGGGAAGAAAAAGAAGAACAACAAGGAAAAGTTAACCCTCGGGTAGTCGGGAGTGATTGGAAAATCCTGAGTGGACGTCATGTCCCAAGCCCTATGTCCAGCTCAACCACGCTATGCATGCCAGGTCACTATTGTGGCATGCCCTGTGGACACCGTCAGTGTCAGGGACCACTAGCACCCCGTCCTCGCGTAACCACGGCATTATGCCGCACCCACCGTACTCATGCACTATGCGATTCCCCTTTTTCCTAGCACCCTGTCGGCTATCGATCCCTACCCTCACTCCCGTACGGGCCCCCCTCCCCTCTCCTTTTTGTTCTTTTGGGGACATGGCCGCTCGCACGCCTTCCCCGTCGAGCGAATCCCCTCCCCTCTCCTTTATCCTCCCTCCGCTCAAGCTCGCGTAGGAAGCGCACCATGGCCGACTTTTTCTCCACCTTGTGAACCATCAGTGTCTCCCATCCACGCTACCTCCACTTCTGGTGCACTGCACCCCACCTCCGTTTGCCACTATTAGATGCCCTTGCTCTCCTCCTTCATCCCCATCCCCCTCAAATCCAAGCAGAGCTATGAGATCTAGTCGTCATTTGTGGAACTAGGGTCATCAGTCAGAGGTGAATGTGTAATCTAAGAAGAAGAAGAAGGGATCTGGTTTTTTGTCGAAGAAGTTCAAGTCCACCTTTGGTTAAGTTTGATCTTAGGGTTCATGATGTTTGAGTTCTCAGTCTCCTATTTCTAGATCTGTTGGACATACGCCATGTATTGGATAATTATTTTCTTGTTATTTCTCCATTGTCCTCGTCTATCTCGACTTCTAGATGAAGCCTTGGTTGTACTAGGCTGCTCTTAACCGAGTATCTCTAAATCCCTGTGTGGTTTAGTGTTCGACGTCGTGTAATCTTCCGTGCAATTTCATATCTGCAAGGTGTAATTGCATTTCCCTTTCTGATTCTTATTTCAAATCTTGGGACAAGATTCTTTTAAGGGGGGAGATTGTAACACCCATGGTGTTACGAGCTTGCTTAGTACCGAGATTGAGGCCCATGAGGGATTAGCCAAACAAGTTTTTGGGTTTTAAAAATTTATAACACACATGAAATGATAAGCGAATCCTATGGGACTCACTTTTGTGGACTCAAATAAATGTCCAAGTTAACTTAGTGCGTAAAAGTGCTAATGAAAATCCTAACAAGAAAAATGGGATAAGTCGTTTTAATTGTTTGGCACAAAAAACAATTTATATAAGCAAAAATAAAATATAACTTGTGTGTAGTACTTAAGTAAAGATGATGAGCAAGTGGTGTAGTTGAAAATGCAACTTTAAATTTTGAAAACAAATGTTGTTAACTAGTGTTCTTGAGAGCTCAAAAATCGAATCTAAAACTAAAAATCAACCTTTTCGTTGAATCGGCAAGAATTTGAACTTATGTTTAAAATGTCATTTTTGGCAAATTATATTGAGCAAAATAGTTAAATAGTGCTTAAGTGTTTTGTTCCTATGGTTTAGTATAAAGTATGGGCTATCACATGTAGTATCTCTTGGTTGAAGTTAATATGGTATAGACCTCTTAAAAATTGTGGCAACAAGTGTTCATGGATGTTAATTCCAAATTGAACCCTTGTCTTTTCTAAGTCGGAAAAGAGTGTTGGACAATGCTATTTTGGCATTTGAATTCTAACAGAATTTCTTAAACACTAGTTTCATGTTTTGGTACGGTTGGTTGCCTCTAAGCGAGTACTTGTGCATGATATAGGTTGTAGTGGTGTTGGGCGGCACATTGTTCTCTTAAAAATTTCCCAAACTTCCTTAGAACGCGTTGTGTCCACGCTGTTGGCGCTCCGTTCATGGGCTAGCGCTCAGCGTGATGAACCAACGTTGGCACATCTCTATCTCCCTCGCTGGTCACCCTCGGGCCATGCTTGTTGCCTTCATACGAAGCCCTTAGGGTCTACTAGAGTCTTGAGCTTTGGTTTTAATCTCAACCGAGCTCTAATCGGTTGAATTTTACGCTTTAAGATCTGTGCACGACATCACCTCGGGCTGGCTGGCTGGGTGTGCATGGTCATCGCACTTAGGGGGCAGTGTCGTGCATTGGTGCACCCACCGCCGCACGTGCGCAACACATCGCACGTGGCCTTGACGGTGGTCATCTCATCGCCGCCCCGTGCTATGCGATGGGCCGAGCCAGCCACGGCCACCGTTGTTGAGCTAGCCGAAGCTGTGGCCATCGTTGCCTTGCAGGCGTGGCAGTCGCCCTGCCCTATGATTCACCTACCTTGGGTCCGTGTCATCGCTTGCCGTGTCTGGGTCAACCGACCCCAGCTACAGAGTGACGGTGACGCCTCCCTGCTTCGCCCTATCCCGCTAGCCGACGCCGGTGAGCCGCTCGGGCCCGGCTACCGCATTCAAGTGCTCTGCGCTGGCACCCCTCTTGGCTCAGTCTAAGCACTAACCGACATGCCTCCTACCCTCGCTCATGCAGCCATGTCCTCGCGTTGTCGTACCCTGTCGGGTTGTGGTCGGGTCACCTCTGCTAGGGCCGCGTCGCGTGATGTAGCAGTGGCGATGCGCCACCCTCTCCCCTTCATAATCACCAACTCAAGCCCTCCCAGCCCAATTTCTTGTACCAGTGAGTAATATGGAGAGTTACCTAGACGCCCCACTCCCGTCAGGTCCAGCGGCGGTCTGGCTGTGGCCAATTTTGGGTTTTGCTCGTCGTCGGCCATGGGCGCCGCCGTAGTATGTTGATTGGGGGTAAGTGATGTTGGAGCAGTAACAGTTCAATTGCTCATAACCCCGAGTTCGCCTTAACTTCCTCCATCCGGTGCTCACGCTATTTTGCCCAGGGTGCTCGTCGTCGGTGGGGTGACGCGCCGGTGTCCATCGCAGAACGTCGCTGCCTCGCTCGGTCACATGTGGCCAGCCCTGATCGGACCGCCTCTGACCGAACCATCACCACAGGTAAGCTCGATGTAAGATCCTCATGCTCACTCGCTCATGCATTAGTCCTCTGGCGTCTCTAGCTCGTTGGAACTGGCACGCCACCGCCGCGGATAGCCGCTCGCCGCTGCAGCTTGAGCCTAGTGCGTTGACCGAAAATTGTGTAGTTGACCAAAAATTGTGAAACTAATTTTGTTCAGTTCCTAAAATCATGATCTATCTACTAGTATATTTTGTTCGCATAGTTTTATAATATTTTCAGGATTTATCTAATTAATTTGAGATGCTTAATATTGTAAAATGTAAACTTGTAGGAATTATTGTCATAAATTGGTGATAGTGTTGGCTCTAAAACTTTCACAATAAATTCCTAACATTATTCGGTGCTCACTGTATTTTTTGTAGCTCCATAATAATTAGTTTGCTAGGCTAAAGGATTCTTGTAGAAGTCGAGTGATTACCTGTCACTTGTGAAAGATAGGAAAAATATTATTGTTCTTATTATCCTATAACTATCACATGGAATATATACGGACGATAATTGGAGACCGGGCGAAATTATACTTTGGATTTGGATTCGGTTAGGCAATCGAGCAAGGCTCAGGTTGCACTTGTTCTGCCTGTGTCGATTGAGGACCGTCCGTTGCTATGGATGGTAGTCAGATCACAAACTTATTATCCTAAGCACATACTTGCTTATGGGAACGGGGAGACTTGTTACTCTCTTGTCATGGGTTCTGGCTCTTTTTGACTAGCTTTGAGGGGTGGGTATTAGGTGGAGGTCTAAGCACCATATTGAGACTGGGTCTTAAGTGTTGGGGGCCTAGAGTCTAAGTTTGGACGGGGACCTGGATCCCTTGACAGGCGTGAGACAAGTTGGTTCCGTTTGTGCCTGGGGTACAAGCGGGGCATGTGTTTCGAGGTACCCAGCTGGGATACATTAATTCATGAATCGCCATTTCTCTGAGACGGTACCGACTTGGCTATGGTCTAGCACCGTAGTAAGAACTGTAATATGAAAGATGATAAAATGGTTCTGATTGCTTACCACATGCTTGAAAGTAGCATATGTGCTTACATAGAATGGTTAGTTAATGAACTAATGATGACTACTAATAAAATTGAATATAAGGACGCACGTTTAGTAATACTTCCTGCAGATGCAATAACCCACAAGCCAGATAGCCTTGTATATCTTTGGAGTCTTTTATTTTTCTCCTATCGGGTAAGTCTTGCTGAGTACAACCGAATACTCAGGGTTTTATTCCCCCTGTTGCAGGTGGCCGGAGGATATATAGAGCTGACTCTTATGTGTGGAAACTTATGGTGGGCTCAGAAAGGATTCATTTCACGCTACGGTCGTAGTGTTTATTTATAACCCTCACTAAAGGTTTTTATAAGAAAAGATGTAAAATCTGCTAGCATCTCTTGTATATAAATATTCACTATGTTAATACTTCACCATATCATTAAATTAATCTCTGTTTCCGCTGTAACTCTGATCATATGTTTATTTTCCGCTACAAGATAAAACTTGTGAACTTGAAATGTTGTAATAAAGTGATGTAAGAAATGACTAAGAATGTTGTAAGCTTTATTCTCTCATTTATGACCCGGACGGAAAAATGTGGATTTCTGAGTTCTCCCTTAGGGTGTGCTCGATAAAACTGCATGATTTAGTGTCCTCGCTTGGGTACTCAGCGTCTAATGGAAGACAAGTACTCTTGAGAGACCATTAGATTAGGCGGTTCTGCCACATCCTGAACCCTATGAATTGGCATATAGAGGAGGGGGACAAGAGAAAGGTGTGAAAAGGCGTGAAAACTAAAAAGGAGGTGTAGCAAATTAGAGCTTCAAGCACAGCATGCAATAAAGTGTACAAAAAATATACTATATTGTCGGTACAGAAAGTGACCAACTAGTGAATATTTGTAGTTTTGCTGTACGTTGTGATCGGAGGTGGCCTAGCACTCAATGACACAGGATTTATACTGGTTCAGGCAACGTGCCCTAAGTCTAGTGTGGGTTGGTCGATGACTTTATTCCTGAGCCTAGGTGCTCAAAGTCTGTGATGGGGTTACAAACGAGAAGGAGAAAGGAGGGGTGTACGAGAGGCCCGATCGGGTCCGACCGGAAGGGCCGAGGGCGACCAGAACTCAGCTATGAGCTAGGTGTTCAAGCGTGCGCTTGAGGGGTTTGTGAGTTATCGATCTAGTGAGTCTAAACTTGAAGAAGTGGACCTCCTTTGTTGGAGGGAGCGCATCCCCTTTTTATAGATAAAGGGGATGGCTTTACAGGTGAGAGGGAGAGAGTACGGATGTTTCTAAGCCTTGTTGCCCACGCCGATGAGGGTAGTGTAGGCACCCACAATACTGTCGATGTCACTGTAGAATGTCAGGTGCACATGAGATGTTGCGTTGGCTTCTTTAGGAAGGATGGATGTCGATACCTGCAAAATATTATTGGTATGTGAGGAGCCCTACCCTGTGTACCAGGTATGGTGAACCCTGGCGCCCACTATCGATGCCCAGAGGTATGTGGGAGGCTTTTTGCCATATGGGAGCCCAATGGTGCCTACAATACTGTAGACACAAATGTTGGCGCCTACAATACTGTTTGTGTCAGGGTGGTTGAGGAGCACTGTTTCCTGAGGCGTACAGGGTATGGTCCCGGTATCGTGTTTTGACTTTGTGCACTGCCTTCTCCATTTGCCCCTGGTCCCTTCCGAGCGGGTGTCCCTGATCGGATGGCCCCAGTCGGCCCTAGGTGCGCCAGTTAGAGAAGAGTGGTAAGCAGGCTTCCTACGGGGTCCCCGATCGGAGACGCGGGGTCGGAGTAGGAAGCGGTGTTTTGGGCCAGGCCTTTTCGATCGGAGAGACCGCCCGGAGGCGGCTGGTGGCCAAAGCGAATGCTCCGGTCGGAGAGGTGGGCCGGAGAGGTTGACGAGCGAGCGCCTGTTTTTGGGTAGACCTTCTGGTCGGTGATCGAACTGTCCCTCTAGCCCGTCGTGTCCTAGGCTCTTGGGCTAGCCCATGAACTACATGCTATTTTCCCTGGCCAAGCCCTGGCATAGAAGCTGGTCCTCGAGGGACCCCGGGTTTATGAACCCGACAGGAGCCCCCGAGCCCCCGGGCGATTTGAGCAGAATCGTCCGGGGGATTTTTGTCCTGCCGGTGGGTGTGCGCGAGCGCACCCATGGGTGTAGCCCCTGAGCCCCTAGGCGGTACGGGCAGAACCGGCTGGGGGTTTTCTATGTTGTCAGCAGGGGAGGTTTTTTTGTTGTGTCGGTGGGTGCGCGTGAGCGCACCCGCGGGTGTAGCCCCCGAGCCCTCAGGCGGTTCGGGCAGAACCGTCTGGGGGGTGTTGTTTCATCGAGCATTTAGTTTGAGATAGATTTTCATTTAACCGCGGCGTTGTTGTGCAGCCGAGGGTATTTTTAGGCATGGATGAGACAGAACTTGTTGATCCCAGCGTCGATGCGCGCCGTGGATAGGGTGAGAAGGTTAGTTCGGAGAAAACACTGGCGTCGGTGCGCGCCACAGACGGTGATAGCTCGGTTCGGACGTGTCAGAGCTCACTGATCTTTGGCGTCGATGCGCGCCGTGGGATCGAGCGAGGTGGAGCCGCGAACGGACCCAGGCATTGGTGCGTGCCGTGGGCCGAGGGAGTTAGTTTTGTTAGTTCAGGATTTGGACGAGCCGAAGCTTGTGGATCCTGGGAGCATAGTCGGAAGTGAAGCCATTACGCGAGTTTAGGAGTCGCGGTGCCGGGGTTTATTGGAGCGCAGTAAAGCCGTCTGAAGCCGTTACGTGAGTTTAGGAGTCACGGTCCCAGGGTTATTTGGAGCATAGTGAAGCCGTCTGAAGCCGTTTTGAAGTAGAAGCGTAGTTAGTTGGTTAAAGATCGGACGAGGGAATGCTCGCGGACCCTGGCGTCGGTGTGCACCGCGGGATCGGGCGAGTCAAAGTTGTGGATCTGGTGAGTTCGAGGTCGTTGTCCTTGGCATTTTTCTTGAGCCCCCGAGCCCTATTGGGCCTTCGTGGGGGTCGATGTGAGTATTGTGCGTTACCCCATCCTCGGTTCCTCACAACCGGAGGGGCTGAGTTTCGTCGCCTGTCCTGATTGCTCGGGCTCGAAGACTAGCTCCGTGAGTTCGCTAACGGGTGTGATCGAGTGGAATCCGGGTCCATCGTTCATGACGGGGTCAGCATAGTCCTCTTATGACATTCCACTACTCCTTTACCTGCAACCCTACAGATGCCTAGGTCATTCTGGAGACCAACCTAGGTGGCCTAACGGCCTCCCCTTCAATGGAGATTCTGTGGGTCTGGCGAGAGGTTTAGGATCAAACGAGAAGGTTGAGATGACCCGGTCTGTCGGACCGAGCTAGGGCCGCACGGTGCTCATCTACGGTTTTCTCCCCTGGCTCTGTTGGTTGCCCATGTTGAATGAGGCAACCATCGCTTCGTGATGCAACACGGAGCGTTCTGATGCATTTCGCTGCGCGTGCGATGCTTAGTTCCCGAGCCCCTGGGCGGTTCAGGGCCTGAATCATCCGGGAGGCGTGGGCGTATGGAATGAGATGCGCATATGGATGTATGAAATGATTTTATAATGAAATAGAGGGGGTTTTGATAGTGTTTACCTTGGCGACTGGAGTGACGGGGCTCGGAGAGCTTCACTCAGAAATGTCCGACCGGGACCCGTGCTCGTCGTTTGTGACGGAGTCGGCATGGCCTGCATGGGGCATCCCTTCGCTTCCTACTTGTGTCCTGGTGTGGGTACTGAGCGACTCAATCGACTCAGGGGGCCGGTTGGTCTCCCGGCGGAGATTTCGTTTTAGGTCTCCCCTGGCCTGGGGGAGCGGGGAGCTGTCTATGTGTGGTCACGCTTCGATTTTCACGCCCGGTCGTGCGATAGTGGTGGGCTATACCTAGGCCACGTTTCGCCTTGCCAGGCGACGTTCCGTCTGACCTGGCGTTGCTCCGTCAGTCAATGTGCGTCTGAAAGATCCTTGTTTGGTTTTGGTAATTGAGTGACAACCTAGGTGGACTAATTGTGTTTATGTGAGATACACAGGTAATTAGTCCATAGGTACATGTGTGTGAGCAACATATGCCATGAAGGTGAAAATGGCTTAGAGATGTTGCAAAGCTCACACATGTGATGATGAAGGAGCTTATTGCACATGAGACATGACATTGAGTCATGTGATCAAGGTGGAGAAGATCAAGACAAGACTCGGCTTGATGGACCGGTTGCAAGCGTGAAGGGCAAGTCAAAGGCTTTGGAGTGATGGACCACGTGGCGGTGAAGCTTGAGCAAGACTTGGCGCCGATGGACGATAGCAACGGTGAAGAGCAAGTAGAGTCAAGATCGATGAACCAATATGATCATGTGATGATATGAAGTGGATCATATCATTGTTGATCGTGTTGGTGCATGTGTTGCATCGACATTGAAGGAGATGGAATGGAATGCGCAAGGCAAAGGTATAACCTAGGGCATTTCATTTCACCGGTCATAGGTGTGTAGAGAAGTTTATGACCGGGTTTAGGATAGATGGCCGTACTATCAAGAGGGGCAAACTTGTTTGCATATCGGTCATCTAGTGCCACTCGAGTGATCTAACTTTGCATTGTCGCTAGGATCAAGTGGCGTGGCAAGTTGAGTGGCTAACATCCTTTGGGAAATGATTGTGAAAATGCTAACACACATACACATGGTGGCATACACTTGGTGGTGTTGGCACATTTATAAAGGAGGTGGTGTTTGCAGGGGTGAGATGGGTTTGGGTCCCTCTCTCCCTCCCGCCGAGCAAGCTCGGTGGGATTCGGCGCTTTCGGGAAAATAGAATGCCTATTTTCTATTGCGCCGGATGCAAGTTCTTGTGGTTAGCACATTGGAGCAAGGGTGATGAAGTTAGAAGTGAAAACGAGTTAGTCGCGAAGATTTGGCGTCGGTCAACCGCGAACACTGGATTCTGAAATGGTTATTTGGCAGGCTGATCACGACGATGACGCAGAAAGTGGAGTGTGACCGAACGCTGGCTGCGTCCGATCAAGTGTGACCGGACGCGTTCGGTCGAGGTCGGTACTTCTATTGAAAGCGACCGGGGACGCCAGGGGTTCAGCGTCCGGTCAATTGAAAGCTCTTTGCGTCCGGTCAAGTCAAGTGACCGTTGCCCAGGACACGTGGTCGAATGAGGCAACGGACGCCGAGGTCCAGCGTCCGGTCAACACGACGGAGGCGTCCGGTCGGCCCGACCGTTGCCGTGATGAAGGGTAATGGCTAGTTTAGCCCTTGGGGCTATAAATAGAAGTGGCCCTCGGCCATGGTGGTGTTGAGCACCTCAAGGGACTTAGTGTCCATGCTTGTGAGTGCTTGGGAGCCCTCCATCACACATATACTTGATAGTGATCATTCGATTGTGTGAGTGAGCGATTCTAGTGCGATTGCATCGTGAGGTTGCATCGAGTGGCACTAGGTGGTCGTGTTGCAAGCCGGTGATGCTTGTTACTCTTGGAGGTTGTCACCTCCTAGACGGATTTGGTGGTGGTCTCCGTCGAAGCCCGCAAGAAGCTTGTCTTGGCGCTCAGGAGAAGTGCTTGTGAGGGGTACTTGTGCTCACCCCTGCGGGAGTCGTCAAGAGCAACTTTAGTAAAGCGTGTCATTGAGCTACCCTCACTCAAGGGGTAGGTTCTTGCGGCGCCCGACGTGCAGGCTTAGCGGGTGATGCTAATTAGTCACCGAACCACCAAGTGAGCGGTCGACACAACGTGGGACTAGCGTGTTGGCAAACACGTGAACCTCGGGAGAAAAATCATCGTGTCAACCTTGTTCTTCCCGTTGGTTGGTTTGCATCCCCATTACACAAGCTTGCAATTACTTATATATATATATCTTAAGCTTGTGTAGTTGCTCTTGTAATTAGATAGCTTGTGTAGCTAGCTAATTACCTTCTTGGAGATGTAGCATAGAAGTAGCTCCCTTTGCGTGGCTAATTTGGTTTTAGTAACCTTGTTAGTCACATTGCTTAGTTTGTGTAGCTAAGTATTTGTGCTCTCTAATTAGGCATTGGTTGCCTTGTTATTGAGCATTGCTAGTGAGCTTAGTTAGCTTTGTGCTTTTGCTTACTAGCATGTGTAGGAGCTCCCTTGTTATTTAAAGTACTAGTGGCATAGGTTTGTGTGACCTTGCTCCTAGAATTGTTTAGGAGAGCTCTAGCTAGCCCGGCACCTTAGTTGCTTTATTAGTATCTTTGCAAGGTGCTAGTGAACATATATAGAGGGGTGTAGTCTTGGCTAGACCGATTGTTTTAATTCCGCATTTATATCGGTTAGCCGACGCGATTAATTTTAGAAAAGACTATTCACCCCCCCTCTAGTCAGCCATCTCGACCCTTCAGTGTCCCTTCGGCCAGGGCGTGTCCTGTTGTTTCCCATCCGCATTGAATGGAGGCAGAGTTTTGCGCTCTGATCGTCCGCTTTTCTTCTTTAAATAGGGGGAGGGAGAGGGCTCTCCGTCGTAGTCCTTTGCTTGTTCTCCAACTATTGTCTCTCTTCCTTCTTCCTTATCACCGAGAGTGCCTGTATGCCGCGGCGGTTCCTAAGTGGGAGAGAGAGTGAGCGAGGGGGAGGACTTACAAATCCTTTTGTGAACCCAGAGCGTGATGTCGGACTGGAGGTGATGCTAGATCTGATCTGCGAGGCCTTCTTTGGGATGGAGCCATGGGTAGATTTTCTCTGGTGGATCTTTTCCAGGCGAGCTTTGTCGGAGGGGAGGCTACTCATGATTATGCCAGTGGAGGGTTCCGTGCCTACAGCTGCTCAAGTCGACCAGTTCATAAAGTTTGATGAGATTTCTTCTAGCCATGGCGGCCATACCTCGGTAGCGGCGCCCCCACCCAGGAGCTGCCTCGACTGCATGAGAAGGTCAGGAGCTCCATGTTCTTCTGGTGAGCATCTATAGGTGCGACGCCTTGGAGGTATCTATTGTGTTTTGCTGAAGTCGAAGGAGCGGAGCCGAGCAGGTCCTGGTGGTTGCATCCGGTTTCTTCTTTGGCTTCAAGGCGATGTCGTTCGAGCGGCCGCAGTAGTATTTGTAGCAGTAGAAAAGTGTAATAGTTAAGTTTTGTGGGTATGTCCCCGTGTAAATAGTTTCTTTGCATCAATAAATATAATCGTACTGCCACTATGATGAAACCACCATATCTGCTTGTTTTTGTCCTAGCATAACCTTTGTTTTTATCCTTTCTTTTTCGTACCTGCCTATTTTGTCCCGCAGGGTGCGATCTTGGGAGCCCGGGGCATGGCCCGTGAGGCTCGGTTGCTCGCATCCGTAGGGAAAGGCGGGGTGCGTTCGGTTTAGGGAGTAAGAACAGGGTTACGTAGGGTAATCAAAGGAATAGATTGTGTTTCTATTCGGGGAGAAAGTTGTATACCATGTGATAGTAAATAGAAAGAGAGGTAATACTCAATATTTGTACACTCATGGAGCCCCCTAGCGACCGGGTTGAAAGTGTTTCGGGCGGGGGTGCTCTTATGGGAGCATGTGTCCTAACCGAAAGTGCTTAGGCTAAGTTTTAAGGGGAAAATGACATAGCTGCTCAATGTTCCAAGTGTTGTTGAGAACATTGCCGTTGTTGTCCTCTAGTCGGTAGGTGCCTAGTCGGATTACTTCGGTTACCGTATAGGGTCCTTTCCAGGGTGGAGAGACCTTGTGTTTTTCCTTCGTCGATTGGGTCCTTCGGAGCACGAGATCGCCGACTTCAAGTATCCTTCCTCTGATCTTCCTTTCATGGTACCTACGGAGGGTTTGTTGATAGCGAGCGGAGCGGATGACGATTGTCTCATGGGCCTCTTCAAGTAGGTCGACGGCGTCTTGCTGAGCCTCCGTGGCTTGGTTGCGGTCGAAAGCTTTTACACTTGGTGCGCCGTGGTCAAGGTCGGAGGGCAACATGGCTTCTACTCCGTAGGCCAAGAAGAAAGGTGTGAATCCCATGGATTGGTTTGGGGTCATTCTCAGGCTCCAAAGGATCGCTGGGACCTCAGCAACCCATCGCCCCGCGTGTTTGTTGAGTCGGTCGAAGATGCGCGACTTGAGTCCTTGGAGGACCATGCCATTGGCGCGTTCGACCTGACCGTTAGTTCATGGATGTCCGACCGAAGCCCAGTCGATTCTGATGTCGTATCCATCACTGAAGTCCAGGAACTTCTTTTCGGTGAAGTTGGTCCCGTGGTCAGTGATAATACAGTTAGGAACGCCGAATCGGTAGATGATGTCGAGGAAGAATTTGACCGCCTCTTCCGAGCGGAGATTGGTGATGGGCTTGGCCTCTATCAGTTGGTAAACTTGTCGACTGCTATGAGTAGGTGAGTGAAGCCAGCCTGGGCCTTTTTTGAGGGGTCCTAGCATGTTGAGGCCCTAGACTGTGAATGGCCTGGTGATTGGGATGGTTTGGAGCTCCTACGATGGTAAATGGGTTTGACGAGCGTAGAACTAACATCCTTCACACCTGCGGACGACATCTCTCGCATCTCATAGCACGGTGGGCTAGTAAAAACCTTGGCGAAAGGTTTTTCCGACCAGAGACCTTGGGGCCGCATGATGCCCGTAGATCCCGGCATGGACCTCGAGGAGGATCTGCTTCCCCCGGCTGGTGGGGACACACTTCATGAGCACCCCTAACGGACTCTGTTTGTAGAGTTCGTTACCGAGCATGACTAAGGTCTTGGCGCGTTGAGCGATTCATCGAGCTTTAGTCCTTTCGGGTGGGAGGACCTCCTCGAGGAGGTAGGCGAGTAGCGGTACCCGCCAATCAATTTCATCGAGTGCCAGTACGGCGACGCCCGCGGGTGATGGAGAGCTACTGGGGTCGGAGCCCCCGGGCGCTGGCTAGGCGTCGGGGTCGGAGCCCCCGATCGCTGGTTGGCCGTCGAGGCGTGTCTGGGTCGGTCCTTCTAGGATGCGCATGAACGGCTCGTGGACGTTGTTGATGAAGACCCCGCTCGGGGATGGATCCCGCCTGGCGGCCAGTTTTGCGAGGAAATCGGCGGCATCGTTGTCCCTTCGAGGGACGTGATGCAGCTTGATTCCCTAGAACTTGTCCTCGAGCTTGCGCACCTCTTGGCAGTATGCTGTCATGAGGGGGCTTTTGCAGGAGGACTACTTCATGACCTGATCAACGACTAGCTCCGAGTCGCCATGGACGTAGAGTCGCATAGCACCGAGCTTGATGGCGATACGTAGTCCATTGATAAGGGCCTTGTATTCCGCGGTGTTATTTGAAGCCGAAAAGTGGAGGCGGATGGCGTACCGGAGCTTACACCCGTCTGGGGAGATCAGAACCACTCCAGCCCCCGAGCCGGGTGCCATTACGGACCCGTCGAAGTATATTGTCCAGTACTCGTGGGAGACGTCTAGGACCGGTAGTTGGACCTCCGTCCATTCGGCGACAAAATCTGCGAGAGCTTGAGACTTAATAGCGGTGCGGGGGGTATACCTGATGTCATGGCCCATGAGCTCAAGGGTCCATTTAGGGATTCATCCCGTGGCATCACGGTTGCGGATGATGTCTCCGAGTGAGTATGAAGTGACGACAGTGACTTCGTGATCGATGAAGTAGTGTAGGAGCTTCCTAGTGGCCATTAGCACGGCGTATAGGAGTTTCTGCACCTGGGGGTACCAAACCTTGGGGTCGGTGAGTACTTCCCCGACGATGTGTACGGGTCGCTGTACCTTGAGCTGGTGTCCTGGTTCCTCCCTTTCGATGACTAGGACGGCACTCACCACATGGTTACTTGCCGTGAAGTAGAGGAGGAGGGGTTCTCCCTGTTCGGGAGCGACGAGGATCGGGGCTGATGTTAGGGACATTTTGAGGCTTTCGAGAGCCTGCTGGGCTTCCTTAGTCCAGATGAAGGCGTCCATCTTTTTGAGGAGCTTGTAGAGTGGCATCCCCTGTTCGCCGAGCTGAGAGATGAAGCGGCTTAGGGCCGCCAGGCAGCCGGTGAGCCTTTGTACGCCCTTCACGTTGCATATAGGGCCCATGTTGGAGATGGCCACGATCTTTTCGGGGTTGGCCTCGATGCCGTGCTCAGATATGATGTATCCAAGCAGCTTCGGGATTCAGTTTGATGTTGAACCTTCGGAGGTTTGTGAACGTCATGGCCAAGTTTGCGATCAGGTCACACGCTCAGGCTGTTTTGACCACTATGTCATCAACATAGACGGCGATTGTCGGTTTCGGCCGTTCGGCCTGATCAGGCTGATCGGGCGATCGATTTGGTCGGCGAACCACTGCTGCATGCACCTTTGGTAGGTGGCGCCAGCGTTCTTTAAGCCAAAAGGCATGGTCACATGGCAGTATGAACCATACGGGGTGATGAAGGAGGTCACGAGCTGATCGGACTCTTTCATCGTGATATGGTGATAGCTTGAGTAGGCGTCCAGAAAGGAGAGGATCTCGCAACCCAAGGTGGAGTCGATTATCTGGTCTATGCGTGGTAAAGGAAAGTGATCCTTAGGACACGCCTTATTGAGTCTAGTATAATTGATGCACATTCTCCATTTCTCGGTCTTTTTTCTAACAACGACGGGATTGGCGACCCAGTCGGAGTGGAAAACCTCCCTGGTGAATCCGGCCGTCAGGAGCTTGGTGATCTCTTCGCCAATGGCCCTACGCCTCTCGTCGTTGAAATGATGCAGACGTTGCTTGGCAGGCTTCGAGCCCGGGATGAGGCATAGTGCGTGCTCGGCGACCTCCGTGGTATCCCCGGCATGTCAGAAGGTTGCCATGCGAAGACATCATGATTGTCGCGCAGGAAGTCGACGAGCTCGCATTCCTATTTGGCCGGGAGCTAGGTCCCGATTCGCACCGTTTTGGCTAGATCAGCAGGGTCGACACCCACCACCTTGGTTTCCTTGAGCGGGCGGAAGTCTGTCGAGGAGGTCGGTTTGTTGCAGTCTAGGACTGCTGGAGTTGATGACTCCTCGAGCCGTGGGAGCTCGGACGAGTTGACGACCGCGGTGGCGAGCTTGTAGTGCTCGCGGTCGCACGCGAAGGCATGCGAGAAGGCGCTACTTACGGTGATGACGCCGTTCGGCCCCGGCATCTTCAGCTTGAGGTAGGTGTAGTTGGGGATGGCCATGAACCTTGCATAGCATGGCCGCCCCAACATGGCGTGGAAGGACCCTGGAAAGTCCACCACCTCGAAGGTGAGGACCTCCAAGCGAAAGTTGGCCTGGCTGCCGAACGTGATGGGCTGATCGATCTGTCTGAGTGGGTACACCTGTGTTCCCGGGATCACCCCATGGAAGGGGGAGCCCGCCGGGTAGAGCTCCGACCGAGGGATGCGCATGGCATCGAGGGTGTCGATGTACAGGATGTTGAGGCCACTCCCTCCGTCCATCAGCACCTTGGTGAGGAGCTTCTTGTGGATGACGGGGTCGACGACGAGCAGGTAGCGTCCTGGTCTCATGACGTAGGAGGGATGGTCCCTCTGATCAAAGGTGATCGGGGACTCCGACCAGCTGAGAAAGGAGGGGACGGTCATCTTGGCGGCGCACGCCTCCCTGTAGCATACCTTATGCTGGAGTTTAGTCCAGATGGCGTCGGACCCTCACGAAGATCATGATGCACTCCTCGGGCTCGGGGAAATCGTCTTCGTCCTTGCCTACCATGCCTCCTCTCTTGGCTACGGGTCCTTGCCGTCTCCCTCCTTTGACCCACCGGCCCGTTGGAGGAAGCGTTTGAGGAGCTCGCACTCCTTGTAGAGGTGTTTGATGGGGTAGGCATAGTTCGGGCACGGACCATCCATGAGTTTGTTGAAGTGGTTAGGCAGTCCCTATTGGGGCTACCTGGGTGTGCGATCAGCCATGGCAACCAACGCGGTGCTGTCTCGACCTGGCGCCGATCTTTCTTGTTCTTCTTGCCCCTCTAAGTGGAGGGGCCTTCATCCGGATCCGCTGCGCTTGGGCTTGCTTTTGTCCGGCCTCCGCTAAAGACCGCTCCGACCGCCTCCTCGCTAGAGACGTGGTTGGTGGCAACATCGAGCAGATCGCGGGTGGTACGGGGTTTTAGTCAGCCAAGCTTATGGATCAGGGACTCATAGTTTGTCTCGGGGAGGAATGCGCTGATGATGTCTGCGTCAACAACATTAGGGAGGGAGTTGCATCATTGAGAAAACCTACGGATATGATCCCGCAGGGATTCGCTGGGCTCTCTGCTGACAACTCTTGAGGTCCTAGGAGTTTCTAGGGCGGACGTACGTCCCCTGGAAATTCCCGACGAAGACCCTCTTGAGGTCCACCTAGTCGTGGATGTTGTCGTGTGGAAGGAATTCGAGCCACGCCCGAACATGTTCCCCCACACAAATGGGAAGATATTGGATGATGAAGTAGTCGTCATCCACTCCTTCGGCTCGACAGGCGAGCCAGAAGTCTTCGAGCCAAATGCCTAGGTTCGTCTCCCTAGTGTATTTGGTGATGTTGGAGGGAGGCCAGAAACGCTGTGGGAACGGTGCTCTCCGGATGCGCCGGCTGAAGGCCCGTGGCCTCGGGCCCTCAGGGCTAGGGCTCTGGTTGTCCGGCCGGCGACCGCGCCTATGGCGCGTTTCACCTCTTCCCTCGATGGTTTGGCCAGGATCTGTGTCACCTGCCACCGTACGACGAACATTGTTATCGTGTCGGGCCCGATGCCGGTCTGCTGATGACGCTATGGGCGTCCTAGTGCGGATCAGGCCACTCGCGTGCCGGCGGTCGGTGTGGAGCAGGCGCCGGTCGGATCGTGGCGCGGCTGCCGCACCCCGAGCTAAGCCTAATGACTGCGGTGGCGAGCGAATGGAGCAATCCGGTTGGCGCATCCCTGTCCCCCCGGTGGGGAGAGAGGGCGCGGGTCGGAGTCGCGACATGGAGCTTTCCGCCTGCTGGGCGGCGGTGGCCTCTACTAGAACCTAGAGGTTCTAGTAGACGGCCCATTCCTGAGGGTCGATGGGCTCGTGAACACTGCACAGAAGCATTGCTGCAGCAGCGATGTTCTGGCCGTCTCGGGCGAATTGTGGGACATCGTTCCCCTCGTTCAAAATGTTGCGCTGGACCTGACGAGCGCGACCCTAGGCGCCGCCCGCTGGGCCATGCGCATGGGGCACAATGTGCCGCACCGATCTTACCAGCGCAGGTGGCGGGTTTTGCCGTCGCTGTCGTAATTCCTCGGCATGTGCTTGCGCAGACGCGAGGGCCTCCGCACGTGTGTCTGGAGGGGTGTGAGTTTGCACGGACTCGGCAACCACCGGCGGTTGTGCTGGACCATCCACCATAGCGCATTCTCGGGACAGATGGTGGCGGGACGCCACATCACCGATGCTGGAACCATCGCTCTTGCCCTCGTTATCCGGGAGTTCATGGGAAATGATAGGAGCGGAGCCTACCATTCCTACGAATTCGGATGTGAGGGGGGATGGTGCCAGCGTTCTTCAAGCCCCTGAGCGTAAGCATCTGCGGAGGATGCGAGGCCGTAGGGGAACTGAACGTACGGTGTTCATGGCGTGGGTGGTGCAGTCCCTCCGAATAAAGGCACGCGTATTACTTACAGTGGGATTTGAGCAGAGAGTTTGCTCGGAATGAAGTGCAGATGCCGCGCCGTTGAGGTCGCGTGTCCCGGAGTCGATGGAGAACGTCTCTTCAACGGGTGCTGGGTCATGAGTCTCCTCGTGGAGGTGGAGTACGCCGAGCCGGTCGGCGATGAAGTCCAGGCTTCCAAAGAGGAAGGCCTAGGATGGCTCGAAAATGAGTGGAACCCGCATCCCCACAGGCGAGGGTGCGGGATACACCAGTGAGCCAAGGTGAATCGTATCGCCCGAGCCCTCCACAGTGGGGGTGGCGGAAAAATGGGACTTTCGATGACCAAAAATGTTGAACGTCTTCCCCATGGACGGCGCCAACTGTCAGTACAGAAAGTGACCAACTAGTGAATATTTATAGTTTTACTGTACGTTATGATCGGAGGTGGCCTAGCACTCAATGACACATGATTTATACTGGTTCAGGCAACATGCCCTACGTCCAGTGTGGGTCGGTCGGTGACTTTATTCCTGAGCCCAGGTGCTCGAAGTATGTAGTGGGGTTATAAACAAGAAGGAGAAAGGAGGGGTGTACGAGAGGCCCGGTCGGGTCCGACCGGAAGGGCCGAGGGCGACCGGAACTTCGCTATGAGCTAGGTGTTCAAGCGTGCGCTTGAGGGGTTTGTGAGCTATCGATCTAGTGGGTCTAAACTTGAAGAAGTGGACCTCCTTTGTTGGAGGGAGCGCATCCCCTTTTTATAGATAAAGGGGATGGCTTTACAGGTGAGAGGGAGAGAGTACGGATGTTTCTAAGCCTTGTTGCCCACGCCGATGAGGGTAGCGATGATGGTAGGCACCCATAATATTGTTGATGTCACTATAGAATGTTAGGTGCACATGGGAGGTTGCGTTGGCTTCTTCAGGAAGGATGGATGTCGGTACCTGCAAAATACTATTGGTATGTGAGGAGCCCTACCCTGTGTACCAGGTATGGTGAACCCTGGCGTCCACTATCGTTGCCCAGAGGTATGTGGGAGGCTTTTTGCCGTATGGGAGCCCAATGGCGCCTACAATACTGTAGACACAAATGTCGGCGCCTACAATACTGTTTGTGTCAGGGTGGTTGAGGAGCATTGTTCTCGCAGGCGTACAGGGTATGGTCCCGGTATCATGTTTTGACTTTGTGCACTGCCTTCTCCGTTTGCCCCTGGTCCCTTCCGAGCGGGTGTCCCCGGTCGGATGTCCCCAGTTGGCCCTAGGCGCCAGTCAGAGAAGAGTGGTAAGCAGGCTTCCTATGGGGTCCCCGGTCGGAGACGCGGGGTCGGAGTAGGAAGCGGTGTTTTGGGCCAGGCCTTTCCGATCGGAGAGACCGCCCGGAGGTGGCTAGTGCCCAAAGCGAATGCTCCGGTCGGAGAGGTGGGCCGAAGAGGTTGACGAGCGAGCACTGTTTTTGGGTAGACCTTTCGGTCGAGCGACCGGACTATCCCTCAGGCTCGTCGTGTCTTAGGCTCTTGGGCTGGCCCACGAACTACATGCTATTTTCCTAGGCCAAGCCCTGGCGTAGAAGCTAGTCCTCGAGGGACCCCGGGTTTATGAACCCAACATATATTGTCAAAGAGTTAAACTTTTTAAATTTGGTCAAATATATATATAAAAGATCAAATATTTGTGGTGTGTAATAAGTATGAGTATATTGACCATGGAATATATTTTAATAGTAAACTTATTTGAGGATACAAATATTGATACAATTTTCCAAAGCAATATATTCATGTATGTTTTATGTTCTAGTGTTTTTTTACATTCACACGTTCCAAAGGGCCCTTAACTGTAAATTATTCCCGCTTCATATTGTTGGTATTTTATAACGCACATAGGAAATTCCGCAAGCGCACAGATACCGTTATAGCTTTTAACCGGGAGTATTCTAGAGTATTGTATTTATCCACAGGGAAGCAATGGTTAAAGAAGTTGATAGTTCAACATCATGTATCTACTAACTAGTATACCAATTAGACTAAAGTGAGGGTAAGTGATAAATGATAAGAGTTATGACACACACATAGGAGAATTCCATGGTAAAATAAAAGAGTAGTTTATCTGAATTGAGAGAACAATGGGTGAGTTCAAGGTTCCTAAATATTTCTCTATTTCTTTGGTTCTATTCTAGTCTAAACTAGATAACTGAAGTGTGGGTAAATATAATGATCGTACACAGTAGCACTATGGGACATCAGGACACTAGCCACAGAAACGGATGAGAAAGGGGCTAGAAAGCTCCGACTATCGTCCTACAAAAACCAACCCGAGCGTGGTGGACCACGTCGGCCGTCAGGGCTATCACCACCTGGGGCTACCACAACTATCCGTAAGATTTGGTGTAATCTCAGGTAACCTATAGTCTAGACACCATGTCTATACTATGGATTACTACTCTAGTCACACATGATAACTAAAGCACTCAATGCGAGTGGAGATCCCATGCCAAAGTATGATAACTATACTAACCATACACATGAAAGCATAAAAGTAAATAGAGAAGATAATTGTATTTAAAGCATAAGTCTTGCAAAGGTAAGATACAAAGATATACCAGACCTACGAAGATTTCTCCAGAACCTGAGCAAAGCTCGACTCTCCCTAACTCTGAACTTAACTAATCTAATTCTACATCTTGAAAGTGTCGTGGAGATATTTGTATGCCTCGATCCTGAATGAGAGATGGCCTCCTAGAGGGGGGGTCTTGGGCGCCTTATATAGGGGGGAGATGGAGTAGCGGCCAAGAAAGCGCCATGTCATTGATACGCGCCACATTTATTTATCACCGTCGGATCAAACCAACCTTCCTTGGACAGTGGGGGATTTTACTTGGTCGCCAAGGAGGCTCCCAACCGACCTGTGCAGAAAACCGGACCGGAACCGGCTATTTGGGACTCGAACCGGAGCCGAACCAACAAAACCGTGCGCTATCAGCTTTTCTGGGGAGAAAATAGGCCTTTTGGGCAACTGGGCCAGGCGGCTCAGGAGGTTCACTCGCTCCTCCTGCTCACGTGCTGCAAAAACCAGCCTCTTGACCTCTCCTGGCGCGCCACGTACCCCTCCCGGCCTGGCTCTGCGATCGCGCTCGCGCATTCCCTGTCGGCACCACGCGTCGCCGTGCAACGGGCCAGATCCGATCGCCTGCCCCCGCGCTGGTGGCAGCTGGGCCCCTCGCCTGGCACGCGGTCGCCCGTAGTTGGCGCTCGTTGACCGACTGCTCCCTCTTGCGGAGCCGCTACGTGGCCATCAGCCCGCCACGTGGCCGCCGTCGGTTGGGGTGCATGGAACTGTGGGGTGCTGGCGTCAGCGATGCTGACGTCAGCGCTCCTTTTTAATTTGCGAAATTATTATCTTTTTATTCTGAGCTCCAAATATAGCAAATAATATATCCGATCGACTCGACGAGCTCTTCGCAATGGTGCACTCCAATTCATCATTTGTGATAGTTTTATTCGTTGAAAAATTAAATATCCTACAAAACAAGTGAGGGCACAAAAACTCGTGGAACTTGTTAGAATCAAACACTATAACTATAGTTTGTCATTCATTTCATGTCAAATTATGCAATACTTAATGGTTATATTTGGAGTTTAATGACCGTCAACACATATAAAGTTCTTTCTATAACATCACTGTTTCCACAGCAAAGCACATTTTCTCTTAGCTTGCGAGAGGTACGGGGATCGTGATACCCCGCACCTCCATATTTCCTACTTTATGATATTGTAAAATTTTTGTTAACTCGTTCTTGACAAGCCCAATCCTTCTTATATTTAGGCTTCTAAAAAGTCTGTTCCACCCTGAGCTGCTAGTCTCTTTATTTTTTAGAAACACTAGTATTTTTTTCTTAGAAAAAGTCTATTTTGCCTCCCTCAACTATCATTAAAGTCAGCTTTTCCTCTGTCAACTTTAAAGAGCATTTTCCCTATGTGCCATTATGAAAGATGCTCCATTCCTATATGCCACTAAAAAGTTTACATGGACCTTGGTGCTATGACGCTAAACTCTTTTGTACAACACGCCATTATGACAGGAAATGATCCAGGACTTGATTCTTCTAACTGGGCCTTAAGCCTATACAGGTTATCAAAACTTTTGTCCCAAGGCCCATAAATCTTATCCATGGCAAGATTTTTACCTTTATACACTCTCTTGTAGGGCACCACAATTTTGTGTGCATCCTTCAACCTCCTTTGCAGTTTTGTTACACCTAGAGTTTCATCTTCCTTCAGCCAATCAATCACCTGACTGCACCCCAGAATTATGTTACCCCAACACAAATTCCTTGCCTCCTAGTGCTCTAACACTCATAAGGGGAGGGGTTCCTTTTCATCAGCAAAATAGTCAAGTAATGCACTTATTACAAGTCACACAATGCAAGAAAAATAGGGAGCAGTCAATGAAAATAATGTACTAATACATTACCTTAATAGTGTGCCCATCCCTTAGAGTTGAGGCATGAAGTCTCCATCTGCAGCCCTCACTCTGCTATGAGCACTTCACCCTATACCTCCCTGTATCACTCTTCTCAATGTCATAGTTGAACTCATGTTTAACAGCATGAGTAGCTAAAGCAATCTTAAAAGCATCCATGTCTGAATACATTGTTCCTACTGACATAGGAGGGTCCTTCTTGTCACAATCAACATCAGGCATATGTTCAGACTCCCTATCTTTAACCATATCATCTATGTCTTCTACTTCATCATCAGAGGATTCATCATTAGAGTCTATCTCAGAGGATTCATCATTAGAGTCTATCTCAGAGGATTCATCAACACCAGAACTCTCACTTCCCTTTCTTTACTCCCACCTTGGCTCTGAGGATTGGGAGGAGGTGGGGTATATTGGGGACCAAGGTCAATATACAACCCTTCCTCATCAACACCCACATGCTCATTATTGGGTTTGGGTTAGCCAGGTATTCAGGTTCAGCAGATTGAGTGTGTGTGGCATGGCTTGGTTCTGCTAAGCTTGGACAAGTAATTGAAGGGGTGAATGGGGGTTCAACATAGTTCACAGTGCTACTAGAATCCAAATAAGGAATCACAGGGGGCTCACTACTTGGGCTATGATATGCAACAGTCAACGAGCAGCATTTGGAAGCCTTATGTTTTCCAAATATTTCAACCAAATCTTGATCAGTGCAGACTTAGATGTTCACTTTACAATCAATATAGAAATAAAACAATCTCACTATGTCACCGTAGTCATGAGAATACTTGTCGATAACTTCGGCAACTAGGTCTATAAAGTTAGTGCGGTCAGTATCCACCAATTTGTTCAACAAAAACCACCGCGCACGAGAATTGGGAGCAACAATCCGAATTTCTAAGTTGTAGCTACTTTCTGCATCCATTCTACAGATGAACAAGGAGCACGCAATCAACACTATAAACACGGGGCACAAGCGCAGGGCACTAAATAGCAATCAACACTACAAACACGGGGCACCACAAAACCAAGGGGGAAGTAGTGAACTCACCCGTTCAGAAGCCAATCCGGTCG
Organism: Miscanthus lutarioriparius; assembly: GCA_904845875.1. Classification (NCBI taxonomy): domain Eukaryota; kingdom Viridiplantae; phylum Streptophyta; class Magnoliopsida; order Poales; family Poaceae; genus Miscanthus; species Miscanthus lutarioriparius. The sequence goes on from CAJGYO010000005.1 coordinate 8,832,959, forward strand.
CTCGCCCATGCCCTTGTTCCCCGCCATGCGACGCCTATCCTCTGGATCCACGGTCGAATCCACGCTCCACTACCCTATGTGCCACCATAAGCACGAGGGATTCGTCATCTTCTCTCCCAGCCGCCACTACAGCCTTCGCCCGGATCCACCGCCGCTAGGGTTTCTCCACCGCTAGGGTTAGGGAACTGAGGGAGTCGAGCGAGAAGAGAGAGTGAGAGACTCAGTGAGATGCCGGTCAATATCGATCAATACAGCCTCCACATATGCCCGTGACTGAAAGGGCAACATGGACATTGCATTGGACTTCACATGAGTAAATCTATACATGAACATGATATGATATGCTTTAGTACAAAGTTTTTGCTGTAATATTAGATCTATATTTTTATATATTGAATTCATAGCTATAGTTTCTCTTGTCTAATTATGGTGAAACTTTTATGATGGACTAGTCATTGCATTCTTGAGATGTAGAAAAAAAATTCATGCTCATTGGATCATATATGATTGAGTTATATATTTATCTATTAATTTATCTAGGTTTATATAGATAAAACTATAACTTAGCCATGCATGATCCAATGAGCAAGAAATTTTTGCTACATCTCAGGAATTCAACGATTAGCCCACCATAAAAATTTCATCATAATTGAACCACATAAACTAGAGCTATGAATTAATTATAGAAAAGCATAGATCTAAAACTATATCAAAAACTTTGTACTAAAACATACAATATAATATGTTTATTGTGCAGATCTACTCATGTGGAGTCTAACAAAAATTTTATGCTCATTGAATCATGTATGACTGAGTTATAGATTTAATTTCATTTAAAAACTATTTAACAAACATGAACGTAGATAAATCTATAATTCAATCATGCATTATTCAATGAGCGTGAAATTTTTACTACAACTCAAGCATGCAATGATTAGACCACCATAAAAATTTCACTATAATTGGATCAGAGAAAAACATCTATGAATTAATTACAGAAAAACATAAATATGAAGTGACAACAAAAACTTTATACTAAAGCATACCATATCATATGTTCACTGTGTAGATCTACTCATGCGGAGTTCAACACAATTGGATTTTTTATTTTATTATTTTTCTATGATTTACAAAGATTCAGCCGAAATAAACATAAATGAAGAAAAGGAAAAACCACCAATGGAAACAGCCATGGAGATCAAGTGACGGTTTTGAGAGATGAGGGAGGAACTGCGTCTAGTTTTAGAGTCGAGGGAGAAAAAACTGACTTTCGTGATAATTGAGGGAGACAAAATGGACTTTTCCTTTTTCTTCAAGAGAAGCTGGTCCCTTTACATGACAGCCCAAGTCCTCTTACATTCGGCCTTCAAAATAGCGCGGTCCGGCCCGGCCTGCTAGTCGATGGGCCGCTGGCCCCCTCGTCGGCAATCGTCAAGCCCATCCAACCAAACGTGCACGTGCCGTTGCGCCGCTCTGCCCCGAGTCTCCCCCAATTCCTTTTTTATTTTTAGAGAAAACCAACAAACTTTCGATTTTTCCAAAGCAAATTATGGAATTAATAACTTTCCCAGGATTCCACTTCAACGGCTAATTCAGCCCCCTGTAATAACTTATTTCTCGCTTTCCCACGATGCTTCGCCTGGGACGCTCCGCCCGCCCGCTCCGACGGCGTCCCCGTCCGTTCCACTCCTTCCAAAGCGAAGTCAAAACGGAACCAAATCACACAGCGCAAGGTGGCCCGTGGCCTGGCCTGAAGAAAGGAACACCCCAGAACGGTCGCTTTCCTCGCCCCCGGCCCCGCCGAGATGGACACGGGCTGCCTCCACCCACCCGCTGACCCTTCCTCGTCGGAGGCGTCGGGAGACGCCTCCTCGGCCTGCGGCTCCGCCTCTACCTCCCGGTCCTCCTCCGCCCGGCGCAGCAGGGGGGTGCGGCTCCGGCTCCGGCTGCGGCGAAGGCGGCAGGAGCCGGCCTCCGCCGCTACGCCCGGGGGCGAGGGTCAGGGTGGCGCCGGCGCGCAGGTGCAGGATGACCTCGCGCTGCCTCTCGGGATGTCGTTCGCGGCCGTCCTCGCGCAGGTGCGTGGTGCCATTCGCTCCGTAGCTTTCCCCATTTCTGGCGCGGGTGGCGAGTGGCCGACCTGTGTTTATGTCCACATTTTGCCGTTTACCGTTTCTACCGAATTGTACGTAATTCATTTAGCGACGATGCATAGGATCGGTCCACACATAGGAGGCGGGCGCAATGCCAAATACCGCCGCCATGGATCAATTTCGTTTCCTTTGTCGTTGCAAATTGCAATTATTCCGAGCAAACGTACGTTCGCTCCCTCGCGTCGTCTCCTAGGAGGCGACTCGAGGGCGTCCGCCTGGCCGGCCCCGCGCCTCGCCTCCCGCCAGATAGCTCGGCCGTCGCCGCCGCGGCATCTCGCCTCCTCCCTGGTGGCGGCGGCGGCCAGGGGGACAGGGCTCAAAAAGGCCTCCTCCCTCATCCTTCCCTCCCCTATCCCCACCGAATGCTCCCTCCACACCCCTAAAATTCCTCGATCTGTGCTTGTTCCTGAGCATCTCCAAGAGTTCCCTAAATATTCCTCTAAAAAATCTATGTTTGACAACTCCTAAAAAGGTTTTATGAGAAAAAAAGAAGTTCATCTCCAATAATTTCTAATATTTGACCTCTAAAAAATCAAATGCCGGTCCCATTTGACGGTTTTTTTTCTGCAGTCTTCTTTTTTTCCACGCGAACCTCTTCGTCACCGCGCTTATCGACGCCGCCGCTCTCCCCTTCCCTGGCGTCGGCTGCTGCAGCGTACTCGTCGCTGCAGTCGCGGCAGCAATCGCCGCTGCTCTCCCCTTCCCTGGCGTCTACTTCGTCGACAGAGATGGGCGACGACAAGCCGGCGGCGCAGCAGGAGCCACCACTGACGCCGTGCGTTGTACGCGAAGGCACCAAGAAGAGGTTCGACGACTCCCCTGGACTGTCCGGCGGCAGGGCGGCCCGCGGCGAGTCGTTGGTCGTGCAGGGCGGGGAGAGCGACACGGAGTCGTCGTCCCCGCGGTTCGCGGCCGACGCGACGCCGGTGGAGGACGTGGCCATGTCCCTCGTGATGCTGTCTCGGGACTCATGGACGCGGTCCAGCAGATCCGGCCGGGGCGGCCCGGCGAGCTCGGAGGCGGCCGAGCAGAACAAAGACGACGACGGCGGCACCGTCCGCTCATTTGTCGTCGCCGGCGCGGACGACGGCGCCGATCATCATGAGCACAACGACGACGTCGCGCGCCCGCCGTGCGGCAGCAGGCACCACCAGTGTGGCGTGTGCAGGAAGGTGTTCCGGTCGTACCAGGCGCTCAGTGGCCACCGCGCCAGCATCAAGAAAGGCAAGGGCGGGCGCGTGCCGGTGGCAGTGCCTCAACCCGCTCTCCGCACGTGGCTTCGTCCGCGTAAAGTTACGCGGAAGGGGGAGGAATTTCCCAAGTCCTAAAAGATTAGGAGTAAATATTAAGAGTTGTTGGAGTGGGTTTTTTCCTCATGTTTCTAAAAAACAAGGATTAGGAGGATGTTTAGGGAACTCTTGGAGATGCTCTCAGATCCGTGCCTCTGGTGGTTGGATCCGTGCAGGGGGAGACCGGATCCGGGGAAGGTGATAGCCGTCCGGCCGTCCCTGCCGTGCGCTCGGCCTGAGGCAGCGGCGACTGCTCTTGGCCCCCTCGCCAACGTCCGCCTGACTAACGCGTCGGGCGCGGGGCCAAGACCACGTGCTTGTTGGGCTGCCCGGGCTCGGACCCTGCCTGCATCCGCATGCGTGACGCACCGGCCGTGGGGAGCCGCTGGGTGCGGGGCCTCGGCCGCGTGCGTGGAGCCGCGTCGCAGAGGCCGTCGCGGCGCGTGTGTTGCTGTGCTGCACGGGGGCGCTGGGCTCCGCCTGCGGGCACTGAGGACGTGCGGGAGGATGTTGCTGCCTGCCGCGACTCAGGCGCCTCTGCCACAACGGCGGCCTCCAACAGCAGCGCGTCGCCGCGGCACCCGTTCCTCGACGTACGCTCGGCGCAGTGCCGGCTGGGCTATGAGCGGTGGCGGTCGGAGGCGGCAGCTGCGTCCTGTCCCTGTGCATGCGCAGCATGCTGTCTTTCGACATGATGCTGCAACAGCAGCAGGCACGCCGGCGCCGTCTGTGCTTCTCGGGCGTGGCCGCATTGTTGTCTGCTGGTGGTGGTGGAGCCGCGATGTGCAGCGTCGAGGGCTCGCGTATGAATTTGGGTGAAAGCCCTGCCCGGCCTCAGCTCCGGGCCGGCGACGTTGTCGCAGCCTGCGTCATCTACCTCCTTGGAGGCGTCGTCGAAAATTCTATTTCGCCATCGATCCTGGGCCGAAAGGCAATCCTTGCATGACACTTCGTCCAATGATGGTGGCATCCGTGGATGTCACTTCCCTTCTTGAAGGCGTCGTTGTTGTGCTCCTACCACCGTACCTTCACTCGGTCCTTTGTTCTTCTCGCTGGTTCTACCTCTCGCCATTCCTGTGTGTGCCTATTGTTCTCCGCAGTGGTCTGTCCTACTTGAGTGCTTGACTTAGCCACTGTCTCTTGGTCTCTCGCGGATGCTTTGCCGTCATTGTCCTTGGTCCGCTATCTGCTTGCAGATACTTTGCTGCCATATCTGTGTGGGCATCTCTCTTTGCGGATACTTTGCCGCCGTCGCTGTTCTAGACCCCCTCTCTGGCAGATACTTTGATGCCGAGTGTGCGCGGGCCCCTCACCTTGCGGATGCTTTGCCGTCAAGGTTGCGCTGATCCTCTCGGGCGGATGCTTGGCCGCCGTTGCTGTTGGTTCACCTTGCGGATACTTTACCGTCGTCGTTGCTGGTCCCCATCTCTGGCAGATACTTTGGTGCCGAGCGTGTGTGGGCCTCTTACCTTGCGGATGCTTTGCCGCCAAGGTTGCTTTGATCCTCTCGGGCGGATGCTTTGCCGCCGTTGTCGCTGGTTCTTTGAGTTCTCTAGGTGGATGCTTTGCCACAGTGGCCTGGTCCGCTCTGTAGGCAGCTTTTGCGTTGATGTATCTTCTCGCAGGTTTGGCTAGTAGGGTATTGGGGTTGTGGGTTCTTCCCCTTCGTTGTTCTTTTTCTCTTTTTATGTGTTGGGTAATCTTTGGATTACCTGAGTTAGTTGTAACCTGTTCACCTCTACTTCTTCTTAATGAAATACGTGTCACAAGGACATGCTCGCGAAAAGTTATTCCGAGCAATCGTGCATCACATGTCAAATGTGGCAGCTTGGGGTCAGAGAAGTGGTGATAGAGCCATACCAGTAAGGCGTACCCATTTGAGGGAGGGAAATTGTCACTTTTCTTTCATTTCCGTGGGGGCCACATGACTTTTGTTCATCTTGTATTGTATTGCAACATTTGCTATCCATTCCGAAATCAAGCATGAGATTACGGCCCCGTTTGTTTCCGCTTATAAGCGGCTTATCAGTGGAAATAAGCGAGAATCCCGCCAAACGCTTTGCTTATTTCCACCGATTCTCGCTTATGTGGTAAGCCGCTTCAGAGATTTGAACTACGAGAAGCGAAAAGCGAGAAGCGAGAAAATCTTCGCTTAGATTATAATCCAAGCGTGTCTAGGAGAAGCGGAAACAAACAGGGCGTACATTTCATATGATTGTCTGCTCACACCTCACTGTGTGTCATCTGTTCATCTCTCGACAATTTCACATGCATTTCTCCAGAGGCGTCATCATTCACATGAGCACACCAGGGAAAATCCTATATTTCACCCACATTCGCCTTCATGTTAGCGTCATCACATGCCATGTTTTTGTGCACCTAAGTTTCTATTCAGGGCAATGAGGAGATGCATTTGCTGATTGCAGGTTGTGAATACGAAGAATCCTTCAGGCGAAAGAATACAGCCTGCACTCCTTTCCAAGGTTATTGTACTACAATTTGACTAATAAACTCTACAAAACCACGAAACTGTTTGTAGTTTGGAACTGAGTCTGGACTTTGGATGCAGATCTGTACATCGGCAGTGAAGGAATCATTGAGAAATGTAAGCCTAGTTCCATTTATCATTGCACAGCTCAGTTGTTAATAAGGTTCCTAATATATACTTTACTTATCATCTGTATAGATATATGGTAACAAGTTAGACAGTTTTATGAGAAACTTCGAGAAATCGTTCAGCAGCACATTGACGACGCTTCATCTTGTTAATGAGATGCCTGTCTATGGACAAGGTCCAGTTCCTCAATGTTCTTCTAAGCATGAAGACTCTAATGCTGCAAGCAAGTTGAGCACTGGTGGTCCACAAAATCCAACGCAGGAAATCAAGCAGGACCTTTCAAATTCAGAGGAAAGTCAGCTTGTTCTGTATGCTGGTGGCAGTCAGCAGCTGACTCATCGTACTCATAGCATATCTTCTCCTGAAGCTAATCAGCGCATCATTAATGCATTTGAGAGATCTTTGAAAGAACAAACTCGGTCAAATGAGCTCAAGGAATTTGAGATAAGCCTCAGCATGAGAAAGTTGCAGCTTAAACAGTCTCAACTAGAACTTAACTCCTACTCGCACATGTTAGACAAGATTAAGTTATCCTTGGGATTTCAGAAAGCTTCCTTCCAAAAGGAGAAATTCAAGATTCAGATGCAGGACACGAGGCATGCACAAATAATGAGGACGCTCATAGATTTCCTTGTTAGTGCAGTGATTATTATGTCAGTATGCTTTGGGTACGGAACTTATACTTATTCATACCAAAGGATAACTGATATTACAGCAGCATGTTCAGCCACCTCGAGGGTACGCTCATCATCTGTCTCTTCTTTTTCTATCAGTAATCAATGAAGTACAATCTTAACAAACCTGTGTGGTAATCAGAAAGATTCTCTCTTGTCTCTCATGCAGGGATCTAAATCATGGTGGGTGCCAAATTCAATGTCAAACTTCAATTCTGGGTTGCTCTTCATAAGATGTCATGTAATAGCTGCAACACGGATGTTCTTTGGCATAGTAATGATTCTGGCAATTGTTTGGTTAGCATTCCAGCGTTCTGCGGTGTCTGGATCAAGTATGCCAGTAACTTTCAACATCATTCTGTTGGGAGTTATTTGTGGCTTCGCTGGAAGGTTCTGTACCAACACACTTGGTGGCGATGGGAACATGTGGCTTATATGCTGGGAGGTTCTTTGTTCCATCCATTTACTTGGAAATTGTTATCCATCGGTCTTGTACCGTGTTCTTCATGGTCCTATATCTGTATCTGATAGCAAGGAGTCTGTCTGGTTCCCGTATTGGATTCGCCGCTGGATATTTTATGCTATGCTGGGGTTTTTTATCCCAGCCTTGAATGGCTTACTGCCATTTGCTTCTCTTTCTTACTGGAATAATCATTTCACTAAGGAGCTCAAATCCATCTTTAATGGTGAGAAAATTGAAGCCTGAATGATCGTGGATGCAACAATTGGTGTAATGATGTCCTTTTTGGGTCAGCTGTGCAGAGAAAAAAATTGAAGCCTGAATGATCTTGGGTGCAATGAGTGCACAATGATGACCTTTACGTGTCAGCTGTGCGGGCAAAGATTTTTGAGAAATGAAATAGTTCTGTTTGAGAAGCGATTCAGAAGTTCAGCTTGGTGTTGCCCCAAGAGAATACATTGGATGGAAATTAAAGGTACCGTTCAATAAACAAGTTGATTGTACTTCTGCAGCAGCCACAAGCATATTGATCCAACTCAAAGTGCTTTCATCAGTGCCTCGTACCATCCTACCACCAAAATCAAAGCTTCAGATGATCTAGGCTTTTGAGTTTTGTGATGTTTGTGTCTATGACTTCAAATGGCTTTAAATGGCTCGTTTTGCCCGAGGCATTTTAATTTCATGATGCAAGTTCACAATACAGTTTAGCGCGTAGACAGGTTCACCACCAGTTGGAAACTCTGCTGCGTCTTTCGAATTCCTTTTTGTTGTCTTTGTTGTAGCTCGATAATTTGTTTGTTCATTGTAAATATCAAGAGAGCGGTTTATCTGGTAGTGGCTGCTTACTCTATGTGGTGGTTGGTTTGTGTATGTTATCTCCGGGCTTGAGAGAACACAGCCTGATGTTGTACTTGTTCAGTGTGTTCATGTATTGCTACTTCAGTTTGTACATGCACTTGCATTTAAGCTAAAAAATTGTTGAAGGTTTTGATTATATTTCTTTGTATGGGATCATATACCCAATCCTGTACTTCTCCAGGACTGCAGTGGTTGAGCGTAGAACGGTAGAAGTGTATGCAACCGACGGTAGATTTTCTGTAGTTAGTAGCATAATTCAGGTTTTGACGGCACGGTACATACTGATATAGCCTTAAGCATGCCACTGCGTGGCTAGTTGACAAGAAACATAACTGTAGCTGCTGTCATGCAACAAATGCACAGATTACACACTTGCACGTCTTGTCACTAGGACTCTCAAGGTAAAATGTCGTTTAATTACAATCGATGTGATATTCACGAGGCACCTGGATATATACGGGAACTACTCAAGTTACATGCATGCGCTTACGATATTACCAATGCAGATGATTATGCTGATTCATCATCACTAAAACTCATATAAGTAGGGCTGAAGCTAGGTTATGTAGAGTGAGGGCACATGCCACTCAAAATTTACTAGTAGATGATAACTTCTTACCATGAGTGCCCCACACAAATGAATCATAAGATCCTCACACACCTCCAAATATAAGACTGACTTGATAATCATATTAGTGTGTCTCCAGTTATATATATATTTTTCTCTAGGTTGGTTTGCATATAAGGCGGTGGCTATGCCGCTTCTTGAATCCATGTATGAAACTGTAATACAAAGCAAAAGCCAAATTTGGTTATAAAAAAAAAAAGCAAAAGCCAAATGGTACAGGACTAGTACAGCCTTGCCAGTTCCTTGCTGCATCGATCGAATCTCCGGAGCACTCCGCTTCAGCGTGTTCCTCTGATGATTTCTAGACCCGGAGCTGGATTTCTCTAATAACTCATGCTTTTTGTTGCATCTTGTGGACATGAGACAAAATGCTATGACGTCTACTTCTGATCACCGTAACATGTCCCTACTGCGTGTCTTCGGCCATCTTTTTGTCTCCTTATTACTCCTGATCAACAGGAATATTTCCCAAAAACTTGTGTTGCTTGCAAAGTTGCGGTAAAATTCCTGTCCAAAAGATGCCAACCTTGGGTTTATTCTTATGGAAAAATAAAGATACAAAACTGTCACCTTTAAGCATTCAGCCTCTTCTTGCCTGATGTATAGAAACAAATAAAATTTATTTTCCTTGCTCTTTAGATGCGTTAGCAAGAGGAAAAATGAAAGGAATATTTTCCAGATGCATTAAAAAATAATACATTTTCTGATAATAAAACAACATGTGCACGAAACAACAGATTCTGTTTTCCAAATGCGGCGATGAACAAAAGTGAAAAGTGTACACCATGATACACCTAGTACTGGATGAGAAAGCACATGCCTAAAATTTTTAGCAACCTAATTAACAACAATGCCATGACACACCATCAAAGCATTAACACTGTCAAAACTCCTAATAAACTAGTATACTGCTAATATAGAACTATTGAAATAAAATTAAAGATACTACGATCATCCAGAGATGGAGGCCATGCACTCGGCGTTGTCCTCCGGCAGTCCGTCGACGAGGCCACGAAGGCCGGGCTTGAGCTCGTTGTTGCAGAACTGCCGGTACTGAGTGGTGTCGCCAGCCTTCTTGCAAACCTTCACCATGACGAGCTCAGGCGTGAGTTCGAAGATCTTGGCAGAGATAAGGAGCACGCCCTGGTTCCCGTTCGTCATCTCCTCGATGCTCACCTGGTACTCCTTGGTGCGCGCCGTGAAGCTGACGTGCCCAGCGAGTTCCTCCAGCTTGGAGATGATCTTGGACACGGGCGCGGAAGACGTGAACCGCATCTGCTCGCTCGGCTCCTGGAACAACCCAGACAGGTCGAGGCTCGGCGACGACGTGATGATGTCGAACGCGTTTAGACTCTTGGGGCGGCGCATGTGCGGCTGGGCTTGGACGGCGGCGCTACCAGTACTCTCGACTCTCGAGTGTGGTCAGCGACGGCGCTGATACCGAGGTATGCATGGGGCACGCCATCGGGGAGGCCGGGTCCCCTGACGACGTAGATGACGCCGTCGACTCGTCGTCAGAATCAGAGTCAGAGTCGCACAGCTCGGGCTAGCTGAGGCTCCGTGGGATCTCCTTGAAGTCCTTCTTGAACCAAAGGTTTTCCTTCATCTGCGGTATGGCGATACGGCGCACCGGGTCGGGGCAGAGGATGCGGCGGACCAGGGCGACGAGGCCGGTACTGAACCACGGCGGGCAGTGTTAGTCACAGCGGCGGATCATGGGTGTCCTTGTGATTGAAGGGGCAGCGGCCTGCCACGAGCGCGAAGAGGACGACGCCGCAGGCCCAGACGTCAGCCTTGGCGCCATCGTAGCCGCAGCGCAGGAAAACCTCGGGCGCGATGAACATGGGCGTCCCCACAGAGGATGTGGAGCAATGCTTCCCGTTGCGCCGTGCCGGCTAGGGCCGAGAGCCCGAAATCGGCGACCTTGATGTTGCCCGTGGCGTCGACGAGAATGTTGTCGGGCTTGATGTCGCGGTGGTACACGCCAAGCGAGTGGCAGTAGTCGAGCGCGGACACAAGCTTCTGGAAGACGCGGCGAGCCGAGGCCTCGCTGATGCCGCGGCCGGCGCGGTGGACCAGGTGGGCGTTGAGGGTGCTGCCTCCGACGAACTCCATGACGACGAAGATGCTCTTCCTGGTGGCCATGACCTCGTGGATGCGCGCGACGTGGGGGTGGCGCACCCGGCGCATGATATCGATCTCGCGCATGATTTGCTGCTGCACGGCGCCTAACTTGGGCAGGTGATCCTTGTCCATGATCTTGATGGCCACCTCCTCCCCGGTGCCTACATTGCGCGCGTGGTACACCTTTGCGAAGCTGCCCTTGCCGAGCAGCCTGTCGAGCTCATACCGCCCCATTAGCAGGCGGGGGATTTTTCCCATGCCGCTAACGCCCGCCGGCGGCGGGAGAGAGAGAGAGAGAGCCTGTGTGTATCAGGATTTGTTCTATTAGAGTAGGCTAAGATGCATCGGGAAGGAAGGAGGTTAGATATGTGGGGTGGAGAGGGGACGGGAACGGGACTCGATCTCGTGACGTGAGTCGGTCCCTCGGATGAAGCTGGGATTTTTGTCTTTCTACTAATCGCGTTTATTTAGTGTTTACACCGAAACGGAATCGTAAGCAATCGACGGCTGCCAGGCAGAAAGTTTGTGGACCGTGGCCGAACGAGATCCGCACCCGTCCGGCTCGCCGTCAGCCTGCGCTGCCGCGGCCGAGCTGCTACTCCGGCCAGCGTTGACCCACCCGATCTCCACTTGCTTCCGTGAGGAGCGCGACACCTTCGGTCCCATCCAAGTCCCCAACGACAAGTACCCCTCGCCTCCATAGATAGCAGCTTTGTCCGCTCGATCTAATTTGTCGCGCGTTGCGCCTGCAGCCAAGATGATGTGGTTGAACCGATGGTTTTTGACTATTGTGTTCTGCTTCGAGCAGGCTGTGGGGCGCGCAGACGCAGGAGGTCGCTGCAGAACTTCGACATTAGTGGGGAGCATGAGAGGATGCCCGTGCCCATCGTCCGCGCCTTGGGCGCACTAAAAAAAGTGCACAGGTACAAAGTGAAACTGTTTTTTTTTTCTGCGCGTTTTTCTTTCAGATTTCCAAGCCACCATTCAGATTTGATATTTGTCCCCAAGCGTAAATTTATGATTGCATAATGCATATCTATACGTTTCAAGTTTTCTTAAAGAGTAACTGCACGGTTGAACGTGATCCATATAGAACCCCTATTAAGCTAGGTATAAATGTTTCGTATCTGTAGCACAAGTCCAAATGAATCAGTACTATTTATATGGTATTCGGAGAGTAGAAGAGATTATATCAAAGCATGTTCACATGGACAGAAACGTTAAAGCTGATAGAGTTTTTTTTTTCCAAAACTTTAAAATAACAGGCTTGTTAGAATTGCTGATAGGTTTATATCTCAAAACATGACAACTTTTATTAAAGGGAGGTTTATGTTAGAGTTAGAAATTGGCACGTTCCAGCCAATGCATGCATGTATCATGGTGCACTGGAGTTGCCTGAAGTACATTCTTCATTTGGGTGTTCCCTTTTTGTCGAGTTTAGATATATTTGCTCCTTATAATGGTACATTAAGGGTTTATATATGTGTCTGCCAACCAGCTTCCTTTTTTATATGCAAAATAACAAGTGGCAACAAGTGATGAACAATTGATAAGAAGCTTGATTTCTTATTCCTCTAATTTTTTTATCCCTCTCGGTGACATGGTTGTGCCTATACTGACAGAGGCGTCATCCATCGAATTTTCCAGAACCCCTCCTCTCTGAATCCAAAGATTTCGGAAATTGTTGGCATGTGATTTCCCCTCTGTAAATTGTGAGTGACCTTGTTGACTTCATGTTGCTGTTTCTTGGCTTAGACGCAAGAGACTTCTCCAGAGAAGCAGAGCAGCTACTGATGCTGGTGGTTATTCCAAGCACTTTGTTTTCAACTAAATTGTGTCTTGGAATGGTTTCAGTAGCTGAAATCAGAAATGTATATGTTTTACTTTCCAACATGTTGCGGGTACATAAGGAGCAGATCAGTGATCTGTCCAACAATCTCAGTGTGGCCTGTAGGTATATTTTTCTACTATAGGAAATTATTCTGAAACTATTTTGGGGGAAAAGCAAAATCGTCTTCCATATGGAAGTGCCAAACAAAATACATCAACAACCAATACTAAAACTGTTGTACATAATCTCAAACCTGGTCTTACCCATGCATCAATGACTACCCATTTTTCTTTTGTATCAATGCAAAATCCTGAAGTATGTTCAGGCTACTAATTAATGAATATAATTATGATATCTTTGCCATTTGCATTTTTTCCTGCTATTTTTCTATGATTGACAGTGTGCTTCATTATTTTATTAAGCCTTCATGACTTCACATTCTGGTAATAGTGACTATTATGCCTTTTAATTTAAATCTTGTTAATGCATTTTTTTTACACCAGTGTGCTTCATTATTTTATTAAGCCTTCATGACATTCTGTTAATAGTGACTATTGTGGCTTTTAATTTAAATCTTGTCAATTCAATTTTTTTACAGCAGTTATTTGTATTGTCAAATGTATGCTGTTGCAGCCACTATTATTTGGCCGCCACTTCCAACTCCATGCTCCTTTCAGTATTTTTCTCTGTTATTTGCCACTTTAAAATATGGGATTTTGATGTAGTAGCAACACTTCTATGATATTTCTAATATCAAGATGCTGGCTTCCTTTGTATGATTCATCTTTGATTTCTAAAACTATAATGGAGCATAGAAAGATTTAAGAGGGAAAGCCGCAGCAAGGACCCGAGAGAGCACAATGTTCCCTTCCTCGAAGAAGCAGCCCAACACTGGCGCTGTGAGCTCAAATGATCAGCCTCTGTGTGGGCAAGGCGACCCGGCTGTGGCCTCGTCCTCACCAGCTGATGCTAAGCCATGTCTGGTGGATCGCTGAGCTCCACGACCCACGACCGCTTCATCAATGCCATTGCCCAGCTCAGAGGCCTGGATAATATGTACTCAATCCATCTCAAATTGTAAGACGTTTGACTTTTTTGACATCAAGTTTGACCACTCGTCTTATTCAAAAATTTGTGTAAAATATCACTTCTTTCGTCGTGGTTTGGTTTATTAATAAAAATTCTTCAAGAATGACTTAAATTTGACTATATTTGCACAAACTTTTTGAATAAGACGAGTGGTCAAACTTGGGGCCAAAAAAATCAAACGTCTTATAATTTGGGATGGAGGGAGTAACATAGATGCTTCGTCAATTGCTTGGAATTTTAGTGGTTTAGTTTTCATTTGCTTTTATTCCTTTCTTTCGTATATAGGAAACTTCAAAGACTATCACGAGGGTTGCGGTAATCAAGGGCCTCACCTACTAGTTCTACCACCTCAAGAGTTACCTTCAGGTATGTACCTGCATGATCCAATATCCAAGGTTGAAATTAAGTTGGAATTATTCTTTCTTTAAATTGAGCAGTATCTCGCAATGCCAGAAATTTCGTCCAGGGAAACAAAACAAGTAGTTCAGTGACCATACATGTTAGGATACAAACTATTGTGCAGCTTATAAATGTAAGAAATTGTGTCTATTTATTGCTTGCGAGATATATTGCGTGTTCAATGCTTAGGAAGATGAAGGTGGCTGAGACGATTTCCTTCTCAGTATCAGCTTTGTTGCTCCTATCTGTTCTACACCGTCGAGAATTGTCTCCCTTCAGTGGATCATTGTGCTTAATGTATTTTCAATTATTTTTTGTGTTTTGTTATATATGGTGTCATGCTTTATGTACTACTTTAGTTTAATGTTTTGCTCATGTTGTAACCTATGTATAAACCTTGGCAGATGAAAAGGAATGATATGCCTTGGTTCCAATTTGGTTTAGGTTTAGGTTTCGAGGATGACAAAATCATTTATCTTCATGAAAAATCATGTAATATTGATGATTGACTAGAAACAAAATGTTGTGAACTTCACGCTTAAAGTACCATTTTTGTTGGAATAATCACACATTAGGATGGCATTTTTTTGAATAGTACAACACATGTTAAGACAACACGCGGTGATATGAATTTATCCCGTTGCAGCGCACGGGCATGATCCTAGTTAACCCATTAGATTTTGAGGTGGAATCTTTGTTGATACGCTACATATATTGCTGTTTGTGTTGAGTTAAATGTTGCACTTTTTCCTGGCTGGGTTGATATGGAAACCACTTGCTTTTTATGCTTCAAGTACTCCGCATCCTCTTGTTTACACTATAAAAAACGATTTTAGGAGATAAGACTTTTAATTAAGAGAGGCGGATCTAAAATGCGGCGGTCTCTCTCAAAATATCCACCGATTTTTAGAGGCACGCATCCTTTGACATTCGAAACAAATACTAACGAGTAACGTATTCATATATTTCTCAATTGGACAAGGAAAGTTCCTGAAGAGGATCTGCACCGGATATCACTATTATTCCAATCCAAAAGGTAATAATAAGCACCCACAAAATAAAATCCATATACAACTGTTAAAATTGTTTTTAACAGTTCTTTTTAGCTCTGTTTCCGTCTTCCCTTCTAGGCACCATCCTTTGCAACACCCGATTCTCATCTCAAGAACAAATCTGTCAAAACTTGTTCTGTTTGAAGTCGAAAAAGCAAGAGGCAGAGCACGAGATGGAAAAGTGCAGTGCACAAGAGCCAGAACGCTTCTGGCACACGATACTTTCGCTCTGAGTGCTCCAATTTGTGGAAGACAACTCCAATTTGTAAAGCCCTGGAGGCAGTTCCACGGTATATTCAACCGCAAATTTTAAAGCACAGATGCAGTCCCATGATACAATCATACAACTGAAAGACAGTGAATACAACAGAAATAACTGAGAAAGCAAACTGGAAGAGAAAAACTTAACCTGCCACAGCATAACATGAGTTTTGCGAAACCATCATAGACACATGGCTTTAAGAAAGCAAACTTGCCGGGCCATGATTCAAGACAGTAGAACATAACTCTGCAAATTACAAGTTTTACATTCTCACACATGTTGCGTTAACATTGTGGAATGTTAATTTTATTGAAATAATTGTAACAAGACAAGTATTGCCAGTAAAATTTATCTCAAGCACACAAGGTGGGCATACTGAGCATTGACAAATCTAGAAATCCTTCATCTGCTGTCGTGAATCTCTATAACAGCCTGCGTGCTCTTAATCTTGTGACTTGTGAGCACTACTGCACTAGTACAGCCTTCAAAAGTCAAAACCAACTAAAGAGAATCCCATCCTCAAGAAAAACTATACCAGAGATGTAGCCAGTTCCATCCTACTATGTGGGTAAAAACTGCAAGCGAATCAAACTGATCACAGGAGGCCCCCGCGTCGCCCCCACGCAGGCGACACGGGAGGCGACCCAAACGCTAGCCGCCTCTCCTCCTTCCCTCCCTCTCTCCAGTCGCGCTGTCGCCGGAGCAGGCCGCCGGCATGGCCGTGCAGCTTGCTGGGAGGGCGGCGGCGAGGCTCTTCTTCGCGGTGGAAGCTGCAACATTCGGGGACGAGCTCGCGTGCGGCGTCCTGGGGCACAGCGTGGTCGCTGGGGCAGGTGGTGGCGCCGGCGTCTTCTCCACGCTTCAGCGTCCGGATCCGGCGGTCCAACGACCGGATTCGCGTGGATCTACGCCGGGTCGCGCCTGGGCGGGCGCTGGGCGGCAGTGGCGGCGGCTCCTGTCCAAGACGCCACGGATCAGCGGGTACGGCTCCCGTGGGGGCGGCTGCGTCGCCCAGGGCCGGGTCTCTTCCTCTTCCTCGCGCTTGGTGGCGGCGTGCGCAGTAGCGGGGCGGCGGGGCGTGCCCCCGCGCGAGTCGCGTGGGGCTCAGCGGGGCCGCCTGCTGCGGCTGCGGCGGCGCTGGCCAGTGCCCGTGCAGGCGCCGGGCGGTGGCGGGGGCTCCCTTCCTCCTCCACTTCCTCCTTTCCTCCTTCCTTGGCGTGGAGGCGGCGGCGCCAGCCGGGGTCACTGGGTCTGGCGCCCTGACGGCCAGATCCGGTGCCCCCAGGGCAGGGGCGGCGCCCGAGGTGGGGCATGCACCTGTCGGTGGCTGGCGGGGGTCGGCAGCGTCGACGACGGGTGCTTCTGCCGCCGACGACAGCTGGCGACGGCTTCGGCGTGCGGCACGGTGACGCGCATGGCGGGGTAAGTCCAGCTCTGCATGTTGCCCGGTCGGAGGGGGTGGCGGCCGACGTAGCTGTGCGGCTGCTGTGAGCAGCCGGTGCGTCGATGCCCCTCTGGTGGGGCTTATGCAGGATGGCAGTGACGACGACGGTGGCGACAGGCTACGGTCCGTCATCTTGGCTCGACGTTTGTGCTAGGGGCACCTCGGGCGAAAGCCTTGGCGATGGCGACACCTGCGGGCGCCGTTTTCCTTGTTGGGGGGGCGTCGTGTTCTTGTGCCCCTAGCCATGTCTTCCACGGGTGGAAACCCGATCCATTCCTGGACAAGCGACGGCGGCGCTATCGGCGTCGTACCCTTCCTGAAGGCGTCGCTGTGGAAATTCGTCTCGGTCGTAATGTCTCCTTCGGCGGATGTCCTCTACCTCTCGGCGCCCGGTTGACACGAGACGGCGAGTTCTACTTCGTGAAGTCGGAGCTGCTGCATCAGGGGATGTAGCTCGGCAACGATGACATGGGTCGAACCCTCCTTCTCCGACGGCTGGGTTTCAGCTTTAGAGGCTCGGCAATCGCCGCGGGCGGGGCGTGGGATCATGGCAGGAAGTCGGAGCTGCTCTTCGCGAAGCCGTTGAGCTCGGCAATGATGACTTGTTGCGGCCTCCTGCTTCGGGGCCGTTGGTCTGACATTTTAGGATGGGTCGTCGGTGTTTTGCCATGAAAAATCGGAGCTGTTGGCTGCTTTGCAACCATGTTTGGCAACGATGACTCATGATAGTGTACTCTACCGCGTTACGTGGGTGGGCTAACCTTTTGTGGGATTTGACGCCACGCTTGGTTACCTTTGCTTGTATATAAACTTCATATGTCTTAATTGAAAGACAGAGCTCCTGCCATTGTTAAAAAAAAACTGCAAGCGAGCACCAGGTATTTGAGGACTGTTAGTTACGAGCCTTATGAATATGGTGTCGAACCACACTAGCAATTTGATAATATATTACTCTCCCTAAACTTAGATGAGTGGGCCCAAAGTCGTAGAAGCAAGACGGCACCGCCACCGTGAAAAAACAGCGCGAACAGGCCGAGCGCCGCGCGGGAAGTAATTTGTTTCGCGCCAGGAATTTTTCCATGAAGTCTCACCTCATGTTAGCATTCCTGTGGAATGGAGTCATAGGAAAGTAATCCTATGGAATTTTTCCTTCCATTTTCCTGTGAACCAAAGGACTGAATAGGAAACAATCCTTAGGCCTCGTTCGGTTATTTGAAATTGATTCCCAGCCGCATCCTTCCTTCACAAATTTGTATTACAGAGGAACATTTCCAGGCCCGGAATGCCCTATTCCAGAACAACCGAACGGGGCCTTAGGTAGTTGAATCCTACAAAAATCCCATGCCAATCCTCCAATCCAAAAATAAGCAAACTGTACATTTCCAAGGGATGTAGCTCCGAGGACAGTTAATAGAGCAAAGTCCTAAGGAGTACCATCTCCTATTCGTATTCTAACGGGCAAGGGCCTCGCAATCAGACCATCCATAACCCAGCCACCATCAGAACCATCATGTTTGGCATGGCTGAATTCCCTCTGAGCATAATCCAGGGATACTTCAAGCCTTCCACCAGGTCTACACTCTGAGGCAACATTACTTGGTTTGAAACCCATATACCTTTCTAGCCAATACAGATAGCTAACATGGAACAAAGATTTGAGCATGTCTTCTGGAGAAGATCCCTCTTTAAGTACAATCTGTAAAAACATAAAATGTTGTTAGCTTATTAATGGTAACAACAAAACTGACAATTGGAACATACTTGCTTCAAGATGAACTTACACAAAATTTTCCCTTGTAATCCATAAGCAGATATTGCTCATTTTTGTAAAGATCAAACAATGCACAAGCATCTTCTTTACTCTCAATTATTTCACTAAGCTTAGAACCCATTTGTAACCGCCGGCATATTCTATCTGCAGCATCTTTAGCTTCCGCTGACAAAATCTTGCTTTGCTGTTGCAAAAATTTAGAGGTGCACAAAATGAGAAATATAAAATAAATGAAAGGTTCTTGATTGAACATGTACCATTAAGTTACTCAAGGATTCATAATGAGAAGCTGGTTGTATCCGACACAAATGGCATAATTATAACTTGGACATTACCAAAGACATTAGCTGTGCCACATGAGTATTAGAACAGGGGACTCTAAAGGCTAAACACTGAGCAACATAAACAGTCGGAGAGAAGAGAAATGTGATCAGTGCAAGAATAAAAGTAACCTTGACTTACTTGACGTGAAGCACCAAGTGACAGATTGAAGAAAAGAGGTTCCTCATCATTAACTTCTTTGACTGATGGAACTTGTCCACTTAACAGATATTCACTAAACACCAAGACTACATAAAAAGGACAGGAACTAAAATGTTCAATCACATCCCTGTAACATTATCAAGAAGGACAGGAACTAAAATGTTCAATCACATCCCTGTAACATTATCACTCTAAAGAATAATTTGTTTCACATGAAAACATCTCTGCTTATATTGAAAGCAAATACGGGTTCACACACTCTAAAGAATAAATGCTACTCCCTCCGTTTCAAATTATAAATCGTTTTGGCTTTTCTAGGTACATAGATCTTGCTATGCACCTAGATATATATATTATGTCTAGATACATGGCAAAAACAATGTATCTAGAAAAGCCAAAACGACTTATAATTTCGAACGGAGGGAGTAGATGTCAAGGAATAGAGCATCGATACAAGGGATCAGGTACATACAGTGCACGTTTCTACCCCATAAAATCCTATACAGCAAAATGTGAAATGTTGGAGTAAGAGAGTATTATCGAAGCAAAATATAACAAACTAAATATATGGTTCCAGCTTTCATTCAACCATCTATCAGAAATAAACAGTTTTTACTCTCTAAACAGTTTCTATTCCATGGCTAGTTTTGTTAAGGCAATAAAATGACAAAGTAGCCTCACTGATTACAAAATTTCATTCATACGAAAGTTGTGGTGATATGATGAAAATCAGCACGGAATGGAGATAAACATCAGTGAAGAAATCAACTTGCACGGTAAGGATTCAGTGTTCTGAGCTGGATTGATTGATACGACTTGAGGTTGCAATACATGTGAACTGCAGTAATTCCAGCAAACGAAATAAGAGCTAATGGTACAGATGAGCCAACGTGATTAGCCAATGCAATGCCAATCCCTATGCCAACAAATTTGCTAACCATTCCTTGCGCTTCACCCTTTGCAATAACCTGAAATGTCATTTCAATTCTTTTTCCGTCACAGAGATGAAAATGCAATGAAAAGAGCAAACAATGCATTTACTGAATTTTAAGATCTTAATTCTTAAGTGCTCATTTCATAATGTGATGCATGAGTTCCTTGTACAAATACAAATGGAAGTGGTGCGGCTAGTGGGTTGAGAGAAATGCTATGGCATCTATCAATGCACTGGGTGGTGCAGCTGTTCTGCACCACCACAAGGTAGTGTTGACAACTGACACTTCAGAACTCTTATATCAAATTCCAAAATACTTGTAGGAGACCACAAAATGTTTCCAGTTCCTAAACATCTAAGCTGGCAGGATATGAAATATGAGCAAGATCTATTGCAGATAACAAATTTTGAAATGGATTCCTCTACTGTGTTATATATTTATTTATTTATATTAAAACAGTAAAGATCTGTCAGAGATAAATTTCGCCTGTAAAAGGTGGATAGATCATCTAGTTGTACAATTCCA
This sequence comes from Miscanthus lutarioriparius, assembly GCA_904845875.1. Taxonomy (NCBI): domain Eukaryota; kingdom Viridiplantae; phylum Streptophyta; class Magnoliopsida; order Poales; family Poaceae; genus Miscanthus; species Miscanthus lutarioriparius. The sequence goes on from CAJGYO010000005.1 coordinate 8,853,553, forward strand.
GATGGATTAAGTAGATAACTGAAAACAGGAAAGTTTCAACCAGTAAGGCATATAAGCATACTACAATGATTTGATGGACTGATACACAGTAAAAGGGGGGGGGAACTATTAGCCCTAAAATGATAATAAGTGAAAATTCTTCAAATATGAGGATAAGCACACCTCAGCAAAGTTTCTTTGTACTGCAAATCCAGCATAAAAGCAACTTCTGGTGGCAGCCTGAAGGCATGGAAACTTACATTATTAAAGCTGTTGCATTATTGTACCAAAATGAAGCATGATAATCTGTCGAAGTTGTTGAAGGATGATAAACTAAAACAGTGGTTTACTCCAATAAGAAAGATAGATACATGATTAATGCATTTAACAAAATTGCAAATATGCTATTGCTGGAACATTAGTAAGAATAAATATAAGTGACAAAATAACCCTTTCATAGCACACAGCATATAGAGGAAACAACATTGACATGTTGTCAAATGCCATTTTCATTCATATATGAAAAACAAAAAAAACAGACAAAACTGGATTCTCATATTGTGCAGCATGCCAGCATGGGCGTTCTCAGATTTGGTTGTTAATTGTTATTCTTCATTATGAGAAAGCTTCAGTATGGAAGCGAACAACAAGGCATGAGTCAGAGAAAATACACGGTTAGAAACAAGACCCAGTACAGTACAGTTCAAAACTCACTGAACCCTGGTGGATATGTTATATCTGAAATTAGCAGAAATGACACCAAAATGGAATCATATAGAAGTTCTATGTTTATTGCTGTGATGAGTATAAACATGCTATGAAAATCTTCAAATATAGCCATACATCTTCTAATGACCATATTATAGGCTCAATTCTGTATGACTCATGTTCATATACACAAGGCAGAACACCTTCATTACGATATAATGAGTGAGCACAGATTTCCATAAATGCAAACTATAGAATACTGATAATCACTACCAAAGTAAGTCTTAACCTGTATCAAAGAAGCTGCTGAGCGACCAGCACCAGCAGCCGCCCCAATTGGAACAAACAGGTGAGGGAACACTGGAGTCAGAATTTCCAGACCATAAGCCATATTCTCCAGAAAATCAGCAAATAGCCGCCACCCTTTGGGGTTAACATCAAAATGGCGTCCGAATTTGGACAACATGATCTTGCTAAGGTACCCGAGGCCATCTTTCAGCACCCAATTCACCGCAGCAGCAGTGGGTATCGCTCCTTTCCCTAACCCAACCGCATAGAGCAGAGCCTGAAGAAAACGTTTCAGGGAATAAATACGCTACCCTTTACCAATCTGCTTGAAAGAATTGCGATAAACGCTCAGATGAGATGAGCTCCACTACCTGCGTGGAAAGTACCCCGCTGATCTGGCTCGCCACGCCCTGCACGCCGCGCCAGAGCGAGTAGTTGAGGTAGTCGCTGCTGACGCTATGAGGGTATCCGTCGGGGAGCAGCAGCTGGACAGCAACATCGGCGCACCGCCGCCACGACCGCCTCAGCTGCCTCCGCAGGGCGGCCAGGCCCTCAGGGCCGCCTCCCACCTTTTCATCCTCGTCCTCCCGCTTCGATCCGTCGTCCCCAGCGATGAGATAGGAGGTCCAGGCTGGGTCCGGCACGAGGCGAGTGCGCGTGCCGCCCCTCACCTCCCACACGCCCCCCGCGTCATCTCCGGAGTTGCCGAGGGCCTCAGCGAGTGTGGACGCGGCGCCGGACTGGAGGAGCAGGAACAGGAGGAGGAACTCCGGGTGGAGGGCCTGGAGCCACCGCCGCCACCACCCGTCGCCGGGGTCAGGAGAATCCATTCCTCTCCCGCCATCGCCTCCACTTCCTCCATCGCTGCCGCCGGAGTCACCATAACCGCGGAAGCCGCCGGGACGACTGTGGGATGCCGCGAGGAGTGGCGGGGAAAGCTTGGCGTCGACGCGGTGGAATCTGAGGGCGGTGAGGGATGGCGGCGGCGGCGGCCGCGAGGCGACGCGAACGAGGGAAGCTGGGGGTAAAAAGGAGGGGAGGAGGAGGAAGGATTGCGGCATGGACATCTCCTCGGTGGAGGGAGAGGCGGCCGCCGGGCGACGGCGGCTTTGGAATTTTTTGGAAGCGGAAGTGTCGGAGAGACGATTGGGCCAAAATGGGCCAGGTGTTGGCTTGTGACTGTATTATGGGCAAGGGTAGCATAAACGCAAAACGCTTTGTATGGGCCAAAAATTGCTGGAGATTTTGATGTATATATATACATACTCCGTATTTCTTTGCAGCGATTTTGGTTAGGCAAGACTTTATGTGCTTATCGTATCATGATATAATCATTGTTCCCAAGTTTGCGCTTCATGATTGAGCGTAGAACGGTAGAAGTGTATGCAACTGACCGTGGAGTTTCTGTCGTTAGTTGCATAATTCAGGTTTTGACGGCACGGTACATATTGATATGGCTTTAAGCATGCCATTGCGTGGCTAGTTGACAAGCAGCAGAACTGTAGCTGCTGTCATGCAACAAATGCACAGACTACAGACTTGTCACTAGGATTCTCAAGGTAAAATGTCGTTTAGTTACAATCGATGTGATATTCACAAGGCACATGGATGTACACGGGAACTACTCAAGTTACAGCATACATCAGCTGAATCTGGAACTGCCTCCAAGCAAAGTACGTATATGCCCTTTTGTTGAAGATTACATGACTGCTGGAACACATGACAGGGCATTTACCTCAGCTCCGGTCACCGAACTCTTTTACATGAAAAGCAGCGAGGTGATCATCTCCTCATCCCGTAGCCGCTTTCCATTTGCAATCACAAAGCCGCAGCAAAATTTAACTGGTTGCTGTGTCTCCTCATCCCGTAGCCGCTTTCCATTTGCATTCACAAAGCCGCAAGAAAATTTAACTGGTTGCTGTGTCTCTGCTCCATAGTCCATCATCGATCACCCGTTGCAGTAACAAGCAAGACAGACAAATTTGTCAGTTGAGAGCCACATTCTACTTGCTTATATATGGATAATTATGAAGCACTATGTAGTTAGTAATTAGAGAATTGGTCAGTAAGTAACTCACCTGAGCCGCATTCTACTTGCTTAATCTTCTTAGCTGGGATTGGGTCGTCCAGCCTGAGTCTTTTCTTTAGACCAAGGATGATTTCATCGCCGAGTACATCGTGCCTTCGTTTTGGAAGAACAGATTTGGTCTCTTGAGGCTTGCTCTTCTTGGGACATCTTTCTACTTCCACTCCAGATTTTCGCTTTGGGCATGGAGGATTTGTTGGATCTGAAGAATAGAATTTCACGGATTCAGACCAAATGATTGTGTAAACATCTGAAATCATCTTCCCCGAGCATATAGTACATGCCATAATGGCATCCTTGTAGTATTAATATTAAGTAAATCATCTAGTATTAAGCAGATCAGGTAACACCCATGCAATATGCATAACGAATTCAATGTGCAGATCAACAAGTAGCACTCGATAATGAACCGACGAAGAATTGCTGCATGGCAATTACATGAGGCCCAAGACAATGAAAACTGAAATGACAAATCGTCAACAATACTGAATACTGAAGAATAATAGAGCATCAAACATTAACGTCTAGCCCAAGATTTTACTAAAATTTGTGTGAAACGAGTACATAACAGATGGTACATGGAAAATTGGCAGCATTGATAACCGAATACATGTACAATTTAGGGCTTGTTTGGATGTTGTCGGATTCACCTCAATCCACATGTGTTGGTGTGGACTGAGATGGAATTTAGTTCAACTTTCACTCCTATCCACACCAACACATGTGGATTGATGCGAATCCGATTACATCCCAACAAGGCCTTATAGTTGTCAATCTCAAACATACGTGCTACTTATGAGGTTTATGGTCCATAGCAACAAGAGTGGTTCAGTAGCGCCACACTATTTGCCTCTAGTGGTATTTGATCCCCATTCATCCCAAATAGCAAATATAAGTAGCTGCAAATTTCATAAACCGGTTGGTACTACTGATCGTTGAAGCTAATAAAAGGACATAACAACCAATCAGGCATATGATGTGCATGATCCTGAACACTGCAATAACAGAGGCGTCGATCACCCCACTTGATCCCTGAACCACGACCGCACATTGTAACATTCAGAGATACAGCTCGTTATTTCTCTACCAGTTAGCAATGGGACCAATCAAGTATTCAGAGTTCCTAAAGGAGCGAGGCCCAAACCGTCCTCAACGCACCTGAGCTCTGCGCAGTTGGCGCGGCGGGCCTGCCGTGGACGACGACGGGCGCGGCGGCGTCGGCGCCGGTGGGCAGCCCGCGCTTCGCGAAGAAGGCGAGGAGCGCGGGCCACGTGACGGCGGAGCAGACGTGGCCGCGGCCGCGGCTGAGGAAGTAGCCGTTGGGGCGGACGGAGGCGGGGTCCAGCCCCAGCGCGAGCCCCACCCGGGCCAGGTCCACCCCTGAGCCGCCGTCCACCGCAATCGCCATGGTATCCGCTGGCGAGGAGGAGGACGAGCGACGGAGGTGCACGGTGACGGTGCGGAGCGGCGAGCCCATGGCGGGCGGCGATGCTCTCCGGGAGAGCGTGGCGGGGAGACGGACGGAGAACGGTCTGGACTCTGCTGCTGCTGCCGCCTCTTTGGGAAAGGGAAGTCTAGAAGGGTCGCCGCGCGGTCGAACTCGGGTCCGGGTCCGTGAGGTGAGACGGTCACTGAATCTTGGGGCCGGCGTTTCGTCCATGGCGGGCAACCAGTGGGATTAGGATTAGGATAGTCCAGCCCGCCGCAAACATACGTACTGTTGAACACTGCTTATGGGCTGGGCTGTCTTCCAGTTAAACTGTGGGCTTTGGAGAATCCCAATCGTTATCCACCGTCGACCATCAGGAGGACTAGGCTTTGACGGCCTTAGGGCTGTTTTGGAGCTTTTGCGGTAAGCCGGTACAGTAGAAATGACCGACCCTACTACATCCAGCGGACTTTAATGAAAAAAATGAACCCGCCGATAATTTTGATGATATAGCAGCCAGTGGTATTTCATCATGAAAAAATGAACTCGCTGATAAAAGCAGCCAGCGGTAGTTACATTGGAAAAAATGACCCTGCCAATAATTTCGATGATAGCATAGCAGCCAGTGGTAGTTTAGTTCCATGAACAAATTGAACTCGCCGATAATTTCGATGGTCGCAGTGCGTACTGCATGTGTATCCAAAGATAGATTTTACACCTTTTTACTATCTTGTACTAGTAGCACTCAAGTGCCAACTGGTATCTAAGGTCATTTTACTCATGATAATTTTCTGTTTGAAAATATTGAATCGTAGTATGAAGATACTATTAGATTCTATAAATTATATTTATTTTATATAAGTTTTTTAGTATATGTTAGTAAAGATTTAATTCTATAATGTGAATTGAATTAGTTTATCTGACCTTTTGCAAAATTCGGTATTGCTGCATTTCCCCTTTAATTTTATAAATAGTATTTAATCACAACTAAACCATCAAGAGTAATTTTTATTAAATATTTAATAATATTAATAATTATGAAATTTTATTTAGGATAGCAAACAAGCCACCTGACGTTGCAATGCATTACAACGAAACCCGATACGTATAGTAATCAAACTCTTTTTTATGACTAGACACGGGTGTTCTAACTCATAAACACATAGGAGATACAAAGGGCGACCCAATACGTCATGAGTCTGGGTCATTGCTAGAGCAATGTTTATTTCCGTATGCTCACGAGTCATGAGTCCGGGTAACATATCACTACTACAGAATGAACTTGTTGTCCCAAGTGCGGTAATACTTTTTAGTCCCGTTATTGCTGGTGGGACAACGATCCCGGACTAAAGGTGGAACCTTCGGGCCCCGGGTCATCGAAGCCGGGATTAAAGAGGACCTTTAGTCCCGGTTAGTAACACCAACCGGGACTAAAGGCCCTCCACCGAAACAAACTGGCGCATTTTTTAGTCCCGTTGGTAACCCCAACCGGGACTAAAGGTTCTTTTTTTTTTTTTTTTGTTTAATTTGTTTTCGTTAAGTTACACGTATTTGTTTAATATATAATATGTTTTTATGTACGTATTCTACTAATTTGTTAATATAAATACATGCATGCGTATAATTACATCTAATTCTCATCTTGAGCATTATTATATTCAATAAAGTATGAAACTATATATATTATAGATATATATATATATATATATGTATATATACAACACTTTTATAATCTTGTTCTCGAAAATAACGATATCAATAAACATTTAATTTACATCATTTATTCCTTAGGATCAAAGTAGAACTCGCCTGTTGGGATTTAGCACTTTTTTCTAGAAGATATCCCGCTATTGACTCTTGAAGCGCTTTGAGATGGTCTTTTTGCATGACCCTTCGTTTCAACCATTCGGTCTTTGTATTTGAAATAAAAGGAAAAGTATTAATACACATATATGTATATATATTCATTTAAAAATAAATAAAAATTGATATATACGTACTCGAGGACATCTTCAGGAGTTCTTCTTATGTCTTGTGATGATAAATTCACAAACGTAGTATCCACACAAGTTATTACTCGGTTCCCGCATAAACACCTTTGTCGAGAAGAAGATTATTCTCATCATGTCACACGTAAATTGAAAGTACGATATAGTAATTAAACACGTGGGAAGTGTATATAGTACAATTTCTTGGTATTTCAACTACATTAAGTGGTGCCTTGCAATCCTTGCGATGTTGCCGAATAAACTCTTTCCAAACCTCGTATGCACCAATAATGTACGATCGTTAATAAATTATGGCAAAGTCTATTCAATAATAGTTGTGCGTGAGAGATCGAAATTACCCTCGGATAATGTCTATCATATCTTGGTATAGTGCCCGCTCTTTTCTCAACGAGTCAAAGATTAGTAACCGACTTGAGTTTAACTCAATAACAATAAGTATCCAAATGAAAAGCGCATTGGTTTATACACACACGTACATGCATATAAGTTGTATTGATATTACATAAAATGTGTAGACTACATTATTATTAACACTTACTCAAAGTTGTACGGAAAAAGTATTGTTGTCTTGTCGTGCTGCTTCACGAAGAACATCATGATATTCTCCTGTGCTTCAGATACCCATCGCTCCTTGACAATAATACCGGTTTTGAATACGATATAAGGATCAATGAAGCCAACACTGGTGTCTTGTATTCTTTGGAGCTCTGACATCTGGAATCTGTATATAAATATAAGTTACATGTGAGGATAATTATATACACGTACGCATGGAAGTGAGTTTATTAAATAAAAGTAAGAATCACTTACAAACAAAAGGAGCAAGAACAACAGCAAGCTGAAGAACAGAGACAGTGAGTTTGAATGCAATGGCTCGGGCTCGGGAAGGAAGAAATGAGCTGAATTATAGGCCGGGATAATTAGTCCCGGTTAGGAGTCCAAACCGGGACTAAAGATTAATCTTTATTCCCGGGGCATCACCCAAACCGCCCGGTTGGTAATACCAGCCGGGACTAAAGATCCCTGCCCCGCGGAGAACCGTTGGGCAGGGACCTTTAGTCCCGGTTAGTATTACCAAGCGGGACTAAAGGGTTCTTTAGTCCCGGAGGCAAAAAAATGCCGAGGCTAATGCTAAATTGGGACATCGTTCTAAAGTCTGTTCTCTAGTAGTGTATGCGACACGAGGACATGTATGCAGTTTGAGAAGTAAAAAAAACAACACCGCATAAACTTTTCACGGAGAGATGGATGGAAAAATAGAATGATTTTTGGTTCATTAATATTAGAAATATAGATATATACGTATAATTATATATATAGACTAGATACATGCCCGTGCAATGCACGTTGCTGTAAATTTTTACCCGCATAAATAATAAAAAGCTAATGAAAGATTTTGTATCAGGACCCCTAAACTATTTCTCAATTTATTCTGTCTTTTTTAACTCTATCTATTTACTTCCCACGTCCTTCTCTTTCTCAACGCTCTGCGCCATCCTTCTCCACATCAGGCCATCATCCCCGGCGTCGCGGGGCGTTGTCTTCATGTCGGTGCTGTCTCCACCAGCATTGTCTGCAAGAACAACGAGTAGCATGTTCTCGGTTGGGGCGCAGGCCATAACCTTTTTTAATTTGAGGTGTTTTGAGATTTGCCTATTGTAGAAATCAGATATAGGGGTTGCTTTCATCGCCTCTTAGCAAGGATGAATCGGTAGTGTTACGTCCACGTACTATTGATATCAGTATTAAAAAGTAAAAATATACACAATGCAACTAATGGAATATAGTAAAAGGATGTTTCTTTCTTACCTGCATTAGTATTGTTTGTCTTATCTCCTAATGGTGCACGAGAATTATTATTTTACATTTGATTAACCTGTAATATAGCCCGCAGACTATAGTATTAATTATCGGGGAGACAAGAGAATTTGAAAAAGAATCATTATCAAAGATGAACATATTAGTTGATGATATCAAGTATGGTACAGAATAGAAAATTTAAAACTGTCATAAAACACCACGAAGGAAATAGAAGTATGGCTAATACAAGGCATCAATTCTGAAAGCTCATTGTAAATACCTGAACCTGGCGTCCAGCCCTGCACGACGTGGAACTCTGAACGACGACCTAGGCACCTAGCTAGCCGACAATTGGTTCGGATTAGAGCAAGGCCAATAAGCTTGGCTATAAGCCAAGTCCATGTCATCTTAGAGACAACACAAGAGACAAGTGATACAACAGTTTGACTATTAGTTTGGCTGTACAATATATTTAAGTCACTGCAGTTCATATGGACCAGGGGATCAACACTAAACACATCTATGTAGCCACTTGTGTTGTATGGGCATATTCACAAGTAAATCAAACAGGTTGAGTAAGCAATAATATTGTTCACTGGAAAATATAATGGCTCTTACAATCAAATTCGCGGCATCAGACCAAGGACGACACAAACTTAAAAGTTTAAGGAACAAAACATGGTCTGCAGTGCAACTAAAACTTGATCAACAAAAGAAGGCTACTACCATGAGCAGCTATTACACTAATGACCTAGAAATAAATCTAGCATCCACTGTTTATCAATTTATTTAGCCATATCTCTTGATGACCAGCAGCCGTCGATGATACTCAGGTTTTCAGGAAGAACCCCCAACATGAACCTATAAAAAAATTGACAAGTATATTAATGGACATAACGACAAACAATAATAAACCTAGTGAACTGTTATATCTTACATGTAAAAGAAAGAGGATACTGCATGCACAGCTAATTATTTCTTCTATTGGCAAACTTTTGCCAAATATGCTCAATTAAGTCTTGTTTCGATTGTTTATGTGTTGGTTGATGATGGATATCTGCTCTTCTACGTAAAATTTCAGAGAAAATTGGGCCTCCACCCTTTTGTACTTCTGGAGGTAGAGCAATTGATGATCCCCCAAGTCAATAGGAAATTTCACCATCTCTTTCTCATTTTCGACTATCATATTGTGGAGTATGACACAAGCTTTCATTATTCTCCCAATACTCCTCCTTCTCCTACACTCCCCTTAGTATCCAAATTCCTTTTATTTGACTGCTCACCTTCCTCTAGTTGCACTTGCCACTTTGGTTCATCACGTAGAATTTTCCAACAATGCTTGAACGTAAATGGACCATCTTTGTATTCCTCATAGATAGCTTTAGCCTTCTCCATTATCTGGTCATCAGAATGACCACTAGGCCAAATTGATGTAGCCTCTTTCCATGAGTTGCAGAACCAAGTGACTTTTTTCTTAATTTTCTGAAAGTGGTCATTCAATTGCTTTGTTGTTCTTCTTCTACTTTTAGGGGTGGTACTATTATACTCATTAGCAACATCTCCCCAATACCGATCACTCTTCTTGTCGTTGCCATTGATTGGATCGTTTGAATTGTTCATCCATGCAACCACCTACAGTGCAAGCAAGTTTAGTGTTGTTAGCCATGCAAGACATACATGAATATACAAAGCAAATATATAATGTAACTCACCAAGCGCACTTCCTCCGGCTTTGTCCATTTTAGCCGTATGTCAATCCTAGCATCGTTTCCATCATCCTCATCATTGTCTAAATTGATCAAGGGCTGGGGTCGCAGATGAGACCCAGAAGCTGACACTGCTGGGCTCCCTTTCCCTCTATTTCCATCAGCTAAATGTGGTGGGATCGGCTGGGAAAGTGGCTGACTCCATGGGTGATTGAAATAGCTAAGGAAACCACCAGGTGGGCGATTATCCACACCCCTGCAGCTAGATAAATAAATCCATATGACTATAACAGCTTAAAAGGGACGAAATCAACTAAAATTGGAATACTCGTACAATGAAAACCATGATTCCTTTCATATGTGTTCAGAGATTCAGGATACATATTGCTAGATACTAACAAGCTCTAGAATCTAAATACTAGTACATTAGCATATACGATATTAGGACGACGACATTGCATTGCATTTTCATAAAAAAATTATAGCATAACAAACCAAGAATACTGCAGTGTACTAGAATGAATGAACAAGTACAACAGTAGCAACATCTCCCCAATACTACAGTTCGAAAGCAGAGGAGGTGTTGTAGCTCGTGGATCCGGCCGTTGGGGAGCTTGCCGGCGGCGGTGGAGCTGTGGGGGAGTACCAGGAGGATAGCGCGCACCCGTGGCGAGGCTCAGCACGGCCAAGGCTTGCCCATGGCGGCCCGGCCATGAGCGCCCCGCAGCTGTCACGGCGGCGGCCTGAAGCAGGGCTGCTCTGGCGGTGGCGGGCCATGGAGGAAGGCCGCGGAAGCTACGGCGCTGCAAGGGGAAGATGATGCCGTAGCTGGTTGGGGTGGAGGAAGAGGAACGACGCGGCACCATGGAGGCAGGGAGCTCGGCCGGCCGGGTTGTACTAGTGTGAGAGGATCTCAAAATAAAGATGCAAAGATGTGCGCAGGAGGTACTTGCCATTCCTTTGGATCGAGTCGATGTCATCTTTTCGACTGGTTGGGAAGACGGCGACGCGGCGCCACCACCACACAGCTAAAGGCGCAGCCACCACGACATAGTTTGCTTTAGGGCGTGGCGGCCCGCACCACCAAGGGGCGGGGCTGCAGACCCCATCGTGGTGTTCATGGAAGCCGGTGGCGCAAGGAAACACCAGTCCAGAGGACCCTAGTGGTGCCAGCCGCAGCGGCATGGGCACGGACGGAGAGGAACATGGAAAGGGTCGAGGCGGCGGCGCCATCTCTCTCTTCGACCGGTGAGACATCCGATTCCAAGGCTAGGGTTACTGGCAGATGGAAAATCATAGAACAAATTTTGGAGAACTTAAATCGTCACTTGAAGAAGACGATTTTGGTTGAGAGGATTTGGTGCCGAGTTGAGAGGATTTGGCCTGAAGGGGAAATCGCCGAAGGAGAGAGCGCGCACTCGGGGAAAATCGCGCGGCGGAGAGAGAAAGCGAGCGAGGCGAAGACGGATCGAGAAAGAAGAAAAGGGGCCCACAAACAACCTCCGTAATCGACGAGTTCGGCGCTTGATCGGCTCTACGGCATCGTTTCTCGCAGCTGGCGCTCGACGCAAGCTATGACGCCAAGCTCATTCTCTCTCCTCTTTTCTCTTTCATCCACCTAGGATTTTGCTGAGCTGTCTTGACTATAAGCCAAGCTGACATGGCTTATTGTACCTGCTCTTATACGTTTATGTGATTTTCGTCGTGGCCGTTTAGGCTCCTTTCGCTTAAACTTATGAGCCGTAGTGTTTCAGTGAAATAACAGTATTTTTTTCTCATAACAAATCAGCATCAGTATTAGCCATTTTTCAGCCAGCCGAGCAGGGCCTTAGTCGCGTGAAGACACTAGGCATCGCCAGGACAGGTCCGAGCTGGTTGCGGTGTCGTCTTGCAGCGCCGAATCGGATCGGATTATGTTTGTGTCGAGCCAGACGCGGGTGGGCTACCTACCGCCATCCCTTTGTTCGCTTGAAATTATCAGCCTGGTATATCAGCTATGATATAGCGTTTTTCTCTCACAATAAATCAGCTAACAATATTTTCAATCTGGCTTTTCAGCAAAGTGAACAGGGCCGATCGCCTCCCGCCGCTTCTTCGTGGCGACGGCCGGCCTCTCCAACTACATCATCAACTCCGACGAGCACTCAGCAGCTTTCGACGCTAGGGATATCGTCTCCAACGTCCACACATTGAGGCGCTCCACCTCAACGTTCTCCGTGTCTGCCGCCGCTGCCTCCTGCTCCTCGGCGTCCGCCACCAAAGCACCCTTCCATGACGACGGCATGCAGCCGGTGTGGAAGGTCTCGGTGTCCACACGGACGCGCCCCACACCGACTTCATCAAGTCCACGGTGGAGATGGTGGAAAATCAAGTCGGATCCAGCTGCGCCACGCGACGACCGACGACCAAATTTGCACGATCTGCTAAACAGGCAAACCGGTTGTTGTTGTGTTCTGCTCGTGCAGCGCCGGATTGGCCGTTTTAATTAAGCGTCGAAGACACTTGGCTGCGTGTGAACTCTGCCGGGGGGCGAGCGCCTACACGACCGTAGGTCGGTCTCGGACGGGCCGGGCGCGCGGTACACGCAACTGTAGCTCGGGGCCGGGTGCGCACACGAAAGAAGTGCACGAAACCTCTTCTCTCTTTTTAGGTGGTAGTAGATATATACGTAGGACCGACCTAAGATAAAACTTGTACTCCCTCCATTGAGAAAATAATACAATTATGAAATTCGGGCCGGTTAAATTAACTCAATTTTGATCGAGTGTTTAGGAAATTATATTAGTATTTATGTCTCCAAATATATTTATTATAAAAATATATTCTATAACTAATTTAATAATACTTATTTTGTATCAAGAATGTTAATGTTTATTTATATAATTTTAGTCAAAGTTTAACATGTTTTACTTTTCAAAAAACGAGAAATGCATTCCTTCGTGGCGGAGTACTCTATGGATTGGATTATACTTGGCCATACAGCACGAGGCATGACACGAAGCACGAAAAAAAAGCCCGACACGAACCCGGCATGGCCCGATGAAACTCGAGCACTGGGTGGGCCGACCGACGCCGCTTGCTCAGGCGTGCTTAGGTGACCCCCAAACCCGTGAGGGCCAAGACGCGCCCAAGACGAGAAATTGAGGGAGGCCCGACAATGGCTCGAGGCAGCCCCCCCCCAATGGCTACCGCCATCGCCATTTTAACGGCTATTTTGGCCCATCATCAGCCCACACTCGGCCCCTCCCTTCATATATAAAGGACACGTCACGGCCGCCCGCCGCCCCCTCTCCTCACCTAACCCTAATCGGCTAATCCATTCGACTCCACCCGCCGCGCAGTGCCCACACCGCTCTCGTCTTTGCCTCGCCTTCACCGCGCCGCCATCTCCTCGGCGTCCAACCTCATCGACTCCGGTGACCTTGATCTGCCTTCCGTCGTTGGCCAACCTTTTCCTTCTCCTCCCAGATCTCCTTCCTCTCCCCCTCTCCCTTCTCCTCTTGGTGATATGTGAGTTTGTGTTCCTGTCAGTGTCATCCCTCCTCCGCCGCTCACCGTCCTTGCTAACGGTCTGTCGTCATCTTCTCTGCGGGGGTCGTCGTCTTCTCCGACATCGGGTTCCGGTTGCGCAGGTAAACCCTAACCCTAACCCTAGCATCTTCTTTCTTGATCTGATTCTATCATCTGATGTGTTTCTTGATATGCAGGTCGGTAGCCGATGCTTCCTCTTCTAGCTGCGGCGTAGAGCGAGCTCGGCGGCCACCCACACTGTCGAGGAACGAGGCCGGAGCGGTCACTGCCATGGCGGATGATGATGCCATCCTATCGGGCATGGCCCTCGAGGGCGAGGACGATGGCGACCTCCGAGAGGACGTAGCTGCCTTATTCGGTGTCGATCTCGGAGCCAGCCAGGCTCCGATCGATTTGGACGGCGGCGGTGGTGAAGGGGCGACGACGGCTGGGACTGGCTCCAACACCAACAGCTCTGCTCCATCTGTTTATGGTAATGCAACCAGAGTTGGTAAGCGCAAATCTCCTATCTGGGCTGACTTTGATGAGATCTATGAGGATGTGAACGGCAGTAGAATTTGCACTAAAGCTGTTTGCAAAATGTGTAAGGCTACTTTGTCTGCTATATCTGTTTCTGGAACTGGGCACTTGAAGAGGCACCAAAAATCATGTATGGAAAAAATTAATCGACGTGTTGCTGTTCAGTCTAGGCTTGCGCTTAATCCTGATGGTTTGCGCAACTAGGACTATAAACCTGATGTAGCTAGACAGGAGCTGTGTCGCTTGATTGCTAGGCTTGATTTTCCCTTAGGTATTGGTGACACTGATGCATGGGAGGAGTACATTCAACGTGCTCATAACCCTATTTTTACTAGGGTCTCCCGGCAGGCCACCACTAGAGACCTAAGTAAGTTATTCACTGAACGTCGTAATATGCATAAGAATCATATTTTGCGTGGTGCTTCATCTGTTGGTTTGACATCTGACATTTGGTCTGGTAATGCTAAGGAGGACTACATCGGTGTAGTTGCTCATTTTGTGAGTGCTGACTAGGAGCTACAGAAAAAGGTAATTAGGTTGAGATTGATTGAGGTGAAGCATACTGGTCAGAACATTGCTGAAAAAATTAGTTCTGTGATTGAGGAATTTGGTTTGATTGACAAGATCTTTTCTGTTACTCTAGATAATGCTTCTTCTAATGCAAAAGCAATAAAAACTTTGACACCTTTGTTTGCAGGATACTTTGGTTCTGATCCAGCCCCTACACCTTCTGATCTAATAAAAGAACTTATCACCTTGTTCATCAACATTGTGCTTGTCATATCATAAATTTGATTGTTAAATCTGGTTTAAAGAGGTTCAAACCTTACACAGAAGATTTTAGAACTACTATTAATTTCTTAAATTCTTCTAATAATAAAATTGCCATGTTTAAGAACTACTGCAATGCTCAAGGTTTAAGACCTAGGAAGTTTGATTTTGATATGGATGTTAGATGTAATGCTACATACCTTATGCTTAAACACCTGCTGCCATATAAGAAAGTTTTTTCTGTGTTCATTAATGTTAATTTTGGGGCTGAATTGTTAACTCCAAGGTATTGGCATATAGCTGCAAAGGTATTGGAATTCCTGAAAGTATTTTATGAATCAACTGTTATTCTTTCTGGTGTGTACTATCCAACTAGCCCTCTTGTTTTGCATCATCTGCTTGAGATTTCTGCTCATTTGCATGAAAGTGAAAAGGGTCAAAATCTGATAGATGTTGTGTATCCGATGAAACTAAAATTTCTTAAATACTAGGAAAATATACCTCTGTTATATTCATTTGCTTTCATTCTTGATCCAAGAGCTAAGATGAGAGGTCTGTTTAATGTCCTGGTAATTCTAAAAGAAAATCTTGGTGTTGATTATAGTTCATATTATGCTTCTGTTAAAACTGAACTTTATAAGTTGTTTGCCAAGTATGACAACAAGTTTGGTGCAGCTAAGAATAGAAGGGTTACATATCTTGCAGGCCAAACTGGTAAGAGAAAATAGGCTTGGGGAAGAATATTTGGAGGGCCTGGAGCCTCTGGTGTTATTGGTCCATCCCCTACCTCAACTTCATCTGCTGCATCTGTTGGTTGTGAGCTCACAGCTTACCTGGACAGTGATAATGTCACTGCATATGAAAATGACTTTGATTTGCTTCTCTGGTGGCGTGACCACAAACTAACATTTTCTGTTTTATCTATAATGGCAAAAGATATAATATATGTTCCAGTGTCTACTGTGTCTTCAGAATCATGCTTCATCTTGACAGGAAGGATACTTGAAGAGCGACGCCAACACTTGTTGCCAGAACATATGGAGATGCTTGCTTGCATCAAGGATTGGGAGTTGGGAGAACGAAGACTGCAGCATTCAACAGACAACCAAGAGTTGGCAAGCTACTTCGAGCATCAATATCTTGATGAAGAAATTCAGAGTGCATTTGGGGCTCCTTCGGCTGGTACATTAGTGGCTTCTACATCTATTTCTGCTGGTATTTAGTGTTATCGTTCTGAGAGAGTTGAGAGATGAGAGATGAGAGTGAGTTGAGAACTTTGAGATTGAGAGGAGAGATGAGAGTTGAGATGAAACTGAGAGTGATATTTGTATATGAACTTTGAACTTATTGTTATAAGAGCTGTGCTGTATTTTTTTTTCTTTTTAGGGTTTCTCACAAGGGTGAGTTTTACCTAGAAAGATTTTTAATGAGACAGCATTGCACATAGCTCAATTATCTTTTTAAGTCTTATTTGTGCATTGTTATTTTATGATTATGGGTTGTGAATCTGTTAAGATACTTCATACTTGTGAGTTGTGACCGGTCACTGGTCAATGGTCTAGTTGTTAATTGTTATCTTTGAATCCAGTCTAGTTGTGAACTTGTGATTGTGAGTTGTGATTGTGAATCTGTGATCTCTTATCCTTTATGTTTTCCGTGAAATTTGATTCCAAATTTGAAAACTGAAGTTAGAGCTGAATTTGCTGGTGTGATTACAGAATTGCGGGCTATGGTCGGGCACGGCCGATATTTTTCTTGGTCGGGTCGGTCGGGCCGGCACATGTACCGAAAATCAGCCCGCAGACCCCGTGCTTTGGGCTGAATGCCAGCACGAGGTTCCTGAAGTGACGTGCGCGCCGCATGCACGACGTGACGTGCCGTGCCGAGAGAGTTGTGGGCCATGCTGCGCCGTGTCCGGCCGCCCAATGGCCATATATAGATGAGACTCTATATAGATTGGATACTGCTCGCAACGGTGCCCCTGGTTTTACGAGAGAAAACCGATCTAGTTGTCCATGAACGCGATAACTATGCCGTCACCCATATTTAAATCAGCAACTGCATCATCCTATACACTGCTCACGCGTCCGTTGGATCGCACGGAAGGAGCGTAACTGGCTCCCCGCGCCGCACGGATCGCCCAGCCCCCTCGCGGCCTTTTCGCACACCAACCCACCCGTTCGCACGCACGCGAAGAAGGCGAACCGGATAACCCCGCGCCCGCGCCGTACACCGCCGCTGTGCGACACGGAGAACAGAAAAAAAAAAGGAGGGGAGCGGAGCGAGGCAGGGCCCACAGGGACTTGACCCGGTTTGCGTGCAACCCACGCAGCGCACCGGCCCACGAAGCGGCGGCCGCACCCGATCCGGACCCCGATCCCCGAACAGCCGCGCGCGCGCCGGGCGGCAGGTGCCCACCAACCAGAGGCGCCAGTTCACGCAGGGCCACAGGAGGCCCAAGCAGGGAGGATCCGGACGCGAACCTCGTATCAAATCCGCTTATGGGCAGCCGTCCTATAAGAGGCCTCGAGTCCGCCGCGCATCGCAAACCCGCGCCGGCCGCCGCCGCCTCCACCGATCGATCGATCGCCGGGAAACTGACCCCTGCCGCTGCTGCTGCGTTCGGAGCCTTCGTCGACGATGTCTGGAGCCGGTGAGGAGGACAAGAAGCCCGCGGAGGGCGGCGCCCACATCAACCTGAAGGTCAAGGGTCAGGTCAGCTCGCCGGCGGTTCCCCCTTCCTCATCTTCTTCCCCGCGGTTGGTAGATTAGCGCTGTTAAACCCGCCCCCTCGTAGCGATCGATCGTCGTTGCGCGGTGGTTTATCGGATTCCTAGGGTGCCAGCGATTTGGGATTACCGGTAGCGATGTCTCAGTTTTCTGCGAGCGAATGTTTGCCGATTGCGTTCGCCTATGTGCCCTAGGTCTCTCGGGTAGGGGCCCTCCTCGCATCACCGGTTCCTAGCGATTGACTTTTGTGTTGACCCGATTATATATTTGATTGTTCATACTTGCAGTACTAATTGTCTGAATAGGGCATCGATTGTTGATCATACAAACTGTACTAATTTCAATGCAGAATGCTCATATTTTATTTCGCTAGATTGATGTTTGCTAACAGCAAAGTTCAATAATGATATGCCTTACGTCTTGCATGTGACTCACATCTATTGCTAGTCAATCTGTACTGGGGTACTAAGGACACTGGCAGAATTCTCATCTTTAAAATTATAGTTGTATGTTTGTAACGGTTTAAGCACCAAGCACCATGAAGTTTGACAGTTTAAGCACCATGAAGTTTGTTATGATCGTGAGATTGTAGTAAGTTATATATGATAGCCGGAGAGTTGGAAAACCGTATGATTGTTGGTTGCTTTGTTCTCTGGTATTCATTTTTTTATCCCACATGATTCTGAATAGAGGATTATCCATAATTCTGTCCTAAGGTAGGCCTAATCAATAGAGGTTTATCCTGTAGATTTACAGGATTATACTTGTTTATACTGTTTTTTTTTTGTTGGGGGATATGGCTTGTATATGAGATGCCACGAGTTCAGATTGCTCATAATTGTCGGTAGCTTTCCTGGTCTTAATTATTGCAAAAGAATTGTTGAAGTTGCCTGACATTACTTTATTCTTAGTTTGCCATAGAACTTCTTGATGGTCTTTTATATAAAGAGAATTATGTATTTGGCACTAAAACAAATCGGTCTTTCATATTTGGCATTAGAAAATTTGAACTTCCTTATCTAGCATTGAGTTGGCCTCCTTTCTTTTTGGCATTCATGCAGCGCCATCTCCATCGCTTCAAGACCAATAACGATGTCAAGTAGGTTAGCAAAATGAGTATAAGATCATGCCCTTGATTGAAGCACAGCAGAAAGATCATGATTGGTACTCATCAATAGGGAAAAAATAAATAGACAAGTTGTCAAATAAGAAATATCATAAATATACTTTGAACCCAAAAATGTGGATTTTGATAATTGAAGATTCTGATGCAATTTAAATAAACAATAAATTTCAGCCTGCATGGTTGTACAAATTATGTGAGATGGATGGAGAGATCTTCCTTTCATCTGGTCTTATAGATCAAGGATGCAACCTAAATGAGATGATGTGGTTGGATGAAATGGCGGCAAATGAAATTTATTTTCATGAAATTTATCTTTTAGTTTTCTAAAAGAAAAAAAGAGAGATTTATGCGTTGTGTGCATCATAACATCATGGATGAAAATTTCGTAGAGCACAATAGGAAGGAAGAATTTGCCGGCGGTGTTGCATGGTGAAAAGGAAAGAAAGAAGATTTCAAGCGGTGAAAAGCTGGCGGTGAAAAGGAAACGATGAAGCGCTAATGGCGTTTTAAGTCGGTTAGTCACGCCGGTAATCAGCATCGAGTAAATCCTGCTCCTATTTAAGGAGCAAGGAGAGCATGCGTTTAGCTTTCCTTTGTCATCGCTTAAGACACCACGCCCGAGCCACATTTTGAATGGAGGAGTATTCGGCACTAAAAACAAATTGGTCTTTCATATTTGGCACTAGAAAATTTGAACTTCCTTATCTAGCATCGAGTTGAAATTTTCTTTTGTAAACGGTCATGGCGCATCCATTTAGACCCGTGGATCTTGTCAAGTGATTAGCAAAATGACATAAATGCCCTTGATTGTAGCAAAAGTCCATGGTGCTAAATAGGGAAAAAAATAAATAGACAAAGTTGTCAAATAAGAAAATCATAAATATCATAAATATACTTTGAACTAAAATGTGGATTTTGATAATTGAAGACTACAAATAAACAAAACAATAAATTTCAAATTGGTAATAGCGGTACAAATTATGCCCCTTCGCTCTTCCTTTCATCTAGCGCCCACAGATCAAGGATGCATGGCTGGGATGGTCTGGCTTTGGTTGAAATCGTAACTTATATTTTCAAGGTATTTATCTTTTAGTTTTCTAAAAGAAAAGGATAGTAGGATGCCGTCATCATAACATCATGGCTCGTAAGCGAGAGACACGCATGGCTCGATCGGTGTTTGAAGCGAGTATAGAGAGGGCATTTGGCGGCCCAAAAGCGCTTAAAACATGCCAGGTCGCATCGCTAGTCAACCACACCAAGCGCGACGGATGGATGCACTAAATGGACCGCCTCTCGTGCCGCCCGAGCCACATGGCCGGCGTCGAAAAGCTTAACTCCATCACGTCATCCAAATAAGAAAGTTCAAAAATTTTAGTGCTAAATAAAGAAGACTGATTTGTTCCAGTGCCAAATACATAATTCTCCCTTTTATATATCATGGCATTGAATTTATCATAATGAAATTGTTTTGATCTGTCAGTTGTATTATGAGTTATTTTAAAGGCACTGCACATTAGCTTGCAAGTTGTTTATATTCTCAGGACATTGGATTTTGCCTAATAAAATCTATTTGTGATCTGTAAGATGTATAATCAGAGTTATTTTAGAGGCACTATAGAGGGCATTTTGGTACTTCAAAAGAGAATTCTCAGGTAATACTAATCGACGGATGGATGTATTTGGGATATGCTGCTTGAGAAAAGTGCACCAAAAATGCCAAATCAGAAATTGAAAAATTTATTTGAGATAGTTCTAGGGTGTGTGCCAGTACTCCATTCCTTTAGTTCTAGGTAGTTTAATTTGACTGACATTTTGAAGTGTTTTTTATTTCTTTCTATGTTTTATGTGGTCTATCAAGGACTGTACACAGGTGACCTTAAATGATTTACTTGGGTTTTGTAGCTCCATTATATTTGCTAAAAATTTTCATTGCCTAATGTAAGTTGAGACATCTTTTAAGCATTGATCAAAATTTGAACTCTGTTTTTGAAAAAGTTGAAACTTATTTTAATGTATTTGAGTAATCGATTCTCTTTGGAGATAACAATATTGCATCATCAATTTACTGATTGAGCTGCTCTATGTATTGGTTCAACATTGCGGCATTTTACATGTCAGATTGTTTAGGTTACAATCTTCTGATATTTCTGTCCGTAGTATTACCTGTCACTTACTCTTTTCTTTATGATAATATATAGGATGGCAATGAGGTGTTTTTCCGTATCAAGAGGTCCACCCAGCTGAAGAAGCTGATGAATGCCTATTGCGACCGCCAGTCTGTGGACATGAATGCAATTGCATTCCTGTTTGATGGCCGCAGGCTTCGCGGCGAGCAGACCCCAGATGAGGTGCGTGGTGCTTGCAAACCCACTTTTCTTTCAGTATCTTAGCCCCTAGCATTGAGAGGAATCCTTGACTGATATTTCTTATGCCTGTGCAGCTGGAAATGGAAGACGGCGACGAGATCGACGCCATGCTTCACCAGACTGGAGGCAGTGTCCCCGGCGCCTAGATGCAGCCGTTGCGGACCCCCTCTTTTGTTGGGCCATGCTCCACCTTCCCTAGCAGTAAATTAAAGAAGTCTTTTTAAGGAACTTGTGATGCTCTGGCACCCTGTGCCATTGCTGAGGGACATCATTAGCCTTGTTTAGTATGGTTTAGTACTTTGGTCTGTCATGACTCGTTTATCTATCCCCTAATATATCCCGCCATGTTTGTACTCCCAATGATGCGCTGATGATTTGTTTTATTTTGCCTGCTCGAAGTGTGCTTTGCTTTACTGACCATCCCTTGCGACCTTGTCTCCTGGTCCTCTGTAGTACGTTTTGTGCACGGTGACAGGGCTGATGGTTTGTTTTGTGTTTGCCGTAGTGTAGGAAGCCGTGCGCTGCACGTGTCGTCTTAATGATTTCGATGCTAATGTTACCATGATAGCCTGGTTATAGAGAAATCAGGCAATGTCTGTCATGGCTTGTTTGCCATGATATGCTCTGGCTTTCGGCTGTATTATGCAGTGCTGCCCCTGCAAGTGAGGAATGATGATGCGGAGGAATTTTTTTATTAAAAAAATGGCTGTAGTGTGGAATGGAGTGGATTAATTAAGTTGGTATGGATGTGGATTACCCATTTTGGGTAATCCGGTAGATCTGTCACTACAATTGATGCTACACCTGTTATTTCTAATTGCACACCATTATATAAGCAATAAGCGCTAAGCAGTGATACATCCTCCATCTTAAAATATAAGGAGCTACATATACAATACTCTAGATTTGTTAAAGTGAATGCTCTAGATTTGTAATTTTAGAAAATTTTAATGTTCAAATTCTCGTTCCATCAATTATGTGATAGTAAAGACAGCACAGAGTCAAATTTCGGATGAGGATGACATGATATACTTTTTCGCCTTATATTTTGATGAGTCGGATATGATATAATTTATTTTAAGAGAGGTAAAACTGATGTCTGCGACTACGAGCCAGTGCATATGAATTGAACAAACGTTTAAACTCTCAACCCCATTGCTTATGAGTTGAACAAACTTTTGAACTCTTGATTGACAAGCACAGAGTCAAAGTATGATCCACGAAGTGGAGGAGAGAGAGGAGAGTTGGAAGGGATCAGAGTATGCAAAGAAGCCCAAATGGTTTTCCATCTTTTATTTGCTGATGATTCTTTAATCTTTATATGCATGCTGATAAAAAGAATGCTCACTGCCCCAATGGTTTTTCATCTTTTATTTGCTGATGATTCTTTAATCTTTATATGCATGCTGATAAAAAGAATGCTCACTTCCTGAGGAATCTATTAGACAGATATTGTCAAAACTCAGGCCAATTGTTGAGTGAGAACAAATCAAGTATTTTTTTTCTCTGGGAATACAGAGACTAGTGTCAAATTGGAGGTATGTGCATCTCTGAATATTATGAGTGAATTTCGGCTCGCCTACATTAGTGGGGGCAAACATAAGCGATTGTTTTCAGCATCTTATTGATAGAATTGTTCAGAGAGTTAGCGGACGGAAGGAGAATTTGTTAAGCATGGGTGGAAAGGAGGTTTTTATTAAATCCATTGCCCAAGCCATGCCAACATACGCGAAGGGATGACGGACGTTATATCACATTTTTTGTGGGGTGACAACAATGATCAGATAAGAATTCATTGGCAAGCCTGGTGGACATTGTGTACTGAAGGGTAAAGGCGGCATGGGTTTCAGGGACTTCCATAGCTTTAATTTAGCTATGCTTACAAGACAAGTTTAGAGATTGTTGTGTGATCCAGATTCCCTATGTGCAAGGGTCTTGAGAGCAAAGTATGCCTAGATGGTAAATTGCTCTAGGCAAAGATGAGAAGTCGGAGTTCATTTACATGGTAGAGTGTGCTAGCGGGCTTAGAATGTTTTAAAACATGGGTATATTTGGTGAGTTGGAGATGGCACACAAATAAACATTTGGGACGATAACTGGATTCTGAGTAGTCACAATAGGAAAGTATTGACTCTAATAGGTGATATTCTAGTTTCAATGGTGGATGAACTCAATAAGCCAGTTGATGATCGGTGGGATGAAGAGTTGATTAGATCCCTTTCCTGGTCTGTGGATGTGAATCGAATCCTCCAAATACCTATTGCTCCTAGACGCGAGGATTTGATCGCATGGCACTTTATCCGGAACGACTTGTTTCCGGTGAAATCAGCCTATCATTGTCAATGGAATCACAGTTTTGGGAACAATGTCCATCATGTAGCGGCAAGTGGAACGGATGCGACGTTAGTATGGAGGCAGTAATGGAATTTATCGCTTCCTAGCAAGATCAGAATTTTGGATGGCGTGTGCTTCATGGATGCATCCCGTGCTTTGTTACTTTGGCCAACAAGCATATTATAAATTCAGAAACTTGTCCTATGTGTCAATCAGAGGATGTTAGGCATGCGATGTTTGCTTGTCATCGTGCTAAAGAGGTTTGGAGTGCCCTTGGGATTGGGCAGGAGATCGAGTCGCTTCTAGTGGTGGATAGACGGGCTCGGTTATGATACAAGAAGCCATCAGACGGGTCAGATGGGCTATGCATTGGAGCAATGTTGGCTTGACGGAACTTATACTGACAAGGTGCTGGTATATCCGGTGACAGCAAAGACGAGCAATACATGGAGAAGACATTCAATCGCCACCAAGGTTGGCTCTGTCCATCGCAGCGATCACGACAAATTATAATTTGGCACCAAAGAAAACCGTTGTGATCAATAAGGGTTGGAGGAAGCCCCCCTAGGGTATCTTGATGATTAATGTTGACGTAGGCTTTGATGCGACCAAAGGATCATGGAGCATGGGAGCGGTTGTCAAAGACTCTACGGGCGGGTTCATTGCGGCTTCACACAATTACAATCCGCATGTGGTGGATGTAGCCATGACTAAAGCAGCAGCTCTGAGAGATGGACTATTGTTGGCACAACAGATCAATTCCAGTCGTATGGAGTCCAAGTCAGATTGTATGAAAGTCATCACAACAATGCATGGGGGAGGTTTTTTGGCCACGATAACAGGGACAATGTATGATGTATGGAAGTCGTCACACACAATAGTATCGGAAGGATTTTCATTTTATCTCTATTAGTTATTGTATCAGGGAAAAACTCATGAGCTAGCTATGCAAGCTTTGGTAGGCAAAAACTTTTTTTTTTGATAGATGAACCCCTGCCTCAGTTCGGCATTGCCTGTAAATGATGTAACTATTTTGTGAAATGAATAAAGCTTTGCCGTAAGATTTTTTTTTTAAAAAAAAAAACTTGACAACCATGCAATGATCAGCTGCTTGGAAGGGAGCTTATCAGCGCCTATCTGTACATACATGTATATAGGCAGCCTCAAGTCACAAACGCGCCTCGTGCAACTATAGGAGAGCCCGATCTTCTGCATACGCGTCGCACAGTACAGTGCTTCCCGCGATCTGACCCGACATGTGCAGTAGCGCGAAATTAAAGTTACCCACGCGGTTCACGAGAGCATGGTCCCGTCGGTAAACTCGCCGGTAAACAGATCTGCGATGTGATCCGTTCACTCCCATCGCTCCATCAGTTTATTTGAAGCCGTTGAAATTTAGCCATCTAAACCGGTCGCTAAACTTTAGCCACCCTGTATAGTTTGATGGACTAAAAGAGTCTTTTAGTCTTTTTTTTAGTCAGAGTGTTTAGATCCAAAGTGACTAAAATGTAAGGTAACCTGGGTTTTAGTCCCATTTAACAACCCTTTAGTAACAAATTAGTTAAATATCCATTTAATCCTATTTAATCATAGCATTTAGATAAAAAATAACTAAATAGAACTACAATTAGTCAGCTAAACTATAGCAGCGCAGCCTCGCGCATACGCCTGCACCTTTTTAGCAGTATTTTGACCGACCTGCGCAAGTAGATCAGTGCTCTACTTTGTTAATTAATTAAACTAATCCAAGCCGACGAATCAGAGGCGCCTGACATTCTTGGAATTTTACTGTTCCATCCATCCACGTTGTAACGGCCCCATGTGACAGAGAATAATAGGGTCTGTTCGGCAGAACTGAAAAATACTGTTCCGACTGATTGTTGTGAGAGAAAAATATTATTGACGTGAATAGTATTTCTGTGAGTGAGTTGGCCTTTGGTTTCTGCTGAATTTCAGCTTCTGCCTGTAACCGTAGCAGTCCAACAGAACGGGATAAGAAGCTCCCTACATGTGGGGGCCATGGAATAGATGGATCCACAGGGCCCACCTCCCAGTGTCGGGCTCGCTGGTCCTCCGTACCGTACCGTAGCAACGGACGGAGTGAGAGACTCGGCCGTATTCGTCTTGAATGCTCCGGATCACATGAACGCTCAGGGTCTGCAGTTAATGGCCACGATCTAACAGCCCCCTGCCCCCGCGCGCATTTACTGTAGCTCATGCCATCTCCGTTCTCCGCCGGGACAAATAAATTCTGTTTATTCATCACATATCATAATACTATCTTTATTATTTTCCTCTGGGTTTGGAAAATCCTCTTGGATTACTCGGGCCGGGGCGCCGGGCTTCCTTCCGGGGCAAGCTTTCCAGGCCCAGTCAATGGCTTCCCCGGCAATTTTCACGGCCTAGCGAGGGCCGTTCCTGCGAAATGGTCCGGTAACCACTTTAGATTAGTTATTAACTAAATCTTGGTTGGATAATCGCGTGGCGGGTATGGACCGGGACTAATTAGTCATAAGATAATCCGTGGCTTGCTCCTTTCGATTTTTTGTTTTCGCGGGGTTCCGTGCCGCTCTGCAGACTGTGTGCTGTCACATTCGAGAGAGAGAGAGAGAGAGGGTCAAGGATAAAAGCATCGTGGTTTTGTCTAGACAGCGAAAGGGACGGCAGAGGGCTGAAACCGTCTGCCTGCTGCCCAACACCCCGCGCCCCCCACTTCTTCCAGCAGCGCCACCTCCAGTCCAGTCCTCCTCCTCTCCACCTGCCCCCCTCCGGCGCGGAGAACCGACCGACCGACCAACCAGCCCGTCGTCGCTGTCGCCCGCCCGATGGACGGTAGCCGCGGGAGCCCCCGGATCCAATCCACGGACCTCGCCGCGGGCGCGGGGACGGATTACGACCTCGCCATTGGTGATCAGGGGTGAGTTGCGCACACTGAACACCGCGCGTGGTTCTGGGTCGCACGCCGCGGATAAAGGCGGCGCCTTGGTGGCCGCGGCCGGGGACGAAATTACTGTCACGGTTTCTGTTTTCTCGCTTCGGCTCCGTCCCTGTCGTCCCCTTCGATCCCCAATTTTGTTGCTCCTCTTGGTGCGGGTAGGGTGGTGGGTGTGGTAGTAAGTACTAGAGCCGAAGTTGCTACCACCAGCTGCGCCCCCTTTTGGTGGGTGTGCTCTTTATGCGGCCCTATGATGATGTTAAGGGAGCAGGATGCAAGGACTACTAATTCTGGGGGCAAAGGATCGTGTTCTCCCTTCTTTTGTACGAAGCTTTGCTGTGGCTTTTGCTCCTTTTCGGCGTGCTGCGTCCATAATCAGTTTGTAGTGATTGAGTTGTCTTGGGCTTTTCCGGTTATATAAACCCTAGCTGCCTGTTAGCTGCTCTCATGAAGTTCGTGACAAATTTGGTCCTGTAGTGTCGATGCATTTGCTTACCAATCAAAGGGAGTAATAACTCCTTGATCTAAACTTCTCAAGTTTCTTGCAAGAGTAATAACTTCTGATTGAGCTTGTCCTTGTGGAACTTCTTACAGTGAGTTGTGGGAATGGCGGAGTCAGGAGTATGATCTGCAGAAAGATTTACTAGCTGGTTTGCACCACGCCATTGCATCACTCATTCTGCCCTAAATATATATATCCACGCAAAGACCTGAGTACCTTGTATTTCTGATTTGGCAGCTCCATGTAGCAGCTTGTGGGCTGAAGCAAGCAACAATGTGGGTGACGATTGGAGCATGTTCGATGAGCAAACACCAAATGTGGGTGACGGTTGGAGCATGTTCGATGAGCAAACACCAATTAAACATTGTGCAGACTTCGAATTCCAGTTCTGTGATATAGGAGGTAAAGTCTTGCTCTCACGGTTATGAAATCTACAGTCATAAGCTTAAATGTAGATTCTGAACTATTTCAGTTCACACCAACTTATCTGCGCAAATGGTTTCCACTGAATATCCTGCAAAGATCCCATACGATACGACCAGTAGCACCTCCTTTTAGATCTAACATATGTTATCTAATTCTCTCTGCTTCCTGAAATTGTGTTAATGACATTGTACTTCATATAGTTATAGTACCCTGTAAATCCATAAACAAACATATAGAAAGCAGAATGACTAATATAGAAAGCTTATTATAGCAATTGTAGTGAGTACCTTTCCTAGTTACTATTTCCCCCTTGCATATGTTTAATCTGAGCCAAAATATGCAACTAATATAGGAGTTGACCTAATTATTAGTACAATGGATTCCACTTGGTGTTTCCTAATTCTATCCCATCTGACCTTTTCGGCAAACACTTAAGAAGGTGCTTCAATATCGGTTGCATTTTCTGACCAGTAAAAATGCAATGCAGAAATCATTGTCAAGGACTTTGAAGAAGGGAAAGAAACTTTACAGGCAAAACGCAGACGCATGCTGCAGTTCTGTCCAGAAAATGCTGAGGTACTTGCTCTTTAATGGATATATCGAAGTATCCTTACAAATGAAGTGAACTATGCATAGTGTTGTTGTGTCGGAAACTGTGTCAGTTTATAGTGGTATGTTGTTCTGCCTTCATTGGTATAATGCCTTTCTATGTCTGTATTAGATGACATGTTCTATGACTGAAGATGGGCTTTCGGAAAGTCTTCAAGAGATGGATTTTTCAGGTATACCTTCCATCGTTACCGCTAGACTTTTGGTGTTTATCATGGGTGCGTTCTTTTCCATTCCTAATTATAGTGGTAATTCAGGTACTGACTGTTTGCTGAACTCGGATGGGATTGATGAACTGCCAGAAGAATGGCTAGTTAATTGCTCACAAGACATCGAACCTTGTTTACCTGCAGAAGAAATGTATGTGTTTCATTCCAATATTCATAAGCGCTTGGATTTATGAGTTGTTGAGTTCACTGTCATTGAAGATGAAGTATTACTACTTATGGTATCTAAACCTTCTTAGTAGGAATAGCCCTGCTGCTGCCACGGAAAATGCTGTCGATATCTCTGGTTGGTACAAACCTCTCATGAGATTTCATTCTTGCCATTTATAGCAGATTCTAAGTTGCTGATAGATGAATGCTATGCTTATTTTTCAGTGCATTCGAATTCTTCTACTCGTCAACAGTCCATCGTAGCCAACAACAATGCTGCACAAGCTAGACCTACACCGCTGAAAGGTGTGCCCAACTCTTGTCCATGTTTGCTTAAAGAATCATGGTTTTTATTCTCCCTTTCAAGAACAGTATATATTGGTTATGTAATGTATCCTGTCATTTGAACTAAAAAACACGCATTCATCTGTTCCACAGCTGGCAAAAACATTATCGGATCAAAGAAGGTGAGAACAGCTGTGGCCTTCCCGTTTGAGCTTATCAAGCCGTGCAGCTTCAGTGGCGACCTCACCTTGAACGACATAAACAAGAAGATCCACGCTCCGCCGCCGTACAAGATCAGGCACAAGAGCGATGAGGGCCCAACTCACTCCAAGCCTCGGCTATGACGGGGAAACCTGTTTTCCACAAGACCAAGATCCACACTGAGGGTGGAAAGGGGAGCATCACGATCACCAGAATTAGAGGCTAAGCTAACCATTTGTGACGCGAGCACAGTGGCTATGCTAATAGTTGATTCGCCTTTGCATTTCTGGCGCTCTGGGTTCGTCCCCAATTTGTTTTGTGGCCGGAGAGATGCATGACCTTAGTAGAGTGCTTGTAGCATTTCTGTGCTTGCTGTTTATGGGATAGATATTAAGTAGTTGGGTGTTTGCTCACGCTTGTAGGGGTGTCGCAGTTGTGTGTTGTTTTCTGTTGTTGGAAAGGTGAAATAGTTGGGGTAGCTTGATTAATATGGACAATATTGATTTGGTGAGATTATATAAATCCACGAGATGTGAGCTTGACAGTCAACTTGCGCCCAGTTCGTTTGGGCTGGCTTGGCTTATAAGCCATGGCTAAAAGTACTGTTGGCTGGTTTGGTGTGAGAGAAAAATATTGTTCGTTGGTTGATAAGTGCCATGGCTTATAAGCCAAATACGGCCAAGCGAATTCTGTTATCTGGTTGGTTTTGTTTGCCTGAGCTGTTCTAAAACTAAAACCTGAAGCCCAACTGCAGAAACAGTATGGTCCAATCTCAGAAGAGCAACAAGGATTGGACCCACGGATGCTGCCCCAGTCTTGTGGTGTCGCTGCTCATCGGCAAGAGCCCCGACTGATGATGGACCAGCGAGGCACTTAGCACTCAGCGCAGCAGGTGAGAAGTTGTTATCCTGCCTCGCATCCGTCATCGTCGTCATGGTCCCGAACCCCACCCTCTTCCTGTCCTGCTGCCCGCGCCCTGGGCTTCCTGTCTGTGATACCTGTCAGGATCCCGCAAGTGCGCCCAGATCACATTCCGGATCCCTGCTGAAATGACGACTGATCTGCGCCCGCCACAGCCGTCGTCCGTCCGTCCGGTCCGGGAGACGACCGACGCTGTTGGATTGGATAACATGACGCACACAAACGCGCGAAGCCGGAGTTGAAGCGCAGCAGAGACGCCTTGCCGGTCCCCGACGGACGCCAGCCATGGCCGAGCCTGAACACCGCGCGGCTCGCCCGTGGTCGGCCCCGTGCTGGCCCGCGCCATCGATGCCGCGCGTCCGTGCGCGCTGCACGGAGCCGGGACCTGCCGCTCGACAGCGGCACGGATGAGTGACGACGCGTCGCGCCGTGCGCCCGTATACACTGGGGTGCGTGTCGCTGCAGCACGGCGATACGGGTGGCGCCTGGCGGTGCGTGCCTTCTGCCTGCCCCTGCGTTCCACTGCAGCAGGTCACAGGTGCGTGCCTGCTGGATGCCGCCGCTCCGTTCCATCCACCGCAACCAGGAGATGAGCAGGAGATTAGGGATCCAATCAGAGAAAATCTACGGAGAAAACATGCCCGTTGGCTACAGGACACAGTGCCGTCGCGTCAGTCGAAGTAGAGGTAGAGCCGCCTGTCACTGGCTGGTGGCTGCCGTTTGGGCGCAGAAACGCTACTCGCTTGATGGACATGGACATCGATGGATCGCCTCCTAGTCCTATAGTAGCGTAAGTGGCAGTCGCAAGTTGTTGGCGCCAACTTCCAGTGGCCGTGACCGTGAGACGCCGGTGCTCTACGTATCGACGCTACGAGGGAGCACGAGCGGGGGATCAGGCGTCACTGCCCTGTGCGGCTGTGCCCAGCCCAGGCACGACATCGAGCAAGCGCGCACGCACGTGGCGTCGCCGCCGTCGGGGAGCAGACGGCGGCAGCGAGCCCCCACACGCGTACGGCCACAGCCAAGCGCGGGGGAGGCTGTTGGCCCGGCGCCTTCGCGCGCGGACCCACCGGCTCCGGGGTGCCCGTGGCGCCCAATCACCCGTCCCGACCTCCTAATCACGGCTCGTAATTGGGGAGTGTCCCAGTTGATGCTTCGCTGCTCCTCCGATCCGGCCGGCAGATCCAATCCGAATGCCAGTTTTGGCACTTGTCCGGCGCGCGAGGCCGTCCGGCCTCGTCTTGTTCCATAGCGCGTCGCATCGCATTATTGGCGTCCTCCCCCTGTTTGCAGTTGCAGCCATCGCATGATGAGCACTGACAGTCCGGTAAGTAACCGGCCTCGTGAAGCAACGGTACTGATTCCCTGTTTGCTAATCAGAACGCCCTGTTCAGTTCAGACTCTAGATCTGCAGGAGAACGGCATACCAAAATTTATCTATGGGGACTACGTACTATACTACGCTGCCTCACCAAACTATCCTTGCCTTGGATGCTTGGACACTGGCACTCCTCTCATGGAGCAGTACTGATTATTCCCGGCCCTGTGCTGTAATTAATGACCTTAATGGCTAATCATGTAGGACTCCGGTTCAGACTGCATTGCAGTTGCAGAACAGCAGGACAAGTGAAATCCCCTCAGGGATTAGATTACGCGGCCTCACCTAACGCTGCACGCTCCCCAATTACGCATGAACACTGAACAGTGAGGTGCCTGCCAATCAGCTAGCTTGCATCGCGCGCATCAGCGCTGCGCTGCCATTGTAGAGAGGTCAACTGAGGCCCCGTTTAGACGTCCGCTGCCAAAATTGTAGAGAAGGTCAACTGAAGTGGTTGCAATAGCAAGCGACAAGGCGAACTTTAAGCCTAAATATAATTGGACAATTTTTATAGCTAGTGAAAGAGAATTAAAAAGTCAAAGATTTGAAACTCACTCCATGGCAAGGCAAATGTACAGCGGAGAGGAGGACTCACCCTGCCCACCTTTTTTTTTGGTCCCGCTGACTTGATTTGACTTACACTATGAGAGGAAAGAGATTTGCTATATTTCAGCTGTTTGAAGAATAGACTTTTCTTCAAGCAACAGCCATAGAATATCACGTGTATACTATGCGAACTTTATAAAATACATCATAGAATATTAGATGTACACTACACGAAAACATCGCCTAAACAGCAAACACAAATTCAAAGCGACTGTCGTGTGTACGTGAATATCGTAAAATACATCATAAAACATCATATGTATACTACGTGAACATCGTAAAATTTATCATAGAACATCGCCTGAACAACAACACAAAATTCAAGCAACTCAAGTATAGGAAAAGTGGAAAGGAAAACACTGTTTGTTCCTAAAAAAAAATACTGATGGATTGATAGACCTGTCCAAATTGAAAGCTTCAGCATACCACCAAATGTGCGTACGAGTGCGGTGATCTGCATACATAATGCTGCAGCCTGCAGGTACCTTTTCTGGCAGTAGAGACGTCGTCGTCGTCCTCAAACCAAACACCAAGCTGGACCGGTACCATAATGTTGGTGATGGAGGGCGAATGGGAAGCTTCAACGGTAGAGTGAGCCACACCAAACGTTCGTAAACTTGGATTGTACTTCGTACTATTCTAAGATTGCTTTCTAGTAACGTAGAGATGAGAGGTAGAATCACGCAGGCACCGATGTTTAGTTTGACGAAGTTTTGAGTTGAGGAAAACGTAAAAGAACTCCTCCGTAGACCGTAGCTAGTGTGGTACTGTCTGTTTTTGTTTTGTGTCGAAACGGTTAAAGAAAATAGTGAAGTGTTTCGAGAGGTTCAGCGCACTCTGATGCCTGGTTAACAGTAAAGAACGGACACATGCACCGACTGTCGGCCTGCCGTTGCTTGCACGCACCACGCATAACGGCAGAAGCTGTTCAAGTAGCCACTTGCACGAATGTTTACTCTTCTTTGTATTATTACTATCTGTACGTCCTGTATAACTTTGCATTGCACTTTGAAATCTAACAATTGGCGGATGATTGTTCTAAATGTTACGGCAGTCCGGCACACATCATATACATATCGCTAGGTAAAAATCACGAAAAAAAAAAATCCAAACTAATAGCCATCCCGTAAAACAATAACTGAACACAAACCTAAACAACATTTGAGTGTTTTGGAGGCATTCAACAATTGATTCTTTTTTTATCACAAATGTACAGAGTCATTTGAGCACTCAGCAACACTAGCTAGGTTATGATTCATGATAGACACTTACAAACTACTTCTCTATTCCAAATTATAAGTCACTTTGACTTTTTTTTTTTTACATCCATTCCGCTATACATCTAGATATAATAATATGTATAGGTACATAGCAAAATAAATAAACCAAAAAAGTAAAAGCGACTTATAATTCGAAACGGACGGTGTATATGACGTTTCAACGATGGTGTGCCCGATGGCAAGAGAGCAGTGGTAGAGTGTGGAGTACTAGCGGAACTATGCCACAGAAGTGTGCCATGACCGCTAGGGATGACCAGAGAAGGGAGGGGAGGGGGTACTGTACACCTCAAGGAATGAGGTGTTGGTGGTGGAGACTTGGAAAATTTTTTTGCAACAGTGCCCCCAATAGGCTTTTTGCGCGACTCTCCTCAGATGTGCCATGCTTGGTTGTGTATCCATAATGAGGTGTTGCACTGCATTGTATGATGCGACATTGTCACATAGATTTTTTTTCCTGGAGACGGTTCTTCTCCTGTGATGATGATGAATCGATTCATTAGGAAAATGACTCCCAAGCGAGCAATACTTTGATTTGACTCCTTGATCTCTAGTGGTCTAAATCGGAAAAAACAAAAGCAACAATGCAAATAAAAAAAAACACATTTCTGGACTCAGTTGACAAAAACCAAGTATGAAAAATTATACTTCCTCCGTTCTAAATTGTACAACATTTTAGCTTTTTTAATATAGATTTACACTATATTTAGATATATAATCTAAAAATACTAAAATATCTTATAATTTTAAACGGAGCGAGTAACATCAAGGTAGTACAACACACATGTAAGGATGAGGAAGAAAAAATAGAAGTTCAAGATGAGCAGTCGAACTGCTGGATACATATGGCCATAGATGATTACTATTTTCTGCAATGGACAACCCCAACTAAACAATTCTGCTCGACAAAAAACAAGACAATCAAGCACTACAAAATAGCATGTTAAGTAGTCATTTTGTACGTTTATATCGTCTTGGAAATAATATTTCTCATCTTTTTTTGACACCTAAAATTGTGCGCTACAAATAGCATGCTCCCAACTAAAAAACAGGGGCGTGAAACTCACACACAAAAATATTCCCTGCCCATAAATAGAAAGGCCGGCGATTACGCTTGCATGGCACCAAGGTAATTTGGGACCAATTGTCCGCACGTTGCGGTAATTGTATATACGCCAGTTTAAAAAGCCCGCGAGACCCGCTCCAAGCTCCCCCCCGTGTCCAACGCCTCTCCTCCCCCGTCCCCGCGCGCGATCCAACCCGGCCATAAGACGCCACCTCCCCGCATCTACCGCAACCTTATCGCCTCGCCTCCAACTCCGACCAGGAGCCAGGCACCTACCTGCGGCGGCGGCCCAGTGAGATGGACGGCCGGCGGCCGGAGATGCGGCGGACGATGACGCTGTCCGAGCAGCTGTCCACGCCCGACCCGGTCATCCGCAATTTCCTCAAGATCCCCCACGACGCCGACGTCGGCGAGGGCGATAGCCCCTCGGCCGTGGACGCGCAGGGGTCCCGCAGCGGCGGCGACAGGACGACCGGCTGGAAGCCGCTGCGGGACCGGCTCCGGCTCCGGCGCGCGGTGGGCGCCTGGCAGAAACCTAAGCCCGGCGCGGCCGCGGCCCACGCCCCGACGAACAGCGGCGACCTCAGCAACATCAGCAGCGCCAACAACCGCAGCAACAAGTACAACTACAACCCTGGCGAGGCGGCGGCGGCGTTCTCCCGCACCTTCTCCCGCGCGCCCTCGCTTAAGGCGACGCCCACGTTCTCGCGCGTCGCGTCCACCCGGGTCGGCCCCGCCTCCTACCGCTCCAGCTCCAGGCGCCCCGCGACGCACGACTTCCGCGACGTCGAAGAGCGACGTCACGACGACGACGGGGAAGAGGAAGAGGACGACGACGAGGAGGAGGACGAGGAGGAGGAGGAGGAGGAGGAGGAGGAGGAGGAGGAGGCGCCCGCGGCGCAAATGTCTCTGATGGCGCTGCTGGGGCAGACGGACGAGTGGGATGACGACGAAGACGAGGAGGATGGCGGCGGCGGCGGCGCGCGCAAGAAAGGTGAGGGCGACGACGACGAGGACGACGGCGAGGGGCGGGAGGAGGAGATGGTGCACGTGTGCTGCGTGTGCATGGTGCGGCACAAGGGCGCCGCCTTCATCCCCTGCGGCCACACCTTCTGCCGCCTCTGCTCCCGCGAGCTCTGGGTCAGCCGCGGCAACTGCCCGCTCTGCAACGGCTTCATCCAGGAGATCCTCGACATCTTCTGACGGATCGAGCTCGCCGCCTCCATTGTTTATTTACCTACTAGGCCCCTTCACGTACGTCCATGGCATCATCGCCGTCGGCGTTGATCGTCATCTTCATGCTCTGCTTCCTATCCTAGACGAGGATGTGAGTGGCCGATGCGCCACTCCGGAATCTGTGAAACTTAAACTCGTAGATGAATTCGTTTTCGACCTGGCCAACACCAAACTGTTACTCTGGTGTTTGCTATACTACATACAGATTTTTTCTGGGATGTCATTGATTGTTCAAGTATGTTGTTACAGTAAGTTGCAATAAAATGGTATAGTGTTACGCAATGTGTGTGTATTTCCGTATAGTCTTTCAGAGTGGTTAAGAGCCTATGATTAAGAGGAACTCCCGCTTCTGCATCCAACTAACCGGAGCATCTTTTGTTTAGCTGAGCCTGAGGCTCATAGGAGCCAGCATGATTGTATCCCAGTTCTCACTTTTGTCTTACTTGGAAGTTGGAACTGAACTATCGAAATCGAAATTGTTCCTGTCACCATCTGATCAGACGATAAGGTTATTTCCATGGTCCAATTTGCAAGCATAAAATCTTCTCTGCCTTTTGTTTCTGGCCCATTTGGCGTTCACGCGCGTCCGGTATACAAAGTCCTCCCTTTGGCAGGCAGGACCCGTCTTGTTTCCGGTCCACCCCGTAGTGTCCAAGCCCATGAATATGGCAGCCCATCATTTTACTGTGGAAATACTGCTCCCCCTGCATTTGTTTCTCGCCATTTCCACTTTCTGTAAGCAGGATCCTTTCTAACGTTAACGTACAACGGAAACGCATCTCATATTTTGGGCCGTCGCCGCCGCTGCCACCTCCATCGCTGGTCCCCTCCCTCTCCCCTCCGGCATATCGCCGGAGATAAGAGAGAGTGAGATCCATCGTTTTTAATAAATTTTTTACTAGATCGAGTTATTAGGGTTAGAATCTCTTCATGTCTAAGTTTTTGGTTTTAGGGATTTATTTTCTCCTCCTCTCCGGTGACGGCGAGATGGCAGGGTGGAATCGTTTTCTCCATGATGGCTTTGTTGAAGACGCGGTCAACAACTACGGTGTCAGCATCCTCATCGGTTTGACGACATGGAGACTTTTATTTCGGACGGCGACATTAAGATGGAGATGGTGTCGCCGCCATGGAATAATTTTCTCCGGTCTCTTCTTTGTTTTATTGTGGTTAGATTTGGCTACAATGAAGGACTATGGAGAATAAATTTCACATCAGTCTTCCTCATTCTTCGATGGCAGAAAGAAGAAGAAGGAAGACACCAGAAAGAAGAAGTTTCTCAATTCCGCCTAAATGAATGTTGACCGTCATTCGTTGGGCATATGTTCTCAGGCCTTTTGCCGAGTGTTTGTCTATACGGTCATCCATACTGCAAAGCATCGTACATGTTTGGTTTTGAGATCTGGAGCTTCACAACGTGGGTATAATTTAGATGAAAATTAGTTTCTGGATATTTGTGTAATCCAGAGTGCTTATAATATGTTCATGTACCCAGCTATTATCTAATATAATTCTTCTTTCATCGTAAAAAAAAAGAATGAAACTCCTTTTTTTTCTTGCGAGTTGCGAGTGTAGTGAAACTACTGTAATATACTGTTAGACCATCTCCAAGAGTTCCCTAAATCACTTCATAATCCTTGGTTTTTTAGAGAAAAACAGATAGGATGAAAAATCCCCCAAAAAGTCCGGATTATAATTCATCCTCCTAATCTTTAGAGCATCTCCAAAAGTTCACTAAATTGTTCCTAATCCTTGGTTTTAAATAGACAAGAAAAAATCTCTCCAACAAGTCTAATCTTTTTAAATTTATCTTCTCTCATTTTTTTATGTTACACGTTGGCCAATCTCTCTCTCCTGCTCATGTTTATTGCCAATAAAAAAGTGGAAGGGTGAAAAGATTAAAGTGTAGGAAAATATCACAAATGAGAAAGAATATATAAAAGTGGTTAGAATAATTTAGAAATAGTTTAAGATTCCTGATGTAAAATTGCCTTCCATATTTTAGGAATGGATTATTAGAAATTCTTAAAGATGGTTTTTTTATTTCTTTCAATATTTTTTTAGGAGTTATAAAATTTTATATTTTTAGGAAGAAAATATTGAATACTGATGCTCTAACCACGTTATCCCAAAAACTCGTATTAAAGGACCTCGTTTAAAACCGATCTGGCTGCGCGCGCCGCGCCCATCTGAACTTATCGGAAACGGGATAAAATGATGGCATTCAGGTTTGGATTTTGCGGCGCAGTATATGAGCGCATGGTCCCTGACGCGCGAAATCCATCCCCGTGGAGATGCCGACTGGCGCTGGCAAGATCGCGGAACGTGGCACGAACACACGGTCGCACGGTACAGCACAGAGAGGGACCACGTCGGCACAAGCGTACACGCCGCGTTAGTCCACCACTTGAGGGCAGGCGCAGGCTTCG
This sequence comes from Miscanthus lutarioriparius, assembly GCA_904845875.1. NCBI lineage: Eukaryota > Viridiplantae > Streptophyta > Magnoliopsida > Poales > Poaceae > Miscanthus > Miscanthus lutarioriparius. The sequence goes on from CAJGYO010000005.1 coordinate 8,891,183, forward strand.
GAAGCCCGGCCGGCCGGCTGATCCCAGCCTATCCAGTATCCACGGCGACGGCAGGCATGGAGCGGGCACTGCCAGAGACAGAGGAGGAGAGGGTGCTGCAATTAGGGCGCCCGGACACCGGCGCTGGTCCAGGCGCAGGGACGGACGAAACCACCGGCGGGACGGCCGCCCCCGGCTCTTGCTTCGGCCAACCCAACCCCGTCCGTCAGTCCGTGCATCCGTCCGCATGTCTGCCTGCCGTGCCGTGCCGCGAGCCCCGCTGGCCACGGCCGAAAGGCGTTGGGGTTCGGGTGGGTACCAAACCCAACACCAACCAACCCAACCCAACCCGCCCGCAAACCACTCCGGCAGTCCGCCCCGTCTCTTTCCTTTCCTACCCCCACACAGCAGAGCAGTCAAGCAGAGGCCGGCCGCACTGCGCTGGCACACCGCGGCCATGTCAATATAGTAGTGGTAGCGATAGCAGTAGTGTATGCCATGGTAGACTGGTAGTGGCACCACCACTTCTACGCCTGCCTATAGTATCCCATCCCCCGTATCTGGCTGGCCTCTCTTCTCCCCCTGCACAGCCCCCAACTGAGCGGTGTGTGTGGCGACCAGTGACCGGACGGCGGGGACAGTAGTGCGTATGCGTACTGCCGTGCTGCGCGCGCGCGTGCGGACCTAACGCGCCCTTTCCGCTGGAGTAAAGCCTCGCCACCTGCCCTGCTATCTGCTCTGCTTGCTCCACCAGCAAGTCAACAAGAGGCAGCGCCGGACCCGGCCCCGGGCAACCTCGTCGCTTCGGTGCGGTCTCGGCTCAGCTGGCGAGGCCGTGAGCAGCAGCGCCATGAGCAGGGAACAGCAGATGCCGCCGCCGCCGCGGCGGTTCATCGCCATCCGCTTCTCCTCCGGCTGCCGCTCCCAGTCCAGCGTCGACGTCGCCGACACCGCGCGCCACGGCAAGAAGCCCCACCCGCAAGGTGCGTGCGCGCGCGCCACAAGTTCTTGGCTCGATTCGATTCGCTTCGCTTCGCTTCTGTTCTGTTCTTTCGACGGGTGACAAAAGTTGCTGAAGTGTTCTGGCTGCTGTGGCAGGGGCTGAAACAGGGGCGGTGCCAGGCAGCGCGTCGGTGAGACCGCCGGCCCCGGCGGCGGCGGCGGCGGCGGCAGGGGGCAAGGGGGAGTCGCTGGTGGCGCGGCTCCTGCGCGGGTTCATGAACCTGTCCCAGATCTTCGCGGTGTACGACGAGGACGAGGAGGAGGAGGAGGAGCGGGAGATGGTGATCGGGCTCCCCACGGACGTGAAGCACGTGGCCCACATCGGCTGGGACGGCAGCACCAGCACCACCACTAGCCTCCGCTCCTGGAACCGCACCGCGCCGCCTGCACCGGCCTCCTCGTCGTCGTCCTCCTCGTCCGCCGCCGCGGCGCCCCCGCAGCCGCAGGAGCAGTACCCGCTGCCCCTGCCGGCGCTGTCCATGCGGCAGTTCGAGCTCGCCATGGCCGCCCAGGCCGCTGGAGGCGCCACGACCACGAGCGGAGGCGGAGCTGCCCACCGGCGTCACAGCTAGCGTCAGACAGAGCGAGAGGTGGTGGTACACGCCTACCTACGCTACGCCCTTGGTGGTGGGCTCGTCGTCGTCAGACACCAGGCTTCACAGGCCGTCGTCCGTTTCTGCCGCCCCATGCTCGCTCCCATGTGGAGAGAAGAGAAGGGTGGGGACTGGGGACGGACGACGCGGCGCGAGCGCCTGGCGTCTGTCCGTCCTCCTCCTCGGCTAGTTCTACCTCCTTGCCGTCCGTCAGTCCGTGCTGGTCGTCGCCGTGTCGTCGGAGTTGGTGCGTGCTTCGTTTGCTTGTGCTTTGGCGCCATCACTGCGGGGCGCTGTACGTAGCCATTTTTCCCCGGGGATCTCTCTCCTTGTTGGCTTGCTGCTACTTGTTCCTTACCGCCGTTACGAAATCTTAATTGCTCGCTTTACGCGCTGCTCCATGGGGGGTTTAGTGCGTGGCGCCTCTGGCCGTCACCACCTTTTTGTTTGTCTCTCGTCTCGCTCTCCGTCTGTGTACAGTGTACTGTTCTGCCGCCGCCCCTCGCGCGCGTCGCCTCGGTGGACGGTGGTTGGGTTTGGGTTTGGACGTTTGGTTCGGTTGCGGTAGCTATAGTCTGCCGTGCCAACCTGTTGCCGCGCTCGACGGACGGTTGATTCCTCCCTCCGGCTCCCGTGATCTCGTGCCATCCCGCCGCCCCGCGCGTCAGCCTTGGCGCGGCGACGGCCGAGCCAGCCTCGCTCGTGTCCGCTTCGCTCGCTCCGCGCCCGTCCATGTGACGGGCGTGAATGCGCGCGCGTGCGGCGTGCACGGCCACTGTTCGCGCTTCACGGAGCCAATGGGGGCAGCCGGGTAGGGGATGTAGTCCCAGTCCGGTCGTGTGACTGAGAAGGGCTGAGGGATTAAGGTTAGATTTTGCATATATACTCAAGTCGGTGCTGGGTCTTCGTGGGCCGATTTGAGTTGTGTCTGAACCTGTGATATTCAGGGCGGGTTTACGGGGATCGGGGTCGGGGAATAGGTTTCCATCCCCGTCCCCGCCAGTCTCGATGGGGATTGTTTTGCTACTGATTACATCCCCGTGGAGAATAAATTGACTCCATCCTAGTCCCCTAATAGGGGAATTTCCCTGCAGGGAATCGGATCCCGTTGCCATCTATAGCCTGGATCCACGCATGCCGTTTATGGGTGACGTCTCCAGGCTCGTGGTGCCTGCCGGTGCAAGCCAAGAATGGCTTCGGAGGTTGATTCTTTTCCCAGACTAGGAATCATTCTTCCTCGCTCCGTTTCCCTGCCTGCCTGTCTACGCTCCTGCTCCACGGAAATGTTCATGGCGGTCGGTACACCGGTCCATTGTGCAGTGTACGTACTAGTCGTTTGGCCACTCGGATTGTACGCCTTACTCGTATTCAATATTCCCGTCTCCCGTGGTGGATAGGATCTGAGGAAGCAAGCAAACTGCCCTGCCACTGCCAGGGATTAGTCAGTCTAGGGCGGCGGCCTTGCATCTGCCGCGGAAGGCGGAACTGGATAGAACAGTCTGCCTGCCCCTGGGCCCCTGGCACTGCCGGTAGTGCTGGCTTCTCCTGGCCCCGGTCATTCGGACGGACCAGCGTGGGTCGCGTCGTGCGCGTCGGCGTCGCACTCCACCCACAGTATACTCCGCTCTGTGGCTCTGTGCATGTCCAATTGCGCGCCGTGCCCTGCCCCTGCCACCCGCCTCCGCTCTGTCTGGGTGGGTTGGCTTGGACTCTTGCGCTTCACGTGACCCGATTGCCGTTCGGTCGTCGTCGCCGTTTCGTTTCGGATCGCAGGGCACAATGTTTGCTAGTGCAACTGTGCAAGCCACAGCCAGTTACTACGGCGGACCAGCGCTGCAAGGATAATCTGTTGCTGTGTTGCAAAGATGAAGAAAAGAAGGTCAATCGATCCACGGCATTTTCCAGTGAGGTGTTCCAGCGTTTCCAATCCGAGCCCTCGCCACCGAGAAGCTGGCCCGGGCGAACGTCACTGTACATTGTTCGTCTGTTGGGTTTCATTTCATGGGCCCCGTACGTACGTACGTACGTGTCCCGTCCAGTCCCGTCCCACGCGTCGGCGTTGATGTACTCGCTGTCGTTGCCGAGTTCCCGTCGCGACGGGAGCCGCGCGCCCGCCGTGGCACGCCCGTGACGGCAATAACCATCGCCGGATCGGACGAGCCGCCGTCCGCGCTGCTGCGTGACTGATGACTCCTGGACGGAGGGCCACTCAATGCGCCTCCCGTCCCGTGTCGCGTCCCTCTCCCCCCTGTCCTGCCGATACGATCCGAATCATCAGGCCGGCGCCATGAGCTCATGACCCCATGAGGGTTGTTAGCTACTCCTAGTTCCGTGCGATTAATTAGGCCGGCCGGGCCGTAGAATCGGACGGGTTCGTGTGGCCACCGCTGCGTTACGCGACGAGATGCTGCGTGATCCTGGGGGCAGGGCGCGACGGGCACCCGCGTCCGTCCAGCGTCATGTCACCCGCGCCGGCCGGCTCCAGCAGCGCTTCCGTTCGTCTAGTCTACGACCGGTCACGTGGTGGAGGTGGAGGATCATCCCTGCACTGCACTGTGCACTGCATACAATACAACGCATACCTGGCTGTAACCTGTGGGCGGTGGCGCTGTGCCGGTGTGCCCCCGTCCGTCCGTCCGTACGGAGCGGGACTGAAGCCAGCGACCAGGCCGTTCATGATTGGGGATCGCATTTCGTATGATAGGGGCTGGCCTGCTGGGTTCACGATCAAAATTTGATATGCCAAAGTTTTGGCAGCCAAAAGTTAGGCAAAAAAAGTTGTCAAAGATTTGGCAAATCAAATGTGAAAAATTGATAAGTTTTGATAGATAACCAAATTTTAACCAAAATCAGCCAATTCCTTGGTTTCGTAAATTTTGGAAGTAAAGCAAGCAGGACCATGATTCGGTACCGCTAATCAGCGATTCAAAGTGGTGCTTCTGTTCTGCGGCTCTGCCGAGGGGCCGAGGCGAGTCGTGTGATATGATACGATAATGATGATGATACAGTACGATACCAATGGGTTGGGTCCAGAGGAACAGTGTCCGTGCATGTTGGGTTCAGCAGCATTCGGCAATCAGCAACCTCTGAGTCTCAGGGTTTGGTAGCCTGCCTGTGCCTGCCTCCTCTTGTGACGCTCAATCAGTGGGTTAGCCCCAGCTGCTACTACCTACTAGTGCTAGCTAAGCTAGCTGCTACAGCTACTACCCAGTTGGCTACTTGGCACTTGCAGCTGTGCTCTCGTCTCATGCACCAGCCGCGTCATCGGTTCCTGTTCCGAAAAATTTGTGTCTTGGGCACGGGCGTTTGTTGGCTTCCGCTTTGGTCTTTCCGCCACGCTGCCTGCTTCGCGATGCGCACATGGATTCTATTCCAACCTGCTGCTCATCTCTTGTTTAGTACTAGTGATATTGCTCATCTGATCATCTCTTGGTTAGTACTGCCCGTAGTGTGTCACGTTTCTTGGTTCGTTGCCACTTCTACTACGGTCCTGCGTTTTCTTCCGGGACAATACACAAGACCAGACAGAGCGCCAGGGATGCAGAGTCCTATCAGCTCTGACTGTCAAACTAAGTTAACAAACATCGCGCCAAGGCACGTTCGGGGGAAAAGAAAAACTAAGGTAACAAACAAGTTAAACTAAGGTCATTCGTTGCTGCACACAGACACAGCTATCCAGTCGGGGCTTTAGGTTTGATCAAGTTTCAGACACCAACAGCAGCTCAAGCAAAGGTAACAAAGCCAAGTTGTGACTTGTCAAGCTCACGTCTCGTAAGCATGGGCAAATGCACCTCAAGGAGCGAAAATAATGTTACAAAGAAGAAAATGGTTCGCGATCAAAATTGACAGCGCTGTACGTGACAAACTGGAATCACGTGATAGACCCCAAGTCATCGCTGAAATAATCGAAAATGCAGGTGTGAAACGTTTAATTTAAACTCCGGAGTCCGGATGAGAGAATTATGGCCTTCAATTTACATTTACCCCGTAGTTCATGTACTTGAACTTACATGTCTCCTCAAAGAAATCAGCAGCAACTTCATGACAATTCTTCATCTGTGAGATTCGGATGACCATGGTCTGCAGCTTCACACATGTATTTCACAAGCGACTCAGTGTTCATCTTCTGTTCAGCATTGAGAGGTGAGCACAAAGTGATCAGAACCTCTTCCAAGCAAGGGATTGTTGGACTCCCAGGACACCACAATTTGGAGAATTGGAGAGTAGGTTTCAGATGGCAGCACTTAGACAGCTGCTTGTTGTTCCATATATAGAAGAGCAGCACTTGGTTACAGAAAAGCATAACAAGTAGAGTGCAAATTCAACAACTAAAGTGCTTAGAAGATAAGAAGCTGAGATCAGGTCTAACAAACTAAAAACAATTGGAGATAGAAGCACATAGGCTTATAGTTTCAGGGATGAGGAACCTTGAATTCAACTGTATGCACAATTCAAGCAAATTAGCTATATAGCACACTGTCTAGCATACCAATCAAATTAGAAACCAATTTCAATGCAGTAATAGGAACGACCTCCCACTCACAATATTCAGGCTATTTTTCTGGCACAGGGCAGGGAACATGGCACCAGGGATCTCAAGTTTGCAGATCTTGGGGTGTTTGTCCAAGAAGCAAACCAAATCAACCTCCGGGAACAGTTGCAGTGTGTCCAAGTCATAGAAGAACTCCATCTTCATCACCAGATGCTTCGCCTTGCTCGCCCACACTGAACATGATTTTCCTTCTTATTGAAAGTGCAATGTGACTTGGAGGGGCCACATAACATGGACATGGGTTATAGTGAGGCAAATCCAATCAAGAACCCCATCAAGGTCAACTTTATTACATGAACGAAAATTTCTTCAATCTGAATAGTGTTTTTATTAAAGGAATTACAGTTTTCATCAGGTCAGCTGACCCCAGTAAATAAGCTAAATTCGCCTGGTTCTACTTTTTAAAATGCTACTCCCTCTTTTTTACCTCTGTTGTTGAGCAGACCTACTGTGTACAGGGACTTTGTAGTATCTAAAATGAAATGGCCTTTTATACGGACAAACTCTGGCTTATTTCTAATTATCTTGTTTCAGCAACAAAGTTTTTGCACAAAGCCAGGTCCAAAAATGCATCGAACGGTGACCTATATACTTACAACAACAACAACAACAAAGCCTTTAAGTCCCAAACAAGTTGGGGTAGGCCCTCAGGGGCAATTTTCTGTCATGCTAATTCATAGCAAGAACTATGGTCATTTCTGGGAAAAAAAACACTAATAAAAGTAATGAATTTATGTAACTTACAACATTGGAACCTAATCAGTAATCAAGATGTTTTTTTTTTCACATATTTGTTTTATGCATAAGGGAAAGTTAAGCCTCTAAACAATTCAATCGAACACTCGAACAGGTTGCGTGCATCGGTGCATGAACATATGGGGGATGTGCTTACCTTGATACAGTCCCATGATTGAACTTTCTTGGATGATTCACATTTGGGAGTGTTTGCTTAGTGGTTCCGAGTTGTTGATGCTTGCTTGGTGGCTCCGACACCCATTCATCTGCAGGTCATGGCCTGTTCCATCTGGATATGGCCTGAAACCTGAGCACCAGCTATGATGGTACAAATCTCAATCCCCTTCCTCACCTCATGGAAATGGCAGTGGCATGGTGATGGGATGAGACCGCGCAGAGAGAACATGGTGTCGTCATCAGTCATTAGAGAGGGGATTTCCACTCTTAGAAGCTAGTGTCATGGTTTCAAAGGCGACTAGGCCGTGGGTTGGGTCCGTCTGGACGCCGGCGGAGCCAAGGCAACAAGGCGCCACTGTTTCCCAAGGTGAGCTGGGTACTCAGTCAGCACTCATCCTTTAGAACTACTATCCAGTAGCTTCATCTACCGACTGTAACTTTTTTGCCTTGGCCAGTTCTCAGATGGTTAACACTGCTCAGGCTCTGCCAGGCCAGCCAAGATAATATGTTTCTTCTTTAAAAAAAAAAAGATAATATGTTTCTGAATTGACTTACATATCCTTTCATAGTGATTTTTCAAGTTACATATACGTTCATACTAAGTTTTCATTTCCTTGGAGGATAAACTCAAACATTAGAAGATCAAGACACTAACTGCCAGCAGTTTGTAATGGTTTGGATGCTGACAAATAAGAAATCTTGATATCAAGTGATGAGACCCAGAGTGGTAGGGATTTCATTTGAGATTCTAACGATGCGGACGTCTTATGACCTTATATCAAATATAGACATTCTTGTTGGTGGTCCGCTGGACTTGTACAAGTGCAAAAAACTAAAGGTTTACAAAATAAAATCATCTATTGCATAGGACTCTTTCATTTTTATTTTTGTACTACACTCACATCACAGTGTGTAGTTAGCGATAATCATGTGTTCCTTGAGCACTTGAGCAGAACGAACACTTAGCATCTACTAATCAAGAAGTGGGTACTGTTAATATGTACATTTTTTTTTGGATCTACAATTTGTTGAACTTGTATGGTACCTTTAGTTCACTATAATCCAACTCAATCTCTAGTGGAAATAATATAACATCAACACATTTCAAGCTCTTCAGCAAATTATTTTATCAGAGCAACAGCCAGGTACCTAGTTGACAACTTGCAATCTACACGGTGCAACAACAATGTAGCCTTTCAGTCCCAAGCAAGTTGGGGTAGGCTACCGTTGAACCCACCAAGAGCCCCGAAAGAGGATAAATTTAGAATCTTGATCAACATTGCATTCAATCAAGCAACGCACGAATATATCCAACTACAGGATCACATCTGCTCAATGAACTTATCTCCTTCCGACAGCAATGGTGGCGGCCAAGTCGACGTCGTCGTGCAGCTCGAAGAAATGCCAGCTCGTCTCGTTGAACGCGTGGGCGAACCAATCGTCGTCATCCAGATCACCCGTGTCGCCGATCCGCTCCTCGCGCGCGAACCGCTCTGCAGCGAGGACATGCGGGGCCTTGGCGGCGGGGCCCGAGCGGTTCTCCTCGGCCTGGAGCGCGTACCGCCGGAAGCTGTTGCCGAGCACGCAGACGCGGCGCAGCTGCGCGGGGGAATCCCAGTTGGCGGCGAGGAGCGCGTCGTAGAGCGACGCCTCGCAGTGGGGCATGTAGAAGAGCGTGGGCTCCTCCGCGCGGCGGCGGCACCCGTCGTCGAGGCTCGGGACGGAGAAGCCGAGCGCCGCGGCGGCCGCGCACTCGACGGCGGAGAGGACGGGGTCGAAGAGGTCCGCGGAGGCGGCCTCCGGGAGGAGGTCGCGGCGGAGGAGGGCGGCGAGCGCGAGCTGGAGGCGCGCGGCGGGGGAGGACTCGAAGCTGCCGACGCCGAGGAGGGAGAGGCGGGCGGGGGCGAGGAGGCCGAGGCGGCGGCGGAGCGACGAGGCCTGGAGGAGGAGGCTGCGGTAGAGGCGGGAGGCGGCGACGCGGGAGATGGCGGCGTGGGCGCGCGCCACGAGGCGGGAGACGCGGGCGGGGTCGAGGGAGGAATCGTAGGGGGACCAGGGGATTGGGATCACGGGGAGCGGCGTCGGGGCGTCGGGCTGGGAGGCGGGGCGTGGGTCGCCGCCGCGGAGGCGGCCGCGGCGGCGGACTATGGTCCAGTCGCTGGCAGCAGTCGCGACGGCGGCGGCGGCGGCGGCGGACATGGGTTTGGTTCGGGACTCGGAAACTGGATCAGGATGCTCTGCCTCTGCGTCTGGTAGGAGAAGTGCCCGCGGCTGCTGACCACCTGGCGCTTGCCAAATGGTCGGCACTCGGCAGATCTGAAATAGCATTTGCATCACTCGGCCACTCTCTGAACGCCGACCGGTCGCGCCCGTGGACGACCGCGCGACACGGGGTGGTCCACGCGTGGTGGCGGCTAGGGTTCTGACAAGAAGCTCGTTGGTGTGAGAGTTTCGAGATAAGGAGATCTATTCCTCAACAGGCTTAGAGTTTGGGGGCGGCGGTCGTGACACGGTGGGCGAGGAGGGGGGAGGGGGGCGCTGGGGCGGCGAGAGATGATGGTTGGGTGGGGCTGGCAGCAGGTGTGTCGCGTTGGAGTTTCATCGCCGTCTGGGATTAGGGGAGGGCGTGGTTGAGGGACGGAGGCAGGGGCGAGGACGAGGAAGACGCCGCCAGCATGCCTCCCTATGATTACGGGAGGGTGGGGTCGATGGGTGAGGGGAGAGGTGGGCGGCATGGTGAAGCAGCGGGAACCGCTGGCCGCTTTAGGTGGAGGGTGGGGGAGGGGCGGAGGAGGGAGAAGAAGACAGGTGTCGGTGTCTCGGATCACCGGCTAGTAAATTTGTATCTGCGCGTCTGGGCCGGATGGTGTGCTCGGAGGACACAAGGATTTATACTGGTTCGGGCGGAATGTCTCTACGTCCAGTCTGTTGCTGCTTGTGTTACCGGCACTAGTTTATAGTAGGGGTTACAAACGGACGAGAGAGGAGAAGTTCCCAAGTCTCTGGTGAAAAGATCGAATGGAGTCAAGTCTTGTTGAGCTCGTTCAGCTCTATGTTCGTTCGCCGTCACCCCCTCTTTGGGCGTCCTGCTTCCCCTTTTATATGTGAAGGGGAAGGCGTAGGTTATAGAGAGAAAGAATGAGAAAAGCGAGGGAGAAGAAGGCCTCCAGGGCCGTTGGATCCTTCTTCTCCTTTACGTGGGTCCCGCGCGACGCTGTAGAATGGTGACGGAGATGGCTCCACGTTGGGCTCTTGTTCACCACTGGTGCCATGCCCCGAAATCATCAGCTGGTCTTGGCGTCCCATCCCATCTTGGCAGACGGCGTAGCGAACCGGACGTGCCGGTCAGCTGCCGTATAGGGAGTAGGCAGCACAACGATCTCGCATCCGTCACTGTTGGCGATGTGAACCTCCGGGCGTGGCCTGACGTGGCCATGGGTCATGCCGAGATGTGCATGCTCCCCGTCCGGTGTCATAAGTTTGACCACGGGGTCGTACCTTCTTACCCGTAGTGGTTAGAGGTGGTATGGGTCCCCGTTGGGCGAGACGGAGCCCGTGCCCTCAGGATCGGGCGACACGGCTCCTGTTCCCTAGGGGTCGGGCGACACGGGGCCCGTACCCTCATGGTTGGGCGAGACGGAGACCGTCCCTTCGGGGTCGGTCAAGACTGAAATACGTCTTTGATTATCTAGGCGAGTCGTCGTCCGCGGTCCTCAGATCCCTTCTTCGGTATCCTTAATACTAATACCCGACAACAGGGGAGGGCGCGTCGCAGCGGAGAAGACGGGTCGCGTGTTTCCCAAATACGCTACCAGTCGCGTGTTTTCCAAACGCGCTATCCATCGTGCGTTATCTCTGTCCCTCTTTAAAAGCCTATAATTTAGTTTGCTTTTGCACAGCAAAATTGCGTACCAATTCCTACGTAGCAATAGCACTAGTGAAAGTCTTGCAAGAACAACATGGTGAGCTGAACCTAAATAAAAGACGATAGCCTTAGTGCTAGCAATTCTTCAAGTACTAAAATACACGACAAGAAGTACTTCCAAAGTTTGGCACAAATGACAACAGAGTACTCCCTCCACCCACAAAAGAATACAATTATATAATCCGTGCCATTCAAACTGACTTAACTTTGATCAAATTTATAGTAAATAGTATTAGTATTTATGTCTCCCAAATAAATTTACTATGAAAATATATTTTACAACTAATCTAATAACAATTATTTTGTATCATGAATGTTAATACTTTTTAATATAAATTTAGTTAAAGTTTAAACTCTTTGACTTCTCAAAAAGCGAGAATTACATTTTTTTGTGTACGGAAGGTGTAGAATACAAAATCATGTGTTAGATCTATAACATAAATAAGAAAAATAACGATGAACCTTAGCACTGGTAGTAAAATAACGGAATCTCCTAAGCTCGTGAGATCTGCAGCGTGTCATGAGGATGAAAACGGCCGGAAAACCAACCTAACTGTTTTCTATTCACATTTTTATATATAAATAGAAACCGAATCAAAGATGCCAGCTGGGAAAATAGAAACCGGAAATTCAGGACACGAGAAACGATACAATGCCGTCAAATACACGTCCATAACGTCGGAAAGATCAAGAATTTTTTTAAAACATTTTTTAATAATTAATTGCAAATATAAAGCTGTTATATAAAAATAGTAGATATAGTACCCTATAGGCAACTAAGCCGACTGAACTCTATCGGCAGTTCAGATGCCGATAGGCCTACCTGGCGTGGATGTGGCAGCTGACGCCCGCCGAGTCGGCTTGTCAGCGCCAATTGCATGACTATCGGCATCTGGGCGACCGATAGTCCCAGTCAGCTAGGCTGACAGGACAGTCGGTTATCCAGCAGCCGAGACAACTAGTTGTCCCTGCGATGCTAATTGCACCATTTTATGTTGTATTCCTTTATTTTGTCGGCCCAGGTACGCAAAGGATAAATGTGACAACTAGTTGGAAAGGCTAAACAACGATAACGTGACAACTCACTGCAAAGGCTACACATATATGCGTACTCGGATTCCTTTGTTGAAGTGACGGTACCTGAATAGCGTATCAACCTGTAAAGCCAACTACGTTTCTCTATTGATTTGTCCTTTGCCTCGATGCAGGCTAGGACTCTACTAGACCGTTGCCTCCAGTAATTTGTTAGAAAATGACTAATACGTTTGGAGTCTTTAGGAATCCAAGACTACATTAGTTCATGTCCATGGAAGCATACAACCATACCAACAGTACTAGTCAACCTCCTCAACGACCACGCTTCCCGGGCTGTCCTCCTCGGTGACGAAGTTGGGCCATAGGGTAAGTCCACTAGTCTAGAGGGTGGTGCTGTCGTGCCGGTGGGGTCGACTCCATATGCCGAGGACCCGCGTGGACAGGGTGGGGGGCGGCGGCACGCACCCTCCGCCGGATCCGGCTGCTGCCGACGAGGGGAGGCCACCCGCTCGGCTGGGTGGCGCCAACAGCGGCGGGTGAAGGCGGGGCGGTGAGAGAGAGAGAGAGAGAGAGAGAGAGAGAGAGAGAGAGAGAGAGAGAGAGAGGAGGCGTGAGGGGGAGAGCGAGAGAGTGCGAGGGAGAAGACGGGCGCCTGCTTTTTTGTAGCATGTCGGCCTACTACGAGCCGATAGGACCCTATCGGCTATCAGGGGGCCGATATGGCCCGCTGGGCTATCGTATATGGAGTCCAGTCAACTACTGGTTGTCGGACCTCCAGCTGCCAATAGGAGCCCTATCGGTCCTCTAGTTGCCGACATAATACTATATTTACGATTCTTCGATTCCATATGCTAGATTTGCAATTAATCATAAAAAATATTATTTTTTTAAAAAAATCGAAAGATCAACGATCCGAGCCGTAAACTAACATCAAACATTACTTTTAAATTGTCATAAAATCTTTAGAACCCAATTGCAAAAATGCAAAGAAAAAATAAAATAGAAATCTCAACCTGCTCCTTGCTTTTATTGGCCACCATACACATTTGGCAGAAATAGGATCAGAATCACAAATGGAATTAGGATATGTGGATATACGAAAACAGAGAAGCACGAACGAAAAGCCAGAAAATTAAGTCAATGATAAGGATGTATAAAGTCACACAACACTACACACTTATGAGCATATTCACTTGCATGCACATGGAAGTTCCACTTAGAAAAAAAATAAGTAGGTGTACTAACATAACGTAAGGACAAATAATTGTTAGGCATATCCTGATTGAAAACGGGTAAATGCAGGTTTGCCCCGAATGAAAATGAAACCCCAAAAAAAAACATCCTCTCCCGTGTCCATAAATACAAAAACTAGATCCCGCAAATACGAAAAACATGCAAGACAAAAGTAGAAAATAGATCGGGTCAGGACAAGATTTTTTTCCATCCATTTTCAGCACTCCCTGGATGCTTCAGCGCGTAATACAGCTAATCGGCCGTGGCCCATGTGCATATCTATATATATGCACACCTAATTGGTTGTACCAGTAGCACAGCTTCGCGCAGTTAGTCCCACCTCGGGCAAGCGATGAAGCACAGGCACCCAGATGAACTATAAAGACGAGCAAGGTTTTGTCTGAGCTTTTGGGTCATAACTAAACTGGGAAATTACGGGAAATAAAACGGAAAATCTCGAGTTAAAACGGGATCCATGCAAACGGTCAGGAAAAACAGTCAACTGTTTTTGTTCGTGTTAGTCCGTGGGCTTGTTATCCGACCGTATGGACCTGCACTGCCATATGAATGCCAACATTACAGTCGCCAGATTCACTCTGCAGCTACCGGAGACTCGGCAATCAATCCGGCGGTCATGATCCATGTACATCTTAGTTCTCAACAGCAAATTGCTACTTTGATCCGAGCACTATTTGAAGCCTTCCAATAATACAGCTGTCAGATGCTCAGAAGTCAGAACACTAAGGCTGCATCAAGTGTATATCTTTTTTTTTTCAGATAAAGAGTTCCTGCGAGTGCTCCGTCTGTCCATTTTATGCATAATTGTTCAGTTCTTCATTCTCATCTCCTTCCCCACTGCCTTTGTGCAGGAAAGTTGCTATGCTGCAGTTGCACCAGTAACGATACCTGAGTCTAGCAAAAATAGCGTGACCTTAGAACTGCTTCGAAATAGCATGACCTTAGAATTGCTTCAGCACAGGGGGCAAGCAAAACTTCTAGTGAGCACACAGGGTGTATGGCATCATCACTTCGTCAGAAATACCAAAGAATGAAAAATCATCACAAGCTGAATCTGGGCAAAGGGCCATGAGATTATCACAAGCAATTCTCTGAATTACTCAAGCATAGACCAAGAAGCAGTGAGACAACAAAATAGAATGCAATATCAGATGAGCTGAGTGTGATCTAACAGAAACAAAAATGAATCTACGCCTGCTAATTCTCTTTAGTACTTAACACAGGGAAAAGGGGGAAAACAAGAATACAGTGATCTGTTGAGCTTGTAAAACACTCCCTACCACATGAATGCCAGATAAAGTACTTGGATCCAGATAAAACAGTTACATCTACAGCCTGAACATGAGTGACATTAGTTTCTCTCATTAGTCACCAGTAGTCAACACGTTCCAGTTGCACACAAATTCCTACACAGCAGCAGTATAGCACCATTGAGGCAGCAAGAATACATGAGTAATCAGGCCAAACTGGCATGAGTTGAATCTAGCAATTCTAGGGTTGCTCATACAAGTACTTTCAGTCAATGCAGCAGAACAACAAAGCAGAAATGTAGTAGAATGCAAAATCACAAGAGCTAAATCCATTACGGGCAATTCTATGAAATACCTAGTCACTGCATCTTATGTGCTTAAACAATCCCTGCCATATCATAAGTGCTTGCTTGGGTCCAGATGAAAAGGTTACATCAATAACTACAGCCTGAACATGAGCAGCATTAGTTTCTCTCATTACAGTCACCAGTACAGCTACAGCTACAAGGAGCCTACATTATTATATCAACACAAGAACAACATTCGCTGAACACCCAGTTCCATACATCGGCATTACATGTCCTTAGTGACTGTCACAACCAGAGGTCCACATTCTATTGGTTCGGCCATCTTGAGGCCCTTCACCACCTCCAGCATAGTTGGCCTCTTCCATGGCTCGTCCACAGTGCAGTCTTGGGCAATGGCGAGCACACGGGCCATCTGTTCCCGCCACACACTTGAGACAGGCAAACAAGGATCAAACAGCTCATCCTCCTTACCATGTGCCATCATCCATCGCACCCAGCCAACAAGGTTTCCACCCCCTTCCCCTTCCTCTTGCCCTGTAGGTGGCCGCCCTGTGAGCAGCTCAAGCATGACAACACCGAAGCTGTAGACATCACCTTTTGTAGAGGACTTCATTGTCTGGCCATACTCTGGAGGTATGTAGCCAAATGTACCAGCAATGTCAGTGCTGACATGGGTCTCGCAGGCACTGATTATCCTTGCAAGGCCAAAATCAGAGACCCTTGGCTCAAAGTTCTCATCCAATAGAATGTTGCTTGACTTCATGTCACGGTGGATGATATGGGGCACAAAGCCATGATGCAGGAATGAAAGCCCGCGGGCAGAACCGATACATATCTTCAGGCGGTCTGGCCATCCAAGTGCTTCGATGGCATCAGCCCGGTTCCTGAGCCACATCTCAAGACTCCCATTCTCCATGTACTCGTATATCAGGAACCTTTCATCACCACATACACAGTAGCCAAGTAGAGGAACAAGGTTAGGATGTTTCACCTTTCCAATTGTCTCCATTTCAGCCAGGAATTCACGATCACCTTGGAACTGATGGCCACCATGAAGCCTCTTGATCGCTACTCTCCGACCTTCAGGAAGTGCTGCCCTGTAGACAGTGCCAAACCCACCATCCCCAATAATGTGCACTTTACTGAAATTCTCCGTGGCTTTCTGAATATCATCTGCGGTGACCCTCAGAAGTGCATGTTCAAATGTTGCAAGATTGATACTCAAGGGTTCTCGAAACTTCTTCCCTAGGAGCTCATCACTTGAGGTTGGTTCAATGGTAGCCTTGGCCTTGCTGACAGGTACAAGAGCCAAGGGTCTGCTTCTCAATAGCTTCCGTTTCAGATAAACCACCAGAAGAACTAAGACAATGATGACAGTGAGTATACTAACACAAATGATTGCTGCTCTTCGAACTCTACCAGATGAATTAAGTGCTTTCCGATCAAAACCCTTTCCAGTACAAAAGCCTTCTGCAACACAATCCGCTAAGCCGCTCATGCCAATGTGATTACCAGAGAAGTTGGCAAATGTGAGGCCAACTATATTGCAGATACCACAAGGGGCGGGACCATGGAAGTCATTGCTTGAGAGGTCAAGATAGTTTAAATAACTGAGATCAGAAAGTGAAAAGGGCAAACTTCCAGTGAGGCTGTTGTTGTGGATATCAAGAAAAGACAGTTGTGTGAAGTTTGAAATAGACTCATCTAGGTTCCCTGAGAAATGGTTACTGCTCCCATTGAACAATATCAGGGAGCTTGATGCTGCTTTTTCTTGAGGACAAGAGAATGGGATTTGTCCAGAGAGGCTGTTATTACTGATATCCAGATAGGTTAAGTAATTGATGCAGAGTAAAGACTCGGGTAGTGTTCCAGTAAGTGCATTACTGGATAAGCCTAGCTTTTCCATTTTGGGAAGTATTTGGCCTATCTCAGCAGGAATGGAGCCATCTAAGTGGTTATTAGAGAGAAAAAGGCCTTGCAGTTGTACCAATGGTGCAGACCAAGGAAGCATGGGGCCAACTAATGTGTTATGAGAAAGGTAGATGGTTGTAACATTTGGCAGTTCTCCAAGCTCTGGTGGAATGGTACCACTTAGCATATTTCCTTGGAGGTTGAGGACGGTAATCATAACACAATTCTTGATCGCTGTTGGGATATGGCCAGTCAATCTGTTGTATGACAGATCAAGCAAGCCATGATGCTGAACAAACTCTGAGTCAGGGTGAGCTGCACTCCCAAATCCAACACAGATCTCAGCAGGTATAGCACTGGACAGCTGGTTACTAGACAAATTCAAGCTGTTGAGAAATGTCAAGTGAGATATGGCACTCGGGATGTGGCCAGACAAATTGTTAGAGCTTAGATCCAGGGTGACAAGGTTTCTGCAGTTGAAGAGCTCAAGTGGAATGTTCCCAGACAGCCTATTGCCCCATAGAGAGAGATTTGTCAGATTCCTTAGAGCGCCGATTGACCGTGGGATAGGCCCTTCTAAGTAGTTACTGTCGATCTGTAGCCTCTGCAAGCTGGAGAGCCTACCGATGCTTTCAGGTATAGGGCCAGTAAGCTTATTGTAGCTGAGTGTGATCTCCAGAATAGTTGATGATTCCCACAATTTCTCTGGCAGCCTTCCTGTGAAGTTGTTTTGGGACAACTCAACTGTTACTAGTGGTAGCTCAGACAAGTAATGTGGTATCTCACCATGAAGATGGTTTCCTTGCAGGTTAAGTTCCGTAAGGTTCTTGCACCCTTTAAATGCCTTCATGATATTCCCATTCAGATTGTTGTTGTGCAACCTGAGTGACTGCAGTGAGTTGGCCTGACAAATCTCACCAGGAATAGAACCTGATAGCATGTTGGTTTCTGCAGAAAAAATAACTAGATGCTGCAATGGCAGTACTGGCAGGGGTCCATTGAACATGTTCTGCCCCAGATATATTGAACGAAGATTCGCCCAATTCCGGATCCACTCTGGAATGTGACCAGATAGATTGTTCCCTTGCACATCTAATGTGACAATGGCTTCTAAACCTGCAAGTTCTTCAGGTATAGGGCCAGAAAAGGAGTTGCCATTGAAATCAACAAGTACAAGCTTCTTGCAGTTACCAAGTTGTCTCGGAATATTCCCAGTAAGTCCAGCACTCCTTGCAGATAGACGAGTCAGATTTCCCAGCTTGCCAATAGATGCCGGGAGTTCAGTATCGAAATCATTCCCTGAAATATCAAGCTTTCTCAAACTTCTGAGATCACCAACTGTCCAAGGGATGCCTGTGAGCTTGCATCCAGGGAGCTCAAGCGCTTCCAGCAGCTTTAGTTCACCGATCTCTTCTGGAATGCTTCCATTGAAACCATTATGTCCCAATATTAACAGTTGAGCATTCTGTAGCTGACCAATCTCCCTAGGTAGTGGCCCCACCAAAGCATTTGAAGAGAGATCAACTGTAACTAGGTTTGTCATTGCAGTTATTCCTGGAAATATTGAGCCACATATATTATTCTGGCTAGCATCAAGGTGCAAGAGCTGAGACAGATTACCCAAAGCTGCTGGTATCGACCCATTAAGTGCGTTCATGTGAAGGTCCAGGAACTCCAGATTCTGCAGACTGCCCAACTCTGGAGGAATGGCGCCAGAGATAGAATTCGAGGACACAGAAAGCTTCTTGAGGTACTTAAGCTGTGCAATAGCGGGGCTCAATTGCCCGGAAAAGAAATTATTGTCAAGCACCATTTCTTTCAATGTCTTCAGTCCATACAATGAAACAGGAAGGGCCCCTGTAAGCTGGTTATGGCTCAAATCAAGCTGTTCAAGATTGTGCAGGTTCCCCAAGGCATCTGGAAGCTCACCAGAAAACCCACAACCACTAAAGTTGAGACGAGCAAGTGATTGGAATAACCCGACACATGACGGGAATGGGGCATAAATTGGCACAGAGGACAAGTCTATTTCCACTACAGTATGTTCCACACAAGTTATA
This sequence comes from Miscanthus lutarioriparius, assembly GCA_904845875.1. NCBI lineage: Eukaryota > Viridiplantae > Streptophyta > Magnoliopsida > Poales > Poaceae > Miscanthus > Miscanthus lutarioriparius. The sequence goes on from CAJGYO010000005.1 coordinate 8,909,961, forward strand.
CCTGACCAACTGCATGGGCCTTTTTCTGAATCAAACCAGTCACGGAGAAATCCTTTCCCTTCAGTGACCGTGTCCCTCAGTTTGAACAAGGTATTTATATCATTATGTCCAGCCAAAGCAGAGCTGGGGGTGAAGCATATCAGTAGGATCAAGATGAAGAAACAATGGGGTCCCATTGCCAGCAGTTCAAATTGTAATCTGCACAAAGAAAATAGTAAAGTTAGCAGCTACAAAAGGACCACACAGGATCAACATGAGCTGCAGGAGAAAAGATGTTCCATAGTTTTTCCTCAGCTTTACAAAAGAAGTCAATTAAAGTGGCAATCTGGTTTCAAATGTTTTGGACCAAGCCATATCCTGAAACCAAATAGATAGTTTATGTCCTGGAACAGATCTTTAAAAACTTGGCTCTGCCTCCAACAGGACATTAAGATTTTTTGGTTGGTTATTTAAAAAAAGAAAGAGCACAAAGACAAAATTAAAATGAGACCATTAATCATACTTTTGTTTAATGCCTAAACCCTGAACTACACATGGAAAATTTTAAGGTGCTCCAAAACTAGCAGGCTCCAAACTAATCATGCTTTTGGAAAGATAGCATGCATGAAATAAAATATTTATTTGTTGCCTAATATAACCATAATCATGCTTTATTTGTTACCCAATTATACCATGCACCAAGCAGGTGCGCATATAAACTAATATTGTGCATATGTACCTGATATAAAGCATTTGTGTGCTACCGTTTATGCAACGTTCTTTCTAATCTTTTCATTCGTATCCAACATTACAAACATTTATAGCAAGAGATGAGATACTACTAATTCAATTGGTGTGAATGTGACATGCACCATACAACATCTGGACATGACAAATTATTTTAGAACACATACTGTTTACTGATCTAACACACAGGATGGCAATGACATAGAGCTAAAAGTGCTAATTGGATGTCATTTCAGAAACTAATTAAAGAATACAGTTTCACAGAGGAGTGACATTGTGACAGCTGATATTTTTTTCTCGAACGACACAGGAGAGCTGTGTGTCATTTCATTAAGAAGAAGAAAAAGGGGGCTACAAGGGAGAGGTCATAAAAAAATGTGATCAGAGGTAGGTCAGCTGATATAAAAAATGTGATCAGAGGTAGGTCATAAAAAAATGGAAGTCCACATTCAGACATCAGTTACTGGTTTTGATTCCTGTACTTTAGTAGTTTAGTACAGCATGTTTGGCAGAGCATAGAGCTGAGTACAGCATGTTTGGCAGAGCATAGAGCTGGGGCACATGATGGTGTTTGGATGAACCATCTTGTGTGCGTTTTAGACTAAAACAAGCTTAAAACTACTTTGTGGAGCTTAGAGCTGTAACCTTGCCAAACAAAGCTTATGTACTTGTGGATCGTTTTGTACCAGCACATGTTTGCTGCCATTGTAATGACTGAAATGCTCCGGAATGTGAACTGACTGCTTGCTGTTTTTATTTACGTAGTAAAACTCAGAGAGGAGATAATAATAATAATGTGTATCCTGAGAGATAGCAAAGAACTTATCTACTGTTTCAAGAAGGAAAATTAATCAAAGTGCGCTGCTGGAAGTATCTGTCTAGTTTCAGAGTATCCCGTATGAAAAAGAAGTACTCTAGTCCTGATGACCTGCTGCTTATGCATGCAACATTGCAACATCATTTGCGAGCAAGGAAGGGAGATTATATATTGCATTGCTATCTCGTGATTTGGGGTAAGGAAGGAAGCCAGAGGAATTGAAGGACAAAATCTATCAAAGCTGGAAGAGTTTCCTTTTGTTGATGATGACCTTAAAATAAAATCCCGTGGCACCAGCATTAGCAGGTTAATTAGACAGTTAATATATTATTAATCATTTTAATTACATTAGCTCCTACATAAATTTAGGGCTAATTTTGTTTCTCAAGTAGATAAGTGGGAGTGCCTTAAAAGGAACCCACTACATATACAAAGTGTGCAAACTTTTGTAGTTCCGAGAACTGTATGCATGTAGTGGCAGAAGAAGAACGACAACTGAAACTGAAACTATTGTCAATACCTTTAATTTGATAGCCTTCTCCATTCAAGTAGTGGCAGAAGAAGAAGACCAAAAATCAAAGCGGCAACGTATATCAATACATATCCTGGAGAAAAAAAAAGTCAACACCATGTCAATTCGATGGTTAGCCTTGGTTGAGAGCCATTATATTTCATAGCGTCCGCTCAAACTAATAAAGAGGTAGTGATAGCAAATATTGTCATGCCGATCACTGCAGATGCGTTAAATTTTGCCAAATAGCAACTACATCAACAGTTCTACAAACATACAGGACAAAGAAGGAACTTCAGTTTAGTTACCCTCGGAACCATGTCACAGGTTGCCAAACTCGTACACCAGATGAACCATATCAATCTAAGGCTCTCGGGTACTAAGTAAGTACAAGCACTACAGCAGATCAGAATTTTCTGGCTTGATCCCAGCAGGTTTACTGAACTGTTGATCTCACAGTAGATCAGTACACGCACTGCAGCAGAAGCTGCTGGCTGCTGGGATGTTTCTTCTCCACCTGGGACTTGGGCCATCATTTGGGTTGTGATTTGTTTATCGGGCCGTGTGGCAGTGTGGCTGTGCATGCTGACCAACCAAGTCCAATTAAATACTCCAGTCGCATTCAATAGAAGCATTCCTTAGAAAACAACCAGTACAACTACTAGCACGTAGCCCGAGACAGCACGAAGGAATTGAAGCCACGGCACGGGGAGCGAAATGGGGGTGCGGGATTTGGAGGAGCGAAATGGAACGCCTTTTCTCCCAGGAAAAAATGGCAAACAATTAAAAACGAAAAAAAAATGAGACTCGCGAAGAACAGAATCATCAGAAACCAAAGGCTCCAAGCCTCCAAACAGCGCCCAACTCGTCCGAACTGAACCCCTGTGCTTTCCCACGATTATTTACCCGGAATCCCGGATGAAGCCCGATGGCGGCGCCGTCGCCACACCACGGACGACTAGGACGGCAGAGTTTCACGCCCCGACATGCTACCACCGGCACCCCGTGGCTGCCGGGGCCATGAACCACCCACAGAACCAGTGCACAGAAACCCACAGAACCAATCCAGTGCACGGAGCGCAACACCAAGGGGAAAGGCAGCGAGGAGGCAAGAGAACTCAGTAGCAGCAGAAGCGCCACGAGCACGAGCAACGCAAGGCAACACCGCACCGCCACCGCAGCATCTACTGCGGGCACCGCGGTGCAGCTACCCCGTTCAAACCTTGCCCAGAACAACGCGAGGGGGTACGCACCAAGCGGGAGGGAGGATCATGCTTTTACCTCGCCGGGGTCGCGCGCGGGCGCTCCACAATGCCGGTCGCAGAGGCGGCGCGCCGGCGGTGCCGTGCCCCCGCGGAGAGCGCGCGGCGCGGGCACGAGGGACGCGTGAGCGGTGAGAGCCGAGGGGAAGGAGAGTTCACGCACGAACTGGTGGTGGCGCTGTTGTTGGGTGCGTGCGCGAGTGGCGACGATGGAAGGAAGGGAGGCGGTGTTGGGCAGGAAAGGAAGGCAGCAGCAAGGAAAAGGCCGGCGGATTTTCTTGGCTTCTCGGTTGCCTTTTCGTGGGGCGCCTCCGCGCCTGCCCTCGCTCGGAGTTGGGATGAGTTCGTGCTCGTCTGTTTGTGCTTATCGCCTGCCTTTCCGGCCGGTAAAAGCCACGTCCCACGGGGTCGTCCATTGCGTCATCTCGGTCAGCTGCTAGTCTTCCGTTTCCACTGATGGATGGACGATATATGCTTATGTTCTTCCTAGTCATGTTTACGTGGAAAAATCTTTTGACAACATGTCAAAGCATAGCATTTTTGGTTATTTCACGACGTATGATAAAGTATAAGAGTGTAAATCAATGTATATATAATACATTGGTATTAGTGTGTACTCAGATTTAGAGGTTTCTAATTGTATATTTGTGCACGCGTGAACAAAGGATAAAGGCCCCGTTCGCTTGGCTGAAATTAGCTAAAAAACAAGTCAAAACTGAATTGTTGTGAGAGAAAAATATTATTCCAGCTAAAAAAAGAAGCCGATCAAGCTGGCTTTTACGGTAAGCCGAACGGGGCCAAACAAGGAGAGATGGCTTTTCCAATTATAGTGTGTTTTTCTTAATAGAAATGTTAATTCACAAGTGGAAACACATATTCTTTTATTGGATTCTAGTCAAACTGTAATTATATATTTGAACAGCTAGACATAAATAGAGAGCGGACCAATACAGTTATTTGTTGGGGCTTCTTCTCCTATAACTAAAAAGAACAAAGTGTGGATATCGTTTTGGTGCGACAATTGTCTTGGTTCGTCCGTCTGTCACCCCATGCGATCGATCCCATCTCTCTCGCTGTCCAACGGGCGAGCGAAGAAAAGAAAAGGAACCAGCGAGAAAAGGAAAGCCCGTGATTTGTCACCTTGATTAAATATTGCATGTTTGCAAAATAGGAAGTAGAAAATTATTGTGCTATCCATATACACATTGCATGTTTGCATGCACCACCATACATGGCAATAAGCAAAAGGAAAGAGAATTAACACAGAAGGAAAGAAAATTAAGACAAAAGAAAAGAGAGAGACCGCTATCAATCATCTACTATAAATCCGGTGGCCTCGCCATAGCACCCACCCTCGCCAGCTTAGCTCGCCCTCGCGCCCTCCCTCGCCCATGCTCTGACTTGTATATTTTGATTAATTGGACATTATCTTTGCATGATTTATTGACGAATATTTAAACAAGATGCTCGTAGATTAGCCAAACAAGCTTGACAATTTACTTCTCAATCTTGTACTTCTACTTATGAAAAAATAGTTATTCTGGTGTTTCTATAATATATTAGAGCAGTCACAATGCTATACATATTAATTTCCATAGACACTATATATATAAACCATGGTCCTAATGGATAGTTTCTATAAAACAATTTTTTATCCAACCACATACATTCTCTCTCCATTCTTTACCAATTACACCCCTTCATGCCTTGGTTCTCTTGTAGACATGTCCCAAGAATCTGATGTGTCATGATTTCAGAATTATATGCTACTCCCAGGACTGGATGATGAGCAGATGGTTTCTTTGTGCCTAAACTACTTGCACGGAGCAGTGAGGTCCTGAGATCATGCAACGGGGAGGTTGTATAGTTTGGAGAGGATGGTTTAGAAGCAGAGCTTGTTGAAATCGAGCATGGAATGATGCTTACATGGTGTTGAAAACTTTAGACATTTAGAGGTTGGCTGAAACTGGATGGTGCTTGGGAGGTAGTAAAACTGACAGCCATCGCGCTTCAATGAGGAGTTAACGATTGACTTTGTGAAGCAAATTTAAAAACATTTGTGTTATAAGGGGGCAAAACTTGAATTTGTGGTTTCTGAGCAGATAATTTCTCCTTGTGAAAGTGTTTCTAACTAATTCAGAGTGGACCAATGAATCTACGAAAAATTACTTTCTCAATTCCAACTTATAAGACGCTTTGGCTTCTCTAGATACATAACTTTTTTATATGCTTAGATATACATAATTAAAACAATATATCTAGAAAAACCTAAATATCTTATAATTTTGAACTAAGAGAGAAAATTCTAATTATTATTTTATTGTGAATTAGCTTGTACCCGGACATAATGCATGAAAATGATATATTTTGAAGTTTACCTTGGACATCATCATCTTAAAAAAACTAGGAAGATTAAAATGTACAATTATGATAATCTTTAATTTACTTTTATTCGTCGCTTGCAATAATAATACCTATAATTTAACCATTTCTATATATTGCTGATGGTGAATTTTGCCATAGACATTTAAGTGGATACCTTATTCTACAGTATATGTCTGCGTGAAATAGTCCTAAAGCCACACATATTTATACGGTGAGTATAACATACTTAAGGTATTATAAAAAAAAATTCAAAACACGCAGTATTACCCATGTGACAGGAATTAATATTTATATATATACTCGAACTTATGTACAGTATGGTATGAAGATGCGGCAGAACTTATTCGTGGATTTATTGGCGTACGAAAGAAATAGATATCGGAGATTTATTTCTGTCGATATAAAACATTATCTTAGTCGCATCACGGAAAAGTCTATACAGTAGAGTTTGTGAACTTGCGACGCCACGCTCCGTGACTGTGTTAATTTCACGAACTTTGTCTTTTAGATTAAATATCACTTTAATGTCGGTATTTAATTTTATAGTATTGTTATCTTATCGTGCGATCCATGTATTTTTAGTATAAAAGTTTAGCTGTCCCGTAGCAACGCACGAGCACACTACCTTAATGCATATTTGTTAGTTTAGAAGGTTAACTTTCTTTGACATATTACCATTTGCAGGACCTTGGAGCAGTAGCTATCAAACTCATACAATTTGTTCAAATATACGGTGTATCATGTGGCCATTTAAATAGACCATTTCGTCCAATACTGTTGATCAGCATGTAGTTTAATTTCAGACAAGCACGACCACTAGCGGCTCAGCAAAACTGCTTTAGTTTGTTTTAGTTCTTAAGACAATTCAATTTTCAATTCTGAAATTTTTATTATTATTTTCTAACTTGTTGGAGCTATGGACCTTGCGGATGTAATTTGTTTATTGCATATGAACCTTGGTGGATGTAATTTGTAATCCATTTATTTAGGCATTGTTATGAGTAGGGGTGAAAACGGTACGGATATTTTTCGACCGTATCCGAGACCGATTCCGTTTAGAGGGTTTAGATCTATCCGTGTCCGGATATTCAACATTGGTAATTATTGGCGCACGAAAGAAATGGATATCGGAGATTTCTTCCGACTAATATAAAATATTATCTTAGCCACATCACGGAAAAGATCTATAAAGTAGAGTTTGTGAGCCTGCGATGCCGCACTCTCCGTGACTTATGTTAATTTCACACACATTGTTTTTTTATTAAATGCCACTTTAATATTGATATTTAATTTTTATAGTATTGTTATTTTATTGTGCGATCCGTATATTTTTAGTATAAAATATTAGCTATCCTATAGCAACATACGGACACGCTATCTAGTATCAATTTATTTTTCTTGTCTCTTTTAGTCAAAGCTGTTATGCAAAGGACAAGCATTGTGATGTCGATTATCATGTATAGACAGCTGTATCACACAACCGTGAGAGAGCCAGCCTAGTTCCACGTTGTCACAGTGGCCTTGTTCGTTTCGCTGAAAAACAAGACGAAATATTGTTCTGGTTGATTTATTGTAAGAGAAAATATTGTTCCGGCTGAAAAAACGAGTTGAAAAAGACGGATTATAAGAGAAGCGAACATGGCCGTAACTTAGATCTACGCTTTATCACAGCGCACATTTTTATATACTACTATACTAGATTACTAGTAATGACTTTTCTTATGAAAATCGAAAACATGATAGAGGGAGGTTCTACGGTTTATTTCATAGTGCATACACACAGTAGATAAGAGAGTTACCACTACATCATGACATCAGAGTACATGATATATTGTTAGTACTCGCATGAGGTTCCATATATGTTCATACATTCTAATAACAAACAAAGTACCAAACATATTATTCAACCACTCGTTTGTGTGAACTGGCGGTGCAATTGGATGTGCACGAGGGGTGGTGATAATAGGGAAATGAGGCGGTGTTGGATGGGAAATGAAAAAGGGAGTGGGTCTTCTCGGCTTTTGAGTTGCCTTTTGAGGGTGTTTGGGATGTTGCCGATGAGTTGGTGTTCCTTTTTTGTGCTTATTATCGCCTTCCCATCTTCCATTTCCATTGTTCAGTAATGCATGCTCATTTTCTCCTGTCATGCAGGTTTTTAGAATTAGAATATGACAAAGTGCAATATTTGCGACTATTTCACGACCCATAACATGGCTTTAAGGGAGTGATTAAGTGATATACAAGGTGCATTGTTAGTATACTCGGATTTAGGGGTTTCATATCTATGCACATATTCTAAGAGTAAACAGAGGATGAACCAATTATCTGATCAACCCATAAAGAGAGTTGGTTTTTTTTAAATATAGCATATCACAAAATGGAAAACATATATTTCTTCATGGATTCCCGTTATGGTTATTTGAACAGCTAAACATTGAATGCAAAATGGACAAAAGAAGCTACTTATAGTGGCTTCTTATCAACATATTTTCCTAGTCTCTTTTTTTAGTACGGAAGTAGTTGTCATGCACATGCACAATGTGCGCACTATATATTTGTGGTCAAAGTTGTTATTGGCATTGGGGCCAACAGTGGCGGAGGCACAGGGTATGCCAGGTATGCACTGGCATACCCTGCGGCACCGATGAGTATACTATTATATACTGTATGCGTATTTGCATTTGTATTTATGTAAAAGAAAAAAGAAAAAAAACTTACCTGGAATGCATCACGCCACCACGAAAGGCCCACTTGAGGCACCCCACGCGGCCCACGTAGCAAAGAAGGCGTTTACATTGACCACGCCCGCAACGCAGTTAGGCGTAACTTTTCCCTAATCTAATCTCGATAGGAAGCGACGCCGACGGACGGGCAGAGCGAGAGACGCGGTCACGGCGTCGGCGCCGCCGAACACCATGACGGCAGAGTCACAGAGACGCGGTGAGTACGACTACGCCACACTTTCCCAGTTCCCCTGATCTAATCTCTTGTGTTATTTGCTAACATTACAATAATAGATTGTTTCATTATTTAGCATCGTGTTTTTCTAATATTCGTGCAGTTACGAAGAGAACCTCCAACCTCGTGTCCTGTTTGGCCTACGCTTTGCCCTACGGGCTACGGCGGCACCGGCCACCGGCGGCATCTAGGCGAATTTGTGATGACAATTGCTTAGCGCTAAAATTATAGACTCACATTGCATCTCTTTTTCATAAGCATGCAGCAAAGAAGAAGGCTGCGGCAGCTCCTGCTACTTCTAATCTTGATCCGATTGAACCTGTGGTGGAAGAGCAGATTCATGAGAGAGTAGTTGAGAAAATCAGCAAGGAAAGCTCGTGCCCAAAAGCAAACCAATGATGACCACTTTAGAAGAGAAGTATATATTGGTGTCATTGATCAAATAAGTCAAGAACTTAATAATTGGTTTGATGAGATTAATATGAAGTTGTTGTCTTGTATGTCGGCCTTCAGTCCTTCCAAGTCATTTGCTTCTTTTGATGCACAGAAGCTACGTAGACTAGCTGAGTTCTACCCAAAGGAGTTCTCAAATAATAATTTGCTCAAACTTGAGTTGCAGCTAGATAATTATATTGATGACATGAGACATGATGATAGCTTCAAAGGTCTAGACAATATTGTTGATCTCTCAGTTAAGCTTGTTGAAACAAAGATGCACAAAGTGTACGATATGGTTTATGAGCTCCTCAAATTGGTATTGCTTCTACTTGTAGCAACAGCAAGTGTTGAAAGGGTATTTTCTGCAATGGTTTTTATGAAAACAAAGTTAAGAAATAAGATGGGAGATAGTCTTCTGGATGACTGTCTAGTCACTTTCATTGAGCGGGATATTTTCTTTGAAGTTGATGAAGATGATATAATCAATACATTTATGTCCCTTCGAAAGCGTCGAATAAAATAGTCACAAAATAGCATTGTAAGTCTCTGATTCTCTTTTATGCCTTATTTCAATTATTGATATGGCTTTTGAACTATTTATACTATACTTAGTGGATGGTTTGAACTTAATCCATGAATTTAAGCATTATTGTGTTATTTATTGCATATATATCGAATCATGTTGTCAATTTTATAATTATTACCGAATTGCTGAAATGGATTTACTGAATTGTATATGAAATTTTTTTAGCGGTATACGCTGAGACAAAATCCTAGATTCGCCACTGGGGGCCAACATTGTGATGTCAATTGTAATTATATAGACTCGTACTACACAATACACACAATAGTATAGTAACTTTCCTTTGAGAACTAAGAATGTGTCAAAGTGTGTTTTTATGCGATTATTCACAATGTATAGCATGGTATAAAAAAGCGAGTGAGCTAATGGGCAGTGGCAACAGAACTGTCATTGTAATTTGGTACCATGGAGGTTTCATGTTTATGGATATATTATAACATTAACTTATTAAGGAATATATAAACCAATCATACAACCACCATATGCGCAACCAACCAACAAGGAGTGTTGTCTTTCTAGCTGTACCTTGTTTTAATATTTTTTTGAGGGAATACCTTGTTTTAATATCACAAGCTCACACAATTCTTCTTCAGACTCTGTCAAATAAACTATATTTACTTCAACAACTGAATAAACATTGGTAAAAAACACAAGGTACCTACCTTAGCTTCTTATAATTTATTTACAATTTATTTTGATGGTCGTTTTTAGAGCGAAAGTAATTGTTATGCACACGCGTACACTATGTGTCCGGTCAAATAAAACTATTACTTGGATGGAACAAAATGCCGTGATGGCAGTTGTAATTCTCTACATATATGTATCACACGGCCACACGTTTGTATACCAGAAGTTATTTTCATTCCAAAATTTGCTTCTAAAAGGATATATAAAAATAAAATGCAAACCCAACACACGGGCCATCACCCACATGCTACTTCCAGATTCAAAGCTCAACAAGTCAAAGTCTCAAAGCCACAGCTGCATCATCCATGTTCACTGCTTACTAATTGGAGGAGCTGCCATTGGCTGCTAGCTTTATTACCCCCTTGCCTCATTTCACCGGGTGAAGTCGACAGGTAAGTGCCCTGGCCCTAGAGCGGCGTACCGCACAGACGTGCTCCAACTGACACGGCTGACCGATGGACGGCCTAGCTCGTGATCGTGGCGATATATGTTCATTTTTTTAAGCCTAATCTTACATAGGCACATTGAGAATGTGTATCACTATTTCACACTGCATAGCACCGTATGATGTGGTAAATAAAGTAGATAATAGGATTAGAGTTGACATCCTTTAATTCATGTAGCGATTATCCAACCACCTTTTGCGACCAACAAACAAAGGGAGTTGTCTTTATAACTGTGACATGTTCTTTTTGTTAGGTGTGGTAATATCACAAATGCAAACACACTGAATTCCAGTCAAATAGACTATAGTTGACTGACAACTAAACATTGAATTGAAACAGTTGCTTACAGCGCCTTATTATTATTTTTTGTCTTGTCTTGTCATTATATAGGCTTCGGTCAAAACTGTTGGTAGCATGGGACAAAACACTATGTTGTCAATTTTGATTATATAGACTTCGGTCAAAATTGTTGGTGACATGGGACAAAACATTATGATGTCAATTGTGATCCTATAGACTTGTATTACACAGGTATACATTTCTATACTAGTAGTTACACTTTTCTTTGTGTATCCAATGTGATTTTCTCGTTTATTTCACAACCCACAACATGGTATAGCGAGTGATATAAATGATAATAGAGTTGTCATTTGAATATGATTGGAGTATGTGGTATATTGTTAGTACCTACATTGCAAGGTTATGTATCTATGGATACATTCTATCAGTAAAGTAAAGGATGAACCGATTCCGTGCCGCCAACAAACAAGGAGAGTTGCTTTCTAGCTGCGATGTGTGTTTTCGTGAATGTCACAAGTGCAAACACACATTTCTTCTGAAATTCCGGTCAAATAAATTATAGTTATTTGAACAACTAAACACTGGACAGAAAATAGACAAAACGGTTACTTCGCGGTGTCTTCTTAACAATTTATTTTTTCAGTCCTGTTTCAGGGGCCAACTAAAGTTTAGTTCATGGTATTTAGATAATAGGGCCTAGAGCGAAAGTGGTCATCATGCATGTGTACCGTCCGTGCACTATGTGTCTCCGCTCGGTCTCTCCGGTCAAAAATGTTACTAGCGTCAGACGAAACGTTGTAACGGTAATTGTAACTTGCGGGCTTATATTATACGCCTGTACTTTAACACAATGCTAGTTACTTTCCTTTAGAATTTGGCTTCCAAAAAGCGGAAAAAATATCAGGAAACCCAACAGATGGTGTACACCCAAATCCAAAGCTCAAGCACTCCACTTCTCCAAAAGTCTCAAAGCTAGCTCTGCAAGTCTGCATCACCCATGTTCATTGCTTGCTAACAGGAGGTGCTGCGTGCTGCCAGTGATGGCCGGTGGCTTTATTACCCCGATTGCCTCATTTTGCCTGGTGAAACCGACGCGCCAGTCGCCCTGCTGCCCCTAGCGCCGATCCGCCGAGGACCAGGCGGGCGGCGAGCCCGTGATCGATCGCGGCAGGGCCCAGGGAGCTTTGAGCTTTCTCGCATGCCGGCATGCGCATTGACCTGAAGTCCTGAACGCAAGGCGATGGCGAGGAGAGCACGCCAAGCGACCCAACGGTTCATGATCCGTCCCGGGGACAGATGGATGGATGGGATCGTGCGTGTACCGTGTACCGTGTACGAGCACTGTGCTGGCTTCGTACCCGTTTCGTTCAGACGGGTACAGGAGTCTACTAGAGGGACGCAGGGAGCTGCGTGGTCCATCTCCATCCAAAGCAAAGCAACGGTAGGTCCAGAGGGTAGCACGGCGGCGATCGATCTCATGATGGCACGGGATCGGACGGGTCTTGCTATCGCACAATCATATTCATCAGTCATCATACGGCTTGCTCGGATCAGCTTTGTTCTCTTTTGAGTTTTGACTGCGACTGGACTGGACCGGACCGGACCTGCTTGATCTTGATCCTCTCAGGTCGATGCGAGAAACTGCCGTATCTCTCTTTCTTTCTTTTTTTCTTGCGTGCAGTGCATGCATGATGATAGAAAAGCTTTTGCCTTTGCTCCTGAACACATGACTGTTCTTGTTCGTTCCTCCTCTGGATCCCCTTCGTGAGGCAAGAATTCTACAACTGCTCCGAACTGAACTCATAACCAGCCGCAACTTTTGGAAAAATTACTAGCCTCGTTTTGTCACGAGCCCCTCCTCTCCCTCTCTCGCGCGCTCTGCCGTGTGCCGTGCCCGTGCCTTGTTCTCCGCACCTTTGCGTGCTCCGCTCCACTTGAAGGCTTTGGCCCATACACCACGCCAGCCACGCAGCAGGCTGCAGGCGCGCAGTCGGGCGGGCAGGCTGTCTGGCTGTGCCCGCTGGGCTCAGGCGCTCAGCTCAGCTCCAGACTCCAGACGACTCGTCTCGCCTTGCCCATGTTCGAGTGCACAATTGCCTTGCACAAAACTACCGCGCATGATCGGCCGCCGAGCACGGGTTGGCCTTGCATTGTTGCATTCCTCCCGTTCCATCCTGCATTGTTGCTGCCTGTAGTGGGGCGGACGGAGGGAGCGATAAATTTGAGAGGGAGGGCTGGGCGGGAGCGGGTGGCACTGGCGTGCAGTGCAGGAAGGAACCACGAGGCCAAGCCCAGACCCCCGGGGGCCGGCCTTTTTCGTCTAATCGTCCTGGATGGATTAGCATGGCTCGTGTCATAGCCAGGGACGCCGACGGGACGGCAGAGTCTCGTGTCTTTTATGGAGAAAAGCTGCCACCACCACTGCGGGACTCCATGGTACGGGGCCACGGGAGTTCTGCTGCACCTGCACCTGCACAGTTGTTTGCAGCCGCCGGCCTTGCAGCAGTGGGACGCCAGCACGGAAGGGAACCTGTGGACCGTGGCGATTCCATTCCAACCCTCCTCGCGCAGGGGGGGATCAGATCGTCTAATGTTGGCATCCTGGACTGTACTCATCGCAGCCGTTTGTTTTAGATCCAACTGTGGGACTCTAAAAGTATCGAACCTATCCAATTTAACAGGCCTGCAGGCCGGCCCATCTTAGCCTAGCCACTCGACTCCCCGTTCCCTGGCGTGAGTAGGACAAGGGGAGGTTCGAGACGCCCGACGGCGAGGCCTTCCTCCAGTACCGCCTCCTCGACGGCAACGGGGCGGCGGGGCTCCTGCGGCGACGGTGATGGACATGGTGCACAAGTACGTGCCGCGGAGCAAGCGCGGGCAGGGGCTCGTGGCGCGGCTCTGCGACGCTGCCTTCGCCCACGCGCGTCAGCTGCTTCTCCATCTCGCCGGCGCTCCCCTCCGCGCCACCGAGCATCGTCGTCATCCTGTAGCTGGTCGCATCGGCGGCGCTCCTCACCACGCCGGCAGTTCCTCCCCGCCACCGCATCAATCGGCATCGGGGCTGCAGGCGATGCCACTCTATGGCCAGGCACACTGGTGGTCACTGATTGGGGACAAACTGTGTTCCCTAATGTTGTAAATAGAGTTCCCATTACTGTAAATTCTGCAAGTACTAGCAACCTATGTAAATTGTGACTATTGCCATGGAATTGTAAAGATTGCCATTGTGCAAGTGTGAGCAAGCTTCCCATTGTATTATAAATTGCTCTGTAATACTATTGTCGATGGAATGCACAAAAGCTATTGCTGGGAATTGAAACTTTAGAGGCTACATCTAGTTTCAAGTGCATATGACATTACTGCTGAATATCTGAACATGATTCAAAGGAGGCTGATGATCCATGTTCAATGATGCGGAGACTACATCATCTGTACAATTAGAAGTCAGCGATAACACCATCTGTCATTGATCCCTGGAAAATAAAAGAGCAATAATTCAACATAGTGACCATGTAAAATTCAAAGAAAATGTCTATTACTTTGAAATATTACCGTCAAAAGTTCAAAGAAGCTATTTATGGCCATGTATGGTTCGGACATCCTTTCCTTGGGCAAAGAAGTACTAGGGGACATATTTGGTGCTGCTGCATCATCATGGAATGCAACTTGTATATTTTCTTGTTCCTTCAGATAAAAGAGAACCAAATAATCAAATACAACTGAACTGTTTTTCAGTGAACCCAATATGTCTTTTGTTGTTACGTACCTTTGAAACATTTTTCTTTTTCTTACCTCCCTTCTTTGCAAAAGTTTCTTGTTCCTTCACATAAAAGAGAATCAAATAATCAATACTGTTGAACTTTTTTTTTCAGAAAATACAATCAGAGAATTAAATATGTTTTTTTTGTTACATACCTTTGAACCTTCTTCTTTTTCTTACATAAGCATGCTTCCTGCTTGACCATATGCCATCTCTCGTTGGCGCTTGCCTCATAAATAGTTCTTGTGGTCTTGAAGAGCGTAACTGAGATTAACTGAGCCATCAACTTGGATGCAAGCCAACTCATGTGCAGCTTTGGGTCCAATTCCTGCACCCGTCTCACGGTCTCAATTTTGAAACCTTGTAAATCTAAAATTTTTCTTTGAGATACCATCAAGTGTGAAGTTTGTGGCAATTAAAGGGTGTGATTGTGTTCCAAAACAAGATCATTCACTTTGTAATTTCCCTTCTCCTTGTCCATTACAAGTCCCATGCGAACTACACAATTGGTTCTAGTTTTAGCTTTTGGACACTTCATTAGATGATCCCTTTAATCTGGCAACTTGTGACCCTCATTTGCACAAACATATCTGCAGGAACTAATCTTTCCATACTTTCTTTTGTTTATGTACCTTTTTCTAACCTCAAAGCTTTTTTTGACCCCATAGCTAATCCAAAACATCCAAGTCTCAACTATAGTACCAAACTCCATGCCAACTTGAGGTAACAAACTAGGAAGCAAACCCTCCCTACCATAAACAAATAATGATGATCAGGATATTATTTATGTTGTTCAAATAAATATTTGATTTGGTGGTGAAGGTGAATTGAACATCTAATCGGATGGACAAAAGGGAGCAATAGTGGCATTACATACCCATTTTCTTCCATCGTAGATCTTAGATTTTGTTTCCTTCAACCTTCCATCTTAAACATGTTGATTTTGTTTTGATGCAGTTCTATCCCCGATTTCCTAAATCTACCATTTCAGCACAATCAGATGAGAGAGGACACGAGAATCAAATTAGCTAGTAGCACCATGGTACAGAAGAGAGGACGTGAGTGCAGAGATTTTTCGGACCTGTATATCGGTGGAGACCGAGCACCACCAGGAGATGTCGATCATCGTCGCATGGAACCCGAGCGAGAGACCAAGCAACACCAGCCGATGTCGATCACCGTCGCATGGAACCCGAGCGGCACCCAGATACGTCCGCCCGACTGCACTCGCGCCAAAAACAAGAAGAACGGCGCCAAAACAGCGACTACTTGCGCCCAAAAAAAAGGAACGTCGTGGCTGTGTTCTAATGAAACAGGTCATGCTCTCGTTGGGCCAAAGCCCAGCGTGGAGAGGAGGTCAGCGCATATACTCTGCTCACCGTCCGATACGTATGAGTGGTTGGATTTGTCACAACTGCAGAAAAAAGTTCAGGAGGCAACGTTAACGTTAGACGATCCTGATTCCGGCAGGGCCGCCCGGGAGCGGGAGATTCTCTTCTCTGACACGTCTTGTGGTGCCGTGGTGGTCATGCTGCTGCGCTGCCGCTGCGCATGGTGGGGATCGGTGGGGGCCCGTCCGCAACCGCGATCACGGGAAAGGGATGCAGGCCACGGCAAGCGGCAGTGCCATGCCATGGAATCGAATCTGGCATTCTGCCACGTTTTGTACTCGTGTCCGGTAGTGCACTGCAGACTGCACAGACCTGATGAGAGAGAGAGAGGGGGAAGGGTGAGGCTACTGTGGCAGACAGAGAGCGAGCTCCACCGTATCGGGCTATCTGCTGCCGCAATTAAACCGGTACACTATACACGGCGATGTACAACCACCAACTGTAGTAGTAATGGTGTGATTACAGACTTAGGACTTGCTTAGATTACATAGGACGAATTATTAGCTGGCTACTTGCTAGGCCAGTTACGGGGCCGCTAATAATTAAAAAAGGCGTAAATTGTTTGTTTGGATACGTGGGCTATCAGATAATAGGATTTTCAGTAAAATTCTTTTTGTCTTTACGCACGTGTGAGGTGTGGAAGTGGTAGATGGACTGAGGTGAATCCAACAACATCCAAACAAGATCTTATATAGATCAACAGCTATTTCAACCAACTAAATGGACTACAACTAGTTGAGAATGGAGACAATATGGTGTAGGCTAGTGCTCTAAAGATGGCTTGTTCATTTCGTTGAAATTTGACTTATGCTGATTCGTTGTGAGAGGAAAACATTCTTCATACATTGAAAAGTATTGCTGAAGTAGTTCAAGTGAACAGGGCAATTGAAACCTGTTGACATGTCGCTATACTATAATCTAATGGTCGTGGTAAGCAGCATAATTGTATGAAGTGGCATAGCTAAAATTTTAGATTGAGTGGTCTAATTAACTTAACAT
Source organism: Miscanthus lutarioriparius (assembly GCA_904845875.1). Taxonomy (NCBI): domain Eukaryota; kingdom Viridiplantae; phylum Streptophyta; class Magnoliopsida; order Poales; family Poaceae; genus Miscanthus; species Miscanthus lutarioriparius. Next base: position 8,927,224 of record CAJGYO010000005.1, read on the forward strand.
AATTTATCTTAATACTGCATTACTTTTAATTGTAACACGTCGAGGAACAAAATTTATAGTTTACTAAGAAAACAGTATAAATAGTTTTCTTGAGGGGGTATAAACAGCATATTTAATATTGTATACCTATAATACATTGGGCCAAAATGGGTGGTCTATGGCTCACCTGGCATGGGTTGCATTCATTGATTCGTGGGCCTTGGCACTGGGTGGGATGAGGTCCAGATCAGGATCATCCAAGCCCGCTCAGGTGAATAATGTCAGTTTCAGGCCAGGTAGGACTGTTGGGCTTTGCATGAGCCCATGTGCACTTGAACTGAACTCTGCGTAGCCACCGGCCCACCGCGCAACTACTCGTTTGGTCATTTTTGCCTTTACAAACCTTGCCCGTTCCTGCTGGGTTCATTTTTTTTTTCACAAATACAAGATGCCTGGTCCTGGAGCATATCATATCGCAGACCGACGCGTGAAAGACGATTCACACCCCCCATTTTTTGTCCATAGACATGATTTCCCAAACAGAACGGCATTTCCTCGACGCAATGGTCCCAAACAGAATTTCTCCAAAAGGCACTCCGAATGGCTCATCCAAAAAATTCCTCAGAACCCTCTTTTGCCGGTTGACGGTTGTGATCCCACCCACAAGTCAGCTCCGCGGCAATACAGCATCCGTGACCGTGATTCCGTGAAGCAGGCCCATGGTGCGGTGAGCGTTGAGCCGGTGACCACGGACCACCGCGCAAGCACGTAGCCTAGGCGCAGCGGCGCAGGCAGAGGACCGGGCTGGCGGGGCAGAGGCTCCGTGTCCAAAGCCGCCGAATCGCACGCACCGCAAGCGGTCGGTGGGCGGTGGCCACGGCCATGAAAACGAGCGAGACGAGACGAGACGAGAGAGGGGAGAAAATCAGAAAAGTAGAAAAAAGGGGGAGATACGCATGATCGATGGTAGCTAGCCAGAAGCCAAAAGAAGAAGAGGGGAGACGAAAAGGGTCAAGGGGACGGACGGTGGGGAAGCCGGAACGACTGGCTGAGGTCACCCCGGTCGCATGCTCTGCGCTCCTCTCCTCACAATTCACACCCGAACAAAAAGATTGGGCAGGCAGGGGACGACGAGCGAGCGCGCAGCACAAAAGCCGGAGCCACGAGCCAGGGGCATCATCTCAGGAGAAGAGAGTGGAAAATGGAAAAGAAAAAAAGACAAACGAGCAGCCCCGCACCGCCCGGACGCGTACAAAAGAGCGTGCAAAATTGTTAGGTGCACCGCCGTACCAGAGAGAGAGAGAGAGAGGCCGCGGAAATGCACGCGTCAAAGCTCATGGGCTCTTTGTGCACGATGCCACTTACATGAGCGTTTCAATTTCTTTTTTCATCCGTTTTGTTGCTTGTTGGTAAGTTTTACGTAGTAGTATCCGTCTTGCTAGATTGCTTCTGAGATGGTATGCAATAAGAGGAGACAAGTAAGCGACATCGCGTGTGCATCTTGCATACTTATGCTATAAAGATCGATGATGTATTGATGCTTGAGTTGAGATCAAGACAACTTATCACGCTTTTGTTCTTTGATAGTACGGTGAGTTGGTAACACTTGTCATTTTGCCTATAGAGACCTGTAGCAACATGCCCTTTTAGCCCCGTTCGCTTCTTTTATAATCCGTCTTTTTCAGCTTGTTTTTTCAGCCGGAACAATGTTTTTTCTCTCACGATAAATCAGCCGGAAACAGTGTTTCGGCTTGTTTTTTCAGAGAAGCGAACGGGGCCTTAATGATATAAGTGTTTTACTGAAATTCTTAGTACATATAAAATGATATTAATATTACTTTATTTGCTGAAATTCTTACTAAAATCCAGCTTAATTCCTATCTTTTCTCGATAAATTAGTAACACTTATAATCGATGATAAATTGGCAATGGTACATCGTACATACATTGTATATATGACGGCACGAATGAATGGCCTACTTGGGTGTTTTTGATCTGGTCTATGGGGTTGTTGAATCTTAAGTTTTGTGAAAACCAGAACCCAGAAAACCATGTTTGTTTTCTCTAGCTAACTTCGAGATAAGTAAAAAAATAGTTTCTAGTAAACTAAAAATACCAAATTTACAAAAATCTATTCCTAGCCATTTTTATAAATATCGGCGTAAGCTAAGCGCGTTTCTCCGGCCGTAAATCTCGCATATCCGTTGGTTCCTGTACCAAGTAGCTTTGATGGGAATGATCAGTTTGCATGACTTCTTTGTTATTTGATTGCAAAGAAAAATCTGTAAGAGTAATTGCCATCCAAACATAGTAACATACAAATCAAGAATAACAAAATATGTACCTAAAACAGGTTTATCTAAAATTGATGGCAAAATCTATTTTCTAAAAACTAATCTATAATTATGAGATCCAAACAATCACTATATGTGTTGTAATAAATCCGTCCTAAATTAAATCAACTTCTAGATGTATCTTAAGTCAAATTATTTTAAGCTTGGTCAAATTTATAGAAAAACACTAATACTTAGGACACCAAATTGGTATAAGTAGATACATCATAAATTATTTTTTTATAACATACTTATTTGGTGTCACAGAAGCTGTTATGTTTTCATAGAAGTTAATCAATCTTAAAATAATTTAACTTAAGATAATTCTAAGAAACAATTTATTTTAAGACGAAGATAGTAATTTTCTCTCTTATTAGAACGATACACAAGTGAACACATCTTAATAGCCATATTTTATCTTGTTTGGTCCAGTCTACTTGTCTACTAGTACTAGCTACGCTGCTGCCTCGTTTTGTACTGCTACCAGCATTTTTAACCGTGCTCGAATTTTTAAATCGAACAGAAGACTTCAGCGATTGTCCGTACGGCAGCACCCCAAGAGGAGGAGGAGGAGGCGCGTGTTGCCGTAGCACCGCAGCCGCAGCGCAACGCGCGAGTGCACGTAGCAAACCGCGTCGTCGAAAGGAGGAGAGAGAAATAAATATACGTGGGGCAGGGCCCTCCTCTTCCTTCTTTCTATTCCTCCACACCGATCACTCGCTGCTCCCTTCTCTCGCCGGAGCACCGGGCCGGATGGCGGCGGTAGCAGCAGCTCCTCCCGTCTCCGCGATCGCGTGATGGACGCACACGCCGCCGCGCTCCGCCGATGGACGACGCCGGAAGGGCACCACCACCCGCTCCCGCGGCGGTGACCGTATCCGCCACAGCCGCACCCGCGCCTCCCCCGCCCTCCGCCACGGCCGCCGCCGACATGTCCTCCCCCGACCCCGACGCGCTCTATGAAGGTTAGGGCTTCCTCTGCTCTCGCCGCTCGCAATCCGGCGCGTGTCGCGGTTGGGGGAATTGGGGTTTCGGTGCTCAATTCCCCGTGTAGATTAAAGCTCAGGTGCTCTGTTTTTACGGTTCTTTTTTTTCTTTTCTTTCGTGGAATCACTGGCTGCGCCTGGAGTACTCTGTTTGTAAACCATGGGTTGCTAATCCCGATTCCTTTGGTGTTATCCGTATCATGGTGCGGTGATCTTCGCGTCGGCGTGAAATTGGGCCAATTGGGGGTTTGATGTGGCACTGGATTGGGTTACACCTTGAGGCGGTTATTAGTTTAGAAAGTTTCTACCTTTCTAGCGTCTAGTCTAGATTCAACGGATGCTTCGTTAGGATTTTGTTAAAACCACTGCAAAGTGTTGAAGATTTTGTTATTTGTTGCACGAATACCTTTGGTGTGAAACGTGGTTAGTTTCATCTCTCAGAGAGACCTAAAGTGAAAATTTCACACTGCACATTTGTTGATCTTAGGTTGTTATAACTTATAGTGGTTTATAACCAAGTACACTAGTAAGTAAGTATGTGTGCAATGTTGATTGCAGAGGGGATGTGGCAACAGATGGCCATTAACAGCGGTGCCACTATGCAACCTGGGTCATATCCTGAGCGACCAGGTGAACCTGACTGCACTTACTACCTCAGGACTGGATTGTGTCGATTTGGCATGAGCTGCAGGTTCAATCATCCTCCGGATAGGAATCTGGTGAATATCCGCCTTTCCCAACTCTGATTATGTGTCATATTTGCTTTGAATCACCAGATGTTTTGGCACTATCCAGCATCTTTGTTGTTATATACATAAGCAGCATTGTTGCATTGTTATGAACCATGTGCGGTTGGAAGAAATGTTATCCTTGAACCAAAGGCACTTAGAAATTTTTCCCTTTCTGATGTGTTTCAGTTGCATCACAGAACAAAATGCAAGAAGCAATGTTTGAAAAGCAAAGCTGTGTCTATATGATCATTATTGTTATTTAATCCTTTTGCCCATGGGAAAACATACAAAGTATTGGTTCCAGTAGGCTGATGATAAGGTTTTGTCTAAGGTGCTTGTCACTCTTATGTGCGGTTTGAAGTTTCTGTTAACCCGCAAGTATGAGCTCTGTTGCACATAACACAATTTGTAAAAATAATCAAGAAAAAACTGTTTTTAAACCTTCAGAGTATCAGTATGATTATTCTCCCTTGCCCCATCCTCCTATCTGTTCTATTATTGGCAGATTCTTTGCGATTTGTCCCGTGTGTCCTGGTGCTGTCTGTTTGTTTAATCTTTTAATTTAAAACATTCACATGACCTTTGAAGCATAGTTTATGACTACTGTTTGTGGCAATGACTTTGTTATGGCAAGTAGAGCCGGCCCAGGGGCCCACGTGGTACTGTAGCGCGTAAACAGATTAGATTAGATTGTTTGGTTTGTTAGGAAAGAGATATGTGGTTTGGTTGTTTGGTTTGTTATGAAAGAGATATGTGATTTGGTTTGTTAGGAAAGATATATGTTGGATTGATTCGGTTAGGATATTTTCTTAGGGGTTAAGTCAGTCATCTCTATAAAAGAGAACCCTGTATCAGTTATAGTCAAGCAAGAAGCAACAATTAAGTTGCTGGCTTCCCCTGGGAGCCAGCCGTTCCTGCCCTCTCTCCCTCGCGTGAACAGTACCCGCGGGTACTGTAGCTCCATCGCCGCCTCTCCCTCTCAATCCTAGCAGCAACATAACAATCTGGTATCAGAGATCTCTGGTTCGATCATGTGGTTCGATCATGTCCACCCACTGCCACCAGCGTCTTCGTCGTGGCCTTCTTGCCACATATCAGTGGCGCGGCATTGGGCGTATTTGGCGGCCCCTCGGGGCGATCGCGCCCCTCTGCCCGGCATGCCGTCGTCTCCGCCCCTCGTCCTCACCCCGGAGCGAGATGGCGGCGCAATCCTGGAATTACGGCATGCCGTGGCGGGCATCGAGGCCTTCTCGCGCGCGACCACGGCGACCGGTCATCTCGTACCCATCAAGATGGGATGCCCTACGACGGATCGCGACGACCTCGTTTCACCGTGCCACCGCCGCCCTGTATGCGTTCCCATCCAGCAGATCAAGTTCCCGCCGTCGCCGTCACCGCTTCCGGCTTGGATCGCCGGTTCGTTGAAACCCATCTACACGGCGCCCAAGATACCGGCCGCTTCTACCGCCGCTTCCGCCATCGGGCGTTTGTCTTGGCGCTGGCGGCGCCCGGCTCGGCGTCTTCTGGCGGGTGGACGGGCCCCTCGTTCCGCGGCGGCACTGATGCCGGCAGCTCTCCGCCACGTCGCCCTCGATGGGCAACCGCGGGCGCGGCGCCCTCGGCCGCCCCAGACAGCCCCCGTTGAGTTCGCCACATCACCAATGAAGGCCCCTTACCGCCATAACTCTGGCGATCTCATCACAACCGCCAACAACCCGCCAAACACTAGTGTCACCAATGCAAAGCGATCATCCATGCACCGACATTGGCGGACATGGTGCCTTTGTCGCTGCCTCTCTCACGAGCCCAAAGACCGATCCCTCGGCGGGGCCGTGGTACATTTGCATCGCGCTTATTCTCCGCCGGCTCAAGAAGCGGAGCCTTCAAAGCTCCATCGGTCGCTTGAGTACGCCCAAAGACAACCCCCGCTCGGCTGCACCCATAGCGGGGGTGGCTGCTCGTGGAGGGCACCATCGACTCCACGTGCAGGCGCTCCATGGATTCGATCCGGGCGGATTCGATTCCACGCAGATCAGATGGAGCAGCCAAGTTTGGCACCTCGAGGAGGAAGCAGGTCTGCCATGGCGATCTTCTCTGGACCGCAAGGTCTTCCGCTCCAGCAATCGCCACAGCTCGAGGACGAGTTGTCTTCGAGGGGTGGAGTAGTGTTATGGCAAGTAGAGCCGGCCCAGGGGCCCACGTGGTACTGTAGCGACGTGGTACTGTAGCGGGAACAGATTAGATTAGATTGTTTGGTTTGTTAGGAAAGAGATATGTGGTTTGGTTGTTTGGTTTGTTAGGAAAGAGATATGTGATTTGGTTTGTTAGGAAAGATATATGTTAGATTGATTCGGTTAGGATATTTTTTTAGGGGTCAAGTCAGTCATCTCTATAAAAAAGAACCCTGTATCAGTTATAGTCAAGCAAGAAGCAACAATTAAGTTGCTAGCTTCCCCTGGGAGCCAGCCGTCCCTGCCCTCTCTCCCTCGCATGAACAGTGCCCGCGGGTACTGTAGCTCCATCGCCGCCTCTCCCTCTCAATCCTAGCAGCCACATAACAGACTTATTGATTAGTCTGCTAGAATAGCCCAATTCCACATTAGCAAAGTTAATAGAACAGAGACAGCTGTTTGTCTCATAGTTTGCTTTTTAGTTGCTCTTGTGAGCTGTGACATTTGCGTTCTTTAGTGATGCTTTACATTGGTAGGTGCTTCTTTGCAAATTTACGTCTTTATTTACTAACCGTTGTTTTTTTTTTACTTCATATCCCATTTTTTTGTTCTCAAGTTAGGTTGAATCTGTTTAATTTTAGGCTATTGCCTCTGCCAGAATGAAGGGAGAATATCCTGAGAGAGTGGGACAGCCAGAGTGTCAGGTAAGTATGATAACTGATTCTTCTGTCCTTCAAAACATGAGTCATAAAAGTTTTACTTGTGGAAATGATTTTTTGGTTGACAGTGCTATATATGGTCACTGACTGACTGAGTTTTGGTTCTTGTAGGATGGTTTTAAGAAATTGCTTATCTGTCCCATACACTTTCAATTATAATTTGAATAATAAAAAAGTAGACAAGAATATCAATGCAGCTAACAGATTCTTGTAGTTTTTGCTAAGAGAGCAAGGTTCTAGAGGTGTAGCAGACATATTAGTGAACACATGCACACAGCTAGAAAAGAACTCAGACCTATTGTCTTCAGATTTTTGAAGAACGGTTTTATTTTTAATTGTACTCTTACGTTAAACATCTGGCTATTTCTATTAGTCTTGATATTTCACCAGATCTACGTCTTTGATTGCACAATTTATTGAGTGCTTTAGCTTATATGTCATGCTATGCAAGTGTTGAAGCTGAAAATTACTGAACATTTTTCCTGTAGTATTATCTGAAGACCGGAACATGCAAGTTTGGCCCTACATGCAAATTTCACCATCCCAGGGAAAAGGCTGGAATTGCAGGGAGGGTGCAGCTAAACACATTAGGATATCCACTCCGTCCGGTTCGTCTTTCATTGCCAGTTATATGTCCTCTTCTGCACATGTCTTTTTGCTTTGCTGAAAAGAAGTCTACTTTACTTTTGTAGAATGAAAAGGAGTGCGCATATTATTTAAAAACAGGACAATGTAAATATGCAAATACTTGTAAATTCCACCATCCGGAACTTTTCAATGTGGTGCCTTCGTCACGTGGTTCTCCTATTTATACTTCTGTACATTCCTCTGCAAGCGCTGGTCCGCAATCCTATACTGGAACTATGCCAAGCTGGGCTTTTCCACGAGCTTCTTTTATACCAAGCCCTAGGTGGCAAAGTCCTTCAAATTATGCACCAATGATTGTACCTCAGGGCCTTGTTCAAGTGCCGAGCTGGAATTCATATCCTGTAAGTTCATTTGGTATAGTAATGCAGTGTAATTTTTACAATTACGAAGCAATCACATTTATCTTTTTTCATTCAAAACTTTATTAAACAATATCTCGAGAGATTCCCTAGAAGATCAACTAGTGCATGTCTGTACTGATTTGAACTTTTTTCCCCATGCTTATTTGATCTTCTGCAAATTGTATATCAGGCAATGTATTTTCTCTAATGTATTTCGAAATTTGTGACACTGAAACGTCAAACCTGTTCTTACATCAATTATTGGAGTTCGTATTTAGGGTTGATTGTTGCTGATTTTACTTGCCTCTAAGGAGCCCAATGCTATCTGTTTCATCTTCTCAGGGTCAGCTGCAGTCACCTGGGGCTCAACAAACTTATGGAAGTTCACAACAAGGTGAATCTAGTGCAGGAAATCAGGGAATGCTATCACCCTACAGATCCAGTTCGTTTCCTGTGCCTCAATATGCGTTGCAGAGAGATAATGTATTTCCTGAGAGACCTGATGAACCAGAATGCCAATATTACATGAAGACAGGAGATTGTAAATTTGGTGCAGTGTGCAAGTTCCATCATCCCCGGGTGAGATCACTGCCCCCTCCGGATTGTGTCTTAAGTCCAATGGGTCTTCCAATACGTCCAGTAAGTCATTAAACCCTTCACTGTTTCTGTTGTATTTTGTTTTAGGATTCCATTGTTTCTGTTGTATTGATCCCTTGTTTAGACATTTTATCAATTATTATATATGAATATGGTAATGGCTGTACTACCTCGTCTCTTTTTGGGATAGGCTCAGCAAATTTTCTCGTGGAAACACATCGTCATTGAGAATATGCATCAATGCAACTGCTTGGTTGCTCTATAGTCTAGAAATTTTAAAATCAAATATGTGCTATGTTATTTATAAAGAGGTTCTCCTGTCAGACAAAGGAAATGAAGGATGTTCCATACATGCTGTTTCTCAGCTAGATTATTGACTTCAGTGGCATGATTTCTGCTAACGATGACTGATTTAGTCTCCTAGCAATCAATCCACACCATACTAAAGACACTAAGATGCATATCCAAGATACCACTATTAGAGCATTCTTTACATGTGTTAGTTGAGCTCTGATTTATCATAAGAAAACTTTCGAGGGCTGAGCCACAAATCTCACTATGACTTACAGACGTCATTGTTGATGCCTGGACACTGATTAGAGCAATGTTAAAAGTTACAAATTTGCTAGGACAGGTATGAGTTAGTTACTCGGTAGCATACAAGTTGTTGAAGGGGCACGTGCAATCGTGCATAGGCTGATGTCTTCTTACAAATGGAGCCTGTCTCATGAATAGGCATTAGCTAGTCGCCTAGTCCTTTTGCTACGCTTCATTGAATGGTCTGTCATCTTGATTATCCTGCCCAATGGTTTTTTAGGGTGAAGAATTGTGCAAATTCTATTCTCGTTATGGCATCTGCAAGTTCGGCGCCAACTGTAAATTTGACCATCCTACAATGGCTGCTCCAATGGGAGTCTATGCATATGGTTTCTCTGCGTCTGGTTCACCTGCATCTGCTTCAACTAATGTACCTATGGCACGACGCCTTCTGGGATCCCCATCCGGTTTTGGATATACGTCCTAGGCGTCTTTTTTCACTTGACCTACTTTGATGTATAAAATCCACGGCATTGCCTCAGGTGCTGTGAATGTTTCTCCTAACTTCCCGCCGGGATCAAGCTCTGTAAATTGAGTTGCTACCAGAGATGTACAGCCCCTTTTTTTTGTTAATCCAGATTTTTGGGAATAACACTTGGAACCGAATAAACTTTAGAAATACCAGTTTTCAGGTGCCTGCATTATTTGACACTGCTGCACCTGTGGTTCCTAACAGTTGATGAGGTAGGCAATTCCCTGAAGGACCTGAAGCCTGCAGGTGTGCAGTTGAAATTATATCATTGCGTCAATTTGTTTGGAACCTGTATTCAGCTAGTGTTGAGGCAGATATTGGGATTTCTTTTATCTGTGAATACTGGTTTTCTGATTTGAACAGTGTATCCCAGCACCCAGCCTACGGCTTCTGGCAAGACAAACTCAAAAGCGATTCAGTGCAGATCCAGGAGCGTTCTCTACATCCTCGGCCTCGAACCTCAAAACCGCTGTCAAAGCCTCAAAAGGTATACAGTAGGGGGTAGATGAAACCCGAGGATGTCACGTCTTAGCCATTATTATTTTGAGAAAATTGTCACCATTAGTCTGCACATATGTTTCTGAGGTGAAATGCACCCCTCCGCTCCAAGTCCAACAACTGAAATTAATGAGGACACGATAAGGTGCCTGACCTGGTCCGGCCACGAAAAAAGCGAAGGACTTCTCTTGTGATGTCATGTGGGCCAGGTGGCTTCCACCAGACCAGGCCCTCACTCTCGACTCCTCTGATCTGTATGAACTATGAAGCCTATTGCGCCCTCACTCTCTTGACTCCTGATCCGTATCTGTATGAAGCCTATCAACCGTCGTTAGTTTTCGAAAGGAGTTATTTGACCATGCATTACAAAGTTCAAATCGAGTCCCTCCATCTTTTGTTGGGCTGCAAATTCCTCAGTTTTGCTTGAACGATCTGTCCACAATGAAGCATGTTATCTACCCCATGGCTTGCATTGGGATACATTGTGAGAGTAAGGCGCATCATCATCAGCTGGGACGCTGGGTGATGAATGCTTGGGTGATCTCCTTTCCTTTCTGTGTAAAACAATGTGTAATACACTAGTCTTTGGTCCACGCTCTGGATGGTTGTGCAGTGAGGCGTGGCACGGGAGACTGGAGTACTGGACTGGCGGTGGCAGAGCGACTGAATAGCAGGATCTTGGTGTAACTTACTATTAAAGTAAATCCAGTAGACTGTCAAGGTTGGGATCTCGACAGGTAGACAGGTAGTAACCTGGCAGATTCGCCTATCAGGCACACGCGTCAACGAGCACTGGTAGATGGACCCCGTCCGATCCTGCGATTCCTGGTCCATCTGCTGACTGATAGGAGCGCTAGCAATTTGCCGTCAAACCTGCAGGATCTCCCGTGCTCCTCCACGTTAAAAAAAAGAAGAAGAAGGCAAATTCCGCTTATCAATGGCTCAAGTAACTAGATTAATATAAAACAGTGTCAACAGTTATATCTTCTTGTAAGTTTGTTATAAAAACATATTTCATGATTCATCTAATAATTTAGTTTTTTATACTCGCCTGAATGACCTATGGCTTGAGGACTTATTTAGTGATTACGTCACGCGTTCAATTCGTATGGAAATCAAACTATATTATTTGTCTAGACGTGTGTTGCTTTTAAAGTTTTATTAATGATCGTGTCACGCGTTTCAGTTCGTTTCTAGATCGACTCAGCAATATGTATAAACACTTAACTCGTACGAGTATGGGAGTCAGGGAGAGAGCGACGGGCTATGGAAACACTTCGTATTCTGAGCGTCTGTTTAGATCACCTAGAACTAAAGTTCAAGTAGACTAAAGTTTAGATGACTAAAGTTTAGCTAGAACTAAAGTTCAAGTAGACTAAAGTTTAGATGACTAAAGTTTAGCTCGGTGCTATTTAGATACATGCACTAAAAGTAACTTTTCTGAATAAATATTCATGTGCACCTTTTATCTATATTAGTTCATGTTTGCTAACAGATGGACCAATTGCTAGTCGGGTTAAAACTAAAACGTAGTCACTTTTGGTCCATCTGTTTGGATACCTAAGATTAAAGTTTAGTCCATGGTATCTAAATAGTCTCTAATTTTATTTTTCGCACTCATGATTGGAGATGTAATTGAAAGGATCAAGATGTCCAAGAGAGGGTGAATTGGACTAATTCTAAATTCTTTGCAATAATTAAATCCTACATTTAGCCCACTTCACCCCTTATGTCTAGAATGTGATTCTATTGTTCTACCGCATAAAAGTTTTGCACCCTAAGTTCCAATCCTACTCTAGCATGGCAATTCTAGGAATGTAAAGACATAAAATAAATTGCTTAAATATAAATGCTTAAAGTAAAGAGAGGAAAAGAAACGCGGCGATGTTTTGTCGAGGTATCGGAGAGTCGCCACTCCCCACTAGTCCTCGTTGGAGCACCCACGCAAGGGTGTAGCTCCCCCTTGATCCGTGCAAGGATCAAGTGCTCTCTACGAGCTGATTCTTCGATACTCCGTCACGGTGAATCGCCCACAACCGCTCACAACTTGAGTTGGGTCATCCACAAGCTCCGTCGGATGATCACCAAACTCTCAATCACCATCGAGCCATCTAGGTGATGGCGATCACCAAGAGTAACAAGCACAAACTCTCACTTGACCACGACAAATCTAATGAGAAGGGTGGATGCACACTTACTACTCTCCTTACACTAATGAGGATCTTAATCTTGGATTCTCAAATCTCAATCACCTCACTAGACTCTTTCTCTCCTTTGCACTCTCAAGAGTGTTTCTCAGATGAATAAATAGGCAAGAGACTTCCCTTGGACGAGAGAAGTATTTATACCCCCTCATTCAAAACATAACATTTGAAGGCTGAGTCATCACTCTGCGAGGTGATCGGACGCTCCGGTCAGTTATCCCCGCCACTGTGTCCGAAAGAGCCGTTAAGTTCTGACCGGACTCTAACCTGCGTTCGGTCAACATTGACCGGACGCGTTCGGTCAAGAAAAATACTCTTTGGAACCTTACTGATGTTGACCAGACGCTGGCACCCAGAGTCCGGTCACTTCGCTGTTCAGCGTCCAGTCAGTTATCGGATCCTAGCCAGCGTCCGGTCAAGAAAATCCCTCTCTAAAACATCTCTGGAGTTGACCGGACGTAAGCACCCAGCGTCCGATCATTTTTCACTCAGCGTCCGGTCGCAACCAGACGACTTCAGTTGATCAAATGAACTGACCGGACTTACCCTCCAGTGTCCGGTCACAACCAGATCTGGTCAGTCATTTGACCATCCATTCACTTACAACTCGAAATCCTACGTGAATAAAGTTTACTCCAATTGATCTTAGGGCTACTCCTGAGCTATCTAGTGCTAGATTTGACAAGTGTGCACCACACCTAACCCACTAGACTCACCTAGGTCAAGCTACTAGCCCATATCCCTCTTAATAGTACGGCCAAAGGAAAAACAAAGTCCTAAACTACTCTAAGTGTCTCTTCAACACCAAACGACACTTAGAACTAGTCTATCATTAACCTTGTCGTCCATCCTTTAAATATCGAAACGATTTTCATCGACAGGGGCATAACAACCATGATTGCCCAATCAATTATCATTACCATGACCTAACTAAAATTGCCTCTGTAAAACACACGTTAGTCATAGTAATCCCGTATCGTCATTAATCACGGAAACCCAACTAGGGACCTAGATGCTTTCAGTTACTCTAACTTGTATAGGCACGAGAGATGCCCTGTTCGCTTCGCTAAAAAGAGCTGAAAAGTATTGTTCGTTGATTTATTGTGAGAGGAAAATATTGTCCCTTCGCTGAAAAATGATGGCTCATAAGACAAGATCCCGCCAGACGGTTGTGAGCGATGAAGAGAAAACTTTTCACTCTTCAATATTAACTTTTCACTCTTTTTGTTCGATTTTCATTAGGCTTGGTCCACCTTAAATCAAATAATTTCTAAGGGTCATAATAATTTTTAGGGCATTAAAAGATTAATTTAGATATGAAGTTGACTTAACTTAAGTAGGCTGCTATTATGAGTTCGTGTCAATACAAAGAATGTGTGAAATTAAAATTTTTGACTCGTCTAAAAATGTATGATACTAGTAATTCAAGTCGTTTTGTACAAGTCTTGGGTCAAACATTGAGAATATAAATCATGAATAATTTTTAAGTTGTTGAGTTTGGAAATACGAAAACCATATGAATAGATTTGTCTTGAAAAATACTTTCATAAAAATATATATATATCACTTTTCAATAAATATTTTTATAAAACTGAGAAGTCAAAGTTATGCTTTCGAGACCGTGTCGCTATCCAAAACGACTTGAATTAACAATATGGAAGGATTAATTTTTTTACTCATCGAAAGATGATCGGGCGCTCTTCGACACATGGTTCGAGTACTCGGCCTCGGGTGCCCCTGCCCATTGCGTCGGCCACAACTAGCCCTGCCTCCATCTACAACTACTCCCTCTGTTCCTGAATAAATAGATTACTGGAGTTGTCTTAAGTCAAACTTTTTAAACTTCGACCTAACTTTTAGAACAAAACGTTAAGATTTATGGTATCAAATTAGTATAATTAGATTTACCATAAAATACATTTTTATAAGGTACTCATTTTATATCATAGATGTTGTTACTCTTTTCTATAGAGATGGTTAAACTTAAAAAGAAGTTTGACTAGCACTAGGAATTGATATACTCCCTCCGTTCCAAATTATAAGTCACTTTGATTTTTTTGGTTCATCCATTTTATCATGTATATAGACATGTTATTATATATAAATGTATAGTAAAATAGATATATCGAAAAAGTCAAAACGACTTCTAATTTAGAAACGGATGGAGATTTTGAGATGGAGGAAGTACCCATCTACCATCCACATCCACATCCACATCCTCCCAATTTTGACCCAAAAACGCCACCACACCGTCGCACGCGCGATCCGACAAGGCCATGACGCCAGCTGGTGCGTGTCAGCGTGTGCGCACGGGAGAGGGCGGTGGTGGATTTCCAATTCCAAATCTCCCATCCCGAGCCGTGCCCTCGCTTTCTCCGAAAAGAGGCAGCGCCCCTCTCACTTTCTACATCTTCACTTCACTTGGCCTACCAGCTGAGTTTCCCTCTCTCGATCTCTCCCCTCTCTCCAGTCTCCACTACACTCCGAATCCCCACTCCGCCTGCCCTGCCCTGCGCCGCGCCGCGCTGCGCCGAGGGGACCGCCACCACCGAAACCCTAGAGCAAGCAGCGATGCACAGTCCGGTCCCGCTCCTCGTCCTGCTCCTCTGCACGGCCGCGGCGGCCTCCAACGGCTCCCAGTCCCAGGTACGTCACGTCACGTCAGCCGCCAGCGTCTTCTCCTCCCCTATCCTCACTTTGCCGCCTCGATCCCCTGCTGCAATTCCGGCTCACATTGCGTCACGCCGCGCGCAGTCGCAGGCACCGGGGGCGGCGCGGCGGGGGATGATGGTGCCGGTGGCCCCCGCGGAGTCGGAGCTCGGCGCCATGGCGCTCGCCCTCAACGACACGCGGCGCCGGCTCGGGGGCAGCTTCCAGCTCTGCGCGCCCTGCACCTGCTGCCGCGGGGCCAGCGGCGCCTGCGTCCTCGCGCCCTGCTGCTACTCCATCAACTGCAACATCCCCAACCGCCCCTTCGGGTACTGCTCCTTCACGCCCAAGTCCTGCGAGTGCAGCGGATGCAACCTGTGAGCTCCGCGGCGGCAGCGGGATTCATTCAATTTCAATTGAATTGGTCACAGCAAGAGTGAGTGTGTGAGAGAGTGGGGTAGTAACGAATCTGTATAAATTCCCCACCTGCTTAGTTAAGTGGCGATTGCTATTACTTCTAGCTAGTACTTACTGCTACGTGGTGTAGCTGCTACATTCGATTTGGTTGAGAAAAAAAAAAGAAAGGGGGCTGGGTTGATCTAGAAGTCACTACTCTGGGGTTTTGTTTTTATGTCGCCACACATTGGATGTCTGATTAGGATGCTACTTGTTCATAGTGGTTTGTTGATAGCTGGAATAAATATATTTGTTCAGGCGCATGGATTTAGAGCCTTTTTAGTGGATGCCATCTGGTCCATCCTGATCGTGCCCTGGAATGTGATAGCTCGTTCGTCATCATGTCAACCCTTTTCTGATGCTGACTGGATTGGCCAAAACCTTATCAGCACATGGATTGTACTCGTACCTGTTCCTTCTTCGCTCTTTTCTGCCATGACACGATATTTGACAGATCATATGTTCTGACGATTCATACTTCCGGTCCCAAAAAGAATGTGATTCTTGGTTTTCAATTAGTCGAACAGTTTTAGGTTTAACTAAATCTATAACAAAATACTACTAATATTTATGATATTGAATAAGTATTATTAAGTTAACCATGAAGTATATTTTCTTCTTTTTTTTGAACGCAAATCATGAGTATATTTTCATCGTAAACCTATTTCGAGGCACAAATATTAATAATATTTTCTGTGCTAATATAGCTCGTGCATAAAAAATCATGTTCTTTTCTCTGCTTTACCAATTTTGAAATATATGGGATATTTTAAACATCAATAATACAAGCAGATTAAATACAATTAGCGTGCTTTATGTCTGACCAGTTCACATTTATTCTGCTACTACCCAGCTTCAAAGATAATTTGCTTGCCAATTTATTACAAAGAAGCTGCATTACGCCCTGTGAATTTCAAATTTATCATAAGTTTAGTCATGAATTTTTGTTTTGCTGGTGAAGCTTACTTATTTCTGTAACTTACATCTTGACTCCTGATGATGAAATGCACACGCGCTGCTTCAGAGGATATCTAATTGCCGACGTAGCAGAGTGAACACAAACTTTCATCACATGCCCCTGATTCAAAGTTGTCGGGACCAATACTAGGGTACCCGAAGAGGAGGAGCTAATAACCATCAACATTGATTCATCCGAGCAGTTAAGAGTGCGACTACAACTCCAACCGACCCCAGTGCATGAAGCTCAGCCCGCCCGCCCGACCTCTAAGGGTGGGCTCGCTCCTTGACCTCTGAAGTGGCTCGCCTCACCCCACCCTCGAGGGGTGGCTCGCCTCGCCTGAGCCTCTGGGGTGGGCTTCGCTTCGCTCGACCTTTGGGGGCTGGCTCCGCCTCGCCCGACACCGAGGCCGCGGGCTCCGCCTCGCCCAACCTCTGAGGGCCGGCTCCGGGCTCCGTCTCGCCCGACCTCGAAGGGTTGGTTCCGCCTCGCCCGACCTCTGAGGCTGTGGGCTCTGCCTCGCCCGACCTCTGAGGGCTGGTTCCGCCTTGCCGACCTCTTGGGGAGGACTCTGCCTCGCCCGATCCTTGGGTCTACACCTCGCCTCGCCCGGCCTCTGGGGGAGGACTCCGCCTAGCCCGACCCCGAGGCCGCGCGCTCGCCTCGCCCAACCCTTGGGTCTGCGCTCCGTCTCGCTCGACCCTTGGGTCTTCGCTCCGCCTCGCCCGGCCTCTGGGGGCTGGCTCAAAGTTGTCGGGGACCAATACTAGGGTACCCGAAAAGGAGCTAATAACCATCAACATTGATTCATCCGAGCAGTCAAGAGCTCGACTACAGCTCCAACCGACCCCCAGGTGCGCAAGCTCCGCGTCGCCCGGCTTCTAAGGGCGGGCTCCGCCGCCCAGACCTCGAGGTGGCTCGCTCTCACCCCGACCTCTGGGGGGGGGGCCGCTCCGCCGACCCTCTGGGGGGTGGCTCGCCTCGCGACGAATCCGAGGCCACGGGCTCGCCTCGCCTGAGACCCTCAAGGGTTGGCTCAGTCTCGCCTGACACCGAGGGTTTGGACTCGCCCGCCTGACCTCTAAGGGTTGGCTTTGCCTTGCCCAGGCCTTGGGTTTGGACTCGCCACGCCTGGAGCCCTTGGGTCTGGCTCGCCTCGCCCCGACCTCGAGGTCTGGGCCGCCTCGCCTGGCCTCGAGGGCCGGGTTCGCCTCGCCCGGCCTCAGGGGAGGACTCGCCCGCCCTTGAGCCCTTGTCTCTGCGCTCTGTCTCGCTTGACCCTTGGGTCTACGCTCCGCCTCGCCCGGCCTCTGGGGGAGGACTCCGTCTCGCCCGACCCCGAGGCCGCGGGCTCCCCCTCGCCCGACCCTTGGGTCTACACTTCGCCTCGCCCGGCCTCTGGGGTAGGACTCCGCCTCGCCCAACCCCGAGGCCACGGGCTCCGCCTCTCCCGACGGAGACCCATACCGCCGCCAACCACTCCAGGTCCTAACGAATGGGTCCTGGGTCAAAGCTCTGACACCAGGGAGGTGACCAGCACGCCCCGATGTAACCCATGGCCGTGATGGGCCATACCTAGGGATTCACATCAGGAGCAGCGTCGGGCGTACCAGTGTTGTTCTGCCTAACCCTCGTACGAGCACTGACAGGCGCGTCAGTTCACCACGACGTCCATCAGGGCGGAGTGGAGCACTACTACCGAGAGGCGACGCCTGCGCATGGCGCTAGTGATGGATAGTGCCACGACATGGAACTATCACTGTTGACGTCTACAGGGTCGGCGGGACCCGCGTGAAGGAAAAGAAGAACCCGGTGATCCTAGAGGACTTCTTCTCGTTCTCCTTTTTTCCTTGAAAGCAGGGCATCCCATGAGGACAACTCAACTGAGATCGAACCAACGATTGCAACACATCGCATCGAACCATCGGACTCGAATCCGATCGATCCACCAAACCACGAACACGCAGCCAAGCAGCGATCGAGCTCTCGGCACCCATTCGTTCCTTCCATTAGAGACTTGG
Source organism: Miscanthus lutarioriparius (assembly GCA_904845875.1). Lineage (NCBI taxonomy): Eukaryota > Viridiplantae > Streptophyta > Magnoliopsida > Poales > Poaceae > Miscanthus > Miscanthus lutarioriparius. The sequence continues at coordinate 8,945,584 of CAJGYO010000005.1, forward strand.
GACATGTCCCTCTCTCGACCGTTTGTAACCCCTACTATGAACTTTCAGTGCTAGTAACACGAGCAACAGCAACGAACTGGACGTAGGGACATTCTGCCCGAACTAGTATAAACCTCGTGTCCTCTTGGCACACCATCCGAGCCAGACGCGCAATATTAGAAATTTACTTGTCGGTGGCAACTTGAAACATCGACAGTTGGCGCGCCAGGTAGGGGCCTTTTGCATGTCTCGACATCCACACCAGGCCTCGGATGGTTAATCGCAACGTCAGCCGGGTCCCAGGCGCGCACGTGTGCCTCGTGGATCTGGACTTCATCGTCACGATGGAGGGAGAGCTGGTGCAGGCTCCCGCCGCCGTCCAACCTCTCCACTCCGCCGGCCTCGACGCGATCGTCGAGGCGTTGGAGGAGCTACAGCTGCACGCACCGAGGGCCCGTTCCCCCGGGAGCGACCAGCCCCCCGGCTTCGACTACGGGAGGTTAGAGCGCTAGCTCGGCGCCTTCCTAGGACCCCGACCGTTCTGGGAGGACCTACGCCACCTCACCCTTTCGTTCGCCAACGTCATGACGCAGCTCGCCGGAGGAGAGCCGCTCTGTTTGAAATACCTCGTCCTGAGCGCCCCGACAGCGCTCCCGTGCAGGCCGCGTAGCGCGGTTCCGGTGCATGAGCGTCTTGGCCCCTACCGTGACGCACGCGACACCCTCGACGCCCGTAGGCGTAACGCGCCCTCATAACAACCCAACAAGGACGTGTCGGTCCACCAGGAGTAGCAAGGCGACAGACCGCGCACCACGGTTCCGGTGCATGAGCGTCTCGGCCTCCACCGTGACAGACGCGACACCCTCGACGCCCGCAGGCGTACCTACGGTGATGCGATGGAGGGGGCTAGCCGTGGCTACCACCCACATCATGGCGGATGCTACAACAGTGACGAGGACCGAAGCCCAAGCCCTGGCGTGCCTGGACCTCAGGCCTTTGGCCGACGCATCCTCAAGGGCAAGGCGAAGCGGGACGAGGACGCCGGCGAAGGCGCCTCCAACCGTCCAAACAAGAACAAACAGCAACGTGAGGGCTCGCTCGTGGCCACTGACGATCATAAGGGAGGCCGGAAGCCCGCCGAGGGTACCTCGAACCACTTCGAGAGGCTGCTCGAAGGGCCATGCCCGAATCATGCTTCCCCCATCGAGCACCTATACAAGGACTATGGCCTCTTAAAGCGGTTCTTGTCTGGGGGCTTCAACAAGGGAGAGCATATGAAGGAGACCAGCTAGATGAAGTGCGCGACGTCGCCCTCCTTCGTTCGGCCAAGTACCAGCAAGCGTTGCGCCGGTACCACGGCCGTCGAGTGCGGGGTTGGGCCTTCAACGTCGGGGACCTGCTACTCCGCTTCGTCCAGAGCAACAAGAACCGCCACAAGTTCTCTCCGCTGTGGGAGGGACCGCACGTCGTCGCGGGGGTGCTCCGACCAGGCACCTACAAGCTCGAGGCCATCGACGGCGAAGTTTTCATCAATGCCTAGAACATCGAATAGCTACGTCACTTTTACCCTTAATATACGCACACTTTCTCTTATCAGTTTCGTTATCAACTCCCCGATCTTTAGGTGACGCTCGACCCCAGCAACGGCAGGAGGTCGGGCCTCACTCGGGGGGCTAATTAGAGCATATCTATCCGATAGATAGTCTCTACGTCCGACCCTTTCTCATGATTAAGATCCAGAAGCAAAGTTTGCAGAAACAAACGCTGAGTAAAACTAGTCGGACTGCAAGAAACCTATGCCACGGTAGCTACGGCGCCTTTGCTCACCAGCGTGATCAGAGTTTTTTTTTCTGAACCCCGGGCTTTTTGGCCTTAGCCACGAAAAGAGTCGGTACACGTTTAAGAGTCTATCCGCCCGATGAACATTCTCCGTGCTCGACCCCCTCTCACGTTGAGACCTAGAAGCTAGGGATACGAAAACAAACTCTGAGTAAAACTAGTCGGACTGCGAGAAACCTACGCCTCGGCGGCTACGGTGTCTTTGCTCACCAACGTGATCAAAATTTGTTCACCCGCATGCTGAGCTTTATGGCCTTGATGACGGAAAGGGTCAGAGCGCACCAACCTTTTTATATGAAAGGGGGAGAAGGGCTAAAAACTGTTTGGCCATAACGAAATCTAAGAGCTTGTCCATTTATTACAAGTTCGTCCGCCAGCTTATCTGCCTAACTAATTTTTTGGCCGGGATGTTCTCATCCCATATCTCCGTAGGTAAGTCCTATCCCAGCGGGTAACACAAGTCGATCGGATGGCTTGGCCACTGCTGAGAAACGGGTAGGGAGCAGCAGGATGCCCCACGAGGGTTATGCCGACCCCGTCACGAACGACGGACCCGGATTCCGCTCAAACATATCCGGTAAGTGCTCTCTGAACCCGTCATTCATGCCATCGAGGTAAGTCCTGTGCCAGCGGGCCACCCAAATCAATCGAACGATTTGGGCCGCTGCTGAGAGACGGGTCACCCTTACTTTACGCGCATTAATTTCGCTATCGAGCCCCCAACCCCAGCAACGGCAAGGGGTCGGGTTTCGCTCGGGGGCTAGCAAGAGTGTCTATTCGGTAGACATTCTCGATGCCCGACCCTTTTCTCTCGCTAAAACCTAGAGGCAAGGTGTGCGGAAACAAACTCTAAGTAAAACTGGTCGGACCGCTAGAAACCTATGCCCCAGCAGCTACGATGTTTCTGCTCACCAGCGTGATCGAAGTTTTTGTCCCCACACCCCGAGCTTTAGCCTCCGCCTTCCCTAGAAGGATTCGGAGGGACCCACCGGTGGAATCTCCATCGAGGAGAGGCCGGCAGGTCACCCAGGTTGGTCGGACGGCTCGGGCCGCTACCGAGAGACCGGTACGGAGAAGTGGGATGTCTCATGTAGGTTACGCCGGCCCGTCACGAACGTCGGACTCGGATCCCACATGGACATATCCGGTAAGAGCTCTCCCGAACCCATCACTCGAGCCATCGAGGTAACTTTACTGACCCCACTTTTCTTTTCCATTGCATGATCATTCATTCATCCATTCTCATGCATTCATTCATCCATTCATCCATACATTCATACCATACATCCAAGCATTGCATATGCAATTGCTGCATCACAACGCTTCGCGTCGCGTCACGAAGCGGTAGTCGTCTCATTTGATATGAGCGGCGACCGACCGAGGTTCGAAGGCTAGCCCGCTAAGGGCTCGAGGCCACCTCAAGTCAAACAGAGCCAGGGGAGAAAAACCGAGATGAGCCCTAGCGGCCCTTGCCCGACCCCGCTCAGAAGCGGATAGGGACATCTCGACCTTTCTCGTTCGATCCTAACCTCGAGCCAAGCACACAGAATCTCCATCGAGGAGAGGCCAGCGGGCCACCTGAGCCAATCGAACGGCTCGGGCATCTGCTGGGAGGCGGGTTAAGGAGTAGTGGAATGCCACATGAGGGCTATGCCGACCCCATCAGCGAATGATGGACCTGGATTCCACTCGGACGTGCCCGTTAGCGAGCTCACCGAGCGCGACACTCGAGCCATCGAGGCAAGTGCCGTTAGCTCAGCCCCTCCAGTTGCGGAAATCGAGGACGAGGTGATGCTTGAAATCTGGCCGACCCCTACCGACCCCATGGGGGTCGGGGGGTCGAGCCGCTCGACCTGAAGTCGAGAATCCATCAGACCGGGGTTCGAAGGCCGGCCCACGAAGGGCTCGAGGCCGCCTCGCGTCGAATAGAGTCAGGGGAGAAAATGCAGATGAGCCCCAGCAGCCTTCGCCCAACCCGCTTGGAAGCGGATAGGGTCATCTCAATCTTCTCGTTCGATCCTAATCTCGGTCCGAGCCCACAGAATCTCCATCGAAGGGAGGCCATCGGGCCACCTGAGTCGCTCTCCAAAACGGCTCGGGCATCTGTCGGGAGGCGAGTTAAGGAGCAGTGGAATGCCACATAAAGGCCGTCCCGACCCCGTCACGAGCGACGGACCCGGATTCCACTCGAACATGCCCGTCAGCGAGCTCATTGAGCGCGTCACTCGAGCCATCGAGGCAAGTGACGTTAGCTCAACCCCTCCGTTGCGAAAACCACGGACGGGGTAACGATCACAAAGACGAGCCGACCCTCGACCGGACCCCCCACTATGCGTGGGGGCTCAAGGAAAGTTAGACTCGCAAGGAGACCGGATGCGTGGTCGCAGAACGATGGCTCAGAACCTAGGGAGGGGGACTGTGCGAAAACAAGGAACATTTTCTCTTACTAATTGCGCTATCATCTCCTCGATCTTTAGTGACACCCGACCCCAGCAACGGCAAGGGGTCGGATCTCACTCGGGGGCTGATAAGGGTATAAATACACCCTTTCTGAAACAGTCGCCGTGCCCGACCTCTTCCTCACGTTAAACCTAGTGGCAAGGTCTGCGGAAATGAATGACTGAGCAAGGCTGGTCGGAATGCAAGAAACCTACACCCCAATGGCTACGACACTCTTGGTTACCAGCGTGATTAGAGTTTTCCTCCTACACCTCGGGCCCTACAGTCTTAACAAATGGAAGGGTCGGAACACATGAACCCCTTTTCACACATAAAAGGGAGGAAAAATAAATTCGATCAAACGAAACAAAATGGTAAGTTTGTTCGGATACTACAGAGGGGTCGAAGCTTGTCCGCTTGTTACATGAATGATTGCCCGACCAATCTGGCTAACTAACCCCTCCGGGGGAGAACTATGCTCTCTATTCTGTCCGCCAGGTCTTGCGAAAGGGGGAGCCACCGCCGTCTGCACCGTCGTCTGCATCTCCTCCAGCTCGTGGGCTTCATAGCCAGGTGCGAAGCCATGGCTCATCGTCTCTAGGTCGATGTTGTCCTCGTAATGAGAATGAGCAATCGTGAAGGATTGATTAACCCTAGCGCGAAGGGCATTCCTCTCGAGCTGGCGCACCCGGGCCGTGATCTCGACGGCACGGGCCACGAGCGAGCTGGTCCCCTCCGACCGCACCACCTCAAGGTCTTCGCATACCACTCCGAGGGCGGCGCTCAGGATATCGAGCTCGTCGCTCTCCACCTGAAGATTCCTCCTCGCCTCGGCGAGGTCCACGGCTAGCCTAGCAGAGACGCTCTCGTCCTCCAGCTTCTGGGTCGTCGCGTTTCTGAGCTTGGCCTGGAGGGAACCGACCTTCTGTTGCGTGTCGTCGCACTCTTGGCAGGCCTGGTCACGCTCTCGGAGGGCTTGGTCGCACTCCTCGCTAGTCGCGCCACGCTCCGAGCAAAGCCTCTCCGCAATTTGGAGCAGCTCATCCCGCTCCTTGCGCAGCCGGGCGATCGCCGCGGCATCCAGACTTGCCCTCTTCTCTAGGGCCACGAGCTTCTCCTCGTCCCCTAGTGTAACAACCCGGGTTTTTGGAGAAGCCAAAAATATGAACTTTTTAAACTTTTTCCTGCAATGTGTGAAACAAGTAATTGCTAGGTCAAACACGAGTCCAACTCGCTAACAAGACGCTGCATACATGTAGATGGTTTGTAGGTGATTGCCAGAGTTTTTAAGTTGTCCTGTGTTTGAGTCTTGATTATTGTTGGAGAGCACAACCCATAGCAACCTCCTTGTGATCCTCGCGGGATTATTTCGAGTCTTCCATTAATCTCTCTTTATAATCCCAAACCCCACTAGAACCCGGACTTGCCATTTATATTTGTGCCGACCATTGGACCGGAGTCCCTAAACCCTAAGACCCGTAGTAGACCCTAGAGACCCTTGGATATTACCCAAGTGGGCCCACACCTAAGCTAATTAAGTTTAGCATACAAGCACTTGATTTGGGGAATTAATCAAACAATATTTGAAATAGAAGAGAGTAAAGGAAAACAGGGAAGCCAAATCGGCCCAACCAGCTCAAGCAGCTCGGCCTGCTCGCGCCTGACCGGTCCAGCCCGCTCGCGCCCACCTCGCCATGGCCTGGCCCAGCTAGCAACGCGGCCTAGCTCGCCACTCCTCCCCTAGCACTTGGCTTGCCGCCTTTGGCTCAACAGACCATGCCATTGCCAGACAAACTTAGTGGCCGAGGCCCACCAGCCCCGCCTGTGGCGCCCATATCACCACTGCAGGCGTCGACGCCCTCCAACCCTAGGCGACGCGCCCTGGCTCCAGCCGCCGCCCGTCGCTCGGCTTCGCCTCACAAGACCCAAGACGACGAAGCTCGCGACCCCACGCGCCTCACCTACCCCGCTCCTCGATGCGTGCCGCGTGTCTCTGCCCGTGCACGGACGTCGAGGATGGACGGAGCCCCTAGGAACCCTAGCCGCACGCGCTACTAATACCCCCCGACGCCGCCCGCTCTGGAGCTTCCCCTCTGTAGCCGCCGCCGCTCCATGCCTCTCCCTCCCTTCTTGCTCGCCTTCGCCTTGTTGCCTGCAGCACCACGCCGGTCGACCATCATTGGCCGTGGCCTCCATCGCCTCCGCCAGTAGCCTTTTTGCGTTTCGCCACTCCTCCAAGCCACCGTCGTCCTCGCCAGGCGTCACCGCTGACGCCGCCACGGGAGCCACCTCGCCCGGCCGAAGCCACCACCAGTCGCGCGCGCCACGACACGAAGCCAACTCGGTGCCAGCTGCACCACCGAGCCGGTCCATGACCACACCGCCACGGCGATCTGCATTCGGGACCAAACCACGAGGTCACGACGCCACTCCGTTCGAGCCCTCGGTGCTACGACCAGGCGACGACCATGCACCAACGACTCCACGGCCACGCGCGGGGACATCACCGCCTCTGACCGCCCCGCTTACACCGAGCCCGTCCTGCACGGGAACATCACCGCCCCTGCTCCAGGCCCGTGACCGTGACGACCTAAGCGCCCTGCCTTGCCCCGACCCTATCTCGGCCTTCGACGCCGGCTTGACCCCGGAGCACTCCTGGAACCCGCAGCGCCTCGCCACGCCGGCAGCCACGACCACCTCACCCCGAGCCTGCAGAGCTGCCATGCCATGCCAAGCCGCCACCATGTCTCGCGCACACACACGGCCGCTGCGTGGCGAGCCACCCACCAGCGCCGTTTCGTTCAGCCGATGATTCCCCATGTGTCCGCCTTCGTGCGTGGATTTTCAGTAGGGACCTCGTCAGTTGCCGTCTTCTAGCCCACCGGATCCAAGTCTGCCCTGCCACAGCCGTACCGGCCACCTCGTGTCGCGAGGATGCGTCGTCGAGCTTCACCGCGAACCCTTAGCGCCCTATGTCCGTGCCTCCGAGCCACCAAGTCGCCTGGGCGTCATTTCGCCCGGCATGGGACTCGTCGGAAGCGAGAGGAGAATGGGGAAAGAGAGAAGAGAAGAAGACGGCGGACTTGGTTCGCCGTGGACCGAAGAGAGAGAGAAGGATGTGCACTGGTCCACCACAAAGCTGTCCCTGCGGTTTATGGACTGCGCATTGCTTTGGTCCACCATGAGCCGCCACGGTGCACCCCACACAGAGACCGGCCCGTATGGAGCCCGAATGCACCACATGGATAGCCTACCTACCCGACAAGTGTCCGGCCGGCCTTACCCAAAATCCAGCCAGACCAGTTCGCCAAGGCCCGGTCGGGACCCAAATCGGTTGACCGTTGACCGGTCAACGTTGATCGTTGATCGGGACCCACATGTCGGCCGACACGAGTCTTTGGACCCACTGTCGGGTTGGTGGCATCATGTCGACATCATAATGACGTCATGCGGGTTCCACTGTCGGTGGCCCAAGATCCCCGGCCCCACACAGCCGGATCGATGATGGCGTTGTAGCCGACGTCATGATGACGTCGTGAAACCCCCCACCGTCACCATCAGATAGGACCAATCCTGCTGGCCGCCACGTGACAAGCCCCGGTTCACCCCATCCTTTTTTTTTTTCGAAATGGATTTAATCTTCGAAAATCATAGAAAATTCATACGACCACGGAAAAATGTGAAATCGGTTCCCACATTTTTCTAAAAACCGAGCCCCACGATGTGGACCAACCCTTAAGTACTTCCGACCCTCGAAATTGAAGAGCCCACTCTTTGCTAAGCGCCTCACACCGTTCGCAAGAAGACACGACGATGCCCCGGAGTATCACCATATGGTTCCAAGCACCCCTCGACCATGATCTATGGCTAAGCTAATGACTCGACGCTCTTAGCCATGCCCGGCCAAGCCGTAGCCAACCCTTGGCCCACCTTAGCCACTGGTAGCGAGCCGTGGCAAGCCACCGTAGCCTTTTTGCCACGTGGCCCTGCGTGCGGAACGCGCGCACCAACAATGCCATGCGAGCCTCGAGCATCATCCGCCGATCGCCCATGACCACGATCACCGCACCGAGAGGAGACGCCCGCACTCACTAGCACGGGACCGGACTTAGCCAAACGGATCCACGGCGTAGGAGATGCCGGAAAGGACTTGTCGCCTGTAAAACCCGTCGTGGCCAAGCCATGCCGCGGCGAAGAGTTATCATGACCTCATCGTGAACCCTGAAGCCGTAATTGGACCACGTAGTATTGATCGCCGCATCATGGACTACATGATTCCCTATTTGGTTGCCCTGACGATTCCATGGAACCCTATGCCCGCGTTTCACCACTGTTCCAGCTACCTCGAGTTACAAGAACATGCCGTCGAAATCTACCAGGACCCACACTAAAGACTTTTTGAAGTAATCACATTACACGACTCACGAACAAAGCCCTGGCATACACCGCATGACCTAGCACCGTGCCGTCGTTGTATTAAGTCCGTTCTCGACATCCCGGCTGCCTCGTTAAACGAGGGCGAGCCGTTGCGAAACCGTGTGATCCCTAGCATCGTATCGATGACAAGTGGAGTCTTTCCGACGTTCCGGTCGCCTTGCCTTGCAAGTGCATGACGTTGAGGAGATATCATGTCACCGTCTACTACGAGTCGTAACCTCTGGACCATGAACCCTAGTCGTATGACTTATCGAGACCATGGAAAGCCCCGTTTATTATCTTCCCGTGTATGCACATCTACCTTGTCGGACCTCAATCTCACGGCCAATCTGTTTATGCCTGTCTTACAGGACCCTTCATCTCCCAGCTATGGAAAGTGCTACTCCACAATCATGTCGAGTCATTGTGTCTTTCGGTCATGTTTGGTTCTTATCGCTGGTTGTTGGTGTTGTTGCCTGTGTGCCGAGCCTTCGAGCCGGCTGAGAGATCGTACCTCGTTTGGATGTTACGATCGCGGGATCCGTCTCGCCATGATCGTGATGCCGAGTGTAACCCGACCCCTCGCTTTTTAGTTGACTTCATAGTACCACGAGTGTTAGCTCCTGCCTTCGGCCCTAGAACATGGTCGTGATGGATTCGATGTCAATACTAACATCGATGCGGATATCACCCGCACGCCTTGAGCCTTCCATGGCCAAGTTCTGTGGGAGATAACCTGGGAGTAAACAATCATGGAACGATGGATGCCAACTCGTGGGCATAAGCTTGTGGTCGCGAGTTCACCTCGCCATGACCATGGAGCTACGCCACTCATTTGCTTTTACTTGCCTCTTCGTGCACAAACCCCGTATGCTTGTACCTTGAATGACCATCGCATTTCTTTGATTTCCGCGGTGACAACCGCACTGCTATGAATTAGAGAGATGTCTTAGTGCCAGTGCACCTAAGTCAGGTACCCTACGAGTGGTTTGCGCACTTGATGTTCGTCGCTTCCTCCCAATGCCCCGTCTTTCGTCGTGGCGCGAGTGTTGGAAGAAGTAGACCTTGTTCCTTGTTGTTCTTGCTCTTGTTGCACCGATAGCCCGCACTGTTCGATCCCGTCTTGCCCGTGACGATCGGAACAAAGACCGTACTATTCCCTTTTGTTAGCGAAGCTATGGTCTATGTCGTACCTCGGACCCGTGCGTGTCGACCCGATCGACCGTCTAAAACCATCTTTCTCGAAGATGTGTCTGGGAACATAACATGGACCTGCCTAGCTAACCTCGCTGCTTTTGCCGTGTTGAACGACTATCTCCTCGGCTCCTGATGTTGATATGTCGTGTGGATCGAGAGGACCCGTCGCTGTCCAACCTCTTTGCGCTACCGCTTCCTACCATAGCGGGTGAGCCAAAGTACATTGGAGCCAAGTCACAATAGTGTTATTCGTTCTTGTATGCTTCTCATGTCCAATTGTGACTTGCGGGATAAGGCTATAAGAGCTGAACCCCGTCGTTCCTCTTCTTGGGGCCCGACTTCCAATCCCCGTCGATTCAATGACACCGGATCGGGAGATCGTGAGCCATGGTGTGCTATGGATAAGCTTTGGCTTAAACCATCTATCCTAAAGCCATACCGGCTTGGCCATGACTTAAACTTGTGCTTAGCAAACTACCATTTGTGATTCTTTGGCTCGAGGAAATCGGACAACCGCCGAGAGGGCTAAGCCGTGTATGTCTTATTGCCTCACTGGTGTTATTGGATTTTCCTACATCTTGTTGTCTTTTCAAGTGTTGAGTGATCTCTTGCCTTGCGTGTTGCTTCGCGGAGTGGCTGACGATCGGACCAAGAGAACGAGGACGATGACAAGGACTGTGGAATGGAGTCAACACAGGAGGAGGTGACTCCGCTAATGGAACACCAACGAACGGGGAATTGAACCACTACTACCTCTACATCGCAGGTGTCATGGCAGCACCCTCTTTTAGAAAATCCTATTAGACATTGCATAAAATCTAGAACTGCTAGCGCTTTATAAATTATTCTTTTGCTAGTACTTTGATGCATACTACTACCTAAGTTATTATTACCCTGATGCAACCCACTCTACCACGTCACCCTGCTTTGCGCATTCGCTTGCTTATATATGCTTACCTGCCTACTTGCTTGCATATTACACCACTATACTTATTATTAACTCCACTTCGCATTATATCGGGGATGTGATGCTGGTGGTGAACCCCCAAGGAATGGTATGGCTATGGGTGCGATCGGTGGTGTGTGAGCGTGCTGCGTGTGTCTTGGGTGCGTGGAGAGTGAGGGTTGTGTCGACCGAGCTGGAATAACGATGAGCCAGGGGCGAGTCTTGCCGTGTGGTGCTACCTGGGCACTTGAATATGGAATACCTATGGCGGGTAAATGGTATTTGGAGGTGCCCCAGGTGTGAACACTGTGATGGGAGGAGCCTGTGGTGGAGGTCTTTGTGGTGGCACGATAAATGGAAACCCCGATGAAGACATTACGGCTTGGTCACTCCTAAGGACTTACTAGTACTCAGATTCACGGAATCCTTTACATCCCACTCGCCCTATATGGTGCGGGACGGTCGGACTACTTGGTAGAGCGATGCCACTCTTGCTAGGCGAACGTGTGCAAGGAGTGCAGGGTGTGCGATTTCCCCACACCCTTCCGAGACTTCAGGAGGCCTTGGGACGGCTCTTGACATCCGGTGGGCCCGGCTCTTTACGACTCACAGATGTCAGCCATCCAGACTAGACTTGGGATGTTCGAGGAGTGAGAGGTAGGGTGGCATCGTTCTAGACTAGCAAGCGATCGAATTACGCCTGGGAGAGCAAGACTCAAGGACGGCTAATCTTGTGGGTATGTAAAACCTCTGCAGAGTGTTTGGTTGATCGATCGATACATATGCCGACTTGTCGGCTATGGACCTTTCCTGGGTTTCGCTTAAACTAGATAGGAGATGAGTCCTTCTATTCTCCCTCCAGGGTTTGGGGTATTTTCCGGTCGTGAGCCTTGGGGGCTGTGGGCCGTTGAGACAAGGCCGAGAGGGAGTTGGCCTGTCGACCTGAGTGTGTGAGATGAGGTAAGGTGTGGTGTGGAGATGGTTTGGGATGGATGGTTGGAGGATGGATATGGATGGATGTGGATGTGTGTGGCTGGGAATGTGTTAAAAACTGGACATTATTATTACATTACTACTGTTACTTACTTCTCATGCTCTAAGGATGCAAACCACAGCCAAATGTTAGGATCGCCAGATCCTCTTGTTTTATCTTTTCCACTAAAGCTCATTGGTGCTGACCATGGCCTGCACACATCTGGCGGTGTGCAGATTCCCTGCTTCTCAGAGATGCTGACTATAGAAGGATTAGGAGGTCTCGTGCATACGCTCAAGTTTGGTTCGGAGATGGAATCTACGCTGCACTACGTCAACTCTGATGATGACCCGTGAAGGAGAAGCCTTCACTCAATAGTCTTCTGCTAGATTAACTCTGTAGTAGGTGTATTCCCCAGTGATGTAATATCTTGTATTCTTGTAATCTTACGATGTATGACTGTGATATCGACTGATATATGATAATATGATGGAATCAACTATTGGTTTCATCATATTATAATTCATTCTGTGGATTTCCCCTTCGCGAAAAATTGAGGATGTTTCACCTAGCTTCAGCTCCCTTTCCTTCTCAACCTCGGCCAGAAGGTCGAGGATCCGCTGGCGGGTCTCGACGTCCTTCTAGAGCAGGTCGTCCCGCTCCTTTCTGACCTTGGTGACCTCCTCGTCGTCCCTCCGTGATCTCGCCGATAGGGCCTCGAACGCCCTCTCGGCCTCGTCAGCATGCCGATGGGCCTCGGCCACCCGCGACCGAAGACTATCCGCCTCCTCGGAACGCCCCACTTCCTCCATGACTCCGGGGCCTCTTCGATCAAGCGTCTGGTGAACTCCGGCTGAGGGGTGGCGGCGTCGTTCTTAAGGTAGAACCACTACGAACGCCACCCCTTGTTAGGCGTTGACATCCGCATCGGTGGGTACTCGCCAACCCGGTTGTTCCGAAGTTGGATGTCGGCGCACCCCTCGGCATGTGCAACTCCTGCCTGCCGCTCTTCTCCCTCTTCTTCTGGAGGGTGATGGCGAAGAAGTACCTCCACAGATTGAAGTGGGGGCTGATCCCCAGGAATCCCTCGCATAGGACAACAAACGCCGCCATGTGCTGGATCCCATTAGGGTTGAGATGCTGCAGCTCGATCTTGTAGTAGTGCAGCAGCCCCTGGAGAAATCTATGGGTAGGGGTCGTGAACCCACGCTCATGGAAGTGGGCGAACGACACTATGTAGCCATCGGGCGGCGATGGCAGATCCTCCTCGCCGGGCAATAGCCACTCCTCAGCCGAGATCCACGCGTGGAGAAGACCGCGATGGACGACGCCTTCTATGCGCTAGCAGGTGATGTCGGAGTGGCACCATAGATCCATTGGAGGTGGGGGTGGACGGATGCAAGCTCGACTGTGACGGGGATGCGGAGGTAGGAAACCTAAGCGATGGATCTAAAAGTGCCTCTACGGCCCGACTGGGTCCAGGAATTCACAGGTCGGCCCATCGATGGGTTTGACAACCGCTCTATGTACCTTTAGGGTGAGAGGTGGAAAGGGATGGGCCCGCTAGCGGCCAATACCTAGGCACACGAACGTCGCGGGCATCCTGGCCCATGATCGAGTCTCGGGCGGTTACGATCCATGCCTTTTTCCATGAAAAGAAAGGCAGAAGGCCCCTCGGGACCGGCCGAACGGACCCAGGAACTATTTGGACTGACCGCCAAGGGTCTAGAGTCGGTCACCAGTTGACCCAAGCTGGATCCCCATAAACGGGATGCTGGGGCCCCACTTAGACTAGCTAGCTAACAACTCACTGAACATCGTGGCTCATAGAGGAAAATCACGGCACGGCTCACCCCCACCGGTCGCGGAAACCATGGACGGGGTGACGATCACAAAGACGAGCCGACCCTCGACCGGACCTGGCTACGCATGGGGGCTCGAGGAAAGTTGGGCCCGCAAGGAGACCAAACGCACGATCGCAGAACGACAGACCCCCGAAGGGGTCAAAATCAGGGAAGGACCTTTTTCGACCCACCAAACCCTCGGCTATACCCCCCGAAGGGTCGGATCTCGACGAAAGGGAATCACCGTCCCCAGATCACGCGCGTGGGCGACAAAAGAAGGCCAAGGCCTTTAGAGTCCTCCCACTCGAAAAAGCATCCGAAGGAGTATTCTACTCCTCCGGAGGCTCGGGGGCTACTGTCGGGGACCAATACTAGGGTACCCGAAGATGAGGAGCTAATAACCATCAACATTGATTCATCCGAGCAGTCAAGAACGCGACTACAACTTCAACCGACCTCCAGGTGCGCAAGCTCCGCGTCGCTCGGCCTCTAAGGGCGGGCTCCGCTTCGCCCGACCCGGAGGGCTGGCTCCGCCTCACCCGACCTCTAGGGGCGGGCTTCGCTTCGCTTCGCCCGACCTCTGGGGGCTGGCTCCGCCTCGCCCGACACCGAGGCCGCGGGCTCCGCCTCGCCCGACCTCTAGGGGCGGGCTCCGTCTCGCTTGACACCGAGGCCACGCGGGCTCTGCCTCGCCCGACCTCTAAGGGCTAGCTTCGCCTTGCCCGACCCTTGGGTTTGGACTCTGCCTCGCCCGGCCTCTGGGGGAGGACTCCGCCTCGCCCGACCATGAGGTCGCGCGCTTCGCCTCGCCCGACCCTCGGGTCTGCGCTCCGCCTCGCTCGGCCTCCGGGGGAGGACTCCGCCTTGCTCGACCCCGAGGCCGCGGGCTCCGCCTCGCCTGACCCTTTGGTCTACACTTCGCCTCGCCTGGCCTCTGGGGTAGGACTCCGCCTCGCCTGACCACGACGCCGCAGGCTCCGCCTCGCCCGACGGAGACCCATACCGTCGCCAACCACTCCAGGTCCTAGCGAATGAGCCTGGGTCAAAGCTCTGACACCAGGGAGGTGACCGGCACGCCCCGATGTAACCCGTGGCTGTGACGGGCCATACCTAGGGATTCATATCAGGAACAACATCCAGGCGTGCAGTGTTGTTGTTCTACCTCGTCTGAGCAGCAGCAGACGCGTCGATTCACCACGACGTCCGTCGGGGCGGAGTGGAAGCGCCGTGGCCGGAGGCGGCGGCGCTGCGCATGGTGCGATGGTGGACCGGGGCCACGACGTGGAGCTGTCCCTGTTAACGTCTATAGGGTCGGCGGGACCTGCGTAAAGGAAAAGAAGAACCCGACGATTCTAGGGGACTTCTTCTCCTTCTTGTTCTCCTTTTTTTCCCTCGACTGTAACCCGTGCTTTCCCTTGACCTATAGAAGGGAAAGCAGGGCGTCCCGTGAGGACAACTCAACTAAGATCGAACCATCGGACTGGAATCCGATCGATCCACCAAACCCCGAACATGCAGCCAAGCAGCGATCGAGCTCTCGGCACCCATTCGTTCCTTCCATCAGAGACTTGGGACATGTCCCTCTCTCGACCGTTTGTAACCCCTACTACGAACTTTCAGTGTAGTAACACGAGCAGCAGCAACGAACTGGACGTAGGGATATTCTGTCGAACCAGTATAAACCTCGTGTCCTCTTAGCACACAATCCGAGCCAGACGTACAATATTAGAAATTTACTTGTCGGTGGCAATTCGAAACACCGACAAAAGTTGACTGAGAAAATTCTATTGTTTGCATCATCTTTAAACCCACCCCCCACCCACCCACCCAAAGAAAAAGCTCTAACGTTAAGCTGGGCTGGGATGCTGTCGTCCTGATATGTTGCCAGAACTCAGAACTCATTTTCCAGATTAATATTTGTGTATTACTGTATTTCCACATTGTAATGTTCCTTTTCCTGAAAACATCAGCGGGATGTTTGAGTTATATAAAGGTAGAAACATGCCAAAAAGAAAAGGTTTAGTGCCTAAGCTGTGCATAAATGATGTTTCTGTCGCATAACAAATGATCAGCTCACATGCAAATCTCGCATGAATAATCAAGTTATAACTTTTCTTCTCAATCTTTGATTGCTGGCCACAGAAGTACTGGAACTTGCATCTTACCGCCCCCCGCTCTTTCTCTCGTTGCCACTCCTGCATGCCATCTCGTTGAGGATACGAAAAGTTCAGCTATAGGCTGATCAGTCATGATTGCCTAATGACTTTCTACATTTACACTACAGCTAAAGCAACAATAAGCTGCAAAAGTTAGCATGATGGACCTCAACTCATTCTCAAATCCTTTGTTTTCCGTTCTGCATGGAGTAAGCCATTCATGTGCATAGGCGTGAGCATGTGCTGTTGCGTAAATTACACACTGATGTTACGGAGACATGTCTCTCTTTTTTTTCTGTAATAATATGCATGTGTTTGTGTGAAAGTGAGACCTACATCTTGAGATGAATGAAGTGACAATTTTTTCCAGAATTGACACCTCTGGTCTCTGGCATCTAATATGAGAAGATACTTCCTCTGATTGTAAATGTAGACCATTTTAAGATTTTAGTTGGCCAAACTTATCTAACCTGCCCTATCGATGTACTCTCTACATTCCAAATTATAAGCCATTCTAAGAATCTTGGAAAGTCAAAGCATCTTAAATTTGACCAAATTTATATGATAAGATAATAGCATTTCTGATGCCAACTAAGTATCATTAGATTCTTCATCAATTATATTTTCATAGTATACCTATTTGATGTTAAAAATTTTTATAATTCTCTCTATAATTTTGGTCAAAATTGAGATGCTTTGACTCTCCAAGACTTAGAATAACTTATAATTTGGAATAGAGGGAGTACAAAAGATTAAATAGATTGTGAACTCACAGTTAACATCACTCTATCGTTGTGAAAAAAATCCTTTCACTAGATATAACTAATATACTATTTAAAATTGTAAGTCCAAAGTGTCATATTGGTGCCACGAACCTCCATTGGTACTTCAATAGCCATGATCGAGGTTGCGACCCACCTTTAGGGATTGTGATAGAAAATTAGTTTATTTTCTACTGATTGAGTTTAATCGGTTTATCCAATAATGCCCTAATGGGATCTAAACCTTTGTGGTTGGTCAGAGTTGCTTGTTTCCTTCTAGGTGTTGTTTCTCAGCACTGATTGAGTTTATTGTCTAGTTGTTACTTTGGTCATGAAGGCTAGTTTTTGGTTGTAAGGTCATGTAAGTTTATTGGATGAGCCTCCTTTGCATTTGAGTCACAGGCAAGTGGGCCTGATCTGTAGAGGGACAAACTGCAAAAGGACCAGTTCCAAGTTCATCGTACTTATTATTACTTAAAAAAAGTTCATTGTATTTGGCTCTCTCTCTTATTCTTAGTGCAATCAAGTGTAGATTTCTAGTGTGTTTGGGAAAAGTATCAGATACCGTGTGAATGTCCTAACAGACTTACATTTTGGTTAGAACTAGAAAGATACCTCATGCGTTACTACACAACTTTCTTATAACTAAAACTGTTGCATAATGAGTTAGACCTACATGTTCCTCCATAAGTTCTTATTAAAATTAGGCAAGATAATGAATGAATCCAATAAAAAGGCTAATAGAATTAGATAAAATTATAAGATGATAGAACAACAAAACAAATAGCAATATATGAATAACTCGTATATTTCTTATACACTACTGAAAATAATAATTGTACTTAATGGAGATGACGTGAATAGCTTACATTAAGAGATTGAAAGTTAGCAGAGTTGACATATAGCATTTAATAGGAGTTGATGTGAATTGTTTACATATGTGAATTGTGTACATGCATGTGTTGCCAGTATATAATATATGGCATGTTCGCTGGTTGGTTTCTGGGCTGATAAGCTCGGCTGATGTTGATTTGTTATAAGAGAAAAACACTATTGGCTGACTAATAAGCTCTGACTGAAATCAACAAGGAACGTGTTGATTATAAGAGCAGGAGTATTCCTTCAATACGTCATCCCTTGCACTCCACCCAATGACACAGCCAAGACTCCGCCAAGACTTAGATTTTATTTGCTCATATAATGGTCTAGATTGATTCAAATTGCCTAGCGAATACATGATACTGTCTGATGGTTCTGTTTGTAGCTCATTGAGAGCCGTCTGTTCAGGATCATGCATGATGGCAAATTGGTACCCTAGGCCTAGGTCCGTTATTGAAGAATAATTTAATTAGAGAAAATATAATCTATCTTTGATGTGTGAGAAACCAGAAACAGAGGATAGGAATTTTTGAAGATCTATAGTTGAACTGTTGGACATGAATTGTTTTACAAAAATTTCTAGTTGAACTGTTGGACATAAATTGTTTTACAAATATAATCTAATCTTTGGAGTAGCTCTAATTTTTGAAGATATCTCAAGGAGTTGACACACAGTTAAACTCAGAAAAACAAATGATACTTATACTTGCAACCAACAGTAGCGGTTAATAAATTTTAATTTCTCCCTGCTCATTCATCTTAGCAACTGAAAGAGATCATCAAGCAAAGCTCTTTAGTAAAACAAACACGAAGACCTCTCCGATATTTCTTGCAATATTTCGCTACGGTTCCCTTACAGATACTCAAAGTAGCACAAAACTTAAAGAGTAAACAAACTAGGCTCCATCGATTTATAATACCTAGAACTAGAAGTTCTTCATCTTTGATATGTAAGTTGACCAATCGATCTCGTACGGGTAATAGCAGTATCGGCTTCTCTTCCCCATGCTCTGGACAGGCTGACATGCACCGCTCTCCAAGTCGATGCGTAGCTGCAGCCTGTTGGGCAACATGACGAACAGAAGCCCGCTCCTTGGGCAGACGACATTCGAATAATTGCAACCCAGGATGCTCCTTGAGAGAATTCCTTAGTTGACACTGAAGAAATGATCCGTTCTTTTTTGGCCTTCAAAAAATTTTCGTTCCCTATTTGACACCGAGTTCAACTTTCGTTCCTTCCGTGACACTCCGTCGCGTTTTCCATCCGGCCACCGTTAACTGCACTGTGAAAAGACGATTTTGCCCCTGTGGGCCCCACCACCCTTCTCCCTCCTCTCCTCCAGGCCGCCGTTAACTGGCTGACATGCACCGCTCCTTGGGCAGACGACAACATCCAGGTGAATCTGCGCATCGATCCATATCTTGTGCTGCATAGTCCACGTCCAGTCTTTCGACCTAGGGCCCGTTCGGTACTCCTCCTCGCACGGCTTCTGAAGTCATTTTATGGCTCCACCAACCAAACGGTCTTAAGCGAGCGGCTCCCGCGGAGGATTCCCGGTTTATGCGCTCTCACATGCCGCTGCGGTCCACTGGAGCCAAAAAATCGAGCTTCCACCGGCTCTTGTGTTAGACCCAGCAGTCACGGTATCTCTTTGCCCCTAAAGTTCACAACAAATTACAGCATCCGCCATCGTCTCCCCAACCAACCTTATCTGCTCGTTCGCAGGCTGAAGCCGCACGGTGTGGAGAGAAGAAGCTCCGTCCTCCCTCCATGGATGCACGACAGCCCGAGAGGCAAGATGGCGAGGGGGTTCTGGAGACCGATAGATCCGAAGGCGCTGAAGATGGATCCATGGATGTCGCTGGCTCGGAAGGAGCGACGGCGGGAGGCTTCCGCGCCCTCCTCACGGAGAGCGCAAGCGACGCCGTGAGGCACCGGCCCCATCGGTGGCCGCACGGGCACGGCCGGGCGGCGCTTTGGCCGAGCGGCGCCCCAGTGGTGGTGGTGCGTGGTGGACGGCGGCGCATGGACGGACCGCCCCGGTTGGCGGCGCGTGGGTGGGCGCGGGCCCATGGCTGGGAGCGCCCCCGATTGGCGGCGCCTGGGCGAGCGCAGGCGCAGGAGGCGGCCTGTGGCCGGGCGCATCAGCAGGAGGCGGCATGTGGCCTAGCGCGCCCGCAGGCAGCGGCGCGACCCCAAGAGGCGGTGAACAAACCAGCCTGCGCCCTTCGTGTGCAGGTGCGTTGATCGATGTTCGTGGCAGTGGGAGCTGGGATTGGCCGGGTTTTTATGCATCAGGTGCCGCAGCTTTTGGGCCGGATTGGAGGGCAACCAAAGATCCTGGGGGTGTTCGTGGGGAGATTGGCGGCTCATCATCTGCTCAGGGTTGTGGTGCCTCTGCTCGGCGACGAGATGCTAGAAGTAGCCACGCACAGAGGCCGCCAATTCCCGCTACCCTGCATCTGACACCGTTGATCTCACTGATTCAAGGTATACACTTGCATCGTATAGTAGTAGTCGTATTCCTTTTGTAGAGATCATTTATGCATGTTTAGTAGTAGTCATATTCTGGAACTTTGAGATTTGCTTGATGAAAATATTTGCATAGTCGTTATACGTAGCTTGCCACCATCTTATGAACATGAATTTGCACACAACAGCGAGGCCATTTGGGATGATGAGAATACTAGTATATTGTGTGACATTTTTGCCGATGAAGTTTAGAAAGGGAACCGTGCAAACACTCATTTGAGTATGACCGGCTATAAGAATGTAATTCAAAGGTTCAAAGAACGGATTGGGCTTGAGTACAGTAGAAGGCAATTCAAAAATAAATGGGATAAATTGAAAGGTGAATATGATGTTTGGAAGAAGCTTACCAACAAGCAGACAGGCATTGGATGGGATGCAGGGAGAAAGAATATTGACATGCTAGAGAGTTGGTGGAAGCAGACATCAAAAGTAAGCATCATCACTAGGGTTGTAATTTTTTGTTTTTGGAATTCACCCAATAATTATTTTCTTTTTGGGATTCAGGAAATCAAGGGATGCATGCGGTTCAGGCACAGAGGCCTCCAGAATGAAGACAAGTTGGAAATTATGTTTGAAGATCTTTGTAACACTGGTGATGATGCATGGTGTGCCTCTAGTGGTGTACCACCTTCCCAAGTGAGCCCGTCATGTGACAATTCGCCCATCAATGTTGATGAAGAAGGTGAAGACAACATCGATGATGAGAGTGAACCAGAGGCGGTGACACTAACTAGTGCGCCAGGAAAGAGAAGCGGAAGGACAGTTACCAACAAAGGAAAGAAACCTAAGACAAGTACAGGTCATTGGTTCCAAGAACAGATGGGTAAAATTGTTGAGATGAATGAGAGGACAACTGTTTCTTGTGAGTCTATTGTAAGGAGGGAGGAACAACCTGGATGTTCCATACAGGATGTCATGGCCTTAGTTGAGGAGTGTGGTGCTGCTCCAAGAACAGATGAGCATTTCATTGCTACCGTACTTTTTACCAAGAAGGCAGAGATAGAGATGTTCATGACTTTGCGGACTCACGAGGATAGGTTTGATTGGTTGTGGAGGAAACATGAGTGGATGACTAGAAATGATGTACCCAAGTAGAGCATAGCGTTCCATTTATGTTGCATGACCATGTATCATTCTATTTAGATTTTAGACTAAATTGTGATGTTTTATTTGTTTCGTACAATTGTAATGATTTGAATAATAAGACCATGTTTTATTTGTGCATGTTTCGGCTTATATTCATTAGTGTCTTTTTTATTTGTGTGTACAGATCTGGTTCTAACATGGATGACAGTGGTTCTGATGATTATGAGTGGATTTCAAAAGCTATGGTATTGTTGCGTTCCAATCAAAATAATCTATTTGCTAGCACCCTTGTTGCTTCCATGTACTACATGCCTTATGTTGACAAAAATGAAGCTAGAACTCCCGCACAGTCTGGATTTGCATGGACTATGGAGATGTTGAACACTCCAGGTGCCAGCGAAAAAATGTTCAGAATGAGTGCAACATTGTTCTATCAGCTGCATGACTTGTTAGTGAGTAAATATGGTCTCCAATCATCTCTTCACATGAATTTCATAGAATCACTTGCTATGTTTCTTGTAGTTTGTGGGCATGGTATGTCCAATAGTGCTCTACATGGTATATTCAAGCATTCTGGAGAGACAATTAGTCGAAAATTTGAGGATGTGTTGGTTTGTTTGGTGTCCATGTGTGAGCACTACATCAGGCCGATCGATCCTAATTTCTCAACCACTCACTCTAGGATCAGTAATGATCGAAGGATGATGCCACATTTTAAAGATTGCATTGGAGCACTAGATGGTACTCATCATCTCAGCAACACCTCCTCCGAATGACCTTATTAGATACATTGGTCGAAGTGGCAAACCGACACAAAATGTTCTTGCTATTGTTGATTTTGACATGCGGTTCACATATGCATTTATTGGGCAGCCAGGGTCGATGCATGACATTAATGTGCTATTTCATGCACTTAAGAATGATCATGACAAATTTCCACACCCTCCCAAAGGTATGCATGGATGGATCTTATTTTTTCATACTGTTTTCAAATTATTTTACATTTACGTGCACCTCGTAATATCTTCAAATTTCCACATTTGTACTGAGGGAAATATTATCATGTTGATGCCGGATACCCAAATAGACCTGGATACTTAGCACCATATAAGGGTCAAAGGTATCATGTGCCAGAATGGAGGAGGAGTCCTGCTCCAAGTGGTGAGCAAGAATTGTTTAACAATTTGCATTCAAGTATTCGAAATGTGGTGGAGCGCTCATTTGGTGTGTGGAAAATGAAGTGGAGAATCCTTCTCAAAATGCCAAGTTACCCAATAGAGAAGCAAAAGATGATTGTTGCTGCAACCATGTGTCTATATAACTTCATTCGTGAGAACAATGCGCAAGACAAACATTTTAGTACATGTGACCGTAATCCTGATTACGTGCCCACTATACCTTCACGCTATAGCAAGCATGTTCCTACTAGAAATATTGGTGATACATCAACTTCAGAATCTAGTGACCGGAACATGGATAAATTTCGAGATGACCTTGCAAGGGCAATCTACCTATCTAGATCTACATGAGCATGTGTTTGGTTGTACCAAGAATTGTGGTGTACATATGTGTACTTTTGTTAACATGCGTGTAATAGTTGGGCCATGACTTTGCAATATAAACAAGCCACTAATTATTTATTGCTTGTCAATAATTTGTATTTTTTTAATTTTGAAAACACTAAAATATAAATACATCTGCAAGCATATAACAGACACGAGGAGCTGTTCAGCCAGGGACATTTTGGACATTGTCCCTATCTTAGCCATTCATAATAGACATGAGCTGTTCAGCCAAACGGTTTTCCAAAACAGCTCCAGCTCCACCAGAGAATTTGCTCCAGCACATGATCCAAAGTCAGAGCTGTTTTTAGAGGAACCGGAGCCCGACCAAACGGGTCCCTACTTTCGACCTACAGAGAATGATTAAGCGTGCTATGTTCCCTGTGGGACAGAGTGGCTGTAGCATCGACTCCATGTGCACGGGGAATCAACAGAACCTGGAGACAGATACTCGACAGGAGACCGTGTCGATGAATGCGTAGTTGGATTCGTTGCTCAGGTTTGACTCCGGATGTCTCGTGTTTGATGTGTTTTCGTTCTTGATACAGGCTGCCTGCCTACAAAGCGACAACTGACAAGGGACATGGTTCAGGTTCATGAACGAAGCCTCTGATTCGATCCACCGCGAGTCCGCGAGTAGGTTATCCTCGTTTGCGCCAAAAGCCTTCTTCGGCCCGCCCAAATGCTGAGATTTCTTTCCTATTTTCTGAGTTTTTCGGCATCAAATATGGAGTGCGGAAATTTTATAGGAATCATACATAAATTTTATAGTAATCAGTTTACTTTTTTATAGCAAAGATATAAGCAACAGGAAAGTGGGACACAAGAATTTTCACAGGGATCATACACTAATTTTAAAGGAACCAGTTTATTTTTATAGAAAAAGCGCTTGAAACATCGAGACGTCATACTGGGATTTCAGCCCCGAATTTGGCAGGTAAAGTTTCAGCTGCGCAAATCCTGTAGATCATGCAATAGACCACTAGTCACTACTCTACTCAAAGCAGAGGCGTTGCAAAACCGATGGTACAGTGCAGGTGCCTGATCATGACAGAATCCCAAATTTCTTCAACCAGAAAAATTTGGGGGAGAAAATGACCTTAATGCTACGTGTACAAGAAATGCTGATCTTGTTAAGAAGCCCAGAGGAGGCAGAGCCGTTTTGGACGGCAAAGCCACGGAAACGTGGCTTCTCCCAGCTTGTCACAAACTTGGCACAAATTATAATAAAACTGCCATTCAAGACGCAAACGTTTCTCAAAACAGCTTTAGCTCCACAAGAGAGCCATCGCTGGAGCCTTATATATTGAGATAAGAGGAGCTAGAGCATTACCAAATTGGCCCTTCCTCAAGTACTGAACTACATACAATACAGGAAAGGACCACAATGAACTCTGCCACATCATTCAGCATAAAGCTATTTACATTGCTATATTGTCTGACACGCAGCCAACACTGTTGCAGTATCTGCTTCAAGTGGTCAAGTGAAAAAGAAAAAACTCACTTGGTAGCCAACTCTCAACCTATTTCCTGGTCTAATTCAGGATGACACACATGGTACATAAGACACAGTCACCATGCCTATGGATGAATAGAAAATTACCAAAAAAACATATTAAAAATGTTTAGTTGAAAATTGTAAGCTGAACACTAGAGTCTGTAGCAGTTCTTATCCAATCTACACACCAAGATAACAGCCCTTGTCACAGCAACAACAACATAGCCTTTCAGTCCCAAGCAAGTCGCCCTTTTTAGCCTACCCCAACTTGCTTGGGACTGAAAGGCTATGTTGTTGTTGTTGTTGTTGTTGTTGTTGTTGTTGTGACAAGGGCTGTTATCTTGGTGTGTAGATTGGATAACAGCCCTTGTCGCAGCTCACAAATGCTGCCTTCAACACATTTCATTTGTAACCTTTTGTGATGATTTTTTATTTTCTTTTCCTTTTTGTTTCTCTTTATTTATCCATGCCATTCTGCACACAGGATCCCAGAGAGAGAAGTAGAGTACTGAGGGAAGAGAGCATCGACTTACAGGTAAGTTTTGAGTAGGAAACATAGGAGCAGTAGGTTTTCACCGAGTAGGCATTTGCTTTCTCCATTGTTTCCACCACAAAACTAGATATAGATAGAACCATCAAAACATCCATTTTGGAGAAGACTGGACAGTGCTCCTTCGAGGCTTTGTGGGCTGCTGCTGTTCCATGGAGTTCCTCTTCTTCATGGCTGAGGAGACTGTTGGGCTTAAGTAGTCATGACTCCTCTGCGGCAGAGCCGTGTTCTGCGAGTGTGTCTTCCGCACAGGGATCAGTGTATGCTGCTTTCGCAAGGTTCCATTCTGCATTGATGAGGTCCTTGGAGAGATCCACCTGCTGTAGGTGACACAACTCTGGCTCCTCCCCACATGTTTCTCCCTGGGGCTTGGAATGTTCCTGCTTTCCATAGTTTCAGCTGAGTACATTGTTTCCTCCTCGCTGCTGTACTGGTCTTGACCTCCATACTCCAGTATCTCAGCAGGTGACGAGCTCGACTGTCCCTCGCTGCTACAATCCATATGCCGAAGAGCTACTGGAGGGTCCCTACACCCAGCCTCACTATTACGGTGCCATATCAGCCCTGATGGGAAGCCATTGTCTTTCGACCTATTTTTTGGCTTGGACGTTTCAACATTGTTCTCATCAGAAAGCATTTGCTTCAGAGGCAGTGGTAGAAAGATAGTCTTTGGAACCCTGGGTGGGAAGTTGATGTCCAAGAGTTGAATTGGTGCAGCAGCGTTCTTCTGATCCTGACAAGAACTTCGCCTTGGTGATTCATATATTTCTGGAGTCGCAATACCCTGCTCACTGCTTGTGCGCAGATCAACTATAGGATTTGCTTCATGTGAAATCCTTGCAGTGGCTGTGCTTCCTGATGCCTGCTGATGTTTAGGCTTTGAACAAACGGATGCATCATCATTATCATCATCAGGCTTGAACACATGACGACGAGTGGACGAAGTGCTTGAGTGATCACTCCTGCTGGACATCCGCCGAACAAGGGGTAACTTTGGCTTGCTAACCTCGTCCAAGCTGCCCTGCCAGTGCTGATACAACCAATCGCAAACTACTGATATGGGAATCCCAAATTGCATTGGGTGATCCTTCTTGCATGAATGTGATGAGGATGAGGATGCCGAGGACGATCTTGCAGTGGGAGAAGAGGCCAGCTTCATTGGATCACAGATCATGAAAGCTAGGTTCCCTTGGGCATCAAAACCAGCAGACCCAGGGCACCATGTTACCCCATCGGCTGAGAATTTTATGAGGTTGTCTGTGCCAATAACTACCTTCCCCTCACCAATCACCAGTTCTTTTTTCCCTGCATGTCCGAGCAGGTACACAGCACTTCCATGATCTAGGCTTGGTTTGCAGCTTGTTTTCAAATAGTGAGGTTGCTGACCCTGTTGGGTCGAGTCACCCTCTGTATAATCAAGACCAACTATTGTAAGATCAAGAATCGAGCTGGTGATGAAAAATCTGCACATAAAACAATCATTTCAGAGAGACCGTAACACTGGACTCAGAATCAACAAATATCAAGAAGGCTGAAGAATTCATCGAACAACAACAACAAAGCCTTTAAGTCCCAAACAAGTTGGGGTAGGCTAGAGTTGAAACCCAGCAGAAGCAATCAAGGTTCAGGCACGTGAATAGTTGTTTTCCAAGCACTCCTATCTAAGGCTAAGTCTTTGGGTATATTCCATCCTTTCAAGTCTCCTTTTATTGCCTCTACCCAAGTCAACTTTGGTCTTCCTCTGCCTCTCTTCACATTACTATCCTGGCTTAGGATTCCACTACGCACCGGTGCCTCTGGAGGTCTCTGTTGGACATGTCCAAACCATCTCAACCGGTGTTGGACAAGCTTTTCTTCAATTGGTGCTACCCCTAATCTATCACGTATATCATCGTTCCGAACTCAATCCCTTCTTGTATGACCGCAAATCCAACGCAACATCCGCATTTCATAATGTGCTACTACTTTTCAGATAATTTTCTGACTGAGCAACAAAGTTCATCTGAGATGACATAAAATGGGAAAATCAGGGCACTTTGAACTTTTACCCAGGATTGCTACTACTTTTTTCATCATGAACCACTTATTGCCTGTGGGTGTCATAACTCATAAAAGCCTTTGCAAGG
Source organism: Miscanthus lutarioriparius (assembly GCA_904845875.1). NCBI lineage: Eukaryota > Viridiplantae > Streptophyta > Magnoliopsida > Poales > Poaceae > Miscanthus > Miscanthus lutarioriparius. The sequence goes on from CAJGYO010000005.1 coordinate 8,972,368, forward strand.
GGAAAAAAAACTTTAGACCAGTACTGCATTCAGGGAAAAAAAACAAGAAAGATGTACGCAACCTTCTCCAAACTACCAACGCCGATTCACACAACCAAAAGGCACCATTTACAGTGCCCAGCTTGTGAGCACCCGCTTGGGTTGTATTGTAACTCATGCCACCATCATTGCATCAACTATTGCTACTGCTAACTACTCAACAGAAACCCCACAATTGAGAAGCCATTCCCTTTCCTAATCAGCGACATTACGGCACATCATGAGCCCCAGCAACAGCTCGCCCACCACCACCGACAAATCCGACGAATGCGGAATGCCACCGCGTGGGGCCCCGCTCGGCAGCGACCGGTCATGCCTGCTCGGCCGCAGGCAGATCTCAGGCTAATCACACTGCAATCACTGTAAAAACCCCATAGCCAGAGCCCCCCACGCTCCCACGAACGCGCAAGCAGGAACAGGGGGGAAAAGAGCGCCGTGATCCGGACGGGAGCAGGAATGAGCATTGGTGTTGTTAAGTTACCTGTGCGGTTCGAGCCGCGCGACGAGGCGGCCGTGCCCGAGCAGCGCGTCGGCGTCCTCGGCGGCGGCCGCGGAGGGCAGGTTGCCGTGCGTGGTGAGCAGCAGGTTCCGGTGGATCAGAAGCCCGCTGCCGTGATGCCCCTGCGCACGGACTGCAGCCAGCGCGGAGGCCCTGGCGGAGAAGATCGCCGCCTTGACCCGCACCGACCGGCCCCCGTCGTCGCCGCCCCCGCCGGAGCAGAAGCACCACCCCGCGCCCTCCCTCCACACCCCCATTAGCCTCCTCCCTCCGAGCCGAGCGGCTAACTAGCTACCGTTACGGCGGCGGCGGCGCTGGTCGTCGCCGCATTCCTCCGCGGTGGAGTTGGTGCGGGTGACCTCACTCCGACCGTGTCCGTCCGCCTCGGCACGGCGGCTTCCACTGGCCGTTCTGTTTCATTTCTTCTCCATCGGGACTGAGGCCGGGTTCGTATTAAAGCTGCTGACCGCACTGACACCTCCTGCGGCGGGGATCAGCCACTCCTCGTAAACAACCCAGACCCCATGACGCGTGGGACCTCCGTAGTCGGGTCCCACGTGTAGGTAAGCGTGTGATGTGAAGGTTGGCAGAGCGGAGGTGGCATTAGTGGGGCCTTAATTAGGGAGTGGCGCAGCGAGCTGTGGTTTCGTTTTCGGGTGGGAAGTAGGGGGAGAGCCCCTTCTCCGCTCCGCGCACCGACAGGTTGTAACGGCGCGTGACTGTGACAGGTGGGACTATGCGCGGCTCCCCGCACCGCTGAGCGGTGGGGCCGTGGACGGGTGCGTCCGTCTCCGGTCACGCGATCAGTCGCGTCTGCGCCTCTCGGCGTAACATGCCTGTAATGATACGACCATGACATTGGCAGTTAGGGTTCTTTGGTAGATTAAATTAACAGAATTGCTATACTACACGCGTGTGTTTTGTTAGATGTTGGCACACGATTTTTCTGGGCGTTGGATGAGCATAGTGCGTGCGTGCGTGCATAGTTGCCATCGACGTTTCAGTGGCTGTCATGGAGGGCCCACGCTGAGTGTTACTATTTTAAATTGGGAGTCGCGCCTCTCGATTTTCTAGCGTTTCATTTCCCCAATCCCCGTCATCTTCTTTCCCGCAACACTCTGCTCCGCATGGCGCGCCCAAGGCGATGTCATCGGCGCTGCGGCGATTGCTCTCGGCGAACCCGTGCTTCCCCGTCACGGAGTGTTGCCGAAGGTGTGTACTCGATCCCGTTTCGTAATGGTGGAGTAGATTTCGTGGATCTATACTATGTTGAGGGCAGAGGGAATGAGTTTGGGGTGCTGGATTTTGGAATGTAAGCGGGCGACGGGGATCGATGGGGTAGGAGATGGGAGGACCAGCACCGACGACGACGACGCAGCACCCTCATCCGCATTGGCGACACCTGCGCGGGCCATCGGTGTTGTCTCTTCTTCATGTCCGCTGCAGACGATGAGCGAGGGAGTGCTAGTGCGAGCGGTGTTGAGACCGGCGGCGCTGCTGCTGCATTCAGAGCTAGCGTGGCAGTTTCTAGCAGGGGCAGGTGTGGATGAGGTCGGATTTGCGTTGGATTTGCTGCTTTGCTTGCTGCCTCGCTGTCGATCTGTCTTTTGTGGATTGATGTCGCCGTGGATCTGTCTTTGCTTGCTGCCAACGACGACGCGTCAGTGGCTAGCATGGCTTACAGCCGCGCCGGGAGACAAGCGACGGCCTCCTATACCTGCTTCGCCGTCGACAGGTCATGCTCCATTAGTCGCACCTTGTGCTTCGAGATGTCTGAAACAACGGCAGTGCTTAACATGGAATAGGAATCTGCTATCTGTTTGCTGCATCCACCAATTACTGATTGATTTGAACTCTTCTCCTTTTCTGCAACTCCAACCCAATTAGATGCAGCAGCAGCAGATTGCATCCGCTTGTTGTTTTTGGTACGATAGATTGGTTTGGTTGACTGTAAATCCCAATTGCTTGCCTGTTAATCCCTATTATAAATACTTTTAGTGGCTAGTCTAACTACAGACTTCATCAGCAGACACCTAATTGAACACTCATACATAGCTTATGCATCCACTTAGCTGTATACTGCTTTGTTTTTTACTAGCAGTTTTCATAGTTTCCTGTGATGGCCAACAGCATTAGCTGTTATTAGTTGTTTTGTTTCGGTTGATTTAATTCCAGTAACTTGTTGCCTTTAGTTATCCTATGTATGTGTTGCTTCGGTAAATTCTTCTATCCAGGATTAGTTCTTATAATAGCAGCTAGCAGTATGTTGTTTCAGTGCGTCAGTCTAGTTTGACAGTCTCTTTGTTGTCCTCTTCACTCTGCTTGACTGAATATTTATCGAGTTTGCTAGTGTAGCCTTTTAAGAGGGAGTGCTATTAGCTCTGATTTTCTGTAGATAAGTGACTTGCTTGGAACAATTGTGTTCTTCTCTATTTTATATTCAGTAAAACAACATATTGGAGAACATTTCATGTAGCAGTAGTGGTAGGATATAGAAGCTGCATCTTGACCATGAGGTATTTAGATCAGCTACAAGGTTCAGACTTTAGATTTTCAAGTATCACTTTGAATCTTTTCTCGTTGCCATGTCTTTGAAGTGTATACTTCTTTTTGAGTGATAGGCATTCATATTTTTTAGAAAATACCAGTTGATTAAATTTTATTATTTTTTATTATAGCCATGGATGTTGATGAGTTGCATTCTAATGCTGAATCTGGAATGGGTGAGTGATGATGAGTTTGATATGAACTCTAAAGAAGACAACGATTCTGGTTCATTGAATATTGACGACGTAGTAAGTTTACTTGATTTTGTTTGTTTATGCACATGTGTATTATAATATGACATATCTTGTTGTCTTTTTAGGATGTAAATTTCTCAGATGATGATATTGATCCTGTTGTTGTTGTGAAGGCTTTCAGCATCTAAAAGGAGCATTTTTTGGAGTATGTTTTGAAACTTGTTTGACTGAACTGTGCATATTTTCTGTATCTCTTTGTACTATTACCTTCACTCTGCCATAGTTATTCTTGGCTAGGATTTTTTACTTTTGATCAAATCTTCTATGGTCAATTAATATATAATGATCTCTAAATCATACTCCGGTATTTAGTTAGGCATGCCTACATGTTGGTGAAAATATACAAATCTTTTGTGCTTAATTAATATATAATGATCTCTAATCCATCATTCATGGGTCATAGATTATATAGGATGTGAAATTCAGTGTCTGAACTTCTGAATAATTAATAGTACTATTATTGCAGCTGCTATGCTATGAAATACAACTTTGTCTCATTTTCTCTGTGACTTGTGCATCTGCTTAACTTAACATTTAGCCAGCTGTTAAGTTACTCGAATCAGTCCATACCACTATGTTTTTTAGAACTAAGTAACTAATCAGCAGCAGCAACATGCATAGACTATTCTCTGTTACTTGTGCATAGGTATGTGTATCGGTTTTTATAACTATTTGATTTTTTTGCAGTTTGCTAAGTCTTTTGAGAAGAAAGGGAAATCATGACGATTTGGAGTTCAAAAGCGCACTGCAAAGGTAAATTCAGTAGCATGTGCTTTTTGACACCATGTTTAGTGAATTCATGATTAATTTCATAACTAGAAACCTTTTTTTCATCGCTTCTAGAATATTAGAAATGTTAAAGCCGCTGGCAAAGAAAAACAACTGTTGATAACAGTACATCAGGTACAGCAGGAAACAAGTGAAATAACAGGAATTTTGGAGGCATAATATGAAAATTGGATGACCGTAAGAAAAACATTATCAGGAATCGTGGATTTGGGATCTTGCTTGAGTATGATGGATGTTTAATTCCTAGAGTCTTTGTGCAATGGCTTGCGGATCAAGTCGATGTGAACTACGGTGATATAGTTATTGGAGGCAAAATAATCCCTTTTTCTCGAGAATTCCAATTGGTGGCGAAGACTTCAATCAGCAGCAAGACTCTGAGTCTGCAAAGTCCAGATTTCTTAAAAAATCAATTAGACTTCTATCCCTCTCGTCAAAACCTTTGGCACCAAATTGGTACGCAACAATTTGTCTGATGATGACATTTTTTCTTTGTTAGTTGTGGTAAGCGTCACAGTATTTCTTGGGAGGATAAGGTCAAATAAGAAGTTCATAGGGGTGTGTCCTTATAAATTATTTTAAAATCTTTTGTAACGTTCAACATTTGGTGGTGAAATCGAAATGGTGGTACTACTGAGATGGGAAGTAGTAGAGGGAGCCATAAGTGTGAAATTTACAGGACTGCTCTATGCTTTTGCCCCAATAAACTATTGGTGGCCAACTGTAGGTCCAGCCAACTGGTAGGTGCTACAACAAGGCATACTTAAAAATACAGCAGACCAACTAACTGCTCTTGATTGCAAAGAGGGAGATTGTTTATTCTTAAATGCATGTATATTGACACCCAACTCACAGATGTCCTTTCTGAGAAAATTTATATTTGCATTTGTGTTCATTCTCTTGTATCTACAATTCATAGTCCTTGTTATGCAGCCAAACATGATGCCCACTTCAAGTTTGTTGATTGCCTAGATACCAAAGGCTTACCAAGCATTCCATTGTGATTGATGGATCCCGGATGTTACTACTGGGCTGGAATGGTCTGTCATCGGTAGTCGGCATCCCCATCGTGGCACTGCTCCTCACTTAGACTGCTCTATCTCAACCGTGGCTAGTATAAATTGCTATTCCTCATTGCTGCTCATCTTCCTATGACAATATAACCTACAAATATTTGCATTCATCATTACAATAATATCATAATGCTTGTTTAGTGCCCACATATTTTTTATAAATGAGGTATGACTTTTGAATCTTACATTCATTCCACGTGTTTGTTGTTCTTGTTCATAGCAGCTGTAGTTCACTGCTGCTGTTGAACTCTCCCTGTTCATGAAAACATACAGATAAAACATAAATTTCATTAGTTACAATCAAGAGTAGTGTAAATTGCGAATATATAGCACCACAATTTTAGTTGTCATAATATGCAATATGTGGAATTTTGATTTACCTCGTAAGTATAATTGGCATTAAATTGTTTGAATCAAATTTGTAATAACTATCAATATTCATTTCCAAATCTTTTGAAGAACCACCCTACATATCAAAAGAATCACTAAGGGGACCAAAATTTTCTTTTCAAATCTGTTGACAATCTATATTAGCCGTTATCTCTAAAATCTGAATAAGTTGTAGTCCACTGTCATCATATCCAATACCCATTTACCTTAAAAAATCTACATCAGTGAGTTCTTGAAGTCCTTCCTTATGCACCTGCATAGGGACATATTGGCTTAGTTTTATGTTCCACCCTGTGTTGTTCTGGTGCTTACAAGTTAATATGTTCAATGTAGGCCACAATTATTGAAATCAATGAAAAGTTGTTGCTAGTGTAGCAGCCAGGAGTGCAAGACTGTGGTTTCTCAATATGGACAACAGATCCTACATCTGTTGCAAATGGTGGTATCAAGAGTGATCCAATGTGCAATGCCTGTGAGATAGTTGTGGTATAGATACAGTAAGACAATGTGCTTAACTGAATTTTAGTGCAAGGCGTTTCTGTACCACTTAGTGCAAGCCCACACCTATTTTTTGTCCTTGTCCTTTCATAGAAAAAATATTTCTTGTGATTTGTGCTAATACACATTTTTCTTTCTTTTCTGTGATTTGTGGCAGCACACACCAAAATTTTGTCCTTGTCATTTCATAGAAAAAATTATTATTTGTGATTTGTGCTAACACGTCTTGAACTTTGTCAATTGTGATTTGTGCCAACACACACCTCGTTTTTGTCCTTATCCTTTCATAGAAAAAATTATTTCTTATGATTTGTGCTAACATATCTTGAACTTTGTTAATTCTGATTTGTGTCAACACACACCTCATTTTTGTTCTTATCCTTTCACAAAAAAAAATTGTTTCTTATGATTTGTTCTAACACATGTTGAACTTTGTTCATTGTGATTTGTGTCAACACACATTTATTTTTGTCCTTGTCCTTTCATAGAAAAAATTATTTCTTATGATTTGTGCTAACACATCTTGAACTTTGTTAATTATGATTTGTACCAATACACACCTCATTTTTGTTCTTGTCCTAGTACCTCAAATTAAATGCCTCTTTGTTCTCTTGTTCACTGTGCTTGACTAAATACTGCAGCCTTTTAAGAGTGCTATTAGCTCTAATTTTTCATTAAGTGGCTTGCTTGGAACAATTGTGTTCTTTTCTATTCTATATGCAGCAGAACATAGTCTAGAGAACATCTCAGCTAGCAGTAGTCGTAGGATTGTATACTTCTTTTTTAGTACATTGATAGCTTGTGTGAGTTACTGAAATGACACGCATGTATATTTTTTTGAAATAGTAGATGATTAAATTTTAATATTTTTAGGTACCCATGGAGGAGGAGGATTTCCATTCTTATGGTGCATCTGCAAATGGTGACAATTTTTATACTTGTTCTAATCATGTGATGGTTGACAACCATTTTTTCTATTTGTTTTCAGTTCAAAGACAATGTGAAATTAGTTGCAGTGAAGAATGTCCAAACTGTTTCTAGTCCTGACTTGCATGTTTCAGACCTAGACATTATTCCCTGTCATTCAAAAGAAAATCAATTGGCTAAAAATGCAGCTCCTGATTTGGATCGTACTGGTTAGTATCTATTTTTTATTGCACATTTATTAGCACACATTTGAACTACTGCAATTATGGTATTTGACATGTGCAGTATCCATTCTTCTCACCTATAAGTTTTAATTTTGTTTACGATCTTCTATTTGATTAATCAAGAAAAGCAACTGTTCAGAAACCTTGTACTAAAAGCACTCCCTATTTTAATATTTCAAGTGCACCTTCATTTAGATTGTTTGATGATGAAAATGACTTAGGAAATTTTGTTGAAGATCCTAAAATGAGGTGACCTATTGGTACTAAAAACCCTGAGATATCATTCAGTTATATATTAGGTCTTGATTCTATCGTTTATATAGAAGATGTTTTGTGCTTGAACAAACATGTCTGAATTTAAATGGCTAAACTACGAAGGGTTGTACACCATGGTTCTGAGAAGGATGGAGAGATCGTTTCAGTAGCCATGCTGAGGTTTGTACACCGGCTGAATTTTTAATAATTGTAGTATGTAGTATCCTCTTTTTGGCTCCTCTTCATGACTGTTGTAGTAGAATAGTAGGAGCTCACATCTTTTAAGTTGATTCTAATCTAGTATAAGAAAGCTGTGTTTAGTATCCATTTATTGATTGCACATTTATAAATAGAAAACTGTACACTTAAATTTCTGTAATTATGGTGTTTACGCTATGCAATATCCAGTCTTTATATATAACTTTTCCACTATTTGTTTTCCTTTTTACAATTGTTTAAGCAGAAAAAACATATGTTCAGAGAACTTGCACTAGGATAACTCTCTACTTTTCATAGTCCAAATGTACTATCATTTTAGGGTTGACATTTTTTTTATTTCTGCAAAGTTTCCTGAGAACCTGGAAAGTAGGACTCCATTCATTGACTACTAACTCCTTTGTTGATGCAGTACAACATCTGACAAGAAACTGAACTGATCCTTTTGATGCAGCCAATCTTTAGATGAGAGACTGGGCCGAAGGTGATGCTGAGGTAAACCAGAAGGCGAGCGAGAGCTTTCTGAACTAGATAACACTGCAGCTAGAGGTGCAGCCGTTTGATTTATGTCTACCAAATGTGCTAGAATTCGTGTGCTAGTGCTGTATGAAACAATCGAATTTTGGTGCTAATGGAAATCGAGTGTACAAACGAGTGCTAGTTGCTTCTGAAATACACGGATGTAACGTAGACAGACTCTAAATTAATGGTTCTGCTTAGATGCTCTCTCATGAACGCAGGCTTCACGTATAATTAAAAGTTCAGTTCAGTTGTACTCCAACGAGATGGTTTAAGTTGCACGAAATAATTTGAACTGAATGTGTCTGCCAGCCGTATCTAATCGAGCTTGCAGTCTGCATGGGTTGATCCGTTGATGCCATTACCGTCCACTCAGCGATACCGACGATGGTTTTGGGTTTTGCAGGAAGATTTTGCAGCGGCAGAGCGCACGAGGGGACCGATGCACTGACACCAGCAAAGCGAGATGGATTTGGCCCATGCGGCAGCATTCAACGCCTTATCTGACACCGTACATCTCTTTTTCTCTGTAATAAAGAGGGAGAAGTAGCCATTCACCGTTTAACACGCTCATCTTTATATGGCCGGCGGCGGTCGTTTTCAAGGTTGTGGCTCCTTCGCCCCCATCGCTTTTCTGCAAGCCAGTGACAGAAAATTTCTTGACGCCAACTCTTGCAAACAGGTTGCACAGCGACATTGCACACTGGAGTGCCTCACAAATTGCCGCGGAGGCGGCAGCTACTTGTACCAGTGTACGTATATACTGTACTACTACTATCTAGGCAAGTGGGCCGTGTGGCCTCAAGCAAGAGCACGTACAGTGTACCCGTTTCAGATCGGAGAGGTATCCGAGGCAATGCATTTACAAAGTCATAGGCAGTATTGCACGTACGTAAGTAAGTACTTATCGAATGAATTCCTCCCCTTTGATAGGGAAGTGGTTTAGTGAACAAAATCTAGGCAAAAAAACATTTTTAACGTGACGTCGTACTATATGATAAACAGATCCCTAAACATAAAAGGATATGTGCACACAAAGAACACATCTGTCATCGCTCTTGAATAAAGGGCAGCACCTTACTTCAACGTTGCATCGCCTTCATACCGTGGGTGTGTTACCTTTCAATGTCGTGCTGCATCCGTGTGTTACCTCTTTGTGAAATCGATACATACATATGCGGGTTCAAATTAGATGTCAAACACCGTGTGATGCAACAAATGTAGTGGTTAATAAAACATACGTATAGCGAGCGAAGTTATGAGGTATTTATAGTCTATCATAAATCCAATTGTTTTGTTGAAAAGCTAGTAAGCTTTAACCAATGCTTTATTTTAGTTAGCATTTGGTTCGAGAAACAATGAAGGCAGCAAACCTGGCTCCATCCATGACCTTGCGGTGGTGAAGAAGAGAGAGGGAAGGCGCCAAGCTCAGCCTTAGGTTGCCCGTGGTGGAGGAGATGTAGAGAGGCAATGAGCTCGGCCTTCGCGCACCTGCGATGGAGGAGGGGAGTGAGACGGTAGCCCTGAGCGTGTTAGGCTGGTGAGCTCTACCCTGGCCCTGACCCTTAGCCTACAACGGTAGAGGAGAGGGAGAGAGGAGGCATCAAAGCAAGGGAAACCACGAATGGGGTGTGGAAGAGGAAGAAGTTAAAATGGTGGCTAACATGTGGGGGTCCTTACCCTTATGCTGTTGTTATAATATATTCCAATAGGCATCCGTCCTTAACCTCACCATCCTTGTACTAAACATAAAACAAGTCCGACCTGAGATGCTTTCGATCTAGAGCGTTCCATATCAGTTTTTCATCTTTCGTATGAGTCCCTTCAACCAAACATAGATATAAGGACTCATTCTGTCCTCTCCTGTCTTCAAACCAAACATAGCCTTAATGGCCTTAGAGGATATTTTTGGTTTTGGGTGGTTTGGGATTGGTCAAATACTCAAGTGACATGGCTAGGGGACTCAAGACATGGCAGTATGTTAAGGAAATTAACTATTCTCTAAACATAAGACGCTTAGTAGAGTGACGCCTATTCTAAAGTCACATTGGAGATTTGTTTTGTGAGGATCATCTGAGTTTAAGTTGGAACAATTAGGTTTTGTGAAAATCCGAGATAGGTATAAAGATAGATAGAGCGACACCTATCTTTAACACAACTTAATATCCCCTATCTATCTTTTTTTTTCTTTTTTTTTTTTCTTTTACCCCTCTCTCAACCTTATCTATCTACTTTATAGTACGTCCACATCTATCTTCTCTACGCCATCTTCTCCATGGCACCAAAACGCACACAAAGGACTCCTTCCTCGCATCCGTCAAAGCACGGGTCTATGTGCCGTGCTGCTAGCTCACCCGCACACCTCTGCGCTCTTCGGCCTGCCCCTCCGTGCCCGTACATCCGACTCCGGCTAGCCACCCAACACCTCCCGAGATGCGTCGAGCTGAGAGTTGAGCGCCGCAGCCGGCCAGGTGTCGCGTCGGCAAGCGCCATCACCACTAGGCATGCTGAGCCACGCACCGCTACCATCGCTGGATCTAGACCGTCGACGGCTTAGATTACGCATTGATGGACGACTCCCATTTTCCGTGTTCCCAACTAAAAAAACCTAAGAAAAAAGGACATACCCAGTACAGAGAGCTCTCGTTCTATGCGGAGTTTGGGAAGGATGAGGATGGTACAACCGTCTTCGACCGTATAAAAAAAAACACCAAAAGCCCAGCTGACGAACCCGAAGAAACAAACGAGCTGTTTGGCTCCTCCTTCCCCTTCCCCATCTCTCATCGCCACCACCCCCGGTCCTGCTCCTCTTTCTCTGACCTCGGCAGCTCCCATGAAAACCTAATCCCCAAAACCCTCACTCAAACCAACACTGCCGCCGCCGCCGCCGCCACCGCCATGTCGCCCCCTATGCAGGCACCCAACTACAAGCACATCACGGAGGAGTGCCTTCGCGAATGGAAGGGCCAGTCCGCCGGCGCCTTCCGCCTCCCTGATCCGGTGCCCATGGCGCGCTTCCTCTACGAGCTCTGCTGGGCGATCGTAAGCTTCCGACAGTTCGGGCTGCTCCGTGATTAGGTTTTCCTCCACCGGCTGGTACTTCTGTGTTCACTGGGTGGGCTGGGCTGCGCAGGTGCTGGGCGACTTGCCGCGGCAGAAGAGTCGGGTGGCGCTGGAGTCGGTGGTGTTCGTGGAGGAGGAACGGCGGGAGGAGGAGCTTGGCTCTGTGCTCGCTGATATCATCGCTCACCTAGGACAGGATGTGAGTATATGCAACTGGTTCTGATGCCAGTGTTGTTCTGTGGTTTCTGGTGTGTATTTGTTTAGTTAACTTTCTCAATCTAGGATTGTATCCTGTCTTTTGGTGGCACTAGTTATGTGTGTATGGACTAAATTGGCCACTTTGTAGTGTGTGTATTGCTTGCTGTGGTAGCTGGATCGACAATATAGCTGAATTGTTTGGTGCTTTGAACAGCTTTGCAGTGGAATTGGACAGGATGTGTTATTTCTGGGCAGATGTTAGGCTACCACTTTTATTATTGTTTCATGTACTATGAGTGTTGTTGCGATAAAAAGTTTCAGCTGAAGTTGTAACATAAACAAACTCAATCAATGCTGTTCTAGGTTAGTACTTAGGTACCATTTTTTGGTTGACCAGAAATGAACCAGGTAGTTTTCATGCAAATCTATTATTACATGACCTAGTCAGCAGCCTCGTACACATGGATGTTCATTTTACTAGCAGTAGATAATTTTTTCGCCAAGCGATCACCTTTGATGAGCTTCTATGGTAACTGGAGAAAGCTTGTTCACATTAGGAACCTTATTAAGGGTCAAAAGTTCATGCATATCTTTTAGTTTCTGTTTACGTGATTAAAAACTGAACACACATGGCGCTAGATGTCCTTTTAGGCATGATTTATCCAAAATTGAACTGTTCTGGGTGCATACCGATTACCAAAAAAATAGATTAGCCTCGAGGTGTCTCTAAGAAGTTCTGTTTCGATGCATTTCTTTGAACTAAATGGTGGACAGTAGAGATGGCGATGTATAAATGCAAATGATATTATTCACTGTGTCGCTTACCATTTCCCGTCATATAATTTAAATGTCTTCTTGCCTCTGTTGCTTTGTTATTTATCTGCTGCAATTGGGTTATTAGACTTTGACCCATGATTCACTGCTTTTACCTGATATGAACTTTGGCACCTGTGATTTTTTTTGGATAAGTTTTTTCTCCTTGTGTTTCGGTTTAGTGGCATTCCTCTAACAGTGTTTAGCCAGGCTAACCTACTTCAACATGCAGATTACAATCTCTGGTGAATATCGCAGCCGTCTTGTTAAAATGGTAATAAGCTAGGCATGACTTATAAAGCAAATGAAACAATTCACACTCCCTCGCTGTCTACTTTCCTTTTGATTTAAAAATGGGACTGCTCATTGATCTCTATTTGAATACTCATCTTGCAGACTAAGTCATTTCTGGAGTCCTCGATTACTGCGCCTAGGCTTCTGCAAGAGCGATGTGAAGTGAGTTTTTTTTATTCCTTGTGCTAGTGACCATATCTCTGTTGGCATCAATTTAAGATAAAGCTGATACATGCTTTCTATTTCCTCCACCCATGGTCTTGAAGGAAGATTTCCTTTGGGAGGTTGAACAGAGTAAGCTGAAAGGACAGGATTTAAAATCCAAGGAGGTACGCATAATGTGAATCTGTCATACGCGTTGAGTCATGGCGTTCGTGGGCACACATTGATAAACTTTGTTATGAAAACTCATATTTACCATGATATATTCATAATATCCTTATTTTTTCTCAAACACTTTCACCTCCTAACCTTTCCCCCATTATCGTGGTTCTTGAGTGATTTACTTTTGCCTCATGTTATTTGCTGATTTGTTTTTTTTTCTTTTAACATTAACTATATATGGTCAATTGATATTTGATTTAAATGACCGGTAACAGGTTAGGGTCAACACACGGCTTCTTTACCAGCAAACTAAATTCAACCTCTTACGGGAGGAAAGTGAGGGCTATGCCAAGTTGGTATGTATATCTACTTGTCCTGATTTTGTGTTCCTTTTTTTTTGTTCTTGTAGTAATTTTAGAGCAGTAGCATATATTCTGCTTGATTGGGCCATCCCTGTAAAACATTGAATGATGCCCTTCTTAACTACCATGTTGACTAATCGATTACGAAAAATTGAATTGGATTTTTGCGGTTCTTTTTTCTGCGGTACCTTGACGTGACATGAGCGTGAAAGCAATGTTACTGCGTGAAAGAGGTCCAAGAATCCGTTTTCTTTCTATAAGGGCTAAAATATACACTGGGATGCTTAATTGACTAGTTTAATAATTGAATGCCCATGCTTTGCTATGAATAAAGATAACCATAAGTCCATAATCCTGTTCCTTGAATCGTAGTTGATGGTTTGTCTGCCGTACTGCCTTGTCCATCTGGCTTTTGTCCTTGTCTGAAAGTGCATGCTTGGCCCTTGTACTAGCCTGATCGAACTTTGCCACAGCAGATGTTGCACCTCGAATGTCGTGACTGGTCTGATCACTCTTGTAGCCTCTGCTGTTGCACCTTGTCACCTCCATAGGGTGAGGAGGGGACATTGAGAAGCTGCAACAATCCATATACTGGAGTAAGAAGTAGTTTCTTAGGATGGGGTCAAAATATGGTAAAGTGTCAGCTATTACATCCCCCCCCCCAAAGAATTTCTTAGAGATGGCCGAGGGTTATCAACCTACCAACGACCTGGAGTCCTGGACATTTAGATTATTAGTATTCCATCCGTTCCAAATTATAAGATGTTTTGGCTTTTTATATGCATTGCTTTTCCTATGTATGTATACATAGTGTATATCTTCCTCGCAAAAAAAGACAAAGTGTATATCTAAGTGCATAACAACAGCTATGTACATAGAAAAGCTAAAATGTCTTGTAATTTGGAATAGAGGGAGTAGCAAACAAGTGCACTGTTCAATGTGTGTCCATTAAAGTAATAAGCTCATATTGATGCTAAGGATTGTAAGTTAATATCAATATAGCAGGAAGTTATGAGTTTATAATTCCCAAAGCAACTGTTAGAAACGTGTTGCTTAGGAATACCATGTCCTCTATCTGTATATAGATTTGTACTTTGAAAATTACCTAAATGATTGTACCTTTCCACTGTCCGCGATTTCTTCCAATCATGTTCTCCTATAGTTTCGTAAGGTTCTTTTGTGATGCTTATTGAAGTTTATCGGTTTCTTACCGTACCCATCTATGTGTGTGGGTCATTCAGGTGACACTCCTTTGTCAAGTTGGTTCAGATCTGGCTTGCCAGAATTCTTCTTCGGTTACGATCAGCATTATAAAGGTTGTCTGTAGGCCTTAATTCCCTCTGTGCTATATTTTTAGCCTTTTTACCAGTACTGTGTAATAACAAATTATTTATTTTGTGACAGTCATTGATTGGCCATTTTGATCTGGACCCAAATCGTGCATTTGATATTGTGAGTCTTCGTTTACTATGCCACTGTTATTATGTCGGAGAGTGTGTTGTTGAAGTTGTGTAATTCTGTTATTCTTGTCTGCAGGTGTTGGAGTGCTTTGAACTTTATCAAGATAGTAACATCTTTCATCAGCTCATACCTCTTTTTCCAAAGGTATTTGTTCTATTAGAACCAGTATCCAATAATAGTAGTCTCATAATTTATGCATACTTTCAGTTGTTTTACCACATCTTACATGATTTTTGTCATAATTAATGCAATGTTTTCTCATGTCTTATGATTTTCTCTATTACAGTCCCATGCTGCTCAAATTTTGGGGTTCAAATTCCAGTACTATCAACGATTGGATGTCAACAGCCCTGTTCCATCTGGGCTTTTCAGAACAGCAGCTTTATTGATCAAATCTGGATTCATTGACCTTGATAATGTGTATGTTTCCTAATAGCCCTCTCATCCCTGCAGAATTCATGATTGCTAACAGTCATCTTATAGATCATTATAAATCTGTAATTTAAACGATTGTCAGTTTTATTTTATTTTATTTTATGCTGTGAGGTTTTCTAGCTCTGGTTTTCTCAAGGTGTAACCAACAAAAAAACTTTGTTCTTTCTTCAATCTTTTATCTGTACCGTGGTGGCCACTTCCTAGTTTCCCAATTTTATCACTGTTTTCAGTATTATTAGAGTTCTATCAGTTATTCAGTTCATTTTCCTCAAGTTGTGCAAATATAGGTGCTACTGAACCAAAGGGAACTCATATGAATATACAATTTCACTGATTGCAGTCTCTCTGTGTTCTTTTTTATGTTCCATATATAGTTTGATTGGTGCTGGATCTATTTGTTTCTCAAATGGGATGTGTCATGACATTTTTTTTCTCTCTCCAGCTATTCTCACTTGCTTCCAAATGATGACGAGGCGTTTGAGCATTTTGATTCTTTCATTTCGAGAAGAATTGATGAGGTTGGTATTCCCTATATGTTTGTAACTGGCCAAGGAGAGTAGCATGAAAGGGAGTGGCAAAAAGGAAAGAAGGTTGAGGGAGGGAAAAGTTTAGAAGTTTCTTGAACTAAAAGTCTTATGTACAGCCATCCCTTCATGTGACATATGCTACATGGTTATGTTACATGTTGACTAGTAACTATGTACACTATTTTTCCCTTTTGTCATAATGGAAAACAGAAAGAGCTTTTGTCTTTTGTTTCTTGACCGGAACAATTTCTACCTCCACATGTGAATTTGATCTTACATTAACGATATGTCCGTATTGATTTCTTTTTAAGTAATATAGGACATTGAAGCTATGACTGATGAGCTTACTCTTTTTCTTGACTTCAGGCTAATAAAATTGGCAAAATCAACCTTGCTGCTACTGGAAAGGACCTTATGGATGACGAGAAACAAGAAATCACTATCGATATGTATACAGCATTGGAGATGGAAAATGATATAGTTGCGGAGCGAGCCCCTGAGATGGAGAAGAACCAGAAACTTGGGCTTCTTCTTGGTTTTCTCTCTGTGCATGACTGGTAATATACATATGTTCCATTGTTTTTTACTTGATCTATAATTAAATTAAATAAATTTAGATGTATTTTTATTGTTTTATTCGGCAATCACATTTCTGTAGTAGATGCACCAGTATTTTTGCGCATTTTGTAAATATAATTATTGTATAATCATACTGTGAAGATAATAAGATATCTAAAAGCAATTTTTAGTCTAGAGTGACTTTGATTGGAACAAAAATGCTTTATTATTGTTGTAAATATCACTGTGACTTGATTGGAAGAAAAATGCTTTATTATTGTTGTAAATATTACTGATTGATTCCCTTTGTTCTTTCCTAGGTATCATGCACAACTACTCTTTGAGCGTCTTGCACACCTAAATCCTGTTGAGCACATTGAAATCTGTGATGGATTATTTAGGTTTGTTGTATTTCTTTTGTTCCAATGATTATATTTCTTGGGTTTATGCAGTTTAACATATATTTGCCTTTATTTTTCTTTTGTGCAGAATGATTGAAAAGACAATGTCTTCAGCCTATCATATAGTTTGTCACCTGTATTATTACTTGCCTCCTAGAAATGATGCTGACCAGACAGGCACATCTGCTCTGTCTTTAAGTTCATTTGATCTGCCAAAGGAGTTTTTCAAATGCTCACCGCTTGTGGACCATATCTTCATCGTGATACTCAATTACTACAAAAGGTGACTTAAATCTTTTAGGACTGCTCACTATCATGCATACTTGCTGCTGCCAAACTGATGGCTTAGTTCAGTATACAGATGCCACATTATTGATTGCGGCGTTGGAATTCTTACAGAAGCACCACACTAGCCTTTGCATTGCATCTATTGTCATAAGTCATGACTAGAATTTCCTCTATTTGTTGTGATAAACCAAAATGTCACTGTTGTTGCCTAGTTATAACAAATCAACAACCAAGTTTTTCAGCCTTGCAGCGCAAAATGTTATAATTTTGTTATTCTTTGCTTGGAATTTCCAAGTATCCAGTTTCACATGAATACTAGTGAAAATGTTGAACATCATGTACTTAGTGATCCATCATCCATGTTTACTTTTTAGGTTTGCAGAGTATTAAAAGCGTACTACCACTCATCAAAAGAGTCAACACGTGCAGCAAATGTAGTTTCACCAGAATCTCAAATTGAGGAAGCACTTGGCTCGTGCTTGTTTCCTTCGTCGCAGCTTATCCCTGCTAATCCTGCTGTTGATATGGAGATATGGGGGGTTCTTTCCCTTCTTCCATATGAGGTTTGTGATATTATATAATTTTGTAGTGTTCTATTCATGTTTTTAGCAATTTAGTACCTTGACTATCCTTAGTTTCCAGGCCCGGTATCGTCTGTATGGTGAATGGGAGAAGGAGACTGAAGAAAACCCAATTGTCCTTGCTGCAAGGCAAACTGCAAAGGTTACCTTTCTATTCTGTTTAATGTTTTTTCTAATCTATCACTTCATGTCAAGTTTTAAATTCGCGCACATCGTTTTTTTAATCAGCTGGACACCAGAAGGCTCCTAAAACGGTTGGCTAAGGAAAACCTGAGGCCACTTGGCCGCATGGTGGCTAAACTTGCCCATGCGAATCCCATGACTGTGCTTCGGACAATTGTCCAACAGGTACGTGGAACAGAAGTTGTGTGATGTATTCACTGTTTTTTAAGGTTGGTAATTATTCGATTTCAGTTAGAAAATATCATGTGCTGCATAGCCAAAGTTCCAAACAGTGTATTTCCTTGGGAAACCTGAACCACCATGCCTATTTCCCAGCAACTGTTGATGTTTTTTTGAATGACTTCTGTTTAGCCTTTTCAAATCAATCACGTAACTCCATAGTTCAATATCTTGTTACCATGCATGGCATCCGCCAATGGCCATGATCTTTCCTGTTGCGATGCTATTTGATATGCCATAGTGGCATAGCTGGCTATTGGTACCATGCCATTGGTGCTCTGCATAACTAGACCCCCCCTCCCCCCTCCCCCGACACACACACACGCACACACAAAAGGTTAGTTACGTTAAGCTGCTTGTACATCTGCCTAATAAACGTCATGGGAGTATGTTTATGTATTTAATGCGAAGTCACCCCCAGGTAATTGTCCCTTGTTGAGAATTGGTCCAACTGACAATGGGATGATTATTGTCCTGAGGAAAACAAGATATGATGAGAAAGGTATGGTATTGGAATCGGTGTGAATGGAGTGAGAAGTTTAGAAGAGATTTTAAGACATCCACTATTTGTAATTCGTTATGGACTGCATTTGGGAGCGTGGTTATTCCTTTTGTAGGGATGAACGAACATGATCCCAAAGAGATAATATCTGACTTTTGGAAACTTATCTCTAATACGTGGAATCTAGACAAAACTAACAAGGAAATTAGCTACCGTTATCCCTAATTTTCAACTAACCTTGCTCTTGTGGGCACTGCAAATTAATCATTTTTGGTCATGTTAGGGTAATTGCGGTGCAGGGACACAGTTCATCAGAGGGTCTCTAGATTCATTCACCTCAACTGTAAACCAGTTTCTTAGGCATTAGTGGGTTTTGGAAAAAGTCTTGTTTATATGGTATACATAGGTACCCAAGAGTCCATAGGGCGCAGTATTAATCAGTCTCACAGAAGCCTAAGCGGTTGTTTGCATGCTGTAGTTAGGGCATTGCTCATATTCCTTTGTTCGTTGCATGCGGTCCTTCCTGTGCTATTTGGTTTGGCAGGTGGGGGGTGTTGGGGGGGGCACTAGCACAACGATCGACACTCTGCCTTGGTATACGTTTTTGTACTTCTCGTACCTAAGAGACTGGTCTGGAGGGAGTAATATTTATTATCACACTTTCTTTAGTGTTGAAATTTATACTTAGTCTCTCCGTTCCAAATTATAAGACGTTTTGACTTTTCTAGATACATTGCTTTTACTATGTATCTAGACATAATGTATATCAAAGTGCATAGTCAAAGCTATGTATCTAGAAAAGCCAAAACATCTTATAATTTGGAATGGAGGGAGTACAATTCAGTGATCCTGGAACAAAAAATTTAGTCATACCTTGGGTTGTTTGCACTATGCTATGCCTTATATTATTGTGTATTTTTCCGATTTGTTTACAGTTACATGCCAAAATTTGCAGGTTGAAGCATACAGGGATATGATTACACCAGTTGTGGATGCATTTAAGTACTTGACTCAGGTAGTAGCTATTATTTTATCTATGTATATTTTTTAATGTTTAATTGTAATTATTGCATGATTTATGAATGTAGCACTACCCTTTTACTGTATCAGCTACAATTATTTATTATCAGCATTGTTTAATCATATACTTCATTTACAGCTGGAGTACGACATCTTGCAATATATTGTCATTGAACGCTTGGCACAAGGTGGTCGTGCGAAACTTAAAGATGATGGACTTAATCTCTCAGATTGGCTTCAATGTCTTGCATCCTTTTGGGGGCACCTGTATGTACCTTTTGACTCTGAAACTGTTACTACATTCTGGTATCCTACATTTTTTTTCCACCAAGGCAAAGCCGAATTTCATTACTATAAAGCAATGAAATTACAAGAGTTCGAGACAGTATCACAGTAAAAACCATAAACGCTTTTGTGCAAAAAACTACCACATTGAAATGAACACAGATGGTTCATTCAATGGGCAAAACCTGGACTACGATCACCTAAAAACGACTGCAACTTTTAGGCATTCATCGCAACCCCCAGCCAACATGACCCAACGAAGTACGGTAGCTTATTACATGCCCCAGACGGCACAATTCAGCAGCACACATGCTGCAAACGGTTTCCAGCAAAAGCTTCCAAGTGACTTAGAATGTAGATCTTCAGACGATCGCCATCCAGTTGTCGCCCCCGTCCATCCGCTCATGCTGATGAAATCGGAGCGCCGTCTTCTTGAGAACTTCCGCGCCGTACTCCATCTGCACTGACATAGCTTCCTTCTGCAAACCTGCCCAATATGATATTGTAGAGGATATCAAACAAACGAGTTCAGTGGGCGTCTTGACTCTTTTCTCTTCAAAACAAATGTTGTTTTTTGTCTTCCAAGTTGCCCAGCAAACAGCTGCTAATCCAACCAAATACACTTGTCTGCCCTCTGGTAAGCACCAGTTGATCCATATCCAGAATTGAGAGAAGGAATTGGGTCTCACAGTTGCCCCGAATATATATGCCAAGATGCTCCATACATATTTGATCACAGGGCAATCAAACATCAAGTGTTTAACTGTTTCCTCTTCCTGGCAAAAGGCACACGCAGGGTTACCTTTCCAGTTCCTCTTTAGTAAGTTATCCTTAGTTAGGATAGCATTCTGTAGAGTTAGCCACATAAAAATCTTGATCTTTAGAGGCAATTTAGCTTTCCAAAGTTGTTTGTTGTTCACACCATCACAGTTACTGAATAAGTGTTTATATACTGATTTGACAGAGAAAAGTCCAGATTTTTCCCATTTCCAAATTACTCCATCAGACTGATCATTAGTCTTGAATCTGAACAACATATTATGTAAATCCCAAAGCTGATTCTGCAAATCCTCAGAGAGCCATCTTTTAAAATATAGTCTCCAATTTTGTTTACAAATGGTATGCACTGAGCATTCCTGATCAAAACATATATTATACAGATTAGGAAATCTATCCTTCAGGGATAGCCAAAGGGCGCCTAGCTCAAACGGTTAGGTGACCCAGCGGCACTCCTCAGGTCCTGGGTTCGACTCCCCGTGGGAGCGGATTTCAGGCTGAGGTTAAAAAAATCCCCTCGCCTGTCCCCATGTGCCAAAGCGCAGTGGAAGGCCCCGGCCCGGTTCTCACAGGGTGACGGCACCTCCTGCGTCAGGATGGGGGCGGGGGTTCGGGGGTTTTCTCGATCTGTGTGAGAAGATCCTTCTTCTTAACGGAAAACCCGGGGGCCGTCATAACCCCCCGCAGGTCGAGTTTTTTATATTTTTTTTATATTTTTTTTTATCCTTCAGGGATAGAGGCCCACACCAGATGTCATTCCAGAAGTCAATGTTTTTTCCATTGCCAAGTCTCAATACTCTCCCTTTCACATATATATGTTTAACTTTAATTAAGTCATTCCACACCTGGTATCCTACATTTATATTACTTTATTGCACTTGATTACTCTTTCCAAATTTATTACATTTATTCAGAGTTCTCGTATTCAGTTTTCAGATTTTTAATTGTGCTCCCAATTATTAAAGATAAAGTTTATTCTGCCGCTGACTCTGTTTTGATCCAATTCAATTTTTACAGGTGCAAGAAGCATAGTGCTGTGGAACTGAAAAGCCTTTTGCAGTATCTTGTTAATCAACTGAAGAAGGGTGTGGGCATTGAACTTGTTGTCCTGGAGGTCTCTTGGCTGTTCTTTTTAAGCTTTCTTTCTGCCTTTGAATCATAGGAGGCTGAAACCTAACATAATTAGTCATGCAGGAGCTCATTCAGCAAATGGCGAATGTGCAGTACACCGAGAACATGACAGAGGAACAGGTTGATGCTATGGCAGGAAGTGAGACTTTGCGGCAGCAAGCTTCACTGTTTGGAGCAACAAGAAACTATAAGGTTGAGGGAACATTCATCTATCTCAGCAGCATATTAAGATAAACTATTTCCTTACTGAAAAATGTAATTCTTTGGCAGGTGTTGAGTAAATCTACAAATAGGCTAAGGGATTCATTGCTTCCAAAAGAAGAGCCCAAACTTGCAATTCCTATGTTACTGCTTATTGCTCAGCATCGGTCCAAGTAAGATTTTGATTAATTTGGTGCCACTATCAGTGTGTTTCAAAGCATGCAAATGGCGATGCAGAAATATGAAATGGCGTGATTACTAATGATTTACACACCAAAGGAAATAAGGACTGGAGTAGGGTAGGGGGTCAAGCATTGGCTGACATAATTTGTTAAATTATATTTTTATATGGCAAATTGGCCCTTAGTGTGGCCTATGCCCCTCCCCCCCTCCAGAAAATTCATGTGTTGGCAATAGATCCTGTCATATTTAATTTTAGCTTTATGCACCAATTTTAAATCTTGATAAAACCGTTTCTATTCCCAGGATCATAATAAATGCAGATGCCACATATATCAAAATGGTCAGTGAGCAGTTTGATAGATGCCATGGAATACTTCTTCAGTATGTTGAGTTTCTTTCAAGCGCCGTGACTCCAACTGCCTATGCTCAACTAATACCTCCTTTGCAAGATCTGGTCCATAAATACCACATTGAGCCAGAGGTAGTAAATTTTGGTTTCTACCACCTCTGCTCTTTTGCTGACTTTGTTGTTGCCTTGTGTCCGGATGTGGGTGGTGCTACTTGTTTCAGTACTGTTCTTCATTATGGGTGACATAGTGGTCTTTATCTTAAAACCAGGTTGCTTTCCTTATATACCGCCCAGTGATGCGGCTTTTTAAGAGCAGTAATGGAGGTGACACTTGTTGGCCTCTTGATGACAACGAGGAAGGAGAATCTGTATCATCTGATGATCTTATCTTACATCTTGACTCGTCTCAGGAACCAATCGTGTAAGTCTTCCATGATTAATTTGATTGTCTTTGACGAGTATGCATGTTTCTCATTACATTTGTTTTGGTTTGATGGAGATAATTTGGTTCCAGTATAGTATAATCCCTGAACACCCTGTAACTTGTATTAATTTGTACCCTTATTTTAGTAACTTGCCATTGGAATCCGTACGATTCAAGCTTCAGATTCTATTTCTTCACTTCGACTATCTATTCCGTAGCATGGATTATGAATGTTATATCGTCAATTTCCATTTTTTACCCCCAAAATTGTAGGTGAATTGCCATTCTATGTTTATTAATACTGAGTCACAAAGATGGCTAATAGTTCATGTGTCCCTCCACCATTATCTAATATTCACAACTGTTGGACTTCTCAATTGATGTCTTACACTGGTGTTCTGTCATGATATTGGTGAAGTACAAATATAGTACTCCCTCCATTCCAAATTATAAGTTCTAGCTTTTTCTAGATAGATACTATGTCTAGAGACATAATAAAAACAATGTATCTAGAAAAGCCAGAACGACTTATAATTTGGAATAGAGGAAGTAGCAAATAAAGGAATGTTTTGACTTTTGAAAGAAATATATACTTCTTCCAAAATGTCAATCAAAGCACAAATACATAATTTTTTCCTCAGATTTTCCCATTCAAAATATATTTTCATTTTGTCCAAGGCGAGAGGTCTCTTTATCATCCCTGATGTCTTGTGGAAACTAGCAATTTCTTAAAGGCTTGAATGTTGAATTACTACACGCTGAAACTATGAATCTATTTTTCAATCATTGTTGAGGTTAACACTGGTTAACATGTTTTTTAATATTAGTGGCATTTCTTTGACATTCTTCTGCTCATAAAAATATTTGAGCTGCTGGTGGTGGTGGTTGGTTCTACACCTTAACCTGAAGGCTCTTTCTGTGCATATGTGTGCATGGATGATCTTTATGCACAGTTGTACTCATGCCTTCTTTTTGGCTTAATAATCGGCTGGGATTTTTACCTTTCAGATTTTATGATAATTAACTTTGGTACATGTTTATTGATCTGCAATGCACAGTTACCGGACTATTAGTCCATGGTAATTTAAGTTATCAACTCACATGAATATTCTGTTTTGCTACAGGTGGTCAGATCTTCTTAACACAGTCCAGTCAATTTTGCCAGCAAAAGCTTGGAACAGTCTTTCACCAGATTTATATGCTACTTTCTGGGGCTTAACACTCTATGATCTTCACTTCCCAAAAGACCGTTATGATACAGAAATCAAGAAGCTGCATGATAATCTCAAACAATTGGAGGACAACTCAGATAACTCTAGCATTGCAATTTCAAGACGTAAGAAGGACAAGGAGAGAATCCAAGATTTACTTGACAAACTGAACAGTGAATCTCAGAAGCACCAGCAGCACATTGCATCTGTGGTCCAAAGGTTAGCCCTTGAAAAGGATAAGTGGTTGAGCTCCAGTCCGGATGCAATGAAAATCAACATGGAGTTCCTACAGCGCTGCATATTCCCACGATGTGTTTTTAGTATGCAAGACGCAGTATATTGTGCTACATTTGTCCAAACACTACACTCCCTTGGGACTCCTTTCTTTAACACAGTCAATCATATCGATGTTCTTGTCTGTAAAACCCTACAGCCAATGATATGCTGTTGCACGGAATTTGAAGCTGGCAGGCTTGGAAGGTTTTTTCATGATACGTTGAAGATGGCCTACTATTGGAAGGTATTTCCCCCCCTCAACGGTTACCACATTTATCATTGCTCTATTCATGGTAAAGAATGGTTGTCTCGGTTATTGTTTTAGTGCTTCTTAACTGTTTACCTCCAACACGCTGCAGAGTGATGAATCTGTTTATGAGCGTGAATGTGCAAACAAACCAGGTTTTGCAGTGTACTTCAGATACCCAAACAGCCAGCGTGTATCCTATGGTCAGTTTGTTCGGGTAGGTTTTATGCGTTCTTAAAGTTATATTTACTGTTGCTTGAAAATTTTTTCCCTGTGCATTCTATCATTTCTCATGTAATAAATGAAGAAAAGGTCATGACGGACCTTTGTTATACGCTTCGAACACAATAATTTATATGAAGTGGCTTTGGTATCGTGCATACTCAATCCAATAATAATGATAGTTCCCTGAATTTGAATGTGCGAGGTATGGAGTAGAAGGGAAACTTATACATTGGAATCAGGAAGAAGTCTACATAACTCCCTGAACTATTGCTGCTGGTCTACTTCACCCCTTAACCTACAAAACCAGGAATTCTATCTGCTCACCTATCCAAAACCGTTTAATCTAACCCCTAGGTAGTTTCGATCGGTGGTTTTGCCTCGCTGGCACAACCGAGGCCCACATGTCAGCACCACTATGGCTCAAGCCCGTTTGTTTTACAGATCTAATTCCGTAGTTTCAGCTTTTCATGAGCACTGTTTACCATAAAACCCAGTGGCAAAACCACCAATTGAAATCACCTCGATGTTCGATTACACGGTTTTGGATAGGTGAGGGGGTAGAATACCTTGTTTTGTAGGTTAGGGGGCAAAGTAGACCAACAATGATAGTTCAGGGGGGCTATATAGACTTTTTTTGAGGAATTAGTATGTTTTGGTAGCTGCTATTTCCCTTTGTACAATTGGTCATGCTTAACTCCACTTTTTCTTAGTGGAGCTTCTGTTCTACTAATCCATGATATTAGTTCTTTGTATTTGAAATACTCTTTAGTATTAGTATATTAGTATATGTCTTAGTATCTTGCTATTCCCTCTATATGTTTGGCCATGTTGATCTGAAAAATCAGGAAGTATATGATGCTTATGTGATCGTGTTATTCGCTGTTCTCTGTATTGAATGGTTTTCGCCATTTTTAATAATTTGTATTTTTTCTATTTTCTAAAGGTTCATTGGAAGTGGAGTTCAAGAATCACCAAAGCGCTTAACCAATGCATGGAATCAAAAGAATACATGGAAATCCGAAATGCCCTTATTGTGCTCACAAAGATTTCTAGTGTCTTTCCGGTGATTCGTAAAAGTGGTGTCAATCTTGAGAAACGGGTGAGTCCTTTACCATTTATTCCTTGTGTTATGCTGCTGGTATATTTCTCACCAACCTTTTTGACCAGGTGGCTAAACTAAAAGGGGATGAGAGAGAAGATCTTAAAGTTCTAGCCACTGGTGTAGCTGCTGCTTTAGCTGCTCGCAAGGTTAGTTCTACAATAATTCCAATTATTGTTTTCCCCTCTCCAGTAGGCAACATCTATTTGTGTACAATATGTACAAGTGCAATGCTCTCTATTGTGCAGAGTTCTTGGCTATCTGAAGAAGAGTTTGGCATGGGACACATTGATCTGAAGCCAGCAACAGCAAGATCTGTGCTTGGTAAATGGATTCTTCAGAAGTTTTTTGTGTAAGTTTTGTCATTAGCTTGAGCATCACTAATCTTTGGATCTCCTACAGGAAACCAGTCAGCAGATCCCTTGATGGCAAAAGATCAAAATGCCCGTGCAAAGTCTATAGATAATAGGCATGAAAGGTCAGAGGGTGCTATGAAGCCTGACGTTCAGCAAAAGAAGAGCTCTGTGCCTGCAAATGGATCTGATATTCAAATACCATCTTCCTCTGTACAAGGGAAATCTTCAGTGGTTGTTCGTGCAGTGGATGAACCTCCAAAACCTGTGTCTGATGAGGGGGTTAAAGTTTCTACAAAACCTACTTCAGAATCTGAGGTATCTGTCAGTTCTTCATGTCTTTAGTTTATATTTTCCATGGTTATCATACTTTATTATTTGAATTCATAGGAAAAGAAAACACAAGAATACTTAGCCAAAACTCCCATCACTAAATATATGCCTGTTTTCACTTGCACTATGCATCTTTATCATTATTTAGGTCTGCTCAATCTGTGTTTTTTCTGTCAGTAGTACTGAGTTTTAAAAGTCTGCCTGCCTGAATCCATGGCAATTTATATTTAGTGAAACTATATTAATTGATTGAATAGTAATTTCTTCTCTCCATATTTTTTTTGGTCATGATTTCAATTATTTGTTCGAAAGTCTGGTTATTAGCTCCTACTTTTGCCCTCTATATTTTCATGGACACTGTTTGCTGCTGAAGTTTTCTGCTATTTGGATTTTGTCAGGACAGTCTGATGTTTGATGTCAGTAGTCTGATGTTCTCATAGTTTTAGGCAACACCTGGCTACGGCTAAAAAGAGGGGGGGTGTCCTTGACTCGTTATTTAATTATTGAATTCCTCGTGGACGTACAATGTCCTAAAGGTGCCTTACAATCAATAAACATCATCAATCATTATGCTTGTATGCATATCAGTGAACAATGTTGTGTTGGACATGAGCTTTTGGAATTTATTTCAATTCTTTTATGCAACAGACAAGAGCAACACAAAAGCGTGCACACAATGCTGGGAAGGTAATGAAGCATGATGTTGCAAAGGAAGATGCAAAAGCTGGGAAATCTACTAGCTGGAATGTAAATCAACAAGTCTCAACTGTTGATAGAGAAGCAATGCCTCATGCAGCTGATGCTGCCCAAGAAACCAATACCACTATTAGCGATGGTAACTTGCATCCAGTGCAGCGGAAGGGTTCGTCATCTTCCCAAAGAAATGCAGTTTTGGTTACACATAATGGAGCAGCTAATCCCTCTGGTGAGTCTACTGATCTGATTGACTCTACCGTGAGACAGCAAAAAAGACCTGCTCTGATTGAGGAGCAAGATAGATCAGGTAAACGGAGGAAAGGAGAAAATGAACCCGATTTGAGTGAACACCATGTAGACAAGGAAAAGAGTTTGGACTCACGTGGCGGAGATAAGTTTCGTTCAGTGGATCATGAGAAGAGTGCTAATGAGGAACAAAACTTAAGTAGGGCAGACAGAATGAAAGAGAAATCTGATGATAAATATGACAGAGATCCTAGGGAAAAATTAGATCGAGCTGAAAGGCGTCGTGGGGAAGATGCCATTGAAAGATCAACAGATAGATTATCGGAGAGGAGAGAACGCTCTATTGAAAGATTGCAAGAGAGAGTGACAGATAAAGCCCCTGAAAAAGGTAGAGAGGATAGAAATAAGGACGAGAGGAATAAAGTTAAATATGCTGAACCTTCGGTGGACCGGACACATTCTTCTGATGAACGATTTCGAGGGCAAAGTTTGCCACCGCCCCCACCTCTTCCTGCAAGTTTTGTACCCCAATCAGTTGGTGCCAACCGACGTGAAGAAGATGCTGACCGAAGGGGTGGGAGCTCCAGGCATGTTCAAAGGTCATCTCCCAGGCGCGATGAGAAAGAAAGGAAGCAGTCAGAGGAGAATACTTCGTCATTTCAGGATGATGGGAAGCACAGAAGAGAGGAAGATATTCGTGATAGAAAGCGTGAGGATAGGGATATATTATCAAACAAGGTAAAAGACATCTTTACCAATTTATGTCCTGCATCCGGTGTGTGACCACTGTGTACTCTTCTTTTTTGTTGTATCAGTACAATTTTACATTTGTTCTGTATTCGATGATTGTTAGCTGCCATTTGACAGCAGAAGAATCCTATAGCTGTAATTTCACATATGCTGCCTTGTAAGGTTGCTTTAACTTCAAGAACCACATGTTTGACTTACAGATCCTTTGTTGATTGTATAGGTAGATGACAGGGATAGGGAAAAGGGGACTTCTTTGAAAGAAGATAGTGACCCTAGTAATGCTTCTAAACGGAGAAAGATCAAGCGAGACCAGACTTCTTTAGAAGCTGGGGAATATGCACCTTCTGCTCCACAGCCTCCCTCCCATGGATCCGGCAGCTCACAATTGTCTGACGTGCGAGAAAGAGAAAGGAAAGGGTTAATTTCACAACATCGTACCTCGCACGCTGATGACCTTCCTAAGACACATGGCAAGGACATGGCAAGCAAGTCAAGTCGTCGAGAGTCTGACCAGTGAGTTTGATAAAGAATAATTTCTTGTTCAAATATGCATTGCACAGTTTCTAACAAATATCTTTTCCGCTTTGTGATTTGCTCTTTGTTTTCTGTTTTCTTGGTTTGTTGGATTCCGTTGACAAAATCAAAGTCATAACATCTTAGCTTTGATTACATTCTCCCAGAAGTTCCAATGTTCTACTCAGAAACTGCAACGCTATAGGATGCTATTTTTCCTTCCAAATAAGGCTATGTAAAAATAACTAATAATTTGAACTTCACAGAAATAAAAAACAATTCTCCCCTCAGTCTTGAAAAAATGGCTCGTGTGTTGTATTTTATGGAATCATACTAATGTTTGGACATCAATATTGTGCATTTGAATTTTATATGAATAGATTCATCCGAAAATGTAGTTGTGTGATATTATAATTCAGAGAGTTTGCAAATATATACAATAAAAATCAAGGGTCAAAGTTACATTATGGGACCTCGGACGCACAGCATCATTATGTTACTATGTTAGGGAGAGAAAAGGAGCCAGGGCGGTCCCAACCCATAGTTTCTTTGAGCAGTTTCTAGAGAGAGAGAGAGAGAGAGAGAGGGTAATAAGGAACTAACCTTCGCATCCCATGGTTACTATAGTAGTTTCTATATGAAAAATAATTTAATGACCACATGCATCATCACAAAAAGGGGTTGATCAGCTACAACTAGCATCCATGTAGCCATCACACAAATTCACATGCCTATATGTACAGTTAGGTGATGCTCAACTGTACACGTGAGACAAATATAGTGACCAAGTACCAACTATGCACATGATACTCTGCAGGTACATACAATAATGTACACTTCTGCAAATAATCAACTGCAGATAACAATAAGGTGAAAAATTATACCCAGAACCATACCATTCTGAGCTGTTGGGCGGCACATCACCATCATCCACTGGCTGCAGTAGCACTTGATGCTTTGCGACTGAGCCAGAAGAGATATGAGCACCGACGGAGGCAACAGAGGTAGGCGCACCTGCTGCTTTCACTAGTGCGTCGTCTGGAGCTAGAAGACTTCTTCGATCTTTTCTCTCATTCCACGCCTCCATTTCCCTATTGATCCATTCTTGCAGAGATCAAGGATGAGAAGCAGATGGAGCAGGATCGATTGGGGATGAATATAGCACATATAGGTCATGCGGGTAGAGCTGGGCATTGGTTGGGTATCAATTGGGCAGAAGAGGGTTGGATGGAGCTGGCCCTCTCTGCCCAGGATAACGGCGCAGAAGAGGATCGATGGGAGGACGATGGTGCGTGTTCACAGATGGCTTCAGCGAGGGGGGCAACAGCGGCCAGGAGAAAAGCACATGGGATTCTGCTGCGGTGCGAAATGAAGCCGATGGAAATGACATGGGTGCCCCAACGCACGATGTGTGTTTTCTTGGTCCTTTGGAGCCCGAGCCGAAACGTTTTCTCAGGGGAGAAACAATTACTACCTCTCTAAGAAGACTATGGAAACTACCATGGACACTGGGTTGGGACTGCCCTAAGAAGACTCAAACAAGACCAATAGGGCAAGTTCTAGTACCGAAGAGTTGCGGAAAGAATAAAAACTACGACCAACGATCCATATCAAACTCCTACGGCCAAATGCCCCCGAGACCTTTGGCCCTTGCCATACACCATAAAAGGGCCTCATTTCTAATGTTCTGTAAGATCATATTAAGACTAGGTGAGCCCCCCTAAAAAACACAACCATTTCTATGTTTCCAAATCCACCAAACAACTAGCTCAACTTGAGAATTGAAACCCTTGTGATATTGCTTAGCCATTTTGATGCCTAGCCTGGCGCCACCATTCAGTAAAGATAGTGTCATTTGGCCCCGGTGCTTGCTGTTGCAGACCAACCTAGCAAACCACGCTTGTATCACTTCATCCAAAATCTTGCATACACAGCATGTATGCCCCCATCTTCATCAATCAATATCTAATCTGGATCCTCTAGAATTACATATACACGATCTAATGCAACCTAGTTGTCTTGACATTGCCCTGCTGAAAAGTTGCTACAGTCCTATGGCGGAAGATGGAAATGATTTCTTAGGCTGTGATGAGACCTTGATGAACTTCCAACTAAAATGATGTATCTTTAGCCAAATGTTGGTTGTAGTAGTTTTGGTATATAATAGATCACCAAATAATTAGCGTATAGAAAATTGCCCAATGTTCCATCTACCATGACAATGACAAGCGGGGCCTTGTCTGGTGGAACCGTATGTCGTGCATGATTGGTGGTGTTTTTGGCAAGCCCTGGCTTTGTCGTTACTAGGTTCGAAAGCAAACCCCCCCTGCAACAGCATGGTTTACTTATTCGTTAAGTTCCCTTAAATTGTGGCGATCCTTTGTAACAAAAGGAAGATATTAATCGCATCCTACCTCATATGTTTGAATCGTTTTCAATAAATGCATTATGTTTATATGCAAATGAAAGGCAAATATAACAGCAAATTAGTAAGCCAGATTTTTTCCTCCTATACTTTTGTAGTCATAAAAGAATTACTTTTGTAGTATTATGGTTTCTGGTGCTATTCACTTGCACATGTGTACATTATTTACTATCTAACGACGCTTGAATTTTGTTTTAAGAGCAATTCCATTTATTATGCTTGTGGTTCTGTTTCTCGAATGAACCTAACTTGGTTTAACTGCAGAATGCACGAGAGGGAATGGGAAGAGGAAAAGCGACCAAGAACTGAAACAAAAAGGAAGCATCGGAAATAGCTGATCAATGCTGACATGGATTCAGTTGAGCCTCATAAATTTTCTCCGAGCACAGTAGTGAATGCACTTGAATCTCATGTTTTCCTGTAGTGAGAACATGTTTCAGCATAGCTAAGCAGATTGTTTCTTAGTGTACTGCGCCAGTTAGGGGATGTGGAGCTTAAGATGACGGTAAAGCCTTTCCTGTTGAGCTCACCAATGCGGATTTAACATATGGAGATGAGCCATGTTTAGCTTCATACATTTTGTGCTGTAAACAATGTGGAATGTGGTATAGTGATTTGTACTTGTGAACATAGATGAGTGGCTCACCATCTGGGTATTTTGTATTTTAGTACTAACTGCTAACATGTTTGGTGTAGGAAGCATCACCATTTTTTGCATTGTGTAGAAATAATGTTAGGGATGCAGCATAATTGAAATGTACATATTGAGGCCAGAAATTTTGCTAGCTATTTACCTGTTCGGGTTCATTAAAGTTTGCTCAGAGTTGGTTGTGGTGGTTTTCTGGTTATCGTTCTTGTGAATCTTGTCGTGGTTGAGAGCATGTACCATGTTGCCATTGTTGGGACTAATCGTGCATGGATGTCAAGCTCGCCTTCGATCCTGGCATCGTCCTGTGTTTTGATTAGGCTGTGTGCCTGTGTCTCGAGCGCACGCAGAAACTGATTAGGCTGTGTACCTGTGTCTCGAGCGCACGCAGAAACTTCACTGGGATTTTGTAAAGAGATTTCATCGATGCTGCTGGATTTATGTAGGAATCGGGGAAGATTCCTGTTCCTTAGTGAGCCGTAGGTTACCATTGCCGGTGAACTGTGACCTTGTTGATTGTAAAACTTCTCAGGCAAGCTTCAAGAAACCGAAAATTGTAGCAGAGCCAGGTTACAAAACTTGCATTTGCTTTTATTTATTTATTACCTGGCCTTAGTTTGAAATTGCGTGGTTGCACATCTGTTTCTCTTAAATTTCTTCTAAATTGTCCAAAAAAAAAAAATCTTGTGTAATGGTTTCGGGTCTGTTTAGTTGGCGACCAAAACTTGCTAGGTATAACCTTCAGCAAAGTGTGGCGGTCACAAAAAAAAAATGTGGCGAGCAAAATTGAAGTCACACTTGTGGTAAGGTTTGGCATGAAAATAAGTCTATGACATGTAGGGCAGGGTTCTAAGAAAGTTTAGCGTGCCACAGCTGTAGCAGTGAATCAAACAGCTACCGAAAAAACTATGGCATGACTGACCTTTGGCACGGCAAGTTTTGGTCTCCAAACAAACTCGCCTGACATCTGACAGAAATTGCTCAAAATCGCTTGCGATTCGTTACGACCAATGTTTTTAAGGTGATAAAGCGAGGCGAGGCGACCAACTACCGCCTTACGCTAAAGCGAGTAAGGCGTAAGGCGAGGCGACGCCTTACGGCCATCCAACAGTAGTATAGACTAGAGAACTGGAAGCATGTCATACCTTGGTGTTGTCCTCTCCTGTGCAGCCCGCAGCCCCAAGTGTGTATCTAATAATACACTGCAATGGAGAGACAATTCAGGTCAGTACCTAGGTATTTCATAGGGAATATGACACCAGCAAAAAAAGAAATTAGTTGAGGGGCAGGTAAAGATTAACGAGTAGATAAGCACACTGCCACAAATAAAACCATTACACAAGTAGTTCAACAATAGTCCACTAAACAAGATAACCGGAGTGCTCAGTGAGCACATTCCACAATACTACAATACTAGTGCATAAATAGTCTGGCACAAATACTCTCACAACTCTCAAACATCATTAAGTCAATAGAAGTCATCCTCCATCACAAAAGGATATGAATTGCCACCACCAGCAGCAGCTTGATCACTTTCGTCAGCAACAATAGGTGCAATTTCACCATAGTCATCAACTTCCACATCATCAACCAGATATTCTTCATCAGAGTTATCATCTTCCATGTCTTCATCCTCCTGTGGTTCATAAGTCCTCCTAATTGGGGCAGTAGCTGCTGCAGACCGCCTACGAGTATAAGTTCTATCAATATTAGTTTCATCGTCGCGGGCTGCCCTAGGGAAATTACGACCACGATACATTTGGGATGCACCAACAGCCTCATCAACTTGATCCCATGTAATTTCAAGTCCACGGCCATTATGAACTGGTTCCGCATCCACATCAACCCATTCATTATTCCAATCAAAGTCTTCCAAACACAAAGGATCAAAGCTGCCTGCTCCTTTCTCATGTCGCTTTTGAAACCTCACTGCCATCTTTCGGTTGTACTGAACATAGACCAAATCATTAAGCCTTTTATGCTCTAACCTGTTTCTTTTCTTAGTATGAATCTGCAATGGTAAAAATGCAAACAAAAGAAATATTCAGCAAGCATTAATAGATAGTAGATTTTATTTATTCCTTGAACTAGGATAATTGAGTACTTATGTAATTGACAGATTACTTACTGACTCAAATGTGCTCCAACAACGCTCACAACCTGAAGCCGAAGCACAAAGCCCAACAACACGTTTTGCAAATCTTTGAAGCTCTATGGCTTTGCCACCATATGAACGCCACCATTCAACTAGATCAAGTGACCAAATAAACATTTTCATGTTAGAAATTAGGAAAGACTAAAAAATTAGATTGTACGGTCGTTGAATAATTTTATTGGGAGACTTGGTTTTGATGTTGTTGATTGCAATTTTGTTCTTTGAAGCTACCCTTAAGTCCTCATATTCCAAAGCTTGGTCATCAATCTTGTTTTGAAGATCTTGGTCGGGCACCATTTTTGAAAGAACCTCAAGAATGCAGACCTTAGCTTACCAGCCATAACATCATCTGCTTTTCAGATCAAAATACTTGTTTGGGTTCAAATATAGTGTTGCCCCATATAATGGTTGGTCCATTTGATCTTCCCAACGCTTGTCAATGATTGCCGAGATACGCTTAAGCAAGTCCGCTTTTCCCTAGTAGGGAAATTTTCTTTAATCTTTTTCTTTGCATATTCCATACAAAATCGAACCTCTGGCATTCTTTGGCCTCTCATCCCCATCAACTATCCTCAACAAAACAATAAGGGGTGTGATGCTCTCAGCAGATCCTCAACTGAGTTCCAAAATTCGGTTGAAAGGATGGTGTCATGCACTTTCTTTCCTACTTACTGTTCTTGCCAATTTGGACTTAGTCCAGTCATCACTTACAAATAGGAATTTCAGAGCATCCTTATGAGTGTGTAGGCTGTGCAAAGTGAGGAAAGCGAGAGTAAAACGAGTTACTCCTGGTCTAACAAGATCTCTACCTCTGTCTTCTCCCTCATTGCATCAAGAATCCTCCGTGCCTATAAATAAAGGTAGTAACTTGTCTTGCACGTGCAATAGGCTTGCTAAACTCCTTCATTTTGCCAATGTCCTCTAGCATGAGGTCCAAGCAGTGTCGCACAAGGGGTCTAGAAACGGTGTTGGAATTCTTTCCATAAGAAGCTTGCAAGCTACCTTATAATTAGCACCGTTGTCGGTGACCACTTGAACAACCTTGTCTCTTCCAATGAGATCAATTTCTCATCGTAGTAAATCGCCAACATTGGAGCATCATGTACTTCACTAGATGCATCAACAGACTCCAAGAAGAAAGTCCCTCCGGACTATTGACTAGGAAATTAATGAGGTGACGGCCCGCCTCTCTCACCCACCCATCGACATTAGTGTACAGTACCATATTGCTTCCAAGCGACCTCATGCTTCTCCTTTATTTTGTTGACTGTTCCTGACCTTTCCAAGCAATGGCACCCTCGCCTCATGGTAGCTTGGAGGTCTATATCCAGTCCATCTTGCCCAATGGCCTCACACATAATCTCAAGGCTCCTTGAGTTGATAGCATTGAGTGGTATTCTACACCGATAGAAGAAATTGGCCACATGCATATCGACTTCATCTCTTTCTTCCTTGGTCCCGATCCTTCCCTCCACTTCGCTTTGTGCAGTCCATTCTTAGAATGCCTTTCCTCAACCACTTCTTGAGTTTTTTCCAAGCATGGTAATCACTGACTTCTTCTCTTTCTCTTTTGGTCTAGGTGGTAGATTTGCAAATTTGAGAGCAGATTGCTTCCTTTTGGATGTTGTCCCTGAACTTGGATGTTGCACAGTTGTACCAGATGACTGAGAGGCAGCATTAGCATTGTTTTGAACCTCCACCACTTGAACACCATCATCATCATCATCATCTAGGTTTAGCGCTCTCCTTCTTCCCTGAACTAGTGCTGCTTCCATTTCAAAGACAATTTGTCGTTGTTGTCTTCTCACATTTGAGAGCATCTCCATATCCACCTACAAGATGCTCCTTCAATCTCTTGATTCCAGACTTTACTTGAGTTCCACAGAGGATACACTCAACCAAATCTCTGTTGCCAATTTCTGGCCAGAAGCCATACTTCCACCCAGGATCACCAGACCTGACCTTCCTTTTTGGATCTGTCCTTGGATCATATTCAGCAGTACCTGAGCCTACACTTTGTGGACTTACAATGTCTTGTGTTGCCATTTAGATGGACTCCTGTGAAACACGACAAGCAAAGTAATTATTACGCCTTAAAAACATTGGAGATCAGTAACGATCAAGCTTTTAGAAGGTGGTTAAACTTGTTCTTTGAATGCCCTCTAGCTAAATTCATCTGTAGCCTATTGCACACGCTTTTGGTTAAACTGTAGGCCAAGCTCTTTTGAACAATTCTGGTCCTGGGTGATTCTGTGCTTACCAACTGGAAAAGAATTCCATGTTGCTCAATGCTTCTATATGTTGGGCCCTGTTGAGAGCTGGAAACAATGTGTGCTTTGAGAAGAAAATAACCAAATCTCCTATTATGTTCATTCCTATCATACTGGGCAAGTCTTCGGAAGCAGGAAAACCCATAAGCTTTGGAGGAGGGACCTGAAGCTTTGAAGCAAATTGCCCTAAAGTTCCTCCAGTTGAGCAGATGCAGGGGTCACACATGGAGCAAGCTCTAACAGGCCAAAGGGTTTGGTGGCTTAACCTCATCGCCATCTGAACACCTTGGGAACTGGAAGATGCTGGAGTGCATGTCTGAGCACTGCTGTTTTAGACTAGATGGTGGCAGTTTAGATTATGTTCAGTTGTTAGTTGTCTCGTCTTTCCAGGATGTTGGATTGTAATGGCATTGTTTTGCTTTCGTGTTCGTGGTAGTTTGGGTGTGCTGCTCAGTTCTGGGCCCTGTATTCCGTCAGGCCATTTACAACATCATTTTGGTTTCGGGTGCTAATGTGGGTTGGTGAGACTTTTGAACACGTTAATCATTGTACCGTTTCTTGTAATTTCATTGCTTAGCAGTAATGAAATTTGGGTCACCCTGTTCTGGGAAAAAAAGAGAATGCTTTGTATTGCATATGACCTGCCATCTGGTTCACAGATCAAACTAACACTGAGCACTGAGTATTAGTTCACTAAACACTAAATAATTGACAACTAGACAAGTTGGTATATAAAAAACAAATTGCCGTCCAGATTACAGACACAAAGTAAAAGTGAGCAAAGCACCGAGCAAAACAAATATAAAGGATGCTGCTGTTCGGTCCGGCTCGAAAGAAGAGGCCACAAGCAAGTAGAAAAATACGAGCAGAGGAATCAATCAGTACCTGCTCGGCTCGGCGGACCAGAGGAGGCGGAGGACCAGAGCAGCGGCGGACCAGAGGAGGCGGCTCGGCGGAGGACCAGAGGAGGCGGCTCGGCAGACGGGCAGAGGACAGAGCACTGCCGCTGCCTTGCTGGGAGGTCGGGTCTCCGCTGCTCGGGCGGCGACTTCTCCCGGCAAGGCGGGAGAGCAGCGTCCGCGTGGTGGAGCAAAGCAGAAGGACCGGAGGAGGCGGCTCAGAGACGGGCAGAGGACCGAGAGCACTGCGCCCGGCGGGGAGGCTGGTCCTCGCGGCTCGGCGGCAGCGACTTCTCCCGGCGGCGCGGGAGAACGCGTCCGCGCGGGCGAGGTGTGGCTTCCGCTTCTTCCCCTGCTCTCCCGCTCGCTGGTAGGTCCGCTTCTCCCGCGCGCTCCTCTCTCCGCGCTCTATTTCTCCCGCGCGCCCACTCTTTTCCCCGCCCTTTCTTCCGCCATTTCCCGCCGCCTAGAAACGGACCCCTGTATGGCGCCCGCCACGCACGATTAGGCGCGAATCGGACGCCAAATAGACGACTTCCGGACGCCATGGTAGTAAGGCGGACGCCATACCAATATGAGGCGAGTCGTCCCGCCAAGTCGTCCCTCCTGTAGCGCCTTGCCGATTAGGCGTCGCTTTGGCGACGCCTTAAAAACATTGGTTACGACACAAGGAAAGGGGGACAATGCTAACGGCAGCAGATTCTTGTGGTAATAACAGAAGCTGACATAGCATTGATTATCTTTTCCTTCTCCAAGTTGCCACAGATTTCAGATCATGTGAACTCAAAATTTTCTATATAAAGTAAGAAAAAGGCATAATGAACTGGCATAGCGTTCAGATCATGTGAACTCAAAATTTCTCTCTATAAAGGAAGAAAAAACCATAATGAACTCCTGGCAAAGCGATGCGTATATGTTGTCAATGTTGACAAGTTCTTCGTTCGTTCTCTTCCTGAGCTCCAGACTCTGGACAGACTGTCTGATGGCCCAGACAGAGACAGATCACTTCCGGCCCTTCTTCTTCTGCTGTTTAGCTGTTGATCGACACGGTTACATGGCGACACCAAGAAAATCAACCCATTTGAGTTAGTAAGTACGAAGACGTCGAAGAGACAGGAAGAACAAAAGCATCGCACAGAGAGACAATCAGAGACGAATGACGAAGTGGTGATCAATTACCCAGTCTCCTCTTGGCCTCGGATTTGGCGAAGAACTCCGCCCACTCGTCCGTAAGCACGAACACCGGCTCCTCGTCTTCCTCCGCGTGCAGCGGCCTCGGCTCGGGATCCAAATCCTCCACGTCCTCTCTTACGGCGGCGCGGGGCGGCTCCGGTTGCCAGGGCGCCGCGCTCGGGTAGGTGTTGGGGAAGAGCACGGGGGCCGGGTGCCGCTGCTGGTTGTCGTGGAGGTGGGCCGGCGGCGCGGGAGCGAGCAGGTGGGGGTGGTGGTGGTGGTGGTCATGGCAGCAGCAGAGGTGGATGTGGACGTGATGGTGGTGGCGCGGGTCGAGGTGGAGGTGGACCAGGTGGTGGTGGCGGCGGGGAAGGCCCGGCTCTGGGTGCGGCGGATTCATGGCGTTTGAACCCTGCGAAGAGGTAGGGGTGGTCGCCGAGTCGGCGGACGGCGGCTCTGGTACTACTGGTAGTGGTAGAGCCGTAGAGGTACGGGGGTTTGGGAAGGAATATGAAACTCCATATAGCGCCTAGCGTCTGGTTTAGACTGGGGGTTAGAAATTAGTATTTGGTATTGTAGTATTTTCGTTTATATTTGATAATTATTGTTTAATTATGATCTAACTAGGTTTAAAAGTTTTGTCTCGTAATTTATAATTAAATTGTATAATTAGTTTTTTTTTATCTATATTTAAAACTTTATACATGTGTTAAAGATTTGATGTGACGGAGAGAGTGAAAAAACTTACCATCGAGGTTCCGCGCGCTGAGAACGCTCCGGTTCCTGTTTATATACTGTTCACGAATTCTGTGCAGCCACGTGCCGTAGTGCGTGTTTCATTCAGCTACGGTTCGAGGCGCCGCCCCGTGGTTCGTCCGTGTCCCAGCCTGCGTCTATGAATCTCAAGAAAAAAAACAACGCCTCGCCGCCTCCGCCTAGCTCCCATTCCATCTTCTTCGTCTCCTCCGGCCGCCGCGAGCCCGGATGCCGGCTCCCGTCAGCCGCGCGCGCTGATGCCGCCTGCCACCCGCCGCCACCGCTTCGTCTCCACCTCCTCTCCCTCTCACCCCGGCCGCAGCGCTCGCGGATGCCGCGCCCGGCCGCTACACATCGATGCCCCAGAAAAAACTGCCTAGGAGCCTCGCTGCCTCCGCCTCCTCTGCAGTCGCGGCGCGCGTGGATGCAGCGCCTGGCCGCCTCGCCGCGGTCGCAATGACTTCATCCTCTTCCTCTCCCCTGGTGCCAGCAAGCGCGCGGCAGCTACGCGGGCGGGGCGCTTCGTCGCATCTTCCTCTCGCCCAGCGGCGACGCGCACGGTGCCTCCTCCTTCCAATCAGTCGTCACTGCCAGCAAGACAAGGACAGTGGTGGCGATGGCCGCGCGAGATGTGGCACCAGCGGCGCGAGATGCGGTCACGGCGGCGCACAAAAAGTAGATGCGATTAAGGTACCCTCGCCTCCTCCAGTTCAGCCCACGGTATCCCTCCCTAACTCTTTGCCTTACTCCTCGGACAGAGTCGATGGAGTTAGCGGCGAGCTCGCTGCCCTCCTTTTTCCTCGGTGGCTCCGTCGATCCTAGCCTCTCCATACAGATGGACTTGGTGCCTGCTTGCCTACCTCGCAGTAATGCATCGTTGCCTTCCTCCCTCTCCTCCAGGGACTATTTGGATCGTAGAGCGTGGCCAAGGCTGCATCAGACTTGGTAAGACAATCCTCTTGACCTCTCTCTCAGGCTCATCCATCCCCTCCTAATTTATTTCGTGATTGGTTTTTTCATTCAGTTTCTTACATGCTTTTTTTATTCACCAAAACTTCCAAACACATGGCAATATTTGATTCATCGTATCTGTTGCTGCTCCACAGAAGGGAGTTCCAATTTCATGGTAGTTGTGTAGTGCTTCAACGATGCCATGTGCTCTCCTTCCATTCTTTCTTTTTTCCCCCTCAAATTAATTAGCTTCTTGGTGCTTTCCATCTGGTATGGTCCAAGGCTGGAGTGATGTTTCTTTTTCTTTGTTTCAGCACAAATTAGGATGGCAACAACTGTTCTTCCTGGATATGCCACATTGGCTATTAAAATCCCATGGTATGGTAGTCCTTATGATTGGCAATTTCGCAATATTCTTCCATACCTCAATTACAACTGATGATAGGCAAAACTGATGCAGCTACATATACATTCATTGCCAAAATTAAGAAAAAAAAAAGATTCAAGCACATTCTTTATTGTTTTATTTAGCCAAAACAGATACATCAGCTAGTGACATTAGTCATAGAACCTGGAGCACAACAGCAGGGATGTGCTTTTTTTTTTTTCTAATTACACCAATACAATCTGCAGGTATCAAACTTTGTTCTTGCCGCTAATCTGATGCCAACACTGCCAGTGGAGCCTCAAGTTGTCAAACTGGCTCTCTTTGGTCTAAAAGGAAGAGAAATTTACCTGCTCCAGTCAAACTCTCATCTGTGTCGATGGTGCTCTCTGGATCATCGGAAAGGGTCCACATTACACATCATGTCGAAGGTACTGCAGTTGTCCCATAAATCTGCTACACTGCAGTTGTCCCATGAATCTGCTAAACAAGATTAATCATCTTTTGCTACATATCACAATTCTTGTGCCTGTTGTTACATATGTAGTTTTATTCCTACCTGCCTAGCCCCACGGATATTGCTTATGTAATTTTATGTTTACCAGCCCAGCCCGCCAGATGCAACATCCACCTTTACTGATAGCTGAACAAGGAGATCTTCAACGCAACACACAGGAGATGGTCATGTTTAGCCTAGCCTGCAGCTGCACCAATCATCCTTAAACCTGTAATGTTAATACTTCACATCTATTCTATTGATCTATTGGCATCTCAGAGGTCAATTGCATATATTTACTAAACGCCTATAGCTGAACAAGGAGATTTTCAACACAACACACAGGAGATGGTCATGTTTAGCCTGCAGCTGCACCAATCATCCTTGAACCTATAATGTTAATACTTCACATCTATTCTATTGATCTATTGGCATCTCAGAGGTCAATTGCATATGTTTACTAAACGCCTATTACTTGATAGCACAAATCGATCTTCTATCACACTACCATCTACCAACATAGATGCTTCATGTATGTCAGTTGATGTTATTTCTCTTATTGAGCTTGAGTAATTGAACCTGAGGCTGAGCTAGCTTACTAGGTTGAGACTGAAACTGCTTTGTCTCCATTGGTATCTGCAACAAGTTCTTTCAAAATATAATGCTGCATCATCTTGATTATAAGATATGGGGTTTACATACTATTTAGATACTGTTTCTTTTGGTTGTGTTTTTGGCTAACATGCTAGCACTTTATATGGCAGTATCTAAATTCTACCATTCGATGGTATATGATTATTATAGGTTCAGCCTATACTTTTTTCAAGCAAAAGCATACTATCGATTGGCAGTAGCCGAACCTTGATATCAGCTGCTTAAAGAAGTACCTAGACTACTGCCATTTACGACATAAAAAATATGTTCATATTATTAGTCAGACATGGTTTAGGCCTTTGGGCAACCAAATAACCTGACACTAGGACAATGGCTAGGGTCCAAACAATCCTCATCTTCACTGAGCTGCTGTGCAGCGCGTATTTTCTCAAAGAACTCCCCACCAGCAGCCTATCCCTTGACAGCAGTGAAATGTGTGGTGTTAAAAACAAACGTGTTAATGATTGATTCACATAACAAAGTATGAGCTTTGCGCTGCAATCTGGTCTTGAGATAGTAAATCGTTCATTCTTTTTCAGCGATTCGGCAAGCTAGAGTCATACTTTGGGATAAACTACGGATGACTCTAAAGCTACTCTGGTGACTAGGAGTCTAGAACACCAGTTCAGAGATACCTTTGCACAGATACTCCCTGATACCTATCAGCTGGGACCACGAGGGACATGGGTTCATCAACTATGGTTAGGTATGTTATTTTTTTTTTGAGATCGAGCAATGGAACCATTCCAATATCTATTGGCTATTATTTTCTTATTATAGTGTTCATATCTTTGTCATGTTAATTGGTACCATTTTGCCTTCTATGGTACATACTGGCATATTTGTAGTTCCTATTTTATGTATGTACCTTTATTGATTGGTTTTCTCATAGATCTTATACTGCTTTGATAATTGTTGGTGGGCCTGTGTTGATGCCATGTTTGTTTTTTGCTTTCCTCTTGGTTGACTCATTTTTCTGTTCTGAATTACATTTTTTCCTTCCATGGCCGAAGACCTTCAATGAGATAATCTCAAAACTCTGGAATCCACCTGAGTCCTTGCTTAGTCTCATGAATTCCTTTTGTTTATACTCAAATGTAGTTTGATATCATTTCCTAAAGTTTGAAGTCTACATGTGGTGCATGCTTCAGATCAGAACAAAATGTTTTGTTACCATGGCGGCAATCATTCATCCTTTGCGCTAAACAATTTTTGTGATATGAATTTTTCATTCATACTACTCTTGCTAATTTAGGGATACTGGAATCATCTTTTCATCTGTGTAGGAAAAAATAATCGTTGCTCCTATGGTGTTTGCAGGGTGCATGGAGGTGGTCGGCATGCACATGGACTCCAAAGCATAGTTGCATACTCTAAAGTAGAAGTAGAATATGGTTTCTATTTTTTTTATGTATCTATCAGACATCTTTGTTTTTGAAAAAAATACATACATGACACTAAAGCATCCAATTTGTTATTAACAAAGCACACGCTGTATTTTCTTTCCTATGATCAATTGCTATACACAATACTGCCCGACCTGAGTTCAATACTTTCAGTTCAGTCCAAATATATTGTGATCACAACTGCAGTCCTACGGGCGCGGCGAAGCGTGCCTCCCGACCTAGTATTTTTGCGAGGGGAGCTGCAGATGCTCTGACCTCTAACACCTGTGAGACGGTGTTTAAATCTAGGTGTTAAAGTTTAGGGTGTCATATCGAGTGTTATATAGGGTATTATATGGGAGTGTTTGAATAGTAATAATAAAACAAATTATATAAGTCCTCAGTAATCCGCAAGACGAATTTATTAAGCCTAATTAATCTGTAGCACCACATTGTTAAATCATAGACTAATTAGGTTTAAAAAATCCATCTCGTAAAGTAGTCGTAATATATGTAATTAGTTATTTTTTTATTTATATTTAATATTCCATGCATGTGTCCAAACATATGATGTGATAGGGACTAAACTTTAGGGGAAAGAACTAAACAAGGCCTAAGATAGGTTTGGATATAGAAATTTAACAGAAAATTAGAGAAATCATCTATTTTAGTTGAGGCGGTGTATCATGAGTTTTTTTTTTAATTTGGTAGAATAATTCTGTTCCTCAAAATAGTAAGCTGGTAAGAAATGAGGTTAAAACAAAATAAAAAATATATTAAGTAAGAAGGTGATGAACTAACTCATTTCTTAAACCAAACATCCTATAATTTACTCCTGTCATCCTTTGAAGTAATACAATTCCCAGGTCACGTATCTGTCAGCCTATTTAATTTATACAGAGGCTAAAGCTTTAAGTCTATTTAATTTATACAGAGGCTAAAGCTTTAAAGTTTGAATTGAACAAATTTAGTTCTGTTATGCTCCGCACCTCTATTTTTCAGACCTATGGTGCAAATGTTTTATCTGGACATTGCACATATTTTCACACAAATGTTACAAACGTTTGTTTGAAATGTTTCATCCACTTTAGATGCATGTGCAAGTGTTTTATATGGATGTTGTATATGTTCCACATAGATGTTGCACGCGTTTGTTCCAAACGTTTCATCTGTTTCAGACTTATGTTGCAGCAAGTTTTTTTTGGTGTTGCAAGTGTTTCCATGTTTCAAGCGTTGAATGGAACGGCCAAAGTCACACAGCGCACATACGTAGGTAGGGGTGCGAACACGATACAGAGCAGGCGCAGGCACATGGGTCCCCGCGTGCGTGATATGGAGCAGGGCGTAGGCGGTCCCCGCCTGCACGCGGGAAGCAGAGCGGAAGCGTGCAGTCTACGAGCGGGTGGTGTAGGAAGGGCGAGGGCACTCGAGCGATGCGGGTACGGGAAACGAAGGA
Organism: Miscanthus lutarioriparius; assembly: GCA_904845875.1. Classification (NCBI taxonomy): domain Eukaryota; kingdom Viridiplantae; phylum Streptophyta; class Magnoliopsida; order Poales; family Poaceae; genus Miscanthus; species Miscanthus lutarioriparius. Next base: position 9,016,774 of record CAJGYO010000005.1, read on the forward strand.
GGCCGCGGAAAACAAAGATGCACGTGACATGGGATGCAGACACAAACGTCTGTTCGGACGTCCGGACGCTAGCATCTTCATTTGTTATTTCATATGGCCTTCATAGAATGCAGAATTTTGAAAACGTAGGGATAGATTGTTGCTGTTGTTAGCTTGCTGTCAGCGATGGCACCCCTGAGTCCCTGACCCTGTAGCGTGGGCGGAGAATGGCCACATCGGGGGCTGCACTGCTTTCAAATTGTTTAGGGCCTGTTTAGTAGGGCTTCTCCGTGGCTCCGGCTCGGGCTCTGTAACACTCTCGGTGTTACGTCCTAAACAAACTACCAAATCATGTCATGAGCATCATGTTTATGTGATAATGCATGTGATAGAATGGGTAGATAAATTTTTTGTAGCCTAAAATGACCAATAAAAAGGTTAAATGAAAATTGATTCAAAGCTCATGTTGTATCAAGTAGGGTTGAAAACCAATTTTTATTGAGTAAAAACATTATAGAACATGTGTGTGACACCTTAATAAAGTTTGAAGCATAAACTTTGTAGATGACAATGCAACTCTTGCTGTAGAAAAATAATATTGCTAGATAGTATTTCCAATGGCTTGAAAATGGAACTTGGAATTTAAAATCAGCCAAACTTTAGAAGTTACTAAGTCTAAATACAAGTTTGACTACACCAAGTTCACGAATTAATTCTGAGCAATCTAGCTAAGACTTGGTACCTATAGGATCTCTGGTACGCCTAGAGGGGGGTGAATAGACCTGTAAACATTAACCGAAGTCAAATTCACCCACGGCACTGACGCTCTGTGAGCGTGGCACTGCCGCACCAAACAGCGGCACTGCTGCACCTGCAGGAGAGATTAGTTCACAGTTCAAAATCTACCGAACGAAATTTAGATCGGGTAAATTTCTTAGCTTCCTGCAGGGTAGTAGATCACAGATCGACAGTTGAAAGGGGTGGGAACACCACACACAAGTAGATCAGCCTCAAACCCTAGAAATCATCTCAACAACAACAAGAACATAAGTGTAGCAACATAAGCACAAGATGACACAAGGATTTATCCCGTGGTTCAGCTCGCCACCAAGGCTTGCCTAAGTTTACGTTGTTGAGGTATACCACTAAGGCTTAGGGCTTTGCAACCCTACCTTGTTCTCAAGTCAAGAGAGTGAACTCTTGAGATGAGGGGTGATTTTACTCGCTGCAAGAGGTGGTTACAAAACTCCTAGGTCTGCCACAAACTTGGCAAGCTCACCAGGCGACGCTCTAGCCGGTTAGGAGCCAAGCTCCAAGAGTAACAAACACAACCACTGGCCAAAACGTGAACCAAATGCTCTTTAGACTTTAGGAATCAGTGGAGCTGCTCTCTAATTACTTTTGGCACATTTTTCTCTCAAGGATTGATGGGAAAGTCAAAGGGAAAGCTTGAGAGCTTAAAGGGCACCAATGGAGGAGAGAGGAGATGAGCACCTGCTAATTTTCGTTGGTCTGAACCGTTGGGGAAGAAGAGAGAGACGTTATGGAGGATAGGGAAAAGTATAAATACCCTCCTGCCTCCCAACGGTTACTTAAGTGCGGCAGTGCCACGGTGCGGCAGTGCCTCTCTCCAGGTGTGGCATTGCCGTACCTAGCAAACAACAAGGGTGAAGGAGTTTTTAAGTTGGCTATCTTGGCTGAGGTGTGAGGATGTTTTGTGTAAAAATTGAGCATTTGGTTGCACACTTTTAACCAATTGTAGTGTCTCCCTTTATAGTATGACTTTTCCCATACTTAATTTCAAAAGACAAGAATTCAAAACTCCTTTGAGCGCGATGCCGTCCTTATTTGTAATCGGGGGCTCCTTCTTTCCATGTAACATCCTCTATAATGAAATCCCTGCTTGTCATCTTAATAAATCTCACTAGTTCTCTAATTAGGTGGTCATCAACACCAAAACCCACATTAGGGCTTGATTGCACTTACAATTTCCCCCCCTTTTTGGTAATTGATGACAACTCAATTAGAGCTTACAAAAGATATGAAATGAATAACTGAGATTTTTTTTGAGCCATGGGTGTAGAGCATCCCCTAAATATGTGAATAGAGAATTGAATTCTCAACTTGGCATAAGAGGCCAAGATTCACACTTTAGTGAAGTGAAAATTGGGGCTCCCCCTACATCCATGTCTTTGTGGGGTGTTGTACACATTGTCAAGAATATATATGCGATGCATATGACAGATCATGCACACATGTGCTTGTTGCTGCAGCTGAGTGCGGCACTACCGCACCTGACTGTACGAGCAAGACAGAGTCAAGCACCACACAACTAGCTCAGATAAAAAAAAGATATGCAACCTAGCACAATAAGATGACTTCTAATCCACACAAACGATACATGTCCATATCCAGTAGACAAAGAGTCAAATAGTAACATTATTTCACAATTTAGAGTTTTGAGCGACTCTCAAACTTTCCACCTAGCGAAGACTAACACTCATCGAATAGGACATGAAGCGCGGCTGCTGACCATGTCATCAAAAAGTTGTTGACCCCTCTAATTTTCTCCCCTTTGGCATAAAGTACCAAAAAGAGAAGAAAAGAAGAAAGATCAACACCTACTCGTCATCTCCCTAGATGTCCATCCAATCAATATCATCACCTCCTACAGCCCTAGCACCTTCTGCAGTAGTCCCGGCACCACCATCACCATCATCGTCATCGGAGTCAATACGTGCACGGCCCTGATGGTGAGTAGTGGTGGTGTAGCGAGTGGAACGCCTCGGCTCCTGTCTCTGATGGTATCCCTCCATGGTTTCATCCCAATCTACTGCTCGTCCCTGCTCCTCCTCCTCCTCCTCCTCATCATCCTCATCATCTTAATCTGTGTCGGAGAGACTCGGAAGGTCATACTATGGAGGAGGTGGAATAGGAGGAAGTGGTGGAAGGTCTTGTCCATGCTGCTGACGTTGTTGACGCTGCTCAAGCTGTGTCTCATACGCTCTGTCAGCTGCATAGGTGCACTTGTCGAAGATTGCCTTCAACCACTTGCCAAACTTCTTCATCTTGCCTCCTTTGTGAGACCTAGAGCAGGAAGACTCAGGGATATCTACATGAGCATGAGAGCTCCCTGCTCCCTAAGTAGCTGCAGCTGGCTGGGTCTTCTCAATTTGGTAGACGGTGTGCATCCCATCCTTTGGAAAATAAAATCCAGTGACTCTCTCAATCATGAACATGAGGTAAGGGACATAGGGCAGCCCCCTCCTCCCATCCTCTACTACAAATCTCAACTCAGTCCACATGAATCTAGGGACATTGAACCTATCCCCACCTAGAGCAAATCTAGCCAACACATTTCTCCCATAGCCATTAATATCTGAGGCTGCTCCATCCTTTGGGTTGATGGTGTTCCTGATGAGATTGTTGAGGATGTAATAGAAGCTATGTAGACCACTCCTCTTGCCATCTACAATCCTTCTATCTCTCCACATGTAACTGATGTCACGGATCTCAGCTCGAGGCTCATAATGAATGTAAGTGTAACCTCTGTGCTCCTCCCCAAAGCCAAGAATCCGTCTAAAAGTGACAAAGTCGACTCGGTAGTGCCGACCATCAGTCATCCAGTGAATCTCATTAGAGGTCTGGTCATAGAAGTATGTGGCATGAAACTGTGCAATGACCTCCTCATTCCAGTTATACTGGAAACCCATGATGTCTGAAAGCTGGAACCTGTCACAAATTTTGATTACTTTGTCAAACTCAAGCTCCTCCTCCTGCATCTCATCCCAATCAATATACTGCATCTTGATGATCTTGGTTTTCTTGGATGCAAGAATGGCAGTGGCATAAAAGTTGGAATGAAACTCATTCCAGAATCTGTAATCAATGCCCAAATCCTTGCGCACTGCATAGGGATTGATCCTCCTTGCCTCTTCCATCTGCTTCCAACTCTTGGAATAGTTGACAACTGCATGCTGGCGGGAGTCATCTGGAGGTCTCATGATGATCTCACCCTCAAAATCTCTCATGTATCTGCCATCAAACTCAGAGAGATGTTGTGGGGTGTCAGGAATGGCATCAGTGGTATGACATGTCATCTCTAGCTTCTCCTCATCTTCAATGTATTCTTCGCGTCTCCCCCTTTCACCAAGTCCCCTTGGAGCTGCACTACTACCTGCTGCTGTTGACCTCCCTCGACCACGGTGAGGTGGATCCTTATCTCTTTGCTTATTCATCTTCCTTTTCTCCCTTCGGTCATTATCTCTGTGCTCCATCTATGCATAGAATGAACTAGATAAGAAACTGTACAAATGGGACATAGAAAATCACTTGAAGAATAGTCTTGATAAGAAAAAGGACTTAGATCATGAACTTGAGAGACACTATGGATAGTGCTACCCAGGCAGTGCGGCACTGCCGCACCCTGAGAGTGGCACCGCCGCACTCCATATCTCCACAAGCTCATGACCTCCTTCTTCTTTCTTAGCAAATCCATTTTTCAAATGTCTTCCCACATCACCAAACAATTTCTAGAGCATAATTCAAGATAAAAACACATGATGTCGTGTAATAGATGGGAATAGTGATAACATTTTGAGTGGGAGAGAGCATGTGGTGAATAAATCCAACCAATACATAGATTCATCTAGGGAAAGTCACAACCAGATGCAGTCTCAAACTACGGGGTGCGGTATTGTGGCAGAACCACCTAAAATAACTCACTTCCGGAGGCGCTTGTCTTCTATTAGATACTAAACACCCCAAGAGTGAGCTAATTTAAACAGTTCTATCGAGCACACCCCATGGGAGAATAAAAAAATCAACATTTTCCAACAGGAACATAAATGGGAGAATAAAGCTTACAACATTTTAGCCATTTCTTACATCACTTTTCATGCAACATCAGAGTATAATAATTATTGTTTATAACAGCGTAATATAATAATGTTATCAGAGTTTCAGCAGAAATAAAATCATTTAATGACAAGTTAAACATTAACATTATGATCCGTTATATACATCATAGCAGGTTATAAGTTTTTCCATTGTAAAACATTTTGGGTGGAAGTTTCAAATAAAGTCTATGTCCGCAATGTTAAGGAAATCCTCGCTGAGCCCACCAAGAGGTTTCCACACACAAGTGTTAGCTCCACATGTTCCTGTCACCTGCAACAGGGTAAAACAAACCCTGAGTACTCAATTGTACTCCGCAAGGCTTACCCGTCAGGAGAAAGAAAAGACTCTAAGGATATGCAAGGCTATCTGGCTTGTGGGTTATTACATCTGCAGGAAGCATTACTAAGCGTGCATTCTTATATTCAATTTCATTAGCAGTCATCATTAGTTCATTAACTAACAATTCTATGTAAGCACTTGTGCTACTTTCAAGCAGGTGGTCTGCAATCAGAACCATTTTACCATCTTTTATATTCCAGTTCTTACTACGGTGCTAGATCGTAGCCAAGTCATACCGTATCACACGGTGATTCACGAACCAATGTATCCCAGCTGGGTACTCCAAAACACATGCCCTGTTTGTACCCCAGGCACAAACAAGACCAACCCACTACTCTCCTATTAAGGGGTCCAGGTCCCCGCCCAAACTTGGACTCCAAGCCCCCACTCTTGAGTCTCAGACTCAGTGTGGTGCTAGGACCTCCACCATCCCCACCTCCCATTAGTCGGTCCGGAAAGGGTCGGAACCCACGACAAGAGAGCAACGAGCCTTCCCACTCCCATAAGCAAGTATGTGCTCAGGATATTAAGTCCGTGACCTGACTAGAATCCAATGCAACGGACGGTCCTCAATCGACACAGGCAGAACAAATATAATCCGAGCCTTGCTCGAATTCCCAACCAAGTCCAGATCCAAAGTACCATTCCGCCCAGTCTCCAATTATCATTCAAATATATTCCATATGATAGTAATATAATAACAACAATAATATATTTCCTATCTCTCGCGAGTGACAGGTAATCACTCGACTTCTACCGGATCCTATAGCATAGCAATCTACATGATCCTGACATATTAGTACGACTCATAGGATAAGGATATATATATGCAAGTGGTTTTCATTCAACTCCTTAAAACTTAATGCACAAGCATAAGAATACGTGTAGAATAATAGGGGTTATGCACCAGGGCTTGTCTGGGTAAGATATAACCAAGTTAGCTTTCATCTTGGTGGCATGATCATCAAGTCACCATCTGCTTTCGCTACTCCCGATGACTCCGCAATCCAACATCGCTCCTATCATGAAATACGTGGATGCAACGTAAGGACGTAAATAATCAATGGCAACCGCAACTCTAAAATACGATTACGTCTCGCAAGCTAACGAGCAAGCTCTAATGACTAACATACTAAGCCATGTATCCACGTGGTCAAGTGAGGCTCGTTTCCTAAAAAATGTTTTCGTTCTACAAACCCCCAATTATTTTTGACATTTGATTGATTAAATATATATTTTATACTAGGGTTCATTTAGTTACCTTAACAAACTAATTCTTATGGAGCTACAAAAATTACAGTGAGCACCTAATATTGTTAGGAATCTACTGTAAAAATTTCAGGGCCAGTACTACTACCAATTCATCACAATAATTCCTACAAGTTCATGTTTTACCCATAATAAGTGTTTCAAATTAATTAGTCTACTCTTGAAAATTCTATGAAACTAAGTGAACAAAATACATTAGCAGATAGGTCATGATTTTAGAAACCCAACAAAATTGGTTTCACAATTTTTGGTCCACTACACAAATTTATATTGAATTTACAATTTTAGCCTAGAAGCTAAATTAGCAAATACTTGGAAAAAAGAAAAGGGCCGACCTTAACCCAATCTGGCCCAACGGCCTAGCGCCGGGCACGGCCGCGCGCGAGTCGCGATGGCCCAGTGCGGCCCAAGTCTGGGGCGCCCGCGCACGCTTGGCGTTATGCTAAAGAGTACTTGCACTCTTAGAAAATCAAATGATACAGTGCGACACTGTTTCACCAGACTAGGGCTTTGCACAAAACACCCCGTGAAATGTTGTCTTTACAACGGGGCAGTCCCCAGTGCGCCCGCTCACGATGGCGCAGCTCACCAATGGCAACGGTGGTTACGCCGGGCAATCAAGACTTGCAACGGCAGGCCAAAAGGGCCGATCACTCATTACGACTAAACCCATAGGGGTAGGCGGTGGTTAAGGACTCGGTGATGCACAGACGTTAGTAGTAGCAGCGCATGGCTAACTACGGCGGCGGCGCACCCGCTCGCGATGACCTACGGCACTATCGGGTGGTGGAGATAGCGAGTAAGCACCAATAGCTCACCGAAATTCATGCTGCGGTGGCAGTTGAGGCGGAGGAGTGCCGAGGTGGCCTGGCCATGTGCGACCGCTCCACGTGGCGGTGGCCCGAGCGCGTCACCGGCGTGTCACCGCACCGCTGATGAGCACCCTGAGCACTAGATGGAGGGGATCAAGGCGAGTTCATGGTTACAAACAATCAAACTGCTACCACCCCAATCATACCTCTCCCCAAAGTTCAAGTTCACGGCGGCGTCTCGACCGACGACGATCAAGACACCAAATTGATCGTCCGTAGTGCTTGGCCGAGGATGAGGAAAATGGAGCACCTAATTGTCTTCCTATGACACTTACAGGTGCAAAGACCCGAGTTGTAAATGCCCTGAGCTAGGTGAATCATCAGGCGGCGGCGTGGTACTCTGGCCGGGTTATTTCATGGGGGGTACGCGAGTGAACTCGAGTAGCTTAAGATGGCGGCTCCGAGCGCTAGTGGCACCCCGAGCACGTGCACCTAGGCGATGAGACAAAGGAGCTTGGCACGACGTGCTTGGGTTGGAGCGGCAAGGCCCGAGCGGGCTCGCCGGCGTTGGTTAGCGGGGGCAAACGAGGTAGAGAGGCGTCGCCATCGGCACTGTGACCTTAATGCGGCGACAATGGTGCATGTCCTAGAGCTTGACTCAGTAGGTCAAACGGAGGGTGGGAGGAGTGCCGCATTAGCCTAGTGACACCATTGCTGCTTTGACCTAGCCTAGCGGCATAGTGGCAGCAGGAGTCAGGCCATGGCCAGCCAGAACCAGCCAACGCCGGGACGCGGACTCCGCGAGGCACTGACGGACGCTCAAGGCGACCAGCGGTAGTGGCCCAACCATAGTTGGAGATCCGCACCAGCAGCGCTTGCACGCAGACCATGACCTTGGCTCATGCCGAATAAGAGTAAGTGGTGACGTGCATGAGTTTTAAAGCGAATCAAAACTATCGATTAACTCGACTAAAGTTCAACCAACTACTCTAACCCGAAGCTGGCACTATCCACTAGCTAGCGAAGCAAATCTCATGTCTCGAGAGCGACTAGAGAGGGGGATAGAAGCATGCCAACATGAGCTCGCCACACCGAACGCCAGTCCATGAACAGAGCACCGAAACGTGATCCACCGCGCGTTCTAAGGAGTTTTGGGCAATTTTTACGAGTACAACGTGACACCCAACATGGCTATAACCTTCACCATGCTCAAGTACACACTTTGACACAACCATTAGTGCAAGAACATGGATCTAGGGCTTAATCATTTTTGTTGGAATTTAAATGCCAACACGGCATTGTCTATTATCATTTCAGACTTAGGGAATTCAAGGGTTCAGTTAGAACTAATATTCCCTAGCAATTTCGCCTTAATTTTTAAAAGGTTTATACCTTGTTACTTTCAACTAACAAATACTTCATGCAATAGTCCATACCTTATACTAACCCATAGGAGCAAAATATCTAAGCACCATTTAACTATTTTGCTCAATATAATTCGCCAAAAATGGTATTTTAACAATAGTTCAAGTGTTTGTTGACTTAACGAAAAGAGCTTATCTTAATGTCAAATTTGATTTTTGAGCTCCCAAAACACTAGTTAACATCTATTTTCCAAAAGTTAAAGTTGCCTTGTCATCTACAAAGTTTGTACTTCCAACTTTATTTAAGTATCACACACATGTTCTATAGTGTTTTTGCTTAATAAAAATTGGTTTTAAACCCTACTTGATATACATGAGCTATTGAATCAACATACATTTAACATTTTTATTGGTTATTTTGGGCTACGAGAAATTTATCAACACCTTCTATCACATGCATTATTACAAAAACACGATGCTCAGGGCATGATTTAGTAGTTGGTTTAGGGCGTAACACCGAGGGTGTTACAGGTACTGCCGCACGTGCTGTGCATCACCCCAAATGAATCGACCTATTGATTCAATTTGTCCATCAAATCTCCCTCCTACTCATTCATAGTACCACTAAGAACCCGAATCCATCACAGAAACACTCACATTGCATAGATCGAGTAGGTTTAGGGTTCTACCATCTCAAATGAGGATTGGAGAGGAGAGGGAAGAAACTGCTTGGGACAGGGGCAGTAGCAGCCATCAGTGACGTTGAGGGAGGGATGGCAGCTACCATGGCATTGCCAGAGACCGGCAACACGCGGCCAAGCAACGGCGACGGCGTGGGTGCGAGAGGAGAGAGAGGCGCGGGCGTCGACGTCGAGGGGAAGAGAGAGGGAAAGAAGTTACTGCGGACCTGAGGATAAGAGGAAGAATAAATGGGCCCCATAGTAAAACCGTTTGGGCCGAATCTCAATTGAGATTCAAAGTGTGGCACTTCCGCATGCCTAGTCTGGCACTGTCGCAGAGCGACACCGCCGCACGACAGGCGTGGCACTGCCGCACTCCCCAAAATAGTGGAAGTTAGCTATAATTTATATGACTCTCTCTGTATAAGATATGGACACATATCACCTATATACCATGACCAGAAACAAATAATCAATATAGACCATGATCATGATACATAAGTTGCCTTTTATAAATCATTTTCATACACAATATGATTTTTTAACTCTTTTTCCTAGATACTAGTTTATCAAATAGAGGCATGCTAAAATTCAAACCACGTTATGAGAATCAAGTATATTTAGCTCACTACGCAAAGCACAAAACATTGACTCGTCGAGGGCCTTTGTGAAGATATCGGCTAGTTGCTTTTCGGTGCTCATATGGTGAATTTCGATATCTTCTTTGGTTTCGTGGTCTCTCAAGAAATGATGATGGATGTCTTCGTGCTTGGTTCTAGAGTGGCTTACGGGATTGTTTGCAAGCTTAATGGCACTCTCATTGTCACATAATAATGGGATTTTGGTAAAATGACATCCTAAATTATGAAGAGTTTGTCTCATCCAAAGTAGTTGGGCACAACATGCATTGGCTACAATGTACTCGGCCTTGGCAGCGGAAAGGGCTACACAATTTTGCTTTTTAGAACTCCAAGACACAGGGATCGTCCAAGGAATTGACATGTTCCCAAAGCGCTTTTTCGATCTACTTTGCAACCGGCGTAATCAAAATCCGAATACCCAAGTAGATCAAACTTAGAGCCCTTAGGATACCACAAACCAAGGTTAGGAGTGTGTACTAAATATCTCAAGATTCTCTTAACGGCCACCAAGTGACACTCTTTTGGGTTAGCTTGCAATCTAGCACACATGCACACACTAAGCATAATATTAGGCCTAGATGCGCATAAATAAAGTAGAGAGCTGATCATAGAATAATATACCTTGGTATCCACGGCTTTCCCTTCATTGTTGAGATCAAGATGTCCATTGGTTGGCATGGGAGTTTTGATAGGCTTGGCATTCACCATGTCAAACTTCTTGAGCATATCATGGGTGTACTTCGTTTGACTAATAAAAGTTCCATCCTTCACTTGCTTGATTTAAAATCCGAGGAAGAACTTCAACTCACTCATCATGGACATCTCAAATCTCTTCGTCATGATTCTACTAAATTCCTCACAAAAAGTATGATTAGTACTACCGAATATTATGTCATCGATATATATTTGGCACACAAATATATCTTTACCAACTTTGTGAGTGAAAAGGGTAGGGCCGGCTTTGCCTATTTTAAAGCCTTGTTTAAGCAAGAATTTCATAAGGCATTCATACCATGCTCTTGGTGCTTGCTTAAGCCCATAGATCACCTATTGGAGTTTGTAGACGTGGTTGGGGAACTTGGGATCTTCAAAACCCGGTGGTTGCTCAACATAGACAAGTTCGTGAATGGGGCCGTTGAGGAATGCACTCTTCACGTCCATTTGATATAGCTTGAACTTGTGATGAGCGGCATAGGCTAGAAGCATTCGGATTGCTTCATGTCTTGCCACCGGTGCATATGTTTTCTCAAAGTCCAAGCCCTCTACTTGAGTGAAACCTTGAGCAACCAATATTGCCTTATTTCTTGTCACCACGCCATTCTCATCTTGCTTGTTGCGGAAGACCCACTTGGTGCCAATGATATTGGTGTTGGGTCTCTCCACCAAGGTCCACACTTGATTTCTTTTGAAATTATTAAGCTCATCTTGCATGGCCATCACCCAATCTGGATCACCAAGTGCTTGCTCAACCTTAAGAGGTTCCAAAGAGGTAACAAACGAGTAATATTGGTAAAAGTTTGCTAAATGTGAATGAGTTGTTACCCCCTTTCGAAGACTCCCAAGGATGTTGTCAACATGATGATCCTGTTGTATTGTTTGCCTTAGCCTTGGATGATCAATGGCCTCTTGTCCTTCTTATGGATCTTCATTATCTTCTTGCTCGAATATGGGTTGTAGGTTATATCCTTGAATTGGAGTTGGACTTGCTGCTGCTATCAGAGGGAGTGCGGCACTGCCGCTCTTATGTGTGGCACTACCGCTCTGCTGATTTGCAGCAGGGGTCTGCTCCCCCTAAGCATCAGGTACATCAGCAGAACTTTGTTCATCAACTGCTTGAGGAACCTCCACTTCAGTGACTTTGTCTTCTTGTGGTCTTATATCACCAATAGTCAATTGCTTGATTTGTTCACATGGTGGATCCTCCTTTCCTACAACACTTGAATCAACTTGCTCCACTTGAGAGCCATTAGATTCATCAAATGCCACGTCTACCGCTATTTCAACTCTCCCGAAGGTTTTGTTAAAAACACGATAGACATGCTCATTTGATCCATAACTGTCGGTGTTTCGAACAAACACCGGCTAGTAAATTTATAATTGATGCGCGTTAGGCCCGGATGGTGCACTAAAGGACACGAGGTTTATACTGGTTCAGGCCGAATGTCCCTACGTCCAGTCTGCTGCTGCTCGTGTTATTAGTACCAAAAAAGGTTCATAGTAGGGGATACAAATGGTCGAGAGAGGGACTGGTCCCAGGTCTCTGATGGAATGGTCGAAAAGGTCACTGAGAGCTTGGTCGCTGCTCAGCTGTGCGTGATGCGTGTTGTTGAATCGTGTCGATTTGTCTCTCTCTGTGAGCTTATCCCCCCCACTAGCGGGGTGTTCTACCCTCCCTTTTATAGACCAAGGGGGAGCAGGGTTTACATGTTGGAGAAAGGAGAAAAAAAACAGAGGCCAAGAAGTCCCTCCAAAGGCGTGGGGTCTTCCTTTTCCTCTGAGCCAGCCTCCCTGACACAGTCAGACGGTGTCCGAGATGGCACGTTCGCCGGGCGTGCGTGCGTTGATGATGCCATGCTCTGCAAGTGGTCATGTCCCGTCCTGCCCCCATGGGCGGCATGTCGGATAGGGGTGTCGATCTACAACCCTTCGAGGAGCGGACGGCGCGGTGACTGCACGTTCGCTACTATAGAGGTCGCGGGTCTCCTTTTGGACCGTAGTGGTTGTCATATGTTCATGTCAGGTTCTACGCTCGAGGGCTGAAGGCGGCGCCTACAATACTGTAGGACGAAAGCCGGTGCCTACAATACTATTCAGACTCTGCCATGCCTGGAAGGGTTTAAAGTGCCCGTCCCATCGTACCCTGATGGCACTTTCCTACAGCGGTGCAGGGCATGGTCCTTGGTACTGTGTTTGACTCGAATGTCTTGTCGTACCTTATGCCTGTCATTATGAAGGAGCAAGGTGCGGTCGTCGGGCGAGGCGGGGCCTGCCCTTGGGGGTCGGGCGAGACGGAGCCACCCCTCAGGGGTCGGACGAGGCGGAGCCAGTCCTCAGTCGTCCGACGGGGCGGAGCCCACCCTCGGACATCGGGCGAGGCGAAGCCTAGCCTTAGCCATCGGGCAAGGCAGAGCCTAGCCCTCGGAGGTTGGGTGAGGTGGAACCAATCTTCCATCGTTTCGGGCAAGAAGCGTAGTAGCGTTCTCGTCTAACTGGAAGTGTCAATGTTCGATGGTCGTTAGTTCCGCCTCATTAGGTATCCCGGTATTGGGTCCCCAACAGTAGCCCCTGAGCCCTCGGGTGATTCGGGTAGAATCTTCCGGGGGGTATTTTGATTCGTAGGAGGGTGCGCGTGAGCGCACCCGATGGGTGTAGCCCCCGAGCCCCCGGGTGATTTGGATAGAATCACCCGGGGGGTAATTTCGTTTTGCTGGAGGGTGCGCGCGAGCGCACCTGATGGGTGTAGCCCTCGAGCCCACAGGTGATTCGAGTAGAATCATCCGGGGGGTCTTTCAACTTGCCAGAGGGTGCGCGCGAGCACACCCATCGGGTGTTGCCCCCGAGCCCCCGGGTGATTCGGGTAGAATCATCTAGGAGGTGATTTCGGACCCTTCATGGGTAAGATAGTGAGATTCGGTTCTTATCAACTAGATAGTTTTAAGGGAACCCTGGTATCCCATTCGCGGGGATATTATCCAGGGTCACCGTAGCTGGGACTCAACTGTGGATCGAGGTCCCACTAATGTTCGTGTACCTACGCCCTAGTTGCTCGCTGGCCCGTCCCTTTTTAGGATGGCTGTCGAGATTGTTGGGCCAACCCTTGGACTTTCTGGGCCCAGACGGGCCGGAGAAGAAAACTTTCTGACCCATATCCCCTCTATGGGGAAAGAGTCTGGTCTACTCGGGAAGGTGAACCGTCCGGCGCGGTTTTGGTGGGAAAGGATAGGGATCGCGGGCGTGTATCCCACGATGTGACACGGCGGTGCGCGTGGCAGGCTCGGAGATCAAGGTGGACGGTTGGCCTTCTCCCATCCGTCGCCCCTATAAAACCACAGGGTTCACCCCCAGGGTTCCGTACTTTGCCTTTTTGCCTTCGCATCGTCAACCTCCGCCGCCAATCGCCAGAGCCTCCCGCACTCGCATCGCGGCCGCCGTCAAGCTCGCATCCGCATCGTAGCCACTGTTGAACTCGCATCCACCCCCCTCCCAATCATTTCAATGGAGCCATGGGGCAGATCCAGCATCACCCCTCAGCGCCTGGAGGGCCTCGTTCACCGTGGCCTCCTTCGCCCGCTGACCGCCGCCGAGGAGTGGTGGCTGCCCGGTGATGAGGACGAGTCGTTGCTGCCCGAAGGGTATGTCGTGTCCTTCGCCCAGTTCCATGAGCGAGGATTCGCCATACCTACTTACCCGTTCCTTCGGGGGCTGTTGGATTACTACCTGGTGGAGCTGCAGCACCTTACCCCCAATGGGATCTAGCACATTGCGATGTTCGTCGCCCTGTGCGAGGGGTTCTTGGGGATTGATCCCCACTTCGACCTGTGGTGGCATATCTTCGCCGTCAACCTTTTGAAGAGGCGGGTCGGGAAGCAGGAGCTGCACACGGTGGTGGGATGCGCCAGCATTCACCTCCGCAACAACCGGGCAGATGCGTACCCATCAATGCGTCTGTCCACCTCCAACAAGGGGTGGCATTCGCAATGGTTCTATGTTAAGGATGACGTCGCCGCCCCCTTGCCAGTCGTCTGCGAGTGCGTCATCAAGGAGGCCCGAGGTCATGGAGGTGGGGCGTCCTGGTCAAGGAGAGGAAGAACATCAATGACCTTCTCGATGCCCTCCAAACTTTGAAGGACAGGGGTGTGAAGGGATCGGGGATTATCGGCGCCTATCATGCGAGGAGGGTGACACCACTGATGGCGCGTGTGCTTCCCCTACACCAGATGGTGCCCGGAGTGGTGTTCGAAGGGATGGCGCTTGTCGACGAGGCGCTCCCTCCGTCCGAGGTGGCGTAGCGCATCAAGGAGGCGATGGAGCCTTTGAAGGACACCACTGGCGTCGTCCTTGATTTTGTGTTCCAGGTGCCGGGGCATCCCCCAATGCGACCGAAATCAGGGTTTATTGACTTCGTGAGTTTTCTTTCTCCATACTCCTTTTTTGCTTGAATTTCTGACCCCTTAAAGCTGACCTTGGGGATGGCGGGACTAGCCGGGGGCACTATTCTTCAAGGAAAGCCCGGCTCCATTGCAGAAGGATCGGACCCTAGCAAAAGCGAACCGTATCATGGCCTAGTGGGACAAAAAGACAAGGGAGCTCAGGAAGAAGAAGCTGCTACGGAGGCAGCAAGCGCGTGATCGAGGAGAGGAGATAGGCAATGATGGTGACGACGACGACAATGATGAGGTAGCCGCCGACGTGGATTAGGACATCTAGGAGGACGAGGATATGCCGACAGACGCTCACCGGCCCATGCAGGGACCCTTTCCATTCCATGCGGAGGGAAGCGAGTCCGTGAGGTTGGTGAAGGTGGGCCAAGCCATTGGCCCGTCCTCGGGGCCGGTGGGAGCCGGAGAATCTGCCGCCCCATCCGGGGTGCCGCCGGAGGATCAGTGGATGGGGCAAGGCGGATTGGCCACCGCCCCCAAGGTGCTGATGGAGGGGCGGCTCTACTCCCGCGCCCCACGAGCTGACAGGGGCGGCGAGTCCGCCACCATGCCCGAGGCATCGACGGAGAGGGGTGGCTCCGTTGCCGCGCCCTCGAAGATAAGGGAGACGAGTCGGGGCAGGGGTCTGGGGGTTCATCCCCAAAACATTCCCGTCGCCCAAAGGCGCCAGAGTAGGCCACTGATTCCCCTATTTTCCCCCTTTTTATTCTTCTGTTTTGTCCTTATGCCTTTTTCCCTCTTGTAGATTTTTGTGACGGGGCCACTCTCTAGGGCTGGCACCCAAGAAGAGCCTTGCCCTTTAGGCGGGACGGACGGCGGTGCCCGACGTCGCCCCTATTTTGGGCAGGAGCGACGCTAACGCTGCGGCCTCGTTGGCCGATCCGGTGGCGCCCGCGCCCTTGGTGGTTGCCTAGCAGGCGGTGTCTTCCGTGGCGGGCGTGGCACCACCAGTAGAGGATCCGGTATCATCGGTGGAGGTGGCCGTGACTGCGCCAAGCCAGGAGTAGCTAGAGGCAGCCGCGGTGGTGTCTGAGGGGGTAGCGCAATTCGTGCCTCTAGCGGCCCAAGCGGCGGCGCCCGACGCGGGCCGGACGAAGGAGGATGTGGATGGAGGGTCCCCAACCCTAATGAGCCAGGCACAGTCGGACGCAGCCGTAGTGGCGTCCGAGGAAGCAGCACAGTCCATGCCACCGGAGGCCTAGGCGGAGGTGACCGCGACCGCAACAAGCTCGGCGGGGCTGGATGTTGCCATGGTGGCATCCGAGGGGGCGGCACAATCCGCACCACTGGTGGCCCAGGCTACGGCGCCTGAGGTGGGCCGGATGGAGGAGGACACGGCCAGAGGGTCTAGGGGGCGTGGTGGTGGTCGAGAGGACCAGGTGGGGGTCGCCCTCTGCCCTGTTGTCGGGGGGCAGCCACTCCCCCGTGCGGGGCGAGCCGCCGCTCCAGTGGATGGCCGCTTTGGACCCAACGTCGGCTCTTTTCTCGCTTGATGATGCTACCGAGAGCATGGAGCGGGAGAATCTTAACATCGGGTTCTCGGCTATGATGGATGCCTTGAGCCAGGCCAGTGGTGTCCTGCGTGAAATCATCGTTCCTACTGGCCGGGTATCCGCTTAATCTTCTCCCTCGTTTTCTTTTTTCTCCATGTATTTTTGTGTTTTCGTATTTTTGATTCCGGTCTTCTTTTTAGTGTCTCGTTGCTCATAGCCGGAACAAATCCTGGTTCCTCCGCGAGCAAAAGGCGGAATGGGACTGCCTCACCGAGGAGGCCCGGCTGCGCAGAGATATAGGCCCACAGCTTGCTGCTGCCCAGTAGCGGGAGGCCAAGGCACGTCGAGACGTGGAGGAGATCCATGGTATGTTCGAGGACTTGTCAACAAGGGTGAAGCTGGACGAGCAGGCGGTCGCCAGGATCTGATAGGAGCGGGATGAGCTGCTCCAGAAGGATGTTGTGGCTAGTCAGCGGGCTGTCGAGGTCCTGGCTGAGCTGGAGACGGAGCAGGATCTCAGGCAGAAGGCCGAGGATAGGTCCACAGCCCTACAGCAAAGGGTGGACCGGTTGCGCGGGGAGTGGGTCGAGGTACGCTAGACCGAAGAAAGACTTCGCTCAGAGCGCAGCACGACCCATGAGAATCGTGACCGTGCCATCCGGGAGAGCGACGAGGCGTGTTAGGAGGCCAGGGCCCTTCGGGCGGATCTTGGAGACGGGGTGGCCTAAAGGCTAGAGGCTGAGGAAATTTTTGTCGGGCTGGGCATGAAACTCGCCGAGGTGCGGGGGCTCCTATGCTCTACCGTCATGGCGGCCTGCGATGACCAGTTCCCTTATGACTCGTGCCGCTGGCATAACGGCACGGGTCGGCCAGCTTAAGGAGGACGCCTTTCACGCCGAGATCACCCAAGCCTTCGCTGTTGCCCGTTCTCATTATGATCAGGAGATCAACCTAGAGGTAATGAGCCTCGGCTTCACGCCTGTCTATGAAGACCCCGAGCTAGATAAGATTGAGAAGGCGGTGGCTCCCC
This sequence comes from Miscanthus lutarioriparius, assembly GCA_904845875.1. Taxonomy (NCBI): domain Eukaryota; kingdom Viridiplantae; phylum Streptophyta; class Magnoliopsida; order Poales; family Poaceae; genus Miscanthus; species Miscanthus lutarioriparius. The sequence goes on from CAJGYO010000005.1 coordinate 9,034,439, forward strand.
TTGCACGGAACCTTGCGAACAGGCTGAAAGAAACGGTTCTCCCTCCATGAAAGTAGTTAGTTGAATAAGTTTGAAAAACATTTATCTATAATATGTGAACAAGTGTCGGTACTTTTGTGTACGAAAGCGGATTTGTGACTTTGTTTTGCACTTTTGTTTCGTTTGTTTGATCTTACCTTCTTCCCTTTTTGCAATGAAAAAAGATTTACGTGACCGACCCTCCCGTTTGTTAAGACCGTAGGGCCCGGGGTTTTTAGGGGAAATTTTGATTGTGTTGGTGAGCAAAATTACCGTAGACATCTAGGCGTGGGCTTTTTGTGGTCTTACCAATCTGTTCCCCCGAACCTTGCCGACAGTCTTGATGAGAGGAAGAGGTCTGATGTAATGACTATTTCAAAAAAAAAGAAAGGAGGTACCCGTACCTTTATCAGCCCCTGAGTGAGATCCGACCCCTTACGGTTGCTAGGGCTGGATGTTACTGGAGACCAAAACGAGGGTAGCGAACTTACTCTTGTGTTCGCACGTACCCCTTACTTAGGATTTCGGCGATCGCTGCGTGACTGTACATTTGGTCTTATTGCTGTCCCGACCTTCCTCGAGCCCCCACGCATGGTGGGGATTCGGTCAAGGGTTGGTTCGTCTTGTGACTATCGCCCCATCCGCAATTTTTTTTGCAACTAGAGGGGTTGTGGCGGCGTCACTTGCCTCGATGGCTCGAGCGACGTGCCTGATGAGCTCGCTAACGGGGATGTTCGGATGGAATCTGACCCCGTCTGCTTTGCGATAGGGTCGGCAAAGCCCATCAGGTGGTGTTCCGTTGCTCCTTGGCCCGCCTTCCAACAAATTACGCCTCGATGGGGATTCTATGGGCTCAGCTAGAGGCTAGATTGAACTAGAAGGTTGAGATGACCCTATCCGCCTTAATGTGGGTTGGGCAAAGGCCGCTGAGGCTCATCTGCGTTTTCTCCCCTGGCTCTTGTTTGATGCGAGGCGGCCCTGGACCCTTCGTGGGTCAGCCTTCGAACCTCGGTCTCTCGATCTTGGATCGAGCGGCTCGAGCTCCTGAGCCCCTTAGGGTCTGATAGCGGTCGGCCATGTTTCGTGTGTTACCCCGTCCTCGGTTTCCGCAACCGGAGGGGCTGAGTTGATGATACTTGCCTCGATGGCTCGAGTGTCGCGCTCAATGAGCTCGCTAATGGGTTTATTCATGTGGAATCTGGATCCATCATTCGCTGACAGGGTTGGTAGAGCCCTCATGTGCATTCCACTACTTCTTAACCCGCCTCCCGGTAGATGCCCGAGCCATTCGTTGGGCTTAGGTGGCCCATTGGCCTCTCCTCGATGGAGATTCTGTGGGTTTGGCTCGGGGTTAGAATCAAACGAGAAAGGTCGAGATGTCCCTGTCCGCTTTTGAGCGGGGTTGGGCAAGGCCGCTGAGGCTCATTTCGGTTTTTCTCCCCTGGCTCTGTTTTGACGCGAGGCGGCCTTGAGCCCTTCAAGGGCCGGCCTTCGAACCTCGGTCAGTCGCTGCTCATACTGAATGAGGTGGCTGTCGCTTCGTGATGCAACATGAAGCGTTGAGATGCAGGGATTTGCATATACAACATTTGGATGTATGAATTTAGTGTATAACTTAATTGAAAAGGAAGCGGGGATCGGTAACGTTACCTTGGTGGTGTGAGCGGTGGGAAGCTCCTACCAGACATGTCCGTGCCGGGTTCGGGTCCATCGTTTGCGATGAGGTCGGCGTAACCTGCATAAGCATCACCATTTTTGTTTGTCTCTTGGCGACGATCTGAGCCGCTCGATTGATTTAGGCGACCTGACAGCTTCTCCTCGAAGGAGGTTCTACAGGGGGACTCCTACGAACCCTTCTCGGAAAGGTGGGAGCTGAGGCTTGCGGTGCGGGGAACTGTGAGTTAGATTATGCTGGTGAACAAAAAACACCGTAGCCGTCGAGGCATGGGGTTTGGCGGTTCGTCCAGTTGTATTCAAAGTTTTATACCCACACACCGTGCTTCTGATTTTAAATGTAAGGAGGGGTCGGGCGAAGAGGATGTCTAAACAAATAGACACCCTCGGCAGCCCCCGAGCAATGTCCGTGCCTCTGCCGTTGCTGGGGTCAGAGGCTCGGTAATGAAATTAACACCCAAAGTAAGAAAATAGAGGTGCTTATCTTCCAGTGGCCATTCATTCATTGCTTCGCCTGGGCTGTCCGATCGACCCAGGAGGCCCGTTGGGCCACCCTGGACAGGGGGTTCCGTCATTGGGTCGTTCCATGGTCCTGCCTGGGGAAGCGGAGAGTTGCCTGCATGCGGGTGCACCCTGGTCCTCACGCCCGGTGCGCATTAGTGGCGGGCCATACCTGGGCAACGTCCTATTTGACTAGGCGATCTCTTGTCGACCAGAGTGCGTCACGTCGGTCTAGGCGCGTCCCCTTGGATTCCCGTCAGCATTGATTTCCCATCCGCGTCGATTTCCCATTTGCATTGAATAGGGGAAGGTAGAGAGTTTTTTGTCCCAACCTTTCGCCCTTCCTTAGCTACTATGCTTCTTCTTTAAATAGGGAGGGGTAGGGGAGTTCTCATCCCATTCCCTCGCTTGTTCTTGGGCTGCTACCTTCCCTCCTGTCTCCTTCTCGCCGAGCGCGTTCGTATGTCGCGGCGATTCCTAATTGAGAGAGGGTAATGCGAGGGGGAGGAGGACTCACAGATCCATTCGCAAATCTAGAGTGCGATGTCAACCTGGAGGTCATCCAACGTAGATGATATGGTGCGGGTCGCCTTTGTTGAGAAGGGGTCACCGCTACCGAAGGAGGAGGGGCACTGGAGGGTGTCGAGCGTCGTCGGCCTCGCTGTCGTTCGTTGCATCCTTCCTTCGGCGGGAGGCGCCCTCGCCCAGACGCCGTTGTCAGGGTTATAGCTAATGACGATGGCGTAGTCCCTGGATGCCCTGGCAGAGGTGCCATTGTCAGGGTTGCGGCTGATGACGATGGCGTAGTCCCTGGACACCCCGGCGGAGGGCACCACAGTCGTCGGCGTGGTGCTCGACGTTGCAGATGACGGCGTCTTCAAGGATCCCATGGGGCGGTAGGACGTCACCGATGGGGAGCATGGCGCGGCGGCCGCAGTAGACGAATTGGCCCGTGTACATGCTCGAACGTTGCCGATGGAGAGCGTGGCGCGGCGGCCGCAGCGGTACTCGTAGTAAAGCTAGTCAGAGACTGCAATTGAATAAGTTTGTGCGGGAGCCCCCGAGTGAACAGTTCTTTGAATTTAAGAGTACATTAGTCCTTTTTGTGATGAAACCACTTTGTAAGCGGTGAATTTGTGCAAAAAATGAACAAATTTTTATCTTTTGTTACGGCAAACAGCTTTTCAGCTTCCTCTTTTTGTAGAAGAGGTTTCGGTGCCCCCCGACCCTTCCCATAGTTTAGGTCGCAAAAACTAGGAGTGCGAGTGAATCAATTCTGACCATGCTAGCGAGCAAGGAGGTCGTAGCCGCTGGGGCGCGGGTTTCCCACAGTCCTACCAGTTGTACTCAGAATTTGTTCCCAAAATCCTAGCCCTTAGGACTTGTTATGAGAAGAATAGAAAACTTAGAGAATGTTTGCAAAGGTAACACAGGAAGTGTTTGCAAGATAAACGTACTTGTATCATTTATATCAGCCCCCGAGTGAGGTCCGACCCCTCACAATTTGCAGGGGTCGGATGTCACTAAAGATCAGGGATTTGTAAAGACAAAAACTGATAAGGAAAAGTATGCATTTATTAAGGGTAAAAATGATGTAGCTATTCAATGTTCCAGGCGTTGGTGAAGACCTCGCCGTTGATGGTTTTCAACTTGTAGGCACCTGGCCGGAGTACATCCGCAATGACGTACGGCCCCTCCCAGGGTGGGGAGAGCTTGTGGCGGTCCTTGTTGCTCTGCACAAGGTGGGGAACAAGGTCCCCGATGTTGAAGGCTCGGTCCCGCACCCATCGGCCGTGGTACCGCCGTAACGCCTGCTGGTACTTGGCTGAACGGAGGAGGGCGATGTCGCGGGCTTCGTCTAGTTGGTCCATGGCATCTTCGTGGGACGCCTCGGCTCCCTATTCGTCATATGCTCTGATTTTTGGCGCTCCATAGTCAAGGTCCATCGGGAGGATGGCCTCGGAACCGTAGACCATGAAGAAAGGTGTGTAGCCGGTGGCCCGGCTGGGAGTTGTCCTCAGACTCCATAGCACCGTAGGGAGCTCGAAGACCCAGCGTGTGCTGAATTTGTTCAACCGGCTGAAGATCCTGGGCTTGAGGCCCTGTAGGAGCATGCCGTTTGTGCGCTCGACCTGCCCGTTCGTCCGGGGGTGCACGATGGCCGCCCAATCAACTCGGATGTGCTGTTCATCGCAGAATTGAATGAATTTCTTGCCGGTGAACTGCATGCCGTTGTCTGTGATGATGGAGTTTGGTACTCCAAAGCAATGGATGATGTTGAGGGAGAACATCGTAGCTTGCTCTGACTTGATTGCGGAGATCGGTCGAGCTTCAATCCATTTTGTGAACTTGTCTATGGTGACAAGCAGGTGGGTGTAGCCCCCGGGTGCCTTTTTGAGAGGCCCAACCAGGTCAAGCCCCCAAACCATGAAGGGCCACGTGATGGGGATTATCTAGAGTGCCTGGGCTGGGAGGTGAGTCTGCCGGGCGTAGTACTGGCACCCTTCGCAGGTGCGTACGATTTGTTCGGCATCGGCTACTATAGTGGGCCAGTAGAAGCCCTGTCAGAATGTGTTCCCAACCAAGGTTCTGGGCGTGGTGTGGTGGCCGCAGACCCCACCATGGATATCATCCAGCAGAAGCTTCCCCTATTCCATGGGGATGCAGAGCTGCAGGATCCCGATGTGGCTTCGTTTGTAGAGTTCGCCTTCTACAAGGACGAAGGATTTGGCGCGACGTGCGAGCCATCGAGCTTCTATCTTGTCCGCTGGCAGCATGTCATAGAGGAGGTAGTCGAGGTAGGGCGTTCTCCAGTAGTCCAGAGGGTCGGGCTCTGCTGCTGGATCCTCTTCAAGCTCCATGACCTCAGGGTCGAACGGAGCAGTCGACGGATCAGCCCTCGGGGCCGGATCAGATGGGCCATTGTCGGCCCATTCCGACCCTTCGTAGTGCACCGAGGGCTTGTGTTGATCGCTGGCGAAGACACCCGTTGGCATCAGCTCTCGACCGAACGCTGCTTTCACGAGCGCGTCAGTCGCTTCATTGAGGCGCCTCGGGATGTGATTAAGTTTGAGGCCGTCGAATCTGTCCTCAAGCCATCGGACTTCTTGGCAGTACGCCGCCATCTTGGCATCGTGGCAGCTCGACTCCTTCATGACTTAGTTGACGACCAGCTAGGAGTCGCTCCTGATGTCGAGGCATCGGATGCCCAACTCGATGGTGATCCGTAGGCCATTAATGAGTGGTTCGTACTCGGCCACATTATTTGATGAGGGAAAATGGAGCCAAACCATGTACCTCTTGCGAACCCCGAGGGGTGATACGAAGACCAGCCCCACGCTGGTGCCCTTTTTCATCAGCGATCCATCGAAGTACATCATCCAGTACTCTTGATCGACGACCGCAGGTGGTGTTTGGGCCTCGTTCCATTCGGCGATGAAGTCAGCCAACACCTGGGATTTGATCGCCGTTCGGGAGGCATATGTGATGCCTTGATACATCAGCTCGAGTGCCCACTTTGCAATTCTTCCCGTGGCATCCTGGCTCTGGACAACCTCGCTGAGGGAGAACGACGTCATGACCATCACGGGATGTGACTCTAAGTAGTGGCGCAGCTTCCTCTTAGTGATGAGGACGGTGTAAAGGAGCTTCTAGATTTGGGAGTAGCTGGTTTCGGAGTCGGATAGTACCTCGCTGATGAAGTACACAGGGTGCTGCACCTTGAGGGCGTGCCCCTCTTCCTCCCGCTCTACTACCAGGGCGGCGCTGACCACTTGTGTGGTGGTCGCTATGTATAGTAGGAGGGATTCTCCATCACTTGGAGGGACTAGGACCGGGGGTTTTGTTAGAAGTAGTTTAACCATGTCAAGCGCCTCCTAGGCCTCGGTTGCCCACTCGAAGCGGTCGGCTTTCTTCAAGAGTTGATAAAGGGGAAGTCCTCGTTCGCCCTACGACCCGCTAAACCCCCTTTATGTTCTAGATCGGGCCCATCCTTGTGATGGCTGAGATTTTCTCCGGGTTGGCTTCGATGCCACGCTCGGAGACGATGAAGCCGAGCAGCATGCCCCTTGGGACCCCAAAAACACACTTCTCGGGATTGAGTTTGATACCATTTGCTTGGAGTTTTGTGAAGGTTTGCTCAAGATCAGTGACAAGGTGTCTAGCCCATTTGGACTTAACTACGATGTCGTCGACGTAGGCCTCAACGGTCCGCCCGATGAGGTCCCCGAAGTAGTTAAGCATACAACGCTGGTAAGTAGCCCCAGCGTTCTTTAGACCGAACAGCACTGAGATGTAGCAGAACAATCCGAAGGGGGTGATAAAAGACGTCGTGAGCTGGTCGAACTCTCTCATCGTGATTTGGTGGTAGCCGGAGTACGCATCAAAGAAGCAGAGGGTTTCGCACCCCGAGGTAGAATCGACTATATGGTCTATGCACAGCAAAGGAAACGGGTCCTTTGGGCATGCCTTGTTGAGACCCGTGTAGTCGACACACATCCTCCAGTTCCCATTTTTCTTTCGTACAAGAATGGGATTCGCTAACCACTATGGGCGGTGTACTTCCCGATGAATCCGGTGGCCAACAATTTTGCTATCTCTTCACCGATGGCCCTGCGTTTTTTCTTGTTGAAGCAGCACAGGCGTTGCTTTACCGGCTTGGAGCCCGGGTGGATTTTCAAGGTATGCTCGACAACCTCCCTCGGGATGCCTGGCATATTCGAGGGTTTCCACGCAAAGATGTCTTTGTTGTCGCGGAGGAAGTCGACGAGCGCGCTTTCATATTTGGAGGAGAGCGTGGTACCAATGCGTACCGTTTTACCCTCGGAGCCGCTGGGATCTATGAGGACTTCCTTGGAGCCCTCTGCCAATTTGAATGACCCAGTTGATTTCTTCGCGTCGGGCGCTTCTTCGGCGACCTCCTCCTTAAGGGCGGCGAGTTTCCCGAAGGCGACGATTGCTGTGGTGTGGCCGCAACACTCGACCTCGCACTCATAGGCCCGCTGGAAGGAGGTGCCAACGGTGATGACCCCGTGGGGCCCGGCATCTTCAGCTTGAGGTATGTGTAGTTGGGGGTGGCCATGAACTTCGCATAGCATGGTCATCCCAAGATGGTGTGGAAGGTTCTGGGGAACCCAACCACCTCAAAAGTGAGGGTCTCGGTCCTGTAATTGAACTGATCCCCGAAGGTGATGGGCAGATCGATCTATCCTAGTGGTATGGCCTATTTCTCTAGCACAATACTATGAAAGGGTGCTCGGGTTGGGCGGAGGTTCGTCCGATCGATGCCCATCTCGTCGAGCGTCTTGGCGTACATGATGTTGAGGCCGCTGCCTCCGTCCATCAGTACTTTGGTGAGCCGCTTTGGGTCAATGATTGGGTCGACGATAAGCGGATACCTCCCTGGGTGTGGTACGGTATCCGGATGGTTGGTCCGGTCGAAGGTTATGACGGATTCTGACCACCAGAGGAAGGCAGGTGTGGTCAGTTCAGTCGTATAGACCTCGCAAAGTGCGACCTTCTAGCGGCGTTTGGAGTCGTAAGCCGCTGATCCCCCGAAGATCATAAGGCAGCCATTCGCCATCGGAAAGCCATCGTCCTTCTCCCCTATGTCATCCACAGTGGGGGCAGGTTCCTTCCCCTGCTCCCCTTTGCTGGCAGTTCCAGCCAAGAACTTCCGCATGGGGCCACAGTCCTTGAGCAGATGTTTTACGGGAAAGGCATGGTTTAGGCACAGCCTCTCGAGCATTTTTTTTGAAGTGGTTCAGAGTGCCCTCCATGGGCTTCCGACCACCCTTGCGGTCGGCAGTGGCCACGAGCGAGTCGTCATGTCGTTGCTTATTATTCTTCCTTTTGGCGGAATAGTTCAAGGCGCCTTCGCTGGCGCCCTTGTCCCGCCTCGCCTTGCCATCGGGATGGTCAAAGATTGCTCTGACCGCCTCTTCTCCTGAGGCTTGGCTGGTGGCAATGTCTAGGAGCTCCTTGGTGGTCCGCGGGCCCTTGCGTCCCAGCTTGTGAACCAAAGACTCATAGGTTGTCCCAGATAGGAAGGCTCCTATCACATCGGCGTCGGCGACGTTAGGGAGCTCATTGCACTGTCGGAAGAAGCACCGGATGTACCCACGGAGGGTTTTGCCGGCCTTCTAGCGATAGTTCTTGATGTCCCAGGGGTTCCCAGGAAGCTTGTACGTGCCCTGGAAGTTCCCAACAAAGATCTCCCTTAGGTCCGCCCAACCCTGGATGGCGTCGGACGAAAGGTGCTCCAACCACGCTCGTGCCCAATCGGTGAGGGACAGTGGAAGGTTGCGGATAATGAAGTTGTCATTATCCGCGCCACCAGCTTGGCAGGCAAGTCGATAATCTTCGAGCCAGAGTCTGGGGTTTGTCTCTGGGGTACTTAGGGATGTTGGTAGGTGGTCGATACCTTGGCGGGAACATAGCGTTGAGGATGTGCTGGCCGAAGGCCTGAGGGCCTGGTAGGCTAGAGCTCGGGCTTCGGTCCTCGCCGCTGTCGTAGCGTCTGCCACATCGAGGATGATAGCCACGGCGGGCTCATTCCCTCGGGTCGCCATAGGTGCGCCTACAGGCGTCGATGGTGCTGCGTGCGTCGCGCTTGTGGCCGAGACGTAGATGTACCGGGGTCGGATCGCGCTGCCCGCCACCTCGCGGTGCTTGGTGGACTGACGCGTCCCTGGCAGGGCGCACCGAGGGCGTACACTGGCTGGTGTCGAGCTCATGTTGCTGAGACAACGAGCTCTCCGCCTGCTACGCTGCCGCATGCTCAAGTAGCGTGTGAATTTCGCGGTGGGCCCGATGATCCTTGGGTGTTGCGGCCTTTGTGAAGCCATGAAGTAAGGCCATTGCGGCGGCGATGTTCTGGCTTGCCCGAGCGAAGTGAGGAAGGGTTTCACCGTCGGCGATGATCCTTCGGTTCACGTCGTGGGCTACGGCACGTGCGTGCCCACCGTCTCCGCGACATTTGATTTCCTCATCGACCTTCCTGTACTCCCGAACAAGCTATTGTCCGGCTTCGTCTATTTCTTGCTTTTAGGCTCTCAGTTGCTCCACCCCTACGTGAGGTGGGGCTGCTGTCCCCCTTTTGGCTGCGCCACCGGGGTTGCCTACCGGGGTGACCTCCTTCTCGGAGGCGCTTTCGACGTGTCCCTCGGAGGTTTCCGCCATGAAGCATTCCCGGGAGGGATGATGGCTCCCCCTGCCAGAGTCAGAGCCAGAGTCCAACCCCAGACCCTCTGCGAGGAGGCCGTGGAGGGATTCTGTGACGCTTTCGATCATCCCCATGAACTCGTTGTTCGTGGGGGACGGGATCACGTGCTAGGCCACAAGGTGGCTTATGGTTGCCGTGGCACTACAGAGACCGAACAGAAACACCGTCGAGGCGCTCCGTGCGGAGCATTTCAGAGAGAGGGTGAGGCGGCGCGGGGCCTCCCTGGACGGCTGGGGTCCAAGGGAGTCGCCTGGGCTAGCCCTCAAGCCTCCGGTAGCCAGAGCCGATGGAGGGGAGAGATTGGATGGTGAGATGGGCCAACGCCAACTCTCCTCCCACTGTGACGATGAAGTCCAGGTCACCGAAACGCACGCGTGCGCCCGGGACCCAGCTGATTGCATGGTTAGCCATCCAAGGCCTGATTTGGAACACGCAAAGGCCCCTACCTGGCGCGCCAACTGTTGATGTTTCGAATAAACACCAGCTAGTAAATTTATAATTGATGCACGCTAGGCCCGGATGGTACACTAAAGGACACAAGGTTTATACTGGTTCAGGCCGAATGTCCCTATGTCTAGTCTGCTGCTGCTCGTGTTATTAGTACCAAAAAAGGTTCATAGTAGGGGGTACAAACAGTTAAGAGAGGGACTAGTACCAGGTCTCTGATGGAATGGTCGAAAAGGTCGCCTAGAGCTTGGTCACAGCTCAACTGTGTGTGATGCGTGTTGTTGAATCGTGTCAGTTTGTCTCTTTGTGAGCTTACCCCCCACTAGCGGGGCGTCCTACCCTCCCTTTTATAGACCAAGGGGGAGCAGGGTTTACATGTCGGAGAAAGGAGAAAAAATCAGAGGCCAAGAAGTCCCTCTGAAGGCATAGGGTCTTCCTTTTCCTCTGAGCCAGCCTCCCTAACACAGTCAGACGGTGTCAGAGATGGCACGTTCGCTGGGCATGCGTGCATTGATGATGCCATGCTCTGCAAGTGGTCATGTCCCATCCTACCCCCGCGGGCGGTGTGTCGGACAGGGGTGTCGATCTGCAACCCTCCGGGGAGCGGACGTTGCGGTGACTGCACGTTCGCTACTGTATAGGTCGTGGGTCTCCTTTTAGACCGTAGTGGTTGTCATATGTTCATGTCAGGTTCCACGCCCGAGGGCTGAAGGCGGCGCCTACAATACTGTAGGATGAAAGCCGGCGCCTACAATACTATTCGGACTCTGCCATGCCTGGAAGGGTCTAAAGCGCCCGTCCTGTCGTGCCCTGACGGCACTTTCCTGCAGCGGTGCAGGGCATGGTCCTTGGTACTGCGTTTGACTCAAACGTCTTGTCGTACCCTGTGCCTGTCATTATGAAGGAGCAGGGTGCGGTCGTCGGGCGAGGCGGGGCCTGCCCTCGGGGGTTGGGCGAGGCAGAGCCAGTCCTCAGTCGTCGAACGGGGCAGAGCCCGCCCTCGGACGTCGAGCGAGGTGAAGCCAGGCCTTAGCCGTTGGGCGAGGCGGAGCCTAGCCCTCGGAGGTTGGGCGAGGCGGAACCAATCTTCCGTCGTTTTGGGCAAGAAGCGCAGTAGCGTTCTCGTCTGACCGAAAGTGTCAACGTTCGATGGTCGTTAGTTCCGCCTCATTAGGTACCCCAGTATTGGGTCCCCGACAGTAGCCCCCGAGCCCTCGGGTGATTCAGGAAGAATCGCCTGAGGGGTATTTTGATTCACCGGAGGGTGCGCGCGAGCGCACCCAACGGGTGTAGCCCCCGAGTGATTTGGATAGAATCGCCCGGGGGGTAATTTCATTTCGCCGGAGGGTGTAGCCCGTGAGCCCCCGGGTGATTCAAGTAGAATCATCCAGGGGGTGTTTCGACTTGCTAGAGGGTGCGCGTGAGCGCACCCATCGGGTGTAGCCCCCGAGCCCTCGGGTAATTCGGGTAGAATCATTCGGGGGGTGATTTCGGACCCTTCGTGGGTAAGACAGTGAAATTCGGTTCTTATCAACTGGATAGTTTTAAGGGAACCCTAGTATCCTGTTCACAGGGATATTGTCCAGGGTCACCCTAGTTGGGACTCAACTATGGATCGAGGTCCCACTAATGTTCGTGTACCTACGCCCTAGTCGCTCGTGGGCCCGTCCCTTGTTGGGATGGCCGTCGAGACTGTTGGGCGGACCCTTGGACTTTCTGGGCCCAGACGGGCCGGAGAAGAAAACTTTCTGACCCGTATCCCCTCTGTGGGGAAAGAGTCTGGTCTGCTCGGGAAGGCGAACCATCCGGCGCGGTTTGGTGGGAATGGATAGGGATCGCGGGCGTGTATCCCGCGACGTGACGCGGCGGTGCGCGTGGCAGGCTCATAGATCGAGGCGGATGGTTGCCCTTCTCGCATTCGTCGCCCCTATAAAACCACGGGGTTCGCCCCTAGGGTTCCGTACTTCACCTTTTTGCCTTCGCATCATCAACCTCTGTCGCCAATCGCCAAAGCATTGTCCTTGCCATGTCAATTAGTGTACGATTCTTCCTCTCTACTACACCATTTTGTTGAGGGGTGTATGGAGTTGAGAACTCATGATTGATGCTTTCTTCATCAAGAAACTCCTCAACTTGGGTGTTCTTGAATTCGGTCCCATTGTCGCTTCTCATTTTCTTGATGGGGAGATCGAACTCCTTTTGAGCTCTTCTAACAAAAGTCTTCACTTTGTCTCTAACTTAACACTTATCAAACAAGAAAAATACCCAAGTGAAACGGGAATAATCATCAACAATAACAAGACCATATTTGTTACCCCCGATACTTAGGTAGGTGACCGGTCCAAAGAGATTCATGTGTATGAGCTCTAATGGTTGCATCATGGTCATGTTGCTCTTTGGTGGGTGAGGTATGCCAACTTGCTTTCTGGCTTGACAAGCGCTACGTATCCTATCTTTCTCAAAGTGAACATTTGTTAGCCCAAGGATGTGTTCGTCCTTTTGAAGTTTGGCCAAGTTCCTCATCCCAACATGGGCTAGTCGGCGATGCCAAAGCCACCCCATGCTAGATTTTGCCACTAAATAAGTCTCAAGATTAGCTTTAATTTTATTGAAATCAACTAGGTAAAGCTTGTTCTTTAAATGACCCGTAAAGACAATAGAGGAATCCTCCCTTCTAAAGACTTCCACACCCTTATCCGTAAAGAGACAATTGAAGACCATCTCGTATAATTGAGAGACAGACAATAAATTGTAACCTAACGAATCAACATGTAAAACATTTGTAATTGAATGCTCAAGGGTTATAGCAACTTTACCAAGACCAATCACATCCCCCTTAGAGTTGTTTCCAAAGAGAATATTTTTATTTGAGTCCATCTTCGGGGTATATGATAAGAACATACTCCTTTCTCCGGTCATATGATTTGTACATCCCAACTTGACTCACCAGAGGAGTATGCCTATAAAACAGATTTAGTTGCTTAATTTAGGTCCCCAATTAGACTTGGGGCCTTGCATGTTAGTCACAAGAAATTTAGGAACCTAAATAGAAGTATTCCTATGTGTTGGCTTCCTTTCTAACATATTTGGCAACCACTTTCCGTTGTTGTTGTTCCTTAAAACAAAATACGAAGTCAAGCTTTGTCGAAGTAGTTGAAACTTTGGTTGGTAGGCATACTTGTTCATAGTGCCCCACACTGATTCATTTGGCTTCTGTTGAACCTGTTTCTGCTGGGACACCTTCTTCTTGGGCTTAGTTTGATCAAGAGAAGAATTGGTAGCCTTCCCATTTTTGCGGGGAGCGGCACAGCTAACCTTCACTATGGCACTGTCGTGGTGCGGCATTGCCGCTCTAGACTGTGGCACTGCCACTGTCTGTGCAGGCTTATCTGTACCAAATCTTTTCTTCCTATCAAACTTGACACACTCATAGCCATTTATGATCTTTCTTCCATTTGTCTTGGCTCCTGCAGTGTGCCTAAGCCCATGCTTGATTGAGGGGTGTCTCCCTTGCTTGAATTGAGACACTTTTGAATCATTTGTCTTCTTGTCACTTACTTGAGCCTTACCACTCAAGCAGCCCTTGCCAATGATCTCATTGAGTCTAGCAATTTCTTTTCTCATTGTCTCCATGTTTGCAAGGTTATGGGAATAAGCATTCAAATCAATATTATAATATTTTCCACAACCTTGACTAGTGGAGGTAGTAGAGGCATCCTTTGCATTAGAGGGATGTGAGTTACTAACCCAAAGAATGTTATATTGCAGCTCAAGTTCTTTATGCTTTTCATCTAAGTCACAATACTTTTTCTTGAGAGCAATATTTTCTTTCTTTGTGATAGCATGGTCCCCTTGTTCTTTGGCTAAGGCCTTACGCAAGGATTCCACCTCACTTCTCTCTAATGCAAGAGCTTCCTTGCTAGCAATATAGAGATCCTCTTATTGGATAAGAGTTTCCTCTCTAGATTCTAGCTCGGCTTGAATACTCTCTAAGTCCTCCATTAGTTTAGTGATGAATAGTTTAGTCTTTCTATCTAAGTTCTTAGTTAATTTATAAATTTCTTCATCACTAGATTCATCATCACTAGAGCTATCACTAATATCACTACTAGAGATATCACTAGGAGGTGGAGGTAGAGGAGCTTTGACCTTGGATTTATATTTTACCTTCTCACCCTTTGCCATAAGACAAATGTGAGGGGAGTAGTAGTCATCATCGGACATGTTGGTGAAGAGTCTTGGTGAAGAAGATGGCTCATGGATAGCAATGGATGTAACTTTCTCATCTTCTTCACTTGAGCTTTCAATAGATGAATCCCATTCATGTCCAATGTAAGCTTCTCCCATGTTTTTCTTGCTCTTTCTCCAGTCGGCCTTGTCCTCCTTCTCTTTCTTATACTTGTTCCCCTTGATCTCATGTGGGCACTTGGTAATGAAGTGATCGGTGCTTCCACAATTGTAGCATGTCCTCTTCTTCTTGTTTGAAAACTTCCTCTTTACTACCTTGTACCCTTGCTTCTTCAACCCTTTGTGAAACCTCCTCATAAAGAGAGCAACATCATCCACATTCTCATATTGGTCATCATCATGTTCACTCTCACTAGAGGATGAGGTGGTCTCTACTCTTTCTTGAACTTGCTTGTTTGCTTTGGGCTTGCTTATTGGTCTTGGACTTGCTAGTAGAGCCTTGCTTGCTTGATTTGTTGGCCTTGAGAGCTACATACTTATTGATCTTTATGTCTTCTAGCTTTGCTTGCAATTCTCCAAGCTTCTTCCTCTCATTTGCTTCTTCTCATTGCATGTCAAAGGTCAAGATCCTCCAAGTACATCATTTGGTGTGAAGTACTCAAACTTCTTCTTGTCTCTAATTAGAGTTACTACGGTCTCATTTCTTGGTGAATAAGCTTCCAACATAATCTTGACAACTTTGTGATCATCTAGCTCATCACAACCATAGCCTCTAATCTTGCCCACCATGGTCATCAACCTATCAAACATCTTTTGTGGCCCTTCTCCATCCAAGATAACAAATCGGTTGAGCTGGACATCAACAAATCAATTCTTGCCTTTCTCACTTTGTCAACCCCTTCATGTGCAAGATGCAAAGTATCCCAAATTTGCTTGGCAACATCCATATCAATCACTCTATTGTACTCATCACCATCCAAGGCACTAAGTAGCACACTAGTAGCTTGACCGTTGAGGTGGATGATTCTCATTTCTTCCATGGTTGGATTTTTGGGATCAACCGGTGGCTCAAATCCATTGCAAATAACCTCCCAAATACCGAGATGAAGACCTATAAGATAGGCTCTCATCAAGTGCTTCCACTTGGCAAAGTCCCATCAAAATGAGGTAACTTGCCCGCGGGCGTATTGATGAAAGACTTGCGATCATGGTTAGTCATAGGCATAGAAGAATAGTTAAAGGATACGGTGGCATATTTATTGTCATCAATCTTCTTGCCCTTTCCTTTCTTGTCCTTCTTGCTATGCACTTGGTAGGACTCATCATCATCACCATCTTTGGAGCTGCTAGATAGCTCACTTGAAGATGCATTGGAGGCTTTTGCTTCTTGTTCCTTCTTCTTTCTTGCTTCTCTTCTTTTTCTTCTAGCTTCTCTCTTGAGTCTTCTTTCTTCTTTTCTTGATTTCTTCTCTTCTAACCGCTGCTGCTCCTTCTTCTTCTCTCTTGCTTCCCTTTTCTCTTTTCTAGCTGCCCTTCTTCTTCTTCTTCATTTTGAGCTTTTTCGGCATCGGTTGCCTCTAGCTGTGGGAGCATGGAGTTGCTCATTGTAGAGACGCTAAGCTCACTGCTGTCGGTGTCATGTAGCCCAACATCCTTTGGATCGATGTTGATGGGCTTCACAACACTAGATCCTCCCCCAGGCTCCATATCTCACGTGGTGAAGCGCACACGAGGTAACCTACTCCGATACCACTTGTAGGATCTCTGGTACACCTAGAGGGGGTGAATAGGCCTGTAAAAATTCAACTCAAACCGAAGTCAAATTCACCCACGGCACTGCCGCTCTGTGAGCGTGGCACTGCCGCACCTGTAGGAGAGATTAGTTTATAGTTCAAAATCTACCGAATGAAATTTAGATCGGGTAAATTTCTTAGCTTCCTGCAGGGTAGTAGATCATAGATCGACAGCTAAAAGTGGTGGGAACACCACACACAAGTAGATCGACCTTAAACCCTAGAAATCACCTCAACAACAACAAGAACACAAGTGTAACAACACAAACATAAGATGACACAAGGATTTATCCGTGGTTCAGCTCGCCACCAAGGCTTGCCTAAGTCCACGTTGTTGAGGTATACCACTAAGGCTTAGGGCTTTGCAACCCTACCTCATTCTCAAGTCAAGAGAGTGAAATCTTGAGACAAGGGGTGATTTTACTCGCTGGAAGAGGTGGTTACAAACCTCCTGGGGCTGCCACAAACTTGGCAAGCTCACCAGGCGACGCTCTAGCCGGCTAGGAGCCAAGCTCCTAGAGTAACAAACACAAACACCGGCTAAAACGTGAACCAAATGCTCTTTAGACTTTAGGAATTGGTGGAGCTGCTCTCTAATCACTTTTGGCACCTTTTTCTCTCAAGGATTGATGGGAAAGTCAAAGGAAAAGCTTGAGGGCTTGAAGGGCACCAATGGAGGAGAGAGGAGATGAGCACCTGTTGATTTTCGTCGGTCTGAACCATTGGGGAAGAAGAGAGAGACGTTATGGAGCACAGGGAAAAGTATAAATACCCTCCTGCCTCCCAACGGTTACTTAAGTGCGGCAGTGCCGCCCTAAGTGCGGTAGTGCCTCTCTCAAGGTGCGTCACTGCCGCACCCAGCAAGACAGCAAGGGTAAATGAGTTGTTAAGTTGGCTATCTTGGCTGAGGTGTGAGGATGTTTTGTGTAAAGATTGAGCATTTGGTTACACACTTTTAACCAGTTGTAGTGTCCCCCTTTATAGTATGGCTTTTTCCATACTCAATTTCAAAAGACAAAAGAATTCAAAACTCTTTTGAGCACGATGTCGTCCTTATTTGTAATTGGGGGCTCCTCCTTTCCATGTAACATCCTCTATAATAAATTCTCTGCTTGTCATCTTGTTAAATCTCATTAGTTCTCTAATTAGGTGGTCATCAACACCAAAACTCACATTAGGGCTTAATTGCACTTACAATACCATGTTCTAGCCTTTATGGGTAGCCTAATATGCCCTCTTTAGCATAGTAAAGGTGGCTTAGCTTCAACTCCGATAGTTTAGTTTTTACGGATACTTTAAAATTCGTGCATGCACACAGTCACTGGCTGACTGACCTACGTGCGCGGTCACCACGTGCGGCTGCTCTGCATCGCCGTGCAGCTGTGCCCTACACGCTCGCACTGTCGCACGCTGGCTGGCTAGCCACGGGCCACGGTGCCCCGTAGGCCACCGCTGCCCTACCCGCTACCGCTGCTGCCCTCCTTGCTTCGCACTGCTGTGCTATGGCTGCTACCACTACATCTCGCTACGGCGCACATGGGCTAGCCCTTGCTGCCCTATGCTATCTTCTCACCATTATGGTGTTGTGCCGCACTTGGCTTGGTCTCGGCTGGGGACACACGCGCACATTCCCTCTAACCACATTAGCCTATAGCACGTGCACGTGTGCCATTCCGCTAGCAGTCAGCCGCGTCCCGCCAAGGCGAGGACGAGCCGAGCCAGACCTGCCCCCCACTCTTCTCTGCTGCCATGGCCGTTGAGCCGCGCCATTAAATTCAGCATGGTTGAGTCACCATCGCCCGATTCATCACGTCTCTGGCTCTGCCATTAAGTCATCTTGCTAATCGACCCCACCCCACCTTAAATCATGCCCGGCCGAGCTCCAATTTTGGAGTTTCCCCGACGCCGAGCCGTTAAGGCCACATTCGGTTGGCATGGTGGCAAACCTTCCCAGTAGCCATTCGTGCTCATCCAGCTGCACCACTAGCCTCACCTTGACTCCCTCTTCATCCTACGCTCATCATCTGTACCTCTACCGCTATCCTAGCGCCGTTGACGTGGTCGTGTCGCCGTGGCTCGTCGTTGAGCTCGCCGCGCGCACGTGGCCAGCCCGGCTCAGGTAGTCTCCAGCCAAACCATCACCTCGACCAGGTCCACGGTAAGCTCCTAATGCTCACTCGCTAGTTGGTTAGGCCTATAGCTACCCTAGTGCACCGAAAAGACTGCACCGCCGCCGTGGACGGCTGCGCACCACTGCCACCTGCTCTAGTGCGTCCCGTTGCCCCTCACCGCCGCTTAGTGTAGGCGCTTAGGTCATAGATGGCGGTCGACCCTTTAGGTAGGTCCGCGTGAACCCTAGATGGCCGGCGTGGCCGGCCAGTGCCAATGCTCGCCACATCGCCGCTCGCCCTGCCTTAGGGGCATGCGCGGAAGAATTAAGAAAAACCTAGGGGGTTAAGTGCAAATGTCAGAGAGAGAAAGAAATAGTGAAAAGATAGTGACGTAGTTTGGAGCAAGTATGAGGTCTCTTTTGTAAAAACGCCAGCGCACGCGTGGGCTCCCCCACCATGGACCGCTTCCGCCTGTGGGCCGCGCCCGCGCTAGGCCAGTTCGGTTCCTCTTTTTCGTAAAGAATTAGAAATAACTTTTTATTTTTAATTGTGAGCCATTTTTGTTTAATTAATATAAAATTGTATATGTGTCCAAAAATCATGAAACTAATTTTGTTAGGTTCCACAAATTATTGTCTATTTGTTAGTGTAGTTGGTTCATACATATCTGTGTTGATGCGAAGAGCTATTAAATCATTTGAAAGTGTTTAATATTGTTAGGTTAATTATTGTAGGAATTTTTGTGGTAAATTGGTGATAGTTTTGATCCTAAAATTTTTACAGTAGTTTCATTGTATTTTTATGTGCTCACTGTAATTTTTGTAGTCTTAGACTAGACTAAACATTAGGGTAGTTAAATGTTCCTTGTTTAAATCTATATTAAATCTTTAATAGAAATAAAGGCATACCATTGATTTGTGAAACTAGGTGCTTGTTAGTTGAACTCGGTACTTTGCTTGATGAAGATGATAGTTAGCTTAGTATATTAGTCATTAGAGCTAGCTTAATAGTTTAGCATGTGTATCCTTATTTTAAGAGTTGTTGTTGCCTAAATACTAAATTGTTGTGTCATCATCATCGCATGCATATAGAGAACGAGTTGGCAGAGATTGTGACCACCGGCGAGCACGAGCTCGACGAGATCGTCGGGGAGTACGAGGAGGAGATTCTCGTGCAGGAGGAGGTCCCAGAGCCACTGCTGACTGACTCAGCTGACACCGCGCCTGCCCAAGGCAAGCCTCGGTGCATAACTCTTATTTTTTATAATCACCGTATATATATGTGATGTGCATTTATGTTATAGGAATTTTATGGAAACCACATGCATATATATACCTATCATATGAGTCTTACTAGTGCAGGATCGAGTAGCTTCTATGCTAGATTTATCGGTAGCGTGGGTAACCTGTAGTTACTCACAAGTAGGTGAATACTACTATTACTCTCATAATAAAATGATGGAAGGAAAAATAGTGACCGGACAGGGATATGGTATGGTTATTGGTGGGTGTAACAAGTTGTGTCCCATGGCCACGGGGCTTAGCTTGGTTACATTGTTTTTCCTGTCCGTGTCGATTGAGGACCGTTCGTTGCTGTGGATGGTAGTCAGGTCACAGACTTATTATCCTGAGCACATACTTGCTTATAGGAGCGGGAAGGCTCGTTACGCTCTTGTCGTGGGTTCCGGCTCTTTCCAGACCGGCTGATTGAAGGCGGGGAAAGGTGGAGGCCTAAGCACTATAGTGAGACCGGGTCTCAAGAGTGGGGGCTTGGAGTCCAACTTTGGACGGGGACCTGGACCTCGTGACAGGAGTGGAATGGATTGGTCTTATTTGTGCCTGGGGTACAAACGGGGCATGTGTTTCGAGGTACCCAGTTGGGATACATTGGTTCGCGAATCGCCGTTTCTGTGAGACGGTACGACTTGGCTATGGTCTAGCACCGTAGTAAAAATTAGAAGATAAAAGATGATGAAATGGTTCTGATTGCTCAACCCTTGCTTGAAAGTAGAATATGTGCTTACCTAGAATGGTTAGCTAATGAAGTAATCATGACTGCTAATAAAACTTGACTGTAAGGATGAACTATTAATAATGGCCTTGTTCGGCTGACATGAAACCCGGCTTGATCCGCTTCTTTTTTCATCCGAAACAGTGTTTTTCTCTCACAAATTCAGCCGTAAACAGTAACTTTCAGCCGCTACAGTATTTTTTTATAACTAGCCGAACGGCCCCAATATTTTCCGCAAACAAAAAGAAAACAGCAAACCCATATTACCTTTCATACCTTTGGAGTCGGGAAACTATTTTCACAAGTCGGATAAGTCTTACGAGTATATTGTGTGCTCAGAGTTTATTTACCCCTATTGCAGGTGCAGCTTGAGGAGTAGCTTTTATATGGAGAATTCTTCTGGTGGGCACAGATGGATCCTTGTATCGTTTTCGTTAGACGTTTATTTCAAGTCCGCTGTTTAATTACTGCACTCTGAACTCTGGTATTGTAATAAATAATTTCTAAGAATTTTTGTTGTATGAAATGGACTAAGTATTGTAAACCCGTACTCATTATTGGATTATGGATGTAAAACGTAGATTGTTTCGAGTTTTCTCTTGAGGTGTGCTCGACGAAACTATCCAATATAGCTAATTTTCGGAGTGCTTAGTGTCTAGTGGAAGATGAGCACCTCCGAAAGCGTGTTATTTTGGATGGTTCTGTCACCGTCTCCTCAGAAGGAGCCCTACTAAACGTTTTGCAGGAGAAGTCATTTTTTAGTGAAAAAACAGATGAGCCGGAGCCGTCTTGAAGGAGCCAGACGGCTCCGGCTCCTACGAAGGCTCTCAGGAGGAGCCTTGCCAAACACCCTCTTAATGAGTTCTTTAGATGCCTCTAAATTCTATGGATGGAAACTACACGAACATTTTAAATTCTATGGATGGAAACTACACGAACTACGCCTGGATAGAATGTACGAAGAGTTTAAAAGAGAAAAAAACGAGTTCAATGATCAATGAGTGGCACAAGAAAAATTTTCCGTAATGTTCAATCTCTTCGTAGAATTGTGGAAGATCTAACATAATTTTCAATCTCTTAGTAGAATTTTTTCCCCAAAATTGTTAAGTACCAAATCATCATTCCATATGATTTTTTTCCCCAAAAAATTGTTAAATACCAACTACCAAATCATCATTCCATATGAATTTTGTAGGATTTGTTGAAACCTAATCATTCGTTAGAAAGAGTTACATAGCAAAAAATTCTATAATATTCCAATCTTCTAACTTCATCTATTTCTCATTTGTTCCAAAGAGAGCCTTAGAATTGGCCTAAACCTGACAATGGTTTGGTTCAAGTTAAATTGGCTTTAGTCCTCTATATGAATGCTACGTTACTGTAGCACATCCACCTCTACTTTTGAGAATGGTTATTGTAGCACAGCCGAGAAATGTTCAATAGATGAGAACGCCTCTACTTTGAAAAAAGTTCAATAGATGAGAACAGACAGGACGGATTGAGAACCCCAGTGGAATAAAATTGGCTCAAGAGGGGCATTCGGTGTCTACACTGACGAAAGTTACCAGAAAACTCAGGATCAAACACATAAGCCACCATTAACCATGGTAGCCAAGCAAATTTTCAAGAAGTAATTCCAGCATCTGAAAAACAAAACGAATTCCAAATCGCAAATACTTCATGTAATACTCCTGTACACATTGCAAAGGATAGCCACCTAAGGTAATGTGTGCAAATTATGTATCCACTCGATGGAAATACATGCTACTTGCATTTGCACTTTTCAAAGCAACCAAAACCAATAGGCAAGATTCTGCGGCTCAGTCTATGCATCTAGGAGTTCCAACAATAACATAACACAAATAGCAAAACATGATAAGGCCTCACATAAGCCCCATGCCAGGTCCTAAAGTTCATTATTTCAAATATCTTGACAGTTAATGCACTTAATAGCCACCACCATAGCTTTGGTTGCCACCACCATAGCCACCACCTCCGAAACCGCCACTGCCATAGCCACCACCACCGCGGTTCCCTGCAGGTCTGTCGTTAGCGATGTTGACACGTACCGGCCGCCCATCAATTTCCTGCGAGTATGCAATATACAATGACACCTTAAAAGAGTGCACAATTTGTCAAATAAAAACTTCAAGGAACACTATAGCACAAATCAAAATGAATTCCTCTGCATGGTACTACTTGAAACAGAGCATATGAGGTATATGTTTGACTACTTGAAACAGATCATATGAGGTACATGTTTGACTCACCTTGCCATCCATTCCAGATATAGCTGCATTGGCATCATCACTGTTGGTGTAGTTAACAAAGCCAAAGCCTCTTGACCTCCCAGTATCCCTGTCCGTGATCACTCGCGCTGCAACATGAATATTTGCCATTTTAAAACAGAATGTGAACCACAACACAACAGCAGAGGAAAATGAATCAATATTATTCAGACAGCCACTAACACATCATAATAACATTCAAATGTATATACAGACCTTCAGCAACATCTCCAAAGCCGCTAAACGCTTCTCTCAGTTTCACGTCATCAACACCCCATGAAAGACCTAACCAAAGAACACTAATAAACATAAAACAAAAGTGACAGTTTCATAGGTTGCTTGTATATTAGAGGAAACAAGACAACAAAAACTAACCACCAACATATAGCTTGGTGGACATGAGCCGAGCAGCATTGAATACTGCAGGAGAAGAGCTAGCAGCGACACCGCTCGCCAGAGCACTGTGCCTTAGAAGGCCACCGAGCTTGTTGAAGGCCGCCATTTTGAATACTAAACCTGCACATACGGGAAGATAACGAAAATTCAGCGGGGCATGCACGAGCAAACTCTGAACAGCAGTAAGGACCTTGCACGAGGCACTGTAACAAAGTGTGATGCAGAAATGGTATTGCAAAAAATGTTTCTAATTCAATCGTTGCAGGGAACGTATCTAAATAGCACCTACAACTACCTTAGTATGCATCAATGGAGACAAACCTAAACCAATCGGACCTCCTAGTAGACATCAGAGGATGGGAATCTGTGATTCCTTCCAGGCGAGGACCCTAGAGATACATGAAAAACTACCATACTGCAGTTGGAACCCTAAAATTCACAGCAACCAAAACATTTACCCAACAAAGATACATTGTTATATATACTAAAACTGGATCTGCTGCTGGCTTCGCACAGCGCACAACGAATGGGGTGCGTAGCCACCGCTAGCCCCGCACGCGGGCGCCTCACGAGAGAGGGAGCAGCCGACTCGAGGGCCTGAACCGCTGCTCCCCTAACACGGTGGCGCCGCCGTCATCTCGCGGGGCGGGGCACTGATCCCAGTCGCGGACCTCCCCCGAGCGGGAGCGCTTCTATACGAAGTCCTCGCCGTCCTCGCGAAGGGCGAGCCACGACCCTTCTCACCGGAGCGCGTAGGATCGGGCTTCCCTCAACCCAATGGTTCAACTTTTCAACACTGCCCCATATAAGAATCAACCCCAAAGGAACCGAAGCGCAACACGAGATCCACCGCGACAATTGACTACTTGAAACGATAGATCGGACATTTCCCCACTGCCCCCATCTAAGAATCAACAGTCAACCGCAAAGGAACCGAAGCGCAACACGAGATCCACCGCTACAATTGACTACTTGAGACGATAGATCGAATCGAGCGGAACGAAGGCGGCTGAATGGAGCCATACCTGAGGGGGAGATGCGGTCGGAGTAGGAGAGGCGGCGGGACGGGGGGCGAGCGAATGCGGCGCGGCTTGGGGTTTAAGAAAGGAAGGGGAAAGCGGCTAGGGTTTTGTTGCGCCCTTGCCTCTCGCGGCTTTGGACTTCGGAAGGATGGCGATGTGCCTGCCAGCTCGGCACAAAATATCTCGCCCTTTGAAGGCGCCACGAAAAAAATCCCCTGGCTGGATACACATAGGCCCGTTCACTTCTCTTATCCATACTTTTTAACTTATTTTTTTCAGTCGAAACAGAATTTTTCTCTCACAGTAAATTAGCCGGAACAATGTTTTGGTTTATTTTTTCGGCGAAACAAACGGAGCCATAAACTAACGGCAAATTGCCATATAGAAAAGAGATTGATATCCCATTTTGATATATCAGTTACAACGGTTGAGCTCACTCCGTTGATGTTTTGTTTTTTATTAAACTTATTCTCAAATAAAAGAAGATAATTGAGAAAATATTTTCTTCACTTAAACAGTCCTTGCATATTGTGAAGGTTGTTGGTAAATTAATGGGTTTAACTTGAACAACAAGTAAAACCTAACTCTATAGTACTATTTACTTATTATAAAAAAACTGTAAGTAAGTAGTTAAAAAGAAGAAACATAAGTACATAATTGAGAAAAAATATTTTCTTAATTCAAATAGACCATCCATAACTGTGAAGGTCGTTGGGAAATTAATGGGTTCTAGTTGAACAAGAAGTAAAATCGAACTCTACACTATTTTTATGTTGCAAAGAAACACTAAAGTTGTTTAAGAAAATTCAGTTTTTTACCATGCTATGGACAATTTAGAAAACTCTACCATATTGGATCTAGCATCAGTCATAGAATCGTGGAATCATCCGTTGGTAAATTCATGACTTTAGCCTTAAAGAACACACAATAGCTTATAATGATGCATTTTACATTGGGCTACATAAGAGACGGTTTACGTTAACATTCTTATATAGGGTAAAATTAAAGCGAATTATAAATTGCTACCTACCATCAAGCAAAATAATGAAAATAGAAAAATCGGTCCTAGTATTTTCGAGTCTTCCACAGAGAGATATTTTCCTGCCGACTTAAGATATTTCATTCAAGTAAAATTACCGACATTGGAGTTCATCCTTTTTTCAGAGAGAGAATGGAGTTCATTTTTTTTTTTTTGGAGCAAATAATGGAGTTCATCTTGTGGTTGCTAAGTCGTGTTTGCGTAGCGCTTTGTTGCTGCGGCGGGCCCAGTTACACCAGTGGGACCCATGGAGCCTTCATGTAGCATGGCCTTGTAGCCAATAAATCTGGCCTCTTGGGCTTATTCTGTTCGTGGGCTCGTCTCTACCCCGCAAGCCATTTAAGCCCAGTCCACTAGCTCACGTTATTGGCATTGGCAAGCACCGAAATGCACCATGCTTGCACAAATGTGCAATTCGCGAATGCAAAGTTGCGATTTGCAAACCACTGGCGTGCTGAAGCTAGACTGCTTGCACCATGCTTGCACAGCAGAGACAGAGCCCGATGTGCTTGCTGATATGCTGCCATCCAAATGTGCGAAATCTACTATTTTCAGAGAGCATTCAGACATTCAGGGACGGATTCCTATCAGCAATCAGCATGCAGTTGTAAGAACAACTAGTAGTGTTGCTCTAATGAACAAAAGATCCACAGAGAGTTCAGAGTTGTTCTTGATGCACGTAGCTCTAGCAGTCTAGCTTCTGTGCTTGGCTGCAAGCCTGTAGTCCTAACTGAAGTTGGTGGGCTAGCTATTGATGAAGTCAGGTGCTATGTTCAAATGTTGGTTTCAGAGTTAAGCTGATCAAAAGTTGCAGCGTGACATGACGCAGAGTTCATTCAGAGTCGATGATGCAAGAGGACTGGATTCCATGTCTACTGACCGGCGAATGCAATTAAGTTGCGGGCTCCGGGAGGCGCGCGAAGACGGCGTCCGCAAGCGCGGCGGCGCCGGGGACGGACGCGAGGGCGAGGAGGAGGAGGTTGGAGAGGCGCAGCGGGGAGGCGGCGAGGTGGCCCGAGGTGAGGAGGAGGGCGTGGCACTGGAGCGCGTGGGAGGCGGACCTGCACGCGCGGAGGCGGGAGAGGAGCGTCGGCGGGACGCGGAGGCCGCATGGCTCAGCATGGCCGCTTCAAACTCTGACGAAGCCAAGTGGTAGGTAGGACGGAGGGAGACGGAGCGAATTCCACACCTGAGGGATTCTCTTCTTTGGTGGGCTAGCTATTGATGGGCCTTAGCGAGCCCATTTCCACCGCTGCCTGGGTAGCACCGACGCCTGGTACTAAAGAACGCACGCCGTGCTTGCGCCGAGCGCAACTCTTTTAGTCCCACCTCGGACGCTTTGGACGAGCGAAGCCAGAGGAACGCTATAAGAGGAGACCCCTGGGCAGCCGAGCAACTCATACCTTTCTCGGCCTTTTGGCTAAGATCAAGTGTAGTATCTGTTCTTATCAGTTTAATATCTGATATGTGGGCCATGTGCCCACTTCGATATTAAATTTATTTTTTGTGGGGGAGGGCCCACCACAGTAGCTTGCTACTGGGGTCCTCGCGTGTCGCTCGGGCGTTGCACTACTGCCCGAGCCTGGCGCACCCCAACCAAAACGGAATATATAATTTTCTTTCGTTGGTTTTGCACTGTATTGATTTGCGTTCTTCGGGCGTCTCTTTGTAAATGTCTTATCTGGGCCTTTACTACTACTTTGTTGATGGTAGGCAAATTTCCCTCTTGCGCGTGGCCGAGTAGTCTTCCATTGTGATCAGTTTTGAACGGTGTTTAAGAGGATTATAAAGAGTTAAAAATTTGCCTGGCTTAGCAAGGATTAGTATTGCGGATTCTTAGGTTTGGTGGGGGTGGGTATTAGAGGAGATTGAGATAAATTTTATACCGGAGACTAACTGAACAACGCCAAGTGACCTCCCCGCACCTCAACACTAAACCTTGAGATGGTCAGTATGAAATGCTCTGCGTTTAGAGTTATACATGGGACTTAATCAGCTGCAGAATATGACCTTTATCTGGCCCTGTGTTACGTTTGAGCCACATGCATTTGCGTTTAGTGTTAGCGCACAGTACACCACTGCAAGCTTGAGGAGGTTGAGGAGCTTGTCCTATCATCGCCAAATCGTGCATAGTGATAAAAAATACTCCTAGTCCTGGTGCTGCAACCCACTCCTGATAGAACGAGAGCGCCTGCTGTACCAGAAATCTCACAATACACAATAGCAAAGACGGCAGAGCCGACGACAATCAGAAAATTTAGAATCGATACTTCTTTTATTAATCTAAAGTTCTCATGAAACCATGCCTTATTCCACTGGCAACAGTCACGATACAAGATTAAACACTGCACGGATACCATGTTAATTACAGTGCATACAACAGCGGGGATCTCCATCAGCCTGTTATGCCAAATCCTTGACCTCAGATCCATATATCAGAGGTGCAGTCCCCACCAGGATATCTCATCTCATGGGCCAGGGCAGGACCATCAGGCTCGGTGCCAAAATCTACAAAGAAGTTGGGGTTGATAGCCAGCCCTCCTTTCTCGGTGTCGACGTCGATCTGCAACATGTGGGAGCCCTTCTTGACAAGATCATCACCAAAGAACTGCTCATCCCAACGGCTGAAAAGTGAGTTGGTCACGAATATCCTCTTGCCATCCAAGCTCAACTGAATCATCTGTGGTCCACCTCTAAGTCGATGACCCTGATTATAAAGAAACATATGGTGAATCAGAGTAATCAAAATTCCATTGTATTTCCATCTTGGCTATTTGCCTATTTCTGGAAGTGTTGTGGTTAATTAGGATTCCAAGTGTGCCAGTATTCTAGCGTGACAATGCAAAAGTTTGTAGAAATGGATGTGGTGTAGTTTGGTATTTGGTAACTCCACAGTGAACCACCATAACCCATAACCACCACTGAAACCCGGACTGTAATAATTATAAAAATCTTCTCGTTTCAGAAGGTTTCAAGAGGGGAGATTACCTTGACTTGAGGCACATTATACTGTTCTTCTTGACCATCGTCAGTAACATAGACGACATCACTGCCCTTTTGAAGAAGACCACCAACCCATACTTGTCCAGCCAAGAAAGGCTTTGCAGGATCCTCAATGTTGTACTGCCTGATATCGCCATGAAGCCAATTTACCAAGTAGAGATAACGGTCGTCAAGAGAGATAACGAAATCAGTTATCAATCCTGGCATTTCCGCAGAATCCAGTTGCGGACCTTCAATGTTTTCACAGAGAGAGCAACCTACAAGCGCAGTCATAGGAATATAAGCAAGTTGGAAAATCAAGCTCATTAGGTGGGAAAGAACTTATCATGTAGCACGAACAAACCTCATGGCCCACGATCCATCCGTGGTCTTGAAAAATCTCACCATGTTGCTTGTCAAAGCACAGCCAACATAGCCAGTGTCCTTTGATGGATCATGTAAAAACCTCACCTGCAGGTGAAACAAACAAACAGAGAAGTGTTACAACAGGCTCTGGAAGCACCATACTACTCTGGTAGCATTTACAGAGAAATAAAGACAGCACAAAAGTAACAAATATCGACAAATGCAAAATTATTCTGGCAGCAGTTTTCTACATTTTCAATAATTTATTACCTCAAGGGGAAGAAGTCCAGTGTCACCTAGATCAAGTGTCTGCTTGAGCTCACCACCAGGCCAGTCGTACACATGCAGGTGCCTTCCGTACAGGCCATCCTGGACATGCTGAAGATTGAAACCTGTCCTGAACGCTGCAGGGGCTCCCCATGATGAACTGATCATCGTCTTGTGGCGAGGCTGGTACCAGAAGTCATATCCAAACAATGGACTATGACCTGGCTTTTCCCAACTGCATGTAGCAAAGTGCAAAGACTTAATAATTAATCAAGACACAGAGATCAGCATAATGAATCTGTCTGGTTTTCACATGTCAAGCAATTTGCCTTACATCTGCAGCTATTTCAGAGCACATTACTTGAACTACACCCATTATACAAGTCATCGTGTGTTCTTAATCTTATGTTACTGTAAATGTGGCAAACTGTATAACAGCATGATGTAGTACTACGATAATAGGCTATATGCTCTGTAATTGGCCATAGTTACATGCTACTCTCGGCAACGATGACCCATGGCAGTGTGTCGTGTTTGTGCTCAGCTGCGTCGCATGGGGTGGTTAGCCCTTCGGGTGCATTTCTGGCATCTCGTCCGGCTAACCTTCTTGTACATAATATTCTTTCAGCTTAATTGAGCGGCAGAGCTCCTGCCTTTTGTTTCAAAAAAAAAATAGTTACATGCTACACATCAATATCAATGGGCCTAAACTGTGAGAAGAACTTACCGCTCTTTGACATTAAACTCCGAATCCAACAGCAGGAAGCCATTGCCAGCTGCATTCCCCTCCTTGTCCCCAAGGCAAGAAATCATAATGTCGCCAGATGCAAGGCAATAAGACGTGTGAGGAAACCCAAGCCCAGTCTTCTCAGCAATGTCCTCAGACTCAACCACCTTATGCAAGGATGGCGCCCTCAGGTCTGTCGCTGTGTCAACGACATACACACGACCTGACCTGCAAATAACCATCGAAACCACACCACAGATTCTCAGTCGGGGTCAGCAGTCGAGTCAGTCAATTGATTCATTCATCTGACCATCTCCATTTATTTGATAATACTCACAGCAACGAAGGCAGGATCAGGAAGCGGCGCTTGGCTGATGGATCACCGTGGCAGGAGCTGCAGGAGTTCCAGCCAGAGTGATGCAGCTCATCGCCGGGCCGGTGTGGGTGACCGGGAGCCTGTGGATCACCTGGGAGTATGTAGGAGAGTTGGGATCCAAATCCACCGTCGCAAGGTAATCCGGCTTGTTAATTCCAGTACCTGCATAAATCATATGTAACCACATGAACACAAAATTCCCAACAAGGCAAACATCTAATCTGTGCAGTGTTCACATGGTTTGTGACTGTGTGTGATCTGTAAGCGTCCCCAAAGGAGAAACCATGTGAACCCCTGTCATAAACAGAAAACGTTTTGGAGCAGGTAGTGTTCATGCGCGCTAACCGCTAAGTTTGCAAACTAACTGAACCCAAGTATAGTCCTATTTTTTTGACAGACCAAAGCGGTCTTAAACTATGAAAACAGGTAGTATCATTTGCAAAGGACATGAAGAAAACCCTATTTAATCGAATTCCAAAAGAATCGGGGATCTAAGCTAGAACAATTCTTGTCAGCTAAATTACCCTTACATAAATAAAAGGGTCCCTTTCCATGCTAGTAACAACACTCACCTGTCCTGTATACTAAATAAACTTTGCGAATACTCCTGACTAATCCTCCAAGGTGTACGCGTATGTCCCATGTGTATCCCCCTGGCTACAGTCCTATACGCATGATAGAAGCAGAAATCACAAACCGTTGTAGACGCAGGTGACGTAGACGAGCTTCTCCCTGGGCCCCTTCTCCATGGCCTCCAGCGGCGTGGCGTACCCGGGCCCCTTGGCGGCGTGGCAGCACGCCCCTCCGTTGGCCGCCGCCGCCGGCACGTCGACCGCCGCCACCGCTGCTCCAGCCATCTTTTCTGCCTGACCCCGGTGCTGTGCTCTCAGGTCGCGCGCCGACACCTGCCGTTCCGACGAGCTAGCGCTGAGGGGTCAGGTCTCGTACCGCCGCCGGGCCGGGGGGAGGGAGGGAAGAATGGGGAGATGGATGGAGAAGCAAAGCTGCTCACTCACTCACTCACCCGACCGCGGACCACCCGCGTGCAGTGGCGGAGCGTGACTCAACATCTAAGGGGGGCTAATTTAATTCAGTGCTAAACATTATCCTAATTTCTATGGTAAGCACCACGGCATGTGAATTAATGGAGCATAAATAGTGATTAAGAACTACTTCTAGCACCAATATACGTAGGTCTCAGCCTGTATTGTAGGAGTAGCAACCAGTATACGTAGGTCTCATCCTAGAACTGAATGCAAAAGCTAGCAAGTCATCATGACAAAATGGGCAGATATTATGACACAGCCTAGTACTCTCCTACATCTCTGGCTCTTTGCTGCCACCCTTTCCTAGTAACAGACCTAGTACTCGCAGTATCGCCTGACATGCTGCTGCTGTCCTTCGTAACTTTGTTGCAGGCAAGCAGGGGCCGGAGCCCAGTTTCACCTCCACTGAGGCCCCGTTTAGATCCAAATTTGTTTGATTTTGGTTACTGTAACACTTTCGTTTGTATTTGGTAATTAGTGTCTAATTATAGACTAATTAGGTTCAAAAGTTTCGTCTCGCGATTTCTCACCCAATTGTGCAATTAGTTTTTTTTCGTCTACGTTTAGTACTCCATACATGTGCCGCAAGATTCGATATAACGGGTACTGCGTAAAATTTTTTGGAATATAAACGGGGCCTGAGCTCCGCGCCTGCCCGCGTGGGACAAGAGGAGATGAGGGAGAAGACGGCTAACGGCTTGGCGTGGCTGCGGTTTCTCATGAGCAGTAGAAGCAGCAGTGCAGCGAGCCTAATTATATAGCAGCCGGTGAGGCGTGGAAACCTGGCGTCTGTTGATGCAGTACGCATGATGCGCGGAGGAGGAGCTTGTCCTTATGGGCCCGTTCGGTTCAGACAAAACCACGCTAGGAATCATTCCATCTACTGAAAGCTTATAATAATTAAATTGCTATTCCGACCAGGAACTCTTCCTGCCAGTCGTTCCCGATAAAACGAACGGGGCCTAAATGGGAATTTTGCCTGGGCTTCGCTAGAATGTCATTAAGTTTGTTGGCTTCGCCAGAATGCCCCTATGAAAAGTGTGTTTCACGCTCTTTTCTCATTTCGTGTTTTTTTTCAACTTTGTAAATTTCTGATCCCATCTTTTTAACCAGGCGTGACCGTTTTATCCCTGTCTCCTTCTACCTTATCCTCTTGCTCTGCTTCTCACGGTCACGGTAATTTCTCCTTTCTCTCTCGTTCTCTCTCCGTCTCGATCGGGTGTTGGGTGGGAGCTCGCGGGTGGCCGCCCGCCGCCCCATCCGGGCCACTGCCATCACGGTCGGCCCGACAGCACCACCGCGTCGCCGCCGCCCTCCTACATCCCGCCTCCTCGCAGATCGTCCCAGACCAACCTCAGAATCGCTGCTCGTCAAGACCGTCACCCCGGTGGTCGGGGACAGGTCGTCCCAAAGCGAAGGCTCCTACAGAGCCCAGGGGCGTGCGCCCGCCTCGAAGCCTCGGTCATGCAACATTCTCGCCCCAGAACTAAGGTGAGGCTTCAAGGCGCCCATATTCAGGATTGATTTGTGGGATGGGTATAGTGTTAACTTAGGGTTTTACATGAGTAAGAAACAGTGATTCTCTTATGTACTTGTGCTATGGATTGCAATAGGAGTGATGTAGTTACCAGGTATGCATCATTATTTACTCTTTGTTGTACAAATATATCTTACTACGACTAGTTGTATGGCATGCATGTAGTGTTCTAACTCTGTAATGGGTGTTTTTTTAGGCTCGATGCGGAGCCTGAGCTTAGTTTAGTGCCTATAGATGGTGGCATTCTAGAACAGCCACAGGGACATGTCGTTAATTGGGATGAATTACGGATTAAGGAAAGGCAAGATGATGAAGGGGAAGGAAGGTTAGAAATTTTCGATGAGGATGAGTCATGATCGCTTCTTTGGGCACGAGAACCGAGGATCATGGCTGTGGTGTCTTGATTCTACCTCAAATGATGATCAGGCTACCGCAAACAATGGTAGTACAGTCCCTGATGTTGACACTAAAGGTGCAACTATCCCTGTTGATGATGCAATACCGGAGGAGAGGATGATAGTGTATGACCCTAACAAACCATGCATGGATATTGGCACCGTGTACCCCAACATGGTTGAGTTTAGATTGGTTGTGAGGCAGTTTGTCATTAATGAAGAGTTTGCACTACACACTGTGAAAACAGACACAGAGAGGTTTATTGGGAAGTGCATGGAACAAGATTGCCCTTGGCATATTAATGGTCGAAAACAACGTCATTCAAAAACTGTTATGGTATGACTTCTTTTTTTGAATTATGGCAATGTTCTAATTTCTGTAATAATGCATGTTACAACTCTAATTGCTCAACATAATTGTTCATCCAGCGCGAGGAGATTTACTACTACACCCACTGTTGCCTGGGTTGCTTCAAGGGGTATCAAGCACCTCAGGAAGGACCCAAATATGGGCCCAAAAGAACTAAAGAAGCAGCTGCAAGACGACCATAAATGTGAAATTCACTATGACATCGTTTGTAAGGGAAGACAGATTGCAATGAAAGAGTTGTTTGGTAGCTGGGAGGAATGTAACACATCTGGTGTTACGAGCTTGCTTAGCACCTAGGTTAATGCCTAAGAGAAATTAGCAAAACAAGTTTTCGGGTTAAAAATTTAAAGCGACATGGAATTATAAATGAATCTGGTGTGACTCGCTTTCGTAAATAAAACAAACAAATAAGTGTCGCTAGTCAACCTGTTTCGGTGCTTAACAACTTTTAAATAATCTTGTGGACAAAAGTTGTTTAGGGCTTGCTTTGGAAAAGCATGGGGTAAGTGCTTAAAAATGCCTGATAGCAAATAAATAGCGAATGGCTTGTTTATTTGATTAAATATGAAAAATAATTTTTATAAATAAAAATAAAATATAACTTGTAATTGTTACTTAAATAAAATTTGAAGTGCAAGTTAGTAGATGAAAATGCAACTGATAAATTGGTGAATAGATGTTGTTCCATGGTATTTGAAAGGATCAAGATGCCCAAGAGGGAGGGTGAATTGGGCTAATTCTAAATTTCTTCGTAATAAACAAGTCTTATAGTTAGCCCAATTAACCCCTTTGCCTAGAGAAGTGTTTCTATTGATCTAACGCACAAAAGTTTATCAACCTAGTTCCAATCCTACTCTACCATGGCAATTCTAGGATTGTAAATGACAAGAATTGAAATGCTCAAAGTAAAGAGAGGAGAGGAAACGTGGCGATGTTTTGCCGAGGTATCGGAGAGTCGCCACTCCCCACTAGTCCTCGTTGGAGCACCCACGCAAGGGTGTAGCTCCCCCTTGATCCGCGTAAGGATCAAGTGCTCTCTACGGGTTGATTATTCGACACTCCGTCGCGGTGAATCACCCACAACCGCTCACAACTTGAGTTGGGTCATCCACAAGCTCTCCGGATGATCACCAAGCTCTCTGAGCACCACCAAGCCGTCTAGGTGATGGCGATCACCAAGAGTAACAAGCACAAACTCTCACTTGACCACGACAAGCCTAGAGAGAAGGATGGATGCACACTTTGCTACTCTTGATCTCACTAATGAGGGCTCTATTCGGGATTCTCAAATCTCAATCACCTCAGTAGGACCTTGCTCTTCTTGGCACTCTCTAAGGTGTGTTTCAGCTGTTGAAATGAGTAAAAGTGACTCCACACACGAGTGGAGCTTCTATTTATAAGACAGCCTGAAAAACGAATCGTTATGTGCCTCTGCGGGGTGACCGGACGCTCCAGTCAGTTCAACCCGCACACCAGTGTTTAAGTGTTGACCGGACGCTGGTAGGGTCCGGTCACCACTGACCGGACACGTCCGGTCCTATTTTTCCCTCACTGGATGCTTACTGTACTCGACCGGACGTTGGATCCTCAGGGTCCGGTCA
The DNA here is from genome assembly GCA_904845875.1 of Miscanthus lutarioriparius. Lineage (NCBI taxonomy): Eukaryota > Viridiplantae > Streptophyta > Magnoliopsida > Poales > Poaceae > Miscanthus > Miscanthus lutarioriparius. Next base: position 9,068,815 of record CAJGYO010000005.1, read on the forward strand.
GTACTGACCGGACGTGTCCGGTCGCAGATTCACTCTTCTGGAACCTTACTGGAGTCGACCGGACGCTGCCTTTCAGCGTCCGGTCACTTGACCACTCAGCGTCCGGTCTCGCCAGACGCAATCTCCTCGGTCAAATGAACTGATCGGACCCTGCGGCCAGTGTCCGGTCGCACCGGAGCCAGCGTCCGGTCAGTATTTGACCCTCCATTCACTTCCAACTCTCGATCATATGTGAGTGAAGTTTGCTCCATAGGATCATAGGGCTGTTGTGGAGCTACCTAGTGCTAGTTTTAACAAGTGTGCACCACACCTAACTCACTAGACTCATCTAGGTCAAGCTACCCGTCCATACCCCCCTTAATAGTACGGCCAAAGGAAAAACAAAGTCCTAAACTACTCTAAGTGTCTCTCCAACTCCAATCGACACTTAGAACTAGTCATCCTTAACCTTGTCGTCCATCCTTTGAAAACCAAAATGATTTTCATCGTAGGGGCATGACCACCTTGATTGCCCAATTGATCTCCATTACCATGACCTAACTTAATTGCCTCTACAAAACACACATTAGTCATGATAATCTTGTATTATCATTAACCACCGAAACCCAACTAGGGGCCTAGATGCTTTTAATCTCCCCCTTTTTGGTGATTGATGACAATACCACCTCGAGTATATGAAAGAGTGAGGTTTTTGACATGCTTGGTTCATATAAGCTTTTGTCAATAAGAACAAAAGTGTTAGGCAAGCTTATATGACCCAAGCCAACATGATGTACTCAAAAAATATGAAATAAGCATGAGTACAAGTAATAAAGCTCATTTGCATCGGAGTAGAGCGCGGAAGCAAAGGCAAATGAGCATAGCTCAAGTGATATGACATATAAAAGAATTCAAAGTAGAGAGCACACATGTCATATATCACAATCACGTAGATATCACTATCACATAGATATAATAGTATGCATGAAAGTAAACACATGAATGCATAAAAGTAATAGTGTATCACACAAATAAAACTCCAAATGTATATAAATGACTAATAGCTAACTAGGCTCCCCCTAAAAGTCGCTCCCCCTGAGTCTGCATACTCGAACCCTCTCCCCCTTTGGCGTCAAACACCAAAACCTAAGGGCTAGTCGGCGGGGCTGCAGTGGACGAGTCGGGCGTTGAAGTACGAGGAGCAAGCTGAAACTAGGCGCCATCATCATCTGACCCTAAGCTCAGTCTCGACCGCCCTCTGTGGTCGGAAGCGCCGTCAAGCGATGTCAGGTTCGAGAGCTAGGCAGTCTTTGCTGTGATGCTGCTAGTATATCTGTCGTAGGATCTGAAGATGCGACAGACGAAGGGAGCCTCTGAATAGTCACAGCGACATGAGCTGTTGTAGAAGGACCGGCAACATGCATATGTGGCAGTGTAGGCATCCCTATCAACTCGCTAAACGATGTTCCAAGACTCCTGGAGACTAACGTGTCAGGCACAAATAGCGAGGGTGACTGATCCGACGTGAAGCCCGTATGATATGGTGTGAACTGTGGGGCTACCACTGGCGAGGATAACCACTGAGACACCTGTACTGGGGGTGAAGCAAACAGAGCTGAAGGCTGTCCTTGACTCTAGAGCCCACTGGGCTGTGCTGCTGGAGTCGTCGTAGTGGTGGCAGGCTGAACAATCTAGGGCGAAGGCTGTGGTTGTGGGGTCCCAAAAGCTATCACTACATGCTGCATTAATCCCATAAGCTGCTGCTGCATGAGTAACTGCTGCTGATGCATCTGCTCCTGCTGCTGCTGGAGGACCTGCTGATGTCGCTGAAACTCGTTCTAACGAGCCTAAAACTGAGCAAAGTTTGCAGCAGTCTCCTGAGCATGTCTAGCCTGATCCTGCTGCATCCGCTCAAGAATAGCAATAAAAGCGGGGTCCGTCTGCGGTGTAGGTGGAGCTGAGCTGGAACTGTCGGCCTCTGCATCATGTCTACGTGGAGGCATCTGAGGAATAGGTAGGTAGTCGTCATCTGAACTATCACTAGACTCGCTCCTGTCTTGCTGAGCCTCAAGCTGCTCCTCCTTAGTAGCTGCTATGCCTCTGATAATCTTGTCCTGCTGAGCTACGAACTCTGGTACATCTGGACGACGGCGAGGCTGAGTGGGTGCCTATGGTGTGCTATGCCTGATCCTCTATGCCATGTTATAAGCTAGAAACTCTGTGGTGGCACCTCTGTACTCTGCAACCATCTCTGGTGTCCTAACTTGCACAGCCTTGAGCATAAGGAATGTGATCCAATGTGCATATGAAGCTGTCTACGACCCTTGAAGCCCTCAGCTATCGTGTCCTCCATCTCAGACAGAAGAAGATCCCAAATATCGAACACTGTCTGCTGCATCAGGGCATTGAGGAGCCAAAGCTGGAGGTGAGTCAAGCCCTCTCTGTATCCCAACCTGAGAAGTAGTGTCCTCCTTATGATAGCCTCTAGCACTCTAGCTATAGGAGTAAGGTCACTGGGGTTCCTCCTCGACCCCTCACCAAAGGGCTCCTTGAAGCAATGGCGCACAAGATCTGTAGGGGGCACCAAACCTCCATGAGGACGCCTGGGAGGCTCTTGCTGTCCATAACATACCTCATGTAACTTGACAGGCTGCTCCTGTAGCCTCAGTATCTCCCTGACCCTCTGACTCATCATCCTATAGTCTCTGCCTCTGAATGCAAAGTGAATAAATCTATGATGTGGGTCAACGAAGAGCAAAGCATAGAACTGTCGAACCCAAGATGGTACATACAATCCTGTCCGACCAATTAGATCTGTCAGCCTCGGCAAATATGATAAGTAGGGGCGGATATGCTCTCCGGCTGTTGCCACAATAGCCTCAATACTACATACTCTTTGAGATCGGAAGACTGCCCCACTGTTCAGATATGCATTGTAGAAGTCTTCCTGGAGCGGTGTATAGAAACCCTCTGCTGCTCTCTCATCCCTCCTCAGAGGAAACCACACCTCAAACTCTACAAACCTCAGCTGTCGGACCTGCTTGGACGTGGCAGCCCTCAAGTCAAGATGGGTCACTAGAGGTGGACCCTGTGGTCTAGGCGGTGGACGTGATCCCCTCCGCTGTGTCGGCGGCCTCGGTGAGACTGGAACACGGGTACGACCAGAGCGGCGTAGTTGGGGCTATGGTGCCTGCTCTGTCTCCTCGGCCTCCTCGGCCTGCTGGCTCTCCTGTGTCTCCTGAGCTGGCTGAGGCTCTGCTGGTGGGGGCTGTTGTTGTGACTCCTGCTGTGACTCCCCCTGAGGCTAAGGCTCCTCAATAGCCAGACGTCGTCCTGCCATCATGACAGTCCCAGGTGGACTACCATGAAGACGCTCAGCCTCCTTAACTACTGCCCTCTATGCTGGTGTAAGCTGCTGATCTGTAATGACAACACCACTGCAAGCACCTCCTCTCTCGGCACGCTCTGTGGCCTCTGCAACTGCTGCTGCTCGAGTTGTCTCTGCATCTAGGTACTTCCTCTTCTTGGATGCAATCTTCTTTGTCGCCTTGCCTTTTGGATCTATAGGCAGGCGAGGCGGAGGCCTCCGATCATCATCTCCTAGACCACCCTCGACATTCTTTGTGCGAGCCATCTGAAAAGATCAACTGCTGCTAACAAGAACAACAGTCGCTGTCAAGAGTAACTGCCCTGACACTTCCGAGGCTTGGCCTCGATCCGTACTCGCGAGCTTGGCTCTAAGTTGACTATCAACTGCCACTGACACCTCAACGGCACCGACTCGCTGCACGATGGAATAGAAGGATATACAAGTAAATACGATATACCTAATAGATGCGAAAACCTATTAGAGCAAGCAATGTAGATACGAAATAGAGACGACTGGCTTGCTACCTGACGAAACGGTGATCCGATGAAAAGAGAAGTGACACACGGGGAACCACCGAATCTAGGGTTAGGGTAGGCGGTGAGCAGTGAATCGATGGCCCTATGAAATTGGTGCAGTGATGAATAGCTAGGTCACGGGCGAGTTGCAATGAGAATGCGCGGGCACGAGCAGGGCCTTACCAGCACTGGATGGTAGAGGGTCAGCTTTGGACCACGATGGCGCAGGCCACAGCTAGAGAAGCACAGAGCAGGTTAGGGCCGGTGCTGGAACGGAGGCGCTCATGGTGGAGCTTGCGCTGGCAGCGTGGGAGCAGGCGGCGGCGTGCGCACGGGCTAGCGGTGGCGCTGGCGTGGCGAGCTGGCGGCTGGAGATGGCGGCTGCGACGACTCACGGTAGCTAGGGCACGGTGGATGTGGGACTAGATAGACAGCGCGCGGTTAAATAGGGTGGCTCCCCAAGTCAGAAAAGGGACCAAATATAAGAGTCCTAATGCCGCACGAGATCTACTGACCAGACGCTCCGGTGGTAGCGACCAAACGCTACCACCCAGCGTCCAGTCAATTCCAGTAAGGTCCAAAACCCTTGGAATCGCGACCGGGCGCGTCCGATGGTCCATGACCGGACGCATGCAAGGTCCGGTCAGTTGCCTTGAACTCCATGTAGATCGATCGGACGCTGGAACCCTTCCTGACCGGACGCTCAAACGCAGAGTCCGGTCACTCCTTCAACTTCTGTTCACCTCCTGTGAACTGACCGAACGCTGGACATCAGAGTCCGGTGCAGTGTCCGGTCACTCTTTTCCAGCAAATCTTCAAAGATCCTTCGCGCTGCCTATTCCCAATCAAGTCCCAACTTGAATAATATCCAAATAAACACCAATTGGGACTGATGTGAGTGACCTCTCTCAAACCCTCAAGTTTTTCAAAATATTTTGCCTTAGACTATAATTCATTTTATGAAAATAGGCAGATGAAAAGGGCAAATGGAACAAAACGACAAAAACAACATTCATGCATATACAATACTTGTAAGTAAATCTAGTTGCTTGTCAAGTTTGATCCAAGGTTAAGCTTCTTCACACGCTTTTCGGCGGTTATCTTAACCATGTTAGACAAGCCCTATATGCATTACCAAAAATTAAACATGTTGTATATTACAATGAATGCAAGGAACAACACAAGCTCATCTTTTAGTGAAGTTACTAAAATCAAGTACATTGAGATCATTCCGCAATCTACAAAATGTAGCCTTATCTAGCGATTTAGTGAAGATATCCGCTAATTGACCTTCGGTCCTTACACCTTCTAGTGATATATCATTTTTAGCAACATGATCTCTTAGAAAGTGATGGCGGATATCTATGTGCTTGGTACGAGAGTGTTAAACCGGATTATTTGTAAGTTTTACCACACTTTCATTGTCGCACAAAAGAGATACTTTTTCTAGAACTACACCATAGTCTAGCAAAGTTTGTTTCATATAGAGTATTTGTGCACAACAAGCACCCGCGGCAATGTATTATGCTTTGGCGGTGGACAAAGCCACACTATTTTGTTTCTTGGAGGACCAAGACACAAGTGATCTACCAAGCAAATGGCACTCTACGGATGTGCTTTTTCTATCAACTTTGCATCTGGCGTAATCCAAATCGAATAGACAATTAATTCAAATATAGCTTCTTTGGGATACCAAAGGCCAATGCTTAGGTGTGTGCTTAAGATACCTAAGATTTTTTTTACGGTAATTAAATGTGTTTCCTTAGAATTAGCTTAAAATCTAGCACACATACACACACTAAACATGATATTGGGCCTAGATGCGATCAAATATAACAAGCTACCAATCATAGAACGGTAGAGAGTTTGATCAACCGTGTTACCTCCCTCATCTAGGTCAAGATGTTCATTAGTTGGCATTGGTGTCTTGATTGGCTTACATTCATCCATCTTGAATCTCTTGAGAAGATCTTTTGTATATTTCTCTTGAGAGATGAAGATCCCTTCTTTCATTTACTTGATTTGAAAACCAAGAAAGAATGTCAGCTCACCAATCATGGACATCTCGAACTCCTTCGACATCAATTCACCAAATTCTTTGCAAGAGTCTTCATTTGATGATCCAAAAATGATATCATCAACATATACTTGACAAATGAAGATATGCCCATCAAGTTTCTTGGTGAATAGTGTGGTGTCGACCTTCCCAATGAGGAAGTCCCGAAGGCGCTCATACCAAGCTCTTAGGGCTTGCTTAAGTCCATATAACGCCTTAGACAACCTATAAACATGATTAGGATATCTAGGGTCTTCAAACTTGGGAGGTTGATCAACATAGACTAGTTCATTAATAAAGCCATTTAAGAATGCATTTTTCACATCCATTTGATAAAGTTTCATTTTATGATGTGATGCATATGCAAGGAGGATACGAATGGCTTCTAACCTTGCAACCGGTGCAAAGGTCTCTCCAAAATCCAAACCTTCAACTTGAGAGAACCCCTTTGCAACTAGTCTTACCTTGTTTCTCACAACAACACCTTGATCATCTTGTTTGTTTTGGAACACCCACTTTGTTCCAATGACTCTTGCACCTTTTGGTCGCTCTTCAAGAGACCAAACTTTATTGCGGGTGAAGTTGTTCAATTCTTCATGCATGGTATTGATCTAATCCATATCTTGAAGAGCTTCTTCTACCTTGGTAGGCTCAAAGCAAGAGACAAAAGAGTGATGAGCAATAAATGAGGCAAGTTTTTATGAGCGTGTTATCACTTCCTTTGATGGACTCCTTATGATGAGATCTTGTGGATGATCTTGTAGTGGAGGTGTGTTTCTTCTATTGACCACTTGAGGAGGAGGTTGTGGAGCATCAACATCTTGTGCTTGTACCACCATTTGCTCATGTGATACATGAGTATCTTTATTTTCTACTCTCCCATCTTTTTCATCATCTTGTGGCACACTTGTTGAAGAGGGTGGATTAATCAATTGTACATCATCTTTAGGCTTGATGTCTCCAACCGAAATGTTCTTCATAGCCTCCCTCAATGGTTCATCACTTACATCATCAAGATTCTCATGTGCTCCTTAGGAGCCGTTAGATTCATCAAATTCCACATCATATATTTCTTCAACCAAGCCAGTGGCATAATTAAATACTCTATATGCTTTAAACTTTGATGAGTAACTAACAAGAAAACCAATATCACAACGTCTTTGGAACTTCCCTAGGTGTTGCCACTTCTTGTAGATGTAGCATTTGCAACCAAACACCCTAAACAAGGAGATGTCCGACTTCTTCCCATTGAGCAACTCATAAGGTGTCTTGTCAAGGAACTTTTGAAGAAATAGGCGGTTAGATGCATAGCATGCGGTGTTGATTGCTTCCTCCCATAGAGCTTCGGGGGTGTTGTACTCATCAAGCATGGTTCTTGCTAGAGTGATCAATGTCTGGTTCTTTCTCTCAACTACACCATTTTGTTGAGGAGTATAGGTTGTAGAGACCTCATGTTTGATTCCAACTTCATCACAATATGCATCTATGTTTGTGTTGTCAAACTCTTTCCTATTGTCACTTCTTATCTTCTTGAGCTTCACTTCAAATTCATTTTGTGCTCTCTTGGCAAACTTTTTGAAGCAAGATGCAACTTCGGATTTGTCATGAAGAAAGAACATCCATGTATACCTTGAATAATCATCAACTATCACAAGACAATAAAGATTTCCTCCCAAACTCTTGTATGTGGTTGGTCCAACTAAATTCATGTGGAGTTCTAGCACTCTTGTGGTTGACATGAAAGCTTTTGTTGGATGAGTATTTGCAACTTGCTTGCCGGCTTGACATGCACTACAAAGCTTGTCCTTCTCAAACTTCACATCCTTCAACCCTATCACCAAATCATTCTTCATTAGCTTCTTGAGTGAACTCATACCAACATGAGCAAGTCTTCTATGCCATAGCCACCCAAGTGTTATTTTGGTGAATAGGCATGTCTTCAAGTTTGTATATTCGGAGGTGAAGTCCACTAGATATAAGTTGTTGTATCTAAATCCTTTGAATATTACTTGATCATCATCCTTCTTGGATACAACAACTTTCTTCTTGGTAAACAAGTATTGGAAGCCAAGATCACACAATTGCCCAACGGATAGCAAGTTGAAACTTAATGAAGCAACATATAGCACATTGGAGATTGAATGATCGTTTGATATAGCCACTTTGCCCAATCCTTTAACTTTGCCCTTTGAGTTATCTCCAAATATGATTCTTTCTTGTCCATCTACTTCTTCATCTAGTGAGGTGAACATACGAGGGTCACCGGTCATATGTTGTGTGCAACCACTATCAATCACCCAATGACTTCCACCGGTCTTGTAGTTCACCTACACACAAGAGATCAATCTTTAGGAACCCAAACTTGTTGAGGACCCTTCACCTTCTCAACAAGTGACTTTGCAACCCAAATTTTCTTAGGCCTATTCTTGTTTGAAGGTCCTAAGAACATCACTTTCATCTTTCCACTAGTATCCTTTCTAAGCATGTAGTGAGCATTGAAGGCAAAGGATCTAGCATGCTTGGACAAGGGTTGTGGTGGTGGAGTTTGGCACTCATGAGCAAAGTGGCCTTCTTGTCCACACTCAAAACATCTCTTTGGCTTTGGCTTTGGTTGTTGTTGTTGAACTTGAGCCTTCTTCTTCTCTATATGTGCCACATATCCAATGCCACTTCTATCCATCTTTATGACAGTGTTCATAAGTAGCTCACTTTGAAGATATTTGCCTCTTGTGAACTTGCTCAATCCAACCTTGAGATGCTCTTTCTCCAACTTAAGTTTCTTGTTCTCTTCCTTAAGAGCATCATTGTTCTTCTCTTCCTTGAGCTTCTTGTTTTCCTCTTTGAGCTTCTCATTCTCAAGGATCAAGTCACCATCATGATCAAGGGTTTCTAGCACAATGATGTTGTGACTTTTGATTTCTTCAAGATCTTTCTTGAGCTTTGCATTTTCATTCTTTAGCTTGACAAACTCATCATAATCATCAGCCTCAACCACTTGCTTGCCCTTGCTACTAGAACCTTGCTCAATGCTCTCAATGATCAAGTCATCACATGATGTAGCTATATCAATCTTAACAACATTATTAGTAGCATCATGTGGCTCATTGGATAGAAATTCTTGAGCAATAACAAGATTATCATGATTAATCTTAAGAGTGGTATATTCTTCCTTTAGCTTGTTGTGGCTAGTGATGAGCTCTTTGTGCACCCACTCAAGTTTATCATGTTTATCTTTAAGCTCTTTCTTAGAAGATTTGAGCTCCTTGAGTTTGGATGACATAGCTTCATTTGCTTCTCTAAGCTCAACACTAGATTTTCCGGCTATGTCACATTTAGCTAATAGAGAATTATTCTTAATCTCAAGCTTTTCATTTTTAGCTCTAGTCTTTATAATGATCTTAGTGTATTTCTTTAGCAACTTAGCAAGATCATCATAAGTAAGTGATTCATATTCATCATCATCGCTATCACTATCACTATCATCCTTATGAGCATGATCGTCACCACTACTATCATCATCATGTGATACCTTTCGTTCACCTTTGGCCATAAGACATAGATGTGTAGAGGATGACGGCGATGGTGGCGGTGAAGATGATGAGGAATCAATAACAATGGTGGCCACTTTCTCGTCGTCACTATCATCATCGGATGATCCACTAGATGAATCAATGTCCATGAGCCAATCATTGATGATGTAAGCCTTTCCACTCTTCTTCTTCTTGTGGAAGTCCCTCTTCTTGCCATCTCTCTTCTTGTATGGCTTGTTCTTTTTCTTCTTATCTTCATCTTCATTGCTTGAGTCATCTTTCTTGCCCTTGTTCTTGTTCTTGAACTTGTCTTTCTTGGGCTTTGTGCATTGGTGAGCTAGATGACCAAGTTTGCCACAATTATAGCAATCCATCTCGGAGATTGGCTTTCTTCTTGAGCTTGTGAAGAACTTTTCTTCTTGCCATCAAACTTGATGCCACTCTTGTTTAGCTTCTTTAGCATCTTGGCAGTTTTCTTCACCATGAGAGCAAGGCTTTCATCATCAACTTCATCATCACTTGAGCTCTCATACTCAAGCCTTGCTTTGCCCTTCTCTTGGCTAGCTTTGAATGCTAAGTCTTTTTCTTTCTTCTTTGTAGAGGATGAGCCATCTTGAGGTGTGATGTGCATGTACATCTCATTAGCATTGATCTTTCCCAAGATTTGTGTTGGTGTAGCGGTGGAAAGATCACCTTGATGTAGCACGGTCACAATATGCCCATATTTGTCAATGGGAAGGACACTCAAGATCTTTCTCATAACGTCGGATGGTGACATTTGAGTAAGTCCAAGCCCATTGATTTCCTCTACAAGAACATTCAAACGTGAATACATTTCATTAGCACATTCTTTAGGAAGCATTTCAAAAGAGTTGAGCTTTTTCATGACAAGATGATAGCGTTCCTCATGCTCACTCTTTGTTCCCTCATGGAGCGCACAAACGTCCGACCATAGTGCATGGGCGTCTCCATTACCATAACCTAACTTAATTGCCTCTGCAAAACACACGTTAGTTATAGTAATCTTGTATTGTCATTAACCACCGAAACCCAACTAGGGGCCTAGATGCTTTCAGTATTTTTGATAGCTCAAGAATCAAATTGGAATTTAAATTCTGATTAAAATTCTTAAACGCTAGCGTCATGTTTTGGCACTATTGATTGCACCTTTTTGCGGATGCCATAGCATGGTATAGTTCGTGGAGTGGTTTGACATTGCGTTGTTGCTCCAAAAATTGTCCTAACCTCCTTAGATCGCGCTGTGAGCTGTGTCGTTGGCGCTCTGCTCGTGAACCGGCACCTGTAGCGAGCGATCTCGGCCGCTCACCTCAACTACCTCGCCCCGCTCTCTCTCTCTCCCTTGTCTACTCTGCTTGGTGTCGCTGCTGCACTGGACGAGGGCAGTAGGCGCCATGTGCGCATGCTCCATCATGTCCTTGCTCGGGAGCGCTTTAATGGAAGATGGCCGAGCCACTGCTCTCCTTGCCTCACTCCTCTCCTCCACCGCTCTTTCTCTCTCTGCTTATCTCGCGACGAACCGCCTGGCTACCTTGGCCAGCACTGGGCCACGCCCACGGCCGCCACCGCTCCCGCCCGCCCATCGCTGAAAGGTCCTTGTTTGGTTTTGGTAATTGAGTGACAACATAGGTGGACTAATTGTGTTTATGTGAGATACACAGGTGATTAGTCCACAGGTACATGTGTGTGAGCAACATATGCCATGAAGGTGACAATGGCTTGGAGATGTTGCAAAGCTCACACATGTGATGATGAAGGAGCTTATTGCAAATGAGACCTGGCATTGAGTCATGTGATCAAGGTGGAGAAGATCAAGACAAGATTTGGCTTGATGGACCGGTTGCAAGCGTGAAGGGCAAGTCGGAGGCTTTGGAGTGATGGACCGCGTGGCGGTGAAGCTTAAGCAAGACTTGGCGCCGATGGACAATGGCAACGGTGAAGAGCAAGTGAAGTCAAGATCGATGAACCAATATGATCACGTGATGATATGAAGTGGATCATATCATTGTTGATCGTGTTGGTGCATGTGTTGCATCGACGTTGGAGAAGATGGAATGGAATGCACAAGGCAAAGGTATAACCTAGGGCATTTCATTTCACCGGTCATAGGTGTGTAGAGAAGTTTATGACCGGGTTTAGGATAGATGGCCGTACTATCAAGAGGGGCAAATTTGTTTGCATATCGGTCATCTAGTGCTACTCGAGTGATCTAACTTTGCATCGTTGCTAGGATCGAGTGGCGTGGCAAGTTGAGTGGCTAATCCTTTAGAAAAAGATTGTGAAAATGCTAACACACATACACATGGTGGTGTACACTTAGTGGGGTTGGCACATTTACAAAAGAGATGAAGTTGGAGTTGATGTGGATCAACTCGGTGAAGAAATGGAGGCGAAAGAAGAAACTCCACCGGCGGAGTGTTCGCCCGTAGAGTGCGGACAGTCCGATGGTGCCATCGGCACCCTAGTCAAAAGATACAGGGGTCAACAGAGTGACCGGACGCTGGTGGTGCTATGACCAGACGCTGGGTTCAGAGTCCAGTCAGTGACAGCAGAAAGCACACGGTCTCGGTCTTATGACCGGATGCTAGAGTGTAATCTGACCGGACGCTCAGGGTCTGAGTCCGGTCAGTGCTGACGTATGATGACGCAGGCAGAGCAGAAGCTGGAGAGTGACCGGACGCTAGTGCTGCGTCCGATCGCGATCGACCAGACGTGTCCGGTCGTGAAATGTCGTTTCTGGAACCTTATTGGAAACGACCGGACGCTGGGGTTGCTGCGTCCGGTCAGTTCATGCTGGAGCGTCCGGTCGATAGATGACCATTGAGATCCAGTGAACAGCGTTTGAAGGAGGGGACACGTGGCGTGCATCGCACGACCGGACACTGAGGTCCAGCGTCCGGTCGATCGGACCGGAGCGTCCGGTCGTCTCGACATTTGCCTAGTGAAGGGGTAACGGCTAGTTTAGCCCTTGGGGCTATAAATAGAAGTGGCCCTCGGCCATGGCGAGAGCTGAGCACCTAAGGGGACTTAGTGTCCATGCTTATGAGTGCTTGGGAGCCCTCCATCACACATATACTTGATAGTGATTATTCGATTGTGTGAGTGAGCGATTCTAGTGCGATTGCATCATGAGGTTGCATCGAGTGGCACTAGGTGATTGAGTTGCAAGCCAGTGATGCTTGTTACTCTTAGAGGTTGCCACCTCCTAGATGGCTTGGTGGTGGTCTCTATCGAAGCCCGCAAGAAGCTTGTGCGGGGCTCCGAAGAAGAGCTTTGTGAGGGGCATTGTGCTCGCCCCGTGGGAGCCGCGAAGAGCAACTTTAGTAAAGCGTGTCATTGAGCTACCCTCACTCAAGGGGTAGGTTCTTGCGGTGCCCGACGTGTGGGCTTAGCGGGTGATGCTAATTAGTCGCCGAACCACCAAGTGAGCGGTCGACACAACGGGGACTAGCGTGTTGGCAAACACGTGAACCTCGAGAGAAAAATCATCGTGTCAACCTTGTTCTTCCCGTTGGTTTGCTTCCCATTACACAAGCTTGCATTTACTTTAATATATATTAAGCTTGTGTAGTTGCTCTTGTAATTAGATAGCTTGTGTAGCTTGCTAATTACCTTCTTGCTTGTGTAGCATAGAAATAGCTCCCTTGCATGGCTAATTTGGTTTTAGTAACCTTGTTAGTCATATTGCTTAGTTTGTGTAGCTAAGTACTTGCGCTCTCTAATTAGGCATTGGTTGCCTTGTTATTGAGCATTGCTAGTGAGCATAGTTAGCTTTGTGCTTTTGCTTACTAGCATATGTAGGAGCTCTCTTGTTGCTTAAAATACTAGTGGCATAGGTTTGTGTAACCTTGCTCTTAGAATTGTTTAGGAGAGCTCTAGCTAGCTCGACACCTTTGTTGCATAATTGGTATCTTAGCAAGGTGCTAGTGAACATATATAGAGGGGTGTAGTCTTGGTTAGACCGATTGTTTTAATTCCGCATTTATATCAGTTAGCCGACGCGATTAATTTTAGAAAAGACTATTCACCCCCCTATAGTCCGCCATCTCGAACCTTTCAATCGCCCCTCACCAGCATGCGCGAGCACGTGTGAGCCCCATGGTCCCGAGCTGGACTTGTGGCTCCACAGCGCTACCCTCCCATGTGGTCGCGCATCGCACCTCCTGGCCGGCCGGTCTTCCATGCTCGCTGGTGCCGCGGTCGCTCCCATCGCCCGCCACCGCGCGCGCGAGCCACGTTGCCCCGCACCGCTCCACCTCCATGCCACACCCCGTAGCACCCGCGCCATCGTCCACACCGGGCCGCCCTTGCTGCGGCCGCACATGGCCACCGTGCCATGCCCCGCCTCAGTCCACGCCGTGGCCAGGCCAAGTCTTATCATGCCTGCGCGCCTCCCTAGCCTGCCCCTGCACCACCACCTCGCTGTCGACGCGTCCTCACCGCAGAGCCGCCCCTCCCGAGCGCCGACGCACGTGGCTAGGGCTCCACGCTCCAGCTCTGGCCGAGTCGCGTCCACCAGCGGGTGCGCCCGGCAGCAGACAAGCCGTGATGTTGCCTCCCCACCGCCGTCGATGACCTCACAGTCAGATTCGGCCACCGGTGACGGCTCCCCCACTGCGTGCTCTGTTCTGGAGGAGGTGAGGACGTAGAAGTGTAAATAGAAATTTTTCCAGGGGGGCTAGGTGTGAAAACTGTTACTCATATGAACAGTAGCATACTAAATAGATAGAAGCATGGGGACGTTTTGCAAAACCGTCATCGCGCTGGGCCGGCCTACCACCACCGCGCCTAGGCCGCGCATGCCTGCGCCTGTTACCACCGGCCGCACGCTCGCTGGGCAGGCCTGTCGCCGCCGCGCCTAGGCCGCTCACGCCCGCGCGCGCCCCACTCCGCCTGGGCTGCCTTGCCTGCTGGACTAGGCCGAGCTGGGCCGCTTCGGGCCAAAGGATCTTTTTTCTTTTTTGGTGTTTTGTTAATTTTAATAATCAGCTGAAGGCTTGGAAATTCATAGTAAATAGTAGGAAATCATAAAAAGAAAAAAGAATATGTTTTGGAATCATTGTTACTAGCTCTATGCAGTAGACATATTATATCATATGCTTTAGAGTAAAGTTTTTGGTTGTTTGTGCAACTAGCCTTTATGTGTAGTTAATAAAGCATGTTCTATTAGTCCAAATGTAGTGAAATTTTTATGATAGACTAGTGTTGATATGTTTGTGCTATGGAAAAGTTCTAGGTGTAGTGGATGCTTAATTACTGAGTTATTGATTTATTTCATAATACGCTTGTTTAGTGGTTTTTAAATTACTAAAAGAAGATAAAATAGAAAATGTGACTCCGCTATGAAATTTTACTATTGATGTGTTCTCTTACCCATAATAGGGCTCTAGTGTTTAATAAAACGTTGTTGTATAAGTTTCATGATGCCATATGCGTTATTGATTTTAATTTCACGAGCATGCGATTAAGCTTTTATATATACTAGATGTTTAGAATAGTGTTAATAACTGCTTTATATGCTACTTGCTTACATGTTACCCGAGTAATATTGCTTTACTTTGTTAGTAAGTAGAAGCGTGCTTGGCATGTTATGGTAGCTCTCGTTTGTATGTATAAATGCAAAGTGGTGATTTTAATAACTTGTGGTGGTTTGATAATAGTTAAGTCACAAGAAAGTCGTTTGGGAGAAGTTGAGAGTTGAATCTAGAACGTTTTATACCCTAGTTTAACCGTGGTGACGTGTTGCTTGTCCTTTCGTGCTTGTAAGTATCTTGTGTATGCCTGTTTGACTTAAGCATGCATTGCATTTATGCATATCATTTAGGAACAATGATGGATTGTGGAATCAACTAGAATAGCTGAAAAGATGGTGCCAGAAATCATGTCACGAAGATGGAATGGTAACTTTTGGTTATATTTTACCCAGGCAAGCCCCGGTGCATAACCCCTATTATTCTACACTTAAATTTATGCTTGTGCACTAAGTTTTAAGGAGTTGATTGAAACCCACTTGCATATATATATACATATATATATATATATCTTTATCCTATGAGTCTTACTAGTATGATAGGATCATGTAGATTGCTATGCAACAGGACTCTGGTAGAAGTCAAGTGATTGCATGTCACTCACGAGAGATAGAAAGGATATTAATATTGCTATTATATTATTATCACCTAGAAAATATATATGAATGATAATTGGAGACCGGGCAGAATGGTACTTTGGATCTGGACTTGGTTTGGCATTCGAGCGAGGCTCAGATTGCATTTGTTCCGTCTGTGTCGGTTAAGGACCAGCCGTTGCATTGGGTTCTAGGCAGGTCACAGACTTATTATCCTGAACACATACTTGTGTATGGGCGCGGGAAGACTCGTTGCTCTCTTGTCATGGGTTCCGGCTCTTTTCGGACCGACTGATTGGAGGCGGGGATGGTGGAGGTCTAAGCACTGCCTGAGTCCGAGACTCAGGAGCGGGGGCTTGGAGTCCAAGTTTGGATGTGGACCTGGACCCCGTGATAAGAGGGTGGTGGGTTGGTCCTGCTTGTGCCTGGGGTATAAGCGGGGCGTGTGTTTCAGGATACCCAGCTGGGCACATTGATTCGTGAATCGTCGGGCGATCCGGTACGACTTATCTATAGTCTAGCAACGTAGTAAGAACTATAATATGAAAGATGGTAAAATGATTCTGATTACTTACCACCTGCTAGAAAGTAGCACATGTGCTTACATAGAATAGTTAGTTAATGAACCAATGTTGACTGCTAATAAAATTGAATATAAGGACGCTCCTGCAGATGCAATAAACCCACAAGCCAGATAGCCTTACATATCCTTGGAGTCTTTTTTTCCTCCTATCGGGTAAGTCTTGCTAAGTACAATTGAGTACTCAGGGTTTTATTTTCCCCCTGTTGCAGATGACAGGTGGATGCTAGAGCCGACTCTTGTGTGTGGATCCCTTCTGGTGGGCTTAGAGAGGATTCCTTTATGCTGCGATCATAGTCTTTATTTATAACTTTCACTAAATGTTTTTATAAATGGAAGTTTTATAATCTATTATCATAGCCTATATATCAATGCTTCATTATGTCATGAATAGATATTTATTTCCGCTGTAACTCTGATCACATGTTTATATTCCGCTGTTAAATTAAATTATTCATAACTTTGATAACATGATCATATTCCGCTATTATAAACAATAAATATTATACTCTGATGTTGCATGGAAAATGATGTAAGAAATGGTTAATAATGATGTAAGTTTTATTCTCTCATTTGTGATCCTGATGAAAAAATGTGGATTTTCGGGTTCTCCCTTGGGGTGTGCTCGACGGAACTACGTAATTTGATGTCCTCCCTTGAGTACTTAGTGTCTAATAAAAGATAAGTACTCCTGGGAGGCATTAGATTAGGCGGTTCTACCACAAGGAAAGCTTCCAAATGCTCTACAATTGGAGGGCAGAGGTTCTAAAGCACTCACCAAACAGTGTCATTGAGATTGACATCAAGATGGTTGATGGCAAGGTACACTTTCACAGGTTCTTTTGTGCTTTGAGTCCTTGTATTGAGGGTTTTCTAGAGGGATGCAGGCCTTACCTTAGTATAGACTCCATTGCGTTGAATGGTAGATGGTGTGGACACTTAGCAGCAGCCACTGCTCTAGATGGACACAATTGGATGTACCCTGTTGCATTTGTCTTCATAGATGGTGATACAACAGAAATTTAGGAATGGTTTATGACCCAGTTGCATAAGGCCATAGGAGACCTACCTGTTCTTGCTATTTGCACTGATGCATGCAAAGGTCTAGAGAAAGTTGTTAAAAATGTGTTTTCTCATGCTGAACATAGAGGCTAGCTATCAAGTGATGGAATGGCTTGACAATCATCATAAATTGTTCTAGATGAGAAGTGCATTTAACCCTGAAATCAAGTGTGATTATATAACCAACAACCTTGCTGAATGTTTTAATAATTGGATGAAGGATTCGAAGGACCTTCCTATAGTTGAGCTTGCTGATAAAATTAGGGAGATGCTAATGGTATTGTGGAGGAAGAGAAGGCAGATTAGACAAAAGCTTAATGGGAGAATTTTACCTACGGTCATACGTCAGCTGAAAATGAGAACCAGAGGAGTTATCACCTCTGATGGTATTGCTGCAGAGATATGGGCCGACACGGCACGGCACGGCATAGGCCCGTGAAAGCACGGCCCGATGGGGGTTAGGCCAGCATGCCACGCCGGGCCTCCTAGGCCTTGCCTCTTAGGGCCATGGGCCTAGCCTTCGGCCCAGGCACGGCACTATGGGTCATTTTTCGTGCCGTGCCGGCCCGCTAAGTATGACCAGAATTACGAGTCATGCTAGCCCACAGCCCATTACCCTTGCATTCATAGAATCAAAGTCCAATACATTCACAGTTGCATACTTTCATTTCATTCACAGAATCATACAGATATAGAATCAAAGTCCAATACATTCACAGTCCAACAGAGATATCAAACTCTAAAGCCAATAGATAACATAAATAACCAAAACGAGCTGTTTAGTGCAATGTTGCCTCATTAAAAACCTTTTTAGATAAAACTCACCCTTATGAGAAACCCTAGAAAGGAAAAAAGAGTGCAACCAGCTCTTAATTAAGTCTTATAAACTATTATTCAAATGATAGACAAGTCTTAGATCACAGATCACACTCACACTCACTCTTTCACAGTCATAGATCACACTCACACTCTCAAGAGTCAAGTCTCAACCTCACTAAGTACCAGGAGCACCACCACCAGCTTCATCTTCATCAAGGTACAAGTTCTTGAATGAGTCTTCCAGCTCTTGGTTGTCAACAACATGTTGTTTTCTTTTTTCCTAACTCCTAGTCCTTTATGTAGGTTAGCATCTCCACAGTCTCTGGTGACAAGCGCCGCCACTGTTCCTCAATTATCCTGTCTGTCAAACTGAAACAAGACTTCGAAGAGACAGTAGATACAAGAACTGATATGATATCTCTAGCCATTATAGACAGGATTGGAAAGGTTAGCTTGTGGTCACACCACCACAGAAGTAGGTCAAAATCATCCTCATAAAAAGTGACATTGTCACTGTCTAAGTAAGCTGAGAGCTCACAAACTGTAACACCTCTGGTGTTATAAGCTTGTTTAGCACCTATGTTAATGCCTAAGAGAAATTAGCAAAACAAATTTTCGGGTTTAAAAGTTTAAAACACACATGGAATGACGAGTGAGTCTTAGGTGGTTCACTTTGATGGACTAAACTAAATATCTGAGTTAATTCACTTAGTGCGTAAAAGTATTTAAAAATATCCGATAACAATTCTAGCAATAAATGGCGAATGGCTTGTTCTGTTGGATTGAGCATGAAAACAATTTTATAAACAAAATAAAATATAGATTGTATTTAGAACTTAAATAAAATTTGAAGTGCGAGTTTAGTAGGTGAAAATGCAACCGTTGATTTGGTGAATAGATGTTGTTCCATGGTATTTTGATAGCTCAAGAATTGACAGTGGAATGTAATTTCAGCTTCTAGAACTAAACGATTTAAGTCTGGAAACCTAACGACAATGTCATTTTGGCAAATTAATTATAGAAAATCTAGTTAAACACTAGTGCTATATTCTTATTTAGTGGTTTGCACCAAACAGAGTACGTTGTGATGATATGGTGGTTGGTATGTTTGGAGCTTGTTTTGGCCACTAAATAATTACGTTAGAACATAAAGAAAATGAAACGGGTTCGGCCATTGGGCTTTGGCCACGGTCACCACGCGTCTTCGTGTGTTCTGCCATGTCTGGCCGCGCTGAGGCTTGGCCTGCCAGCTGCGCGCCTGGCCGAGCCTAGCCACAGTCGCCACACTATCGACACTGATCACCTAGTTGCCCTCCTGCTGTGCCTTGCCCCCGCTACCCCATTGGCCAGCCTTGAGGCCGTCGGTTGCATGTCGGGCCTGGCATGGCCGCAGCCGCTCCCTGCTGTGTGCAGGCTGTAGCCGGCCGTGGAGCTGCTCACGCTTATCAGCATAGGGCTGCGTCTTTACCCTCTCATCACCTCGGTCGCTATAGAGCTCACCCTCTGCCACTCAGCCCGCCTACCTCGCTCCTACACGTGTCCTCTGCTACTGCTTTCGGTCGGTGGCCTAGCCACAGCGAGGACGTGATGTCTCCCTACCCTGCTCTACCGCTAGCTGATGCCGGCAACCCTGCTCGGACCCTGCTGCTATGATTCAATGCATTGCGCCAAGTCCTTCCCTGTTCGCCAGTCATGCCACATGCTCGTGGCCACTGTCAATCAGACCGCTCTACCTTAACCCACCCAGCTCAGAGCCTTTAAGTTATTTCTGTCGTCGCTAGTCACCATGACTGTCCCTCCCTCTCCTGCAAATTCATCGAGCACAACGCATCTCCATCCAATTCCTTTTAAACAGGAGTGCTTTAGGTTCCTAGCTTGCTCATAAACGAGATCGTGGTAGGAATCGTCCACCAGAGAGTGCACTCGAAGCATCGTCGTCGTCGTTGGCCATCGTGGGCGCCGCACCAAGCTCGGCCATAAAACCCTCCTATCCCTTCCCTTTTTCTTTGATCTTCTCGGTGTTATTGCTCCGCGTTGATGCCTCGGTCTCGCATGTGAAACAGGTTTGCCAGAGCTCCAGTGGTTCACCGAATTGATCTCCTCGCCACCGTCACAGACTCACCTATCCGCCTCGCACATGTCCACTGTGCCTCGAGCCATTCCTGCCTTAACCAACTCCACAACAGTGTTCGTGGTGAGTCACTATTCCTTCCCTGACTCCTCGTTTAACCTCTGTCGTAGCCATCTCGCCAGAGCACACGCCATTACCACCATCCATGTCTACACGCGGGCAGACATGCCCTGCACGTCGTCACGGGCCGTCGCGGTCCTACGTGGTCGCGCAAACCCTACGGTGGCCCTACGCCCCTGGTGGCCACCCCTCTGCCGCCGTCGTGCCCTCCCCGGCCGGTCTTGGCCGCCGTCGGATCATCCCCGCCATGGTGCTCTGCTCTGGTGATGCTCGGGGACTGGGGAATGGTGAAGATAGGAAAATGTAGGGGCTAAATCGCATAGATGGTGAGGCATATACATAGTGTTAATAGTTGGAACGCGATTTAACAATAGAAAGGGGTCCTTTTTGCAAAATGTATAGCGCACAATTGGGCCTCCCCTCCGGGTAGGCCTGCTCCCACGCGTGGGCTGGCTACTCACCCGCACGTGGGCTCATCCGCGTGGGCCGGCCGCTGGGCCACCACCTGCCCGCTTGGGTCGGTCACGCCGCGCCGCGTTGGGCCACGCGCGCGCCTACGGGCTGTGCCGACTCGCCTGTCATGGACCACGCTGAGGCCGCGCTCGCCATGGGTCGAGTGGGCCACGGAGCTATTTTATTTTTCCAATAAATTAGTAAAGATTTCCAAAAATAAATTCTGAGCTAATTTTGTTATTTAAATATAAAATCGTTTAGGAGTCCAAAAATTGTGGAACAAATTCCGTTGAGTTCCTAAAATCATGATCTATCTAATAGTGTAATTGGTTCATCTAGTTGGTGCTATTTTTAGGGTTGCCATAATTAATTTAAATTGCTTAGTTTTAATAAGACCTAAGCTCGTAGGATTTTTTATGAGAAAATGGTGATGGTGTTGGCTCTGAAAATTTTACAGTAAATTCCTAATATTGTTAGCTGCTCACTGTAATTTTTGTAGCTCTAGAATAATTAGATTGCTAGATAGATAATGATGCCCTATTTCGAATAAAGATTAAATTGATAGAATATAATAGAGAAACACCTTGGAATTTTATAACTAAAACACTTGTTGGGAGATGACACCTTTCTCGACGATGTTGATACGTAGATTAGTACGTTAGTCATTAGAACTGGCTTATTAGTTCGTAGTATGTACTCTGTTTTAAGTGTTGTTGTTACCTGGTTAATTAACTTTTGCATCATCTCTGCATCGCATTGCATATCATAATAGGAATAACGATGGATCGCTAGTGTCAAATGGAGTAGCTGAAAAGATGGTGCTAGGGACCAGGACACAAAGATGGAATACTAACTTTTTGTTATATTTTACCCAGGCAAGTCCCGGTGCATAACCCCTACTTTTCTACACTTTAAATTATATTTGTGCATTAAGTTTTAAGAAATTGAATGAAACCCACTTGCATATATATCTTTATCCTATGAGTCTTACTAGTATGATAGGATCGTGTAGATTGCTATGCTACAGGACTCTGGTAGAAGTCGAGTGCTTGCATATCACTTGCGAGAGATAGGAAATATATTATTGTTGTTATTATATTATTATCACTTGGAATATATATATGAATGATAAATGGAGACTGGACAGGGATATGGTTTGGGCATTGGTGGCTGTAAGAGGTTGTGTCCTACGGCCAACGGGGCATAGCTTGGTTACACTGTTTCCCTATCTATGTCGGTTAAGGACCGGCCGTTGCATTGGGTTCTAGGCAGGTCACAGACTTATTATTCTGAACACATACTTGTGTATGGGCGTAGGGAAGACTTGTTAGTCTCTTGTCATGGGTTCCGACTCTTTTCGGACCGACTTCCGGACGGTTTTTGGGTGGAGGTCCAAGCACCGCTCTGAGTCCGGCACTCAGGAGCGGGGGCTTGGAGTCTAAGTTTGGACAGGGACCTAGACCCCATGATAGGAGGGCAGTGGGTTGGTCTTGCTTGTGCTTGGGGTATAAGCGGGGCATGTGTTTTAGGGTATCCAGCTGGGCACATTGATTTGCGAATTGTCGGACGATCCGGTACAACTTGTCTATAGTCTAGCAACGTAGTAAGAACTGGAGGGTAAAAGATGGTAAAATAATTCTGATTGCTTACCACCTGCTTGAAAGTAGTATAGGTGCTTACATAGAATGGTTAGTTAATGAACTAATGTTGGCTGCTAATAAAAATCGAATATAAGGACGCACGCTTAGTAATGCTCCTGTAGATGCAATAAACCCATAAGCCAGATAGCATTGCATATCCTTGGAATCTTTTCTTTCTTTTAGTCAGGTAAGTCTTGCTGAGTACAATTGAGTACTCAAGGTTTTATTTCTCCCTGTTGCAGGTGACAGGCGGATGCTAGAGCTTACTCTTGTGTGTGGATCCCTTCTAGTAGGCTCAGAGAGGATTCCTTTACGCTGCGATCATAGTATTTATTTATAACTCTCACTAAATGTTTTTATAAATGGAAGTTTTATAATCTGTTGTCATAGTTTATATATCAATGCTTTATCATGTCAGGAATAGATATTTATTTTCGCTGTAACTCTGATCACATGTTTATATTTCATTGTTAAATTAAATTGTTCATAGCTCTGATAACATGATCATATTCCGCTATTATAAACAATGAATATTATACTCTGATGTTGCATTAAAAGTGATGTAAGAAATGATTTAAAAATGTTGTAAGCTTTATTCTCTCATTTGTGATCCTGATAGAAAAATGTGGATTTTTGGGTTCTCTCTTAGGGTGTGCTCGATGGAACCGTGTAATTTGGTGTCCCCCTTGAGTACTTAGTGTCTAATGGAAGACGACTACTCCTGGGAGGTATTAGATTAGACGGTTCTGCCACACACACAACAGAAGTAGATGAAGATGAAGTGGCAGGGAGAGGGGAAGGACCAACTGTGGCAGAACCTCCTAAGAAATCAGGCCCACGTGCACCTATCGTTGTCTTAACAAACCTCGGATAGCGAACACGAGTTTCCAACAACTCAACAGGTCTGTCGGGTGTCCTCGAGAAATCCGAATCATCCACGATTCTCTTTTTAAACAGGATCCCAATCGTAGACATTGCAGATTACAACAGTTTATTCAAATATATACATAAGAGTAAAAGATAGCGGAAGTCTTAAGATAACATAGTTTACAAACCAGTTGTTTTCAAACTTACAATACCATAAGTGTCTTACAACCATAGTAGCGGGATAATATTACATTAACATTATTTATTTCACACAAACTAGTGCCTTGTCTAAAGGCCATTCATCATTCCTCATCATCACCGACTTCAAACACTGACATGCAGCAGGGGCCAAAACAAGCCTGCGCATGCGACTCACCTGCAACAAGGGTTAACAAACCCTGAGTACAAAAGTACTCAACAAGACTGACCCGACGAAAAAGGGTGAAGGTCTTAGGGATGCAGGTGTTGGGTCAAGGTAAGGATGTAGCAAAATTCAAAAGTTCTTTGCCAAAAGCTTACTATTCTTGTTCCTATTTTCGAGTTTTACCCCTAAGTACTTTAGTTCATCATCTCAAACTAAGTATTCATATCACATATTCCAATCCTTCTCATTCCATTCTTTTTCTCATGTTTTAGTAATTCACCAGTCCTGCATAGCTTCTGTAATGAATCGAGTCTCCATATCCGCGGAGCACCGGCAATTCGAATTGATTTAAGTCCCAGCTGGGGATTCCTTATCACACGATATATGTAGAACTTAATCTTGCATATGTCAACCTCGCTATCGGATTCTCCCATACTAAGCCGTCTCCACGCCACCCGAGAGCACAGCACGCCTCAAATCCAGCCACATTCAAGCCACGAGGGTACACGCTACTCCCGACATCTCACCACTCCCAGTGCGTGGGCATTCGTCTTAGTATCGGATTAGCCAAAGTAGGCTTACCGGAGTATGTGACCAGTACTACAAAGTGTCTCGTTCAGAAGATCCACATTGAGTGGCCTTTAAGCGACATAGTCGGCAACATTACCCAACATTCAAGATAAGTCACCCGACTAGTCTCTAGTTCATTCTATCTTCTTTCTTTCTTTGGCCAGTATGTCATCTTTGATTGTATCGAAACTTTTACTTTTAAAGCCTACCATAAAGCATACTAAGCAATTCTACGCCTTTGTAAATGAAATCATCTTCAATGATGGTAAACAATTAACAAGGTAGGCAATGCATCAAGTAGGTATCATTTGAATAAATCAACTTAATGCAATAAGTAACATATGTGATAAACTTTTCAAAGTAAACAAGGTAATGGTTTAATGCATAAACCGGGGCTTGCCTTCGTTGACGATCTCAGGTTCTGGATCAGTACCACAATTATCGAATCCCGTAACAACCAGGGATTCTTCCAGGACTTGCTCAACTAGAATCATTTCACTCTCAGGTTCTACACAAAATGATAACATATGCTTTAACATGATGATAATGTAAACATGATGCTTTCATGGTACATGAAATGTAAAAACATCTCGAAAACGATTTTCCTTCACGGTACAGTTGCAAGCCAACAAAACCAACTGCCAATTCTACCATCAAGAACCACACATGTAATTTGACCAAATGGATCTTGAAACCCTACTAGTCACAAAACATGACAAAAACAAGATCCAACACTAATCAAACACTTAGGGTTTGCCTTTATTTATTTTTGAATAAATGTGGAATTAAGTCCAAAAATTAACTTGTTCCAAATGACCTCAAAAATTTATGTAAGCTTACTTATGTCAAATTAGTGTACCAAAACAAATTTCATATTTTTTGGAATTATACAGTGGCCTACAAAAATCATAGAAATTGCATTTATTAATTAATGGACTGAATATTTGAACATTAAAAATTTATTCAAATTTCATGTTTCAAAATTTTAAACTATACTAGAGCATGTACAGAAGCTACACACAAAATTTTAGAATTTTTGGAGCTATGATTAATTTCCTACAAATTCCCAAAATTTCAGCACTATTCAAAATCAGAAAATAATAAAATCTCACTGTTCTTCTCCTTCCTTCTCACTGACAGCCTGACCCCACTCGTCAGTGACTCATACAGGTCACGGCGGCGCTGCCATCACTGGCCGGCCCAAAATGCACCGACAGTGACACTCCGGCGAGGCAGACCACACCCAAATGATCTACACACTCCTACGAACCCATCCCCGCCCTTTGAATGGCAGAAGGCGCACCGGAGGAGACCCCACGTCGCCCATGGCGGCTTGAGCACGACGGCTCACGACGTAACCCCGTCAATGGTGTAGTAAAGTCTAAAACAAAGTGAGTATCGCGTTCAGTATCTCACCACGGTCACGCCGGTACGTTTGGTGAAGACAGAGACGGTCTGGAACGGCCTAGCCACGTTGAGTCGATGGTGGCAGAGCTCCGGCCGGTCTCGGGGAAGAAGACGTTGTGCCGGGCGATTCCGGCCAACCCAAGCGATGTGAACAAGCCACAGAGAAGCGTAAGACCGAGGCGATCTCGTTGGCGTAGCTGGGCGCAACGTACGCGGCTCGACGATGGCTACGGCGAGCGGCGGAGCAGAGCAGAAGGGGAAAACAGGGACAACGACGACGGCTGCTCCTATTTATAGCCGGGAAGGGGTTGCCCGGCGTCGACAGCACACGAACGGACCCGCCACGGCACCAGCTTCGTGTCAATGCGCGAGGAAGCGGCGCAATCTGATCAGCGGCGACATCCGCGTGGCACCAGCGGCAAGCAGAGAGGTGTCGCTCGGCCGAATTTCAATTTCGAAGTATTTACAGAATTGCCACTGCGTCTATTTTTCAAATTACTCACAAATTTTCTAAAGAAGTTGAAAATCTCCAAAAATAAAAGTTGCTCAATTTTTCAAACTCTACAACTTTGCTTCAAGGAACATTTTCAAATTCTGCCTCCATTTTGAAATTTGAATTTGGGGTGCATTTGAGTATTTGAATCATTTCAAAATTACTCCAAATTTTATATGTAAACTTGAAAAACTTTGAATACCAAAGTTGACCCTTATAAAATAATCTTCAACTTTGCTTTTTGCCTCAACCCCAAATTCCATATGGATTTTGAATTAGTCAAAAGGGGCAAAAAGGACCTTTATAATTTGAATTTGAATTCAAATTTGATTTGTCTTCATTTTACTTTAACTTTGATTTTTGACCAGTAACATGGCCCATTAGGGTTATTTGAGTCAAATGACATATGGCCTCACATGATCACATGAAATTTGACCCTTGTGGTCATGATCTTTATTTAGAGTTTTGAAACACATCACATGAAATAACAACATTATGAAATAAAACTTATTTAGTGAATGCATTCAAAAATTTCTACTCCATGAATGCTTTGCAATGCATATGATGACATGTCAAATTTTAATGATAGGTCAAAACACCAGAGGTGTTACAACCCTTACCCCTTAAAGAAATCTCGTCCCGAGATTTATAACCTAGAGCTAAGTAATGGAAAAGGAAATGTGTCAAGCTAACACATCATAACTTTATTCAAAAGGCTAGTGAGGGGGTTTTCCATTCTTTTAACAAGAGAGACAAGTTACAACATAGACAAGGTATTGTAATTAGAGAGAAGCAAAGAAGTCAGGAAAGTTTTCTTCTAAGTAATCCTCGGACTCCCAAGTAGCTTCTTCTTCAGTGTGTTGGTTCCATTGTACTTTGTAGAACTTGATTGTACGCCTTCGAGTGACTCGATTTTTCTGATCTAAGACTCTAATGGGGTACTCAGCATAAGTCAAATCAGGTGCTAGTTCTACATCACCAAAATCGATCACTTGGTCAGGTACTTGAAGACACTTCTTTAACTGAGATACATGGAAGATATCATGCACAGCTGACATGTGATCTGGTAGCTTGACGCGATAGGCGACCGGTCCACATCGTTGTTGGATTTGAAAAGGACCGACATAACGGGGCGCCAACTTTCCCCGAATCCCAAAACGATGAACTTCCTTCATCGATGATACCTTGAGGTAGACATGATCTCCCACTATGAATTCTAGCGGTCGCCTCCTCTTATCAGCATAGCTTTTCTATCGAGATTGAGCTACCTTCATATTAGCTTGTATGAGTTTAACTTTCTCTTCTGCTTCCTTGACCACATCCGGTCCAAAGAACCAACGTTCTCCAACATCTGACCAATGTAAAGGTGTCTGGCATCTACAACCATACAATGCTTCAAATGATGCCATTTTAATGCTCTCTTGATAGCTATTGTTATATGAGAATTCAGCTAAGGGAAGGCATTCATCACACATAGCACCATAGGAGAGAACACATGCTCTTAACATATCTTCAAGAATTTGATTTACCCTTTCCGTCTGTCCATCTGTTTACGGATGATAAGCAGAACTACGGATAAGTTTAGTTCCCAAAGACTCATGTAGACTTTTCCAAAACTTGGATATGAACAATGAACCTCTGTTAGAGACAATGGTCTTGGGTGCTCCATGCAGACTGAAGATTCTATCAAGATAAAGCTTTGCATACTGCTCCGCCCGATATTTATCTCTGACAGGTAAGAAATGAGCTATCTTGGTTAGACGATCAACAATAACCTATATTGAATTGTAGCCTGTAGATGTCTTAGACAACCCCACTATGAAGTCCATACAGATATCTTCCCACTTCCAAGATGGAACTGGCAAGGAATGTAATGGACCCGTAGTCTTCATGTGAATCACTTTGACCCTCTGACAAGTATCACATTTGGCCACATATTGAGCTATTTCTATTTTTATTTTGGTCCACCAATATCTCGTTCTCAGATCATGATACATTTTGTTGCTACCTGTATGAATGGAGTATCTTATAGAATGAGCTTCATCAAGAATCTGCTTTCGCAGCTCTGGATTTTTGGGTAGTACTAATCTATCCTTGAACCATACGACATCTGATTCATCAATCTTGAAACATGTTAATCTTCCAGATCTGACTTTATCCTTGATATGGGCTATGCCCTTACTTTTCTGTTGAGCAGCAATGATCTGATCTTTGATAGTGGACTCAACTGCAATATTGGGTAGGGAACCTTGTTCTATGATTTGTAAATTCAGATGCTCCATCTCTTGACACAATGTTCGTTGCATAGGTTTCATAGTCAGACAATGGCAATGACTCTTGCGACTCAGGGCATCGGCAACCACATTAGCCTTGCCTGGATGATGATGCACTTCTAAGTCATAATCTTTGATAAGTTCTAACCATCTTCTTTTCCTCATATTCAGCTCTGACTGACTGAAGATATATTTCAAACTTTTGTGATCCGTATAGATATGACAGATATTACCCATTAAATAATATCGCCAAATCTTGAGTGCATGAACAATAGCTGCTAATTCAAGATCATGGGTGGGATAATGTTCTTCATGCTTCTTGAGTTGTCTGGAAGCGTATGCTATGACTCTGCCTTCTTGCATAAGAACACAGCCAATACCAATTCCAGACGCATCATAATAGATATCAAACAGCATCTCGATATCAGGTTGTGCTAATACTAGTGCAGTTGTCAATAACTTCTTCAATGTCTGAAAGGCCTCCTCATATCCAGTTGACCATACAAACTTAGTTTGATTTTTCAGCAATCCAGTAATTGGCTTCGCAATTCTGGAGAAGTCAGGGATGAAATGACGGTAATAACCTGCCAACCCCAGGAAACTACGAACTTGATGAACAGTGGTAGGTGCTTTCCAGTTAAGGACTTCTTCTACCTTGCTCGGATCAACAACTATACCTTCAACAGATAACACATGACCTAGAAATTGTACTTCCTCTAACCAGAATTCACATTTGCTGAATTTGGCATATAATTGGTGATCTCTTAATCGTTTTAGAACAATGCGGAGATGTTTCGCATGTTCCTCTTTGCTCTTAGAATAGATAAGAATGTCGTCAATGAACACCACTACAAACTTATCCAACTCAGGCATGAAAACTGAGTTCATCAGGTACATGAAATGAGCCGGGGCATTGGTCAGCCCAAAAGACATGACTAAATACTCATATAGGCCATATCGGGTAGTAAACGCTGTCTTCGGCACATCTTCTCGTCTGATCTTAATCTGATGATAGTCTGATCTCAAGTCTATCTTCGAGAACACCTTAGCTCCCGCAAGTTGATCAAAAAGCAAATCAATTCGGGATTAGGGGTATTTGTTCTTTATGGTGACTTCATTTAACGACCGATAGTCAACACATAACCTTAAGGTTTGCTCCTTCTTCTTCACGAAGATAGCAGGGCATCCCCAAGGTGATGAACTGGGTTGAATGAAACCCTTGTCTAACAACTCTTGTAGTTGTATTTTTAATTCTGCTAGTTCTTTGGGTGACATCCTATATGCTCTTCTGGACACAGGTGTCGTTCCTGGTTTCAGGTCAATTCTAAACTCCACATCTCAGTCTGGTGGCAGTCCAGGCAGATCATTGGAAAAAACATCCGTAAATTCACATACCACATGAATGTTCTCGGCTTCTTCAACCATAGTTGCACAGACTGTTCCAACTGTACTCTTAGGAAAGGGTAGTTGGATGAGAAGTTGGGTTTTGCTGTCAGGTACATTTACTCTTATGGTTCTACGCAGGACATCTATGACAGCCCCATGTTGAGTTAACCAGTTCATACCAAGGATCACATCTATATTTTGATCCTTTAATATCAGCATGCTGGTAGGGAACTCATGTCCTTCCAAATCAATAGGTACATGCTGAACTATCTCCATTGTACAGAGTCGTCCCCCGGGCGACTGTATATGATATGGTTCTTTTGTTTCCCCAATAGTTATCCCATGCTTCACAACAAATGTACGATTGATGAATGTATGGGATGCACCAGAATCAAATAAGGTAATTGCAGGGTGCTTAGCAACGGGAAACATACCAATCATTACTGGTTCTCCTTCTGGAATAGATTCCACCTGAGTATAGAAGACCCTTCCAGATTTCTTCTCAGCCTGACCTTTCTGACTGTTCTGAGCATTGCCCTTGTACTGATTCTGAGCTTGAGTAACATGAGCTTTGGGTGCATCAGGATTGTTCTTCCTAGGATACGGACATTCTCGGGAAAAGTGTCCGGGTTTACCACAATTATAGCATGGATAATTGTGATTCTGGGGAGTAGCATTGCGGTTTGTATTATTTATTTTGCTTTGCTGCTGCGGTGCTTGATGAGTATAAGGCGTATTAGTTACAGGGCGAATAAAGATTTGTTGTCTGCTTTGGCTTTGTTGTGGGCGGAATGGTGCACGGCCATGATTCTGAGGATGGTAGACCACTTTTTGACGCTTTCCACTCGACGATCCATAAGCAAATGCTCTCTTTTTCTTCGCCTCCTTGTGTCGGCGGTAATTCTCCTCTGAAGCGATAGCAATGTTGACAGTCTCATGATAAGTTGCGTTGCCACAAGTTGCCATCATGGTCTGAAGTTTGGTGTTCAGACCTCTCATGAAATGATTCTTCTTCTTCCTGTCAGTATTCACATACTCTATAGCATACTACGACAGGTGATTGAAACGCCCAACATAGTGCATCACCAGGTGCTCCCCTTGCTTAAGAGCCAGAAACTCTTCTAACTTCATGGTCATCACACCATCTGGAATATAGTGTGCCCTGAAGGCATCCTTAAACTCCATCCAGGTGATTTGGTGACCAGCGGGCTGTACAGCTACCAAATTTACCCACCAGGCACCAGCAGCTCCTCGGAGTTGCTATGTCGCAAACCTTGGTTTCTGAATCTCGGTACAATGAATCAGCTCAAACTTTTGCTCCATTGTCCGGAGCCAATCGTCAGCTTCTAAAGGCTCTTCTGCCTTAGAGAACACAGGCGGACGTGTGTCAGTAAAATCAATATAGGTTGTCTTGTCATTTCCATTATTACGGCGGCCATGATTAGGGTGTGGTGCTTGTTGGTTCTGAGCCATTTCCCTTAACAACCTAGCATTTTCGGTCGTTGCATAAACGAGTGCAGTTATGGCATTTGCCATACTCGGAGGCATTGGTGGAGGATTTGGGACTTCATCATTGTCTTGCGAAGTACTTGCCAAGTAACCAGCAAATAGAGGTGTCAAAGTGTTCATAGCCTTAGCATTAGAAGAAGCATTGTCTAGAGTGACTGAGAAAATCTCGCCAATCAGACAATACTCCTCAACCACAGCAGTAATTCTTTCAGCAATATTTTCACCAGAATATTTAACCTCAATCAGTCTAAGACCAATAACCCTTTTCTGTAACTCCCAATCATCATTCACATAGTGAGCAACAACACTAATATATTCCTCCTTAGCATTACCAGACCAAATGTCTGAAGTCAAAGCAACAAAAGAAGTAGTAGGCAACACAAAATTCTTAAGCATATCACGGTGTTCAGTAAATAGCTTACCAAGATCTCTAGTGATGGTCTATCTAGAAACCTTGGCAATCCTAGGGTTATGAGCAAGAACAATGTAATCATCCTAGGCCTGTGTCTCACCTATAACTAATGGAAGGTCAAGCCTAGCAATCAATCGATACAACTCAGATCGACCAACAGCAGGATTGTAGTCCCGGTTATGCATAGATCCATCAGGATTGAAAGAAAGCCTAGACTGAACCCTAGCAGCGTGATCAGCCTTTTTCCTACAAGATTTCTGGTGCCTAATCAAATGGCCAGTGCTAGCAGAAGATCTAGCATATAATTTACTCTAACACATTTTACAGATAGCACCAGTTTGAATCTGTGAACCATTCACAGTCTCATAGGTCTCATCAAAATCAACCCAGACACCAGATTTACGCTTACCAACAGATGAGATACTATCTATGTTGTTGGAGCCGACCGGCGTCCCTATCGCCGTCGCCGCCCCTCCACCACCGTCGCCGCCGTCCAAATCGATCGGAGCAGAGCCGCTACCAACATCGATACCCAACAATGTAGCAGCGTCGTCACGGATGTCGTCGGTGTCCTTAGGGACCAGCCCTACCGTGATTAGGTCATCATTACCGATGAGTGGATAGACGACATCGTCGTCATCCACCATGGCGACCTTGACCGCGGACGGCTTATCTCCAGCATCGTTCCTCAACGGTGCGCGCGGCCACCATGCCCGGTCTATGCCACAAGAAGAGGACGAGGCATCGGCAACTGACCTGTGCAGAGGAGAAAATCAGAGAGATAGAGATCCAGATCCAGGGTCAGTCACTCAGTCTCAGAGACATAAGAAGATAGATCTAGGGTTAGGGTTAGGGTTAGGGTT
The DNA here is from genome assembly GCA_904845875.1 of Miscanthus lutarioriparius. Classification (NCBI taxonomy): domain Eukaryota; kingdom Viridiplantae; phylum Streptophyta; class Magnoliopsida; order Poales; family Poaceae; genus Miscanthus; species Miscanthus lutarioriparius. The sequence goes on from CAJGYO010000005.1 coordinate 9,101,299, forward strand.
AGGGTTCGTGGACTACCTACGCAACTAGAGCCCGGTGCCGGAGATGACGAGGGCCACCCAGAGGAGAGACACCGATTAGAAACGACTGCGAACGGCGGAGGAGGGACAGACGGGAACACGGTCACGAACTCACATAGTTCACCGAGAGCAAGAGGTCGAGAGGAGAGAGGGAGAAGGGAGGAGACTGGAGACAAGGTCAGACAGGCGGATCGAGATCACCGGAGTTGGGATAACGGACAAGAGAGAGCTCAGATTCGCCAGATCGTGGATGCGCCCGATGCGGGCGAGAGAGCAGAGATTGCGCCGCGACGAGCGAGAGAGATTGAGTGGGGATTAGGGTTGGGGTTGAGAGCGGGCGAGCGGCTCAGCCGACGCTCCCCGCTTATATACTCGAGTGGGACGGTGGCAGGTCGGGCAGCCAGCGGGCCTGCCATTGAGGAGCGGGTCGTGCCGTGCCGGCCCACGTGCCTGGCGTAAGGCCCAAGCACGGCCTGCTCCTATGGGCCGTGCCAGCCTGGGCCCGCTCGCCGCCGGGCCGGGCCGTGCTTGGGTCGGGCCAAAAAAGGGCCTTGGGACGGGCCGACGGGCTCGGGCTGCATGGCCATATATAGCGATATGCCTGCCAGCTCGGCACAAAATATCTCGCCCTTTGGAGGCGCCACGAAAAAAATCCCCTGGCTAGATACACATAAACTAACGGCAAATTGCCATATAGAAAAGAGATTGATATCCCATTTTGATATATCAGTTACAACGGTTGACCTCACTCCGTTGATGTTATGTTTTTTGTTAAACTTATTCTCAAATAAAAGAAGATAATTGAGAAAATATTTTCTTAACTTAAATAGTCCTTGCATATTTTGAAGGTTGTTGGTAAATTAATGGGTTTAACTTGAACAAGTAAAACCTAACTCTATAGTGCTATTTACTTATTATAAAAAAACTGTAAGTAAGTAGTTAAAAAGAAGAAACATAAGTACATAATTGAGAAAAATATTTTCTTAATTCAAATAGACCATCCATAACTGTGAAGGTCGTTGGGAAATTAATGGGTTCTAGTTGAACAAGAAGTAAAATCGAACTCTACACTATTTTTATGTTGCAAAGAAACACTAAAGTTGTTTAAGAAAATTCAGTTTTTTACCATGCTATGGACAATTTAGAAAACTCTACCATATTGGATCTAGCATCAGTCATAGAATCGTGGAATCATCCGTTGGTAAATTCATGACTTTAGCCTTAAAGAACACACAATAGCTTATAATGATGCATTTTACATTGGGCTACATAAGAGACGGTTTACGTTAACATTCTTATATAGGGTAAAATTAAAGCGAATTATAAATTGCTACCTACCATCAAGCAAAATAATGAAAATAGAAAAATCGGTCCTAGTATTTTCGAGTCTTCCACAGAGAGATATTTTCCTGCCGACTTAAGATATTTCATTCAAGTAAAATTACCGACATTGGAGTTCATCCTTTTTTCAGAGAGAGAATGGAGTTCATTTTTTTTTTTGGAGCAAATAATGGAGTTCATCTTGTGGTTGCTAAGTCGTGTTTGCGTAGCGCTTTGTTGCTGCGGCGGGCCCAGTTACACCAGTGGGACCCATGGAGCCTTCATGTAGCATGGCCTTGTAGCCAATAAATCTGGCCTCTTGGGCTTATTCTGTTCGTGGGCTCGTCTCTACCCCGCAAGCCATTTAAGCCCAGTCCACTAGCTCACGTTATTGGCATTGGCAAGCACCGAAATGCACCATGCTTGCACAAATGTGCAATTCGCGAATGCAAAGTTGCGATTTGCAAACCACTGGCGTGCTGAAGCTAGACTGCTTGCACCATGCTTGCACAGCAGAGACAGAGCCCGATGTGCTTGCTGATATGCTGCCATCCAAATGTGCGAAATCTACTATTTTCAGAGAGCATTCAGACATTCAGGGACGGATTCCTATCAGCAATCAGCATGCAGTTGTAAGAACAACTAGTAGTGTTGCTCTAATGAACAAAAGATCCACAGAGAGTTCAGAGTTGTTCTTGATGCACGTAGCTCTAGCAGTCTAGCTTCTGTGCTTGGCTGCAAGCCTGTAGTCCTAACTGAAGTTGGTGGGCTAGCTATTGATGAAGTCAGGTGCTATGTTCAAATGTTGGTTTCAGAGTTAAGCTGATCAAAAGTTGCAGCGTGACATGACGCAGAGTTCATTCAGAGTCGATGATGCAAGAGGACTGGATTCCATGTCTACTGACCGGCGAATGCAATTAAGTTGCGGGCTCCGGGAGGCGCGCGAAGACGGCGTCCGCAAGCGCGGCGGCGCCGGGGACGGACGCGAGGGCGAGGAGGAGGAGGTTGGAGAGGCGCAGCGGGGAGGCGGCGAGGTGGCCCGAGGTGAGGAGGAGGGCGTGGCACTGGAGCGCGTGGGAGGCGGACCTGCACGCGCGGAGGCGGGAGAGGAGCGTCGGCGGGACGCGGAGGCCGCATGGCTCAGCATGGCCGCTTCAAACTCTGACGAAGCCAAGTGGTAGGTAGGACGGAGGGAGACGGAGCGAATTCCACACCTGAGGGATTCTCTTCTTTGGTGGGCTAGCTATTGATGGGCCTTAGCGAGCCCATTTCCACCGCTGCCTGGGTAGCACCGACGCCTGGTACTAAAGAACGCACGCCGTGCTTGCGCCGAGCGCAACTCTTTTAGTCCCACCTCGGACGCTTTGGACGAGCGAAGCCAGAGGAACGCTATAAGAGGAGACCCCTGGGCAGCCGAGCAACTCATACCTTTCTCGGCCTTTTGGCTAAGATCAAGTGTAGTATCTGTTCTTATCAGTTTAATATCTGATATGTGGGCCATGTGCCCACTTCGATATTAAATTTATTTTTTTTGTGGGGAGGGCCCACCACAGTAGCTTGCTACTGGGGTCCTCGCGTGTCGCTCGGGCGTTGCACTACTGCTCGAGCCTGGCGCACCCCAACCAAAACGGAATATATAATTTTCTTTCGTTGGTTTTGCACTGTATTGATTTGCGTTCTTCGGGCGTCTCTTTGTAAATGTCTTATCTGGGCCTTTACTACTACTTTGTTGATGGTAGGCAAATTTCCCTCTTGCGCGTGGCCGAGTAGTCTTCCATTGTGATCAGTTTTGAACGGTGTTTAAGAGGATTATAAAGAGTTAAAATTTGCCTGGCTTAGCAAGGATTAGTATTGCGGATTCTTAGGTTTGGTGGGGGTGGGTATTAGAGGAGATTGAGATAAATTTTATACCGGAGACTAACTGAACAACGCCAAGTGACCTCCCCGCACCTCAACACTAAACCTTGAGATGGTCAGTATGAAATGCTCTGCGTTTAGAGTTATACATGGGACTTAATCAGCTGCAGAATATGACCTTTATCTGGCCCTGTGTTACGTTTGAGCCACATGCATTTGCGTTTAGTGTTAGCGCACAGTACACCACTGCAAGCTTGAGGAGGTTGAGGAGCTTGTCCTATCATCGCCAAATCGTGCATAGTGATAAAAAATACTCCTAGTCCTGGTGCTGCAACCCACTCCTGATAGAACGAGAGCGCCTGCTGTACCAGAAATCTCACAATACACAATAGCAAAGACGGCAGAGCCGACGACAATCAGAAAATTTAGAATCGATACTTTTTTTATTAATCTAAAGTTCTCATGAAACCATGCCTTATTCCACTGGCAACAGTCACGATACAAGATTAAACACTGCACGGATACCATGTTAATTACAGTGCATACAACAGCGGGGATCTCCATCAGCCTGTTATGCCAAATCCTTGACCTCAGATCCATATATCAGAGGTGCAGTCCCCACCAGGATATCTCATCTCATGGGCCAGGGCAGGACCATCAGGCTCGGTGCCAAAATCTACAAAGAAGTTGGGGTTGATAGCCAGCCCTCCTTTCTCGGTGTCGACGTCGATCTGCAACATGTGGGAGCCCTTCTTGACAAGATCATCACCAAAGAACTGCTCATCCCAACGGCTGAAAAGTGAGTTGGTCACGAATATCCTCTTGCCATCCAAGCTCAACTGAATCATCTGTGGTCCACCTCTAAGTCGATGACCCTGATTATAAAGAAACATATGGTGAATCAGAGTAATCAAAATTCCATTGTATTTCCATCTTGGCTATTTGCCTATTTCTGGAAGTGTTGTGGTTAATTAGGATTCCAAGTGTGCCAGTATTCTAGCGTGACAATGCAAAAGTTTGTAGAAATGGATGTGGTGTAGTTTGGTATTTGGTAACTCCACAGTGAACCACCCATAACCACCACTGAAACCCGGACTGTAATAATTATAAAAATCTTCTCGTTTCAGAAGGTTTCAAGAGGGGAGATTACCTTGACTTGAGGCACATTATACTGTTCTTCTTGACCATCGTCAGTAACATAGACGACATCACTGCCCTTTTGAAGAAGACCACCAACCCATACTTGTCCAGCCAAGAAAGGCTTTGCAGGATCCTCAATGTTGTACTGCCTGATATCGCCATGAAGCCAATTTACCAAGTAGAGATAACGGTCGTCAAGAGAGATAACGAAATCAGTTATCAATCCTGGCATTTCCGGCAGAATCCAGTTGCGGACCTTCAATGTTTTCACAGAGAGAGCAACCTACAAGCGCAGTCATAGGAATATAAGCAAGTTGGAAAATCAAGCTCATTAGGTGGGAAAGAACTTATCATGTAGCACGAACAAACCTCATGGCTCCACGATCCATCCGTGGTCTTGAAAAATCTCACCATGTTGCTTGTCAAAGCACAGCCAACATAGCCAGTGTCCTTTGATGGATCATGTAAAAACCTCACCTGCAGGTGAAACAAACAAACAGAGAAGTGTTACAACAGGCTCTGGAAGCACCATACTACTCTGGTAGCATTTACAGAGAAATAAAGACAGCACAAAAGTAACAAATATCGACAAATGCAAAATTATTCTGGCAGCAGTTTTCTACATTTTCAATAATTTATTACCTCAAGGGGAAGAAGTCCAGTGTCACCTAGATCAAGTGTCTGCTTGAGCTCACCACCAGGCCAGTCGTACACATGCAGGTGCCTTCCGTACAGGCCATCCTGGACATGCTGAAGATTGAAACCTGTCCTGAACGCTGCAGGGGCTCCCCATGATGAACTGATCATCGTCTTGTGGCGAGGCTGGTACCAGAAGTCATATCCAAACAATGGACTATGACCTGGCTTTTCCCAACTGCATGTAGCAAAGTGCAAAGACTTAATAATTAATCAAGACACAGAGATCAGCATAATGAATCTGTCTGGTTTTCACATGTCAAGCAATTTGCCTTACATCTGCAGCTATTTCAGAGCACATTACTTGAACTACACCCATTATACAAGTCATCGTGTGTTCTTAATCTTATGTTACTGTAAATGTGGCAAACTGTATAACAGCATGATGTAGTACTACGATAATAGGCTATATGCTCTGTAATTGGCCATAGTTACATGCTACACATCAATATCAATGGGCCTAAACTGTGAGAAGAACTTACCGCCCTTTGACATTAAACTCTGAATCCAACAGCAGGAAGCCATTGCCAGCTGCATTCCCCTCCTTGTCCCCAAGGCAAGAAATCATAATGTCGCCAGATGCAAGGCAATGAGACGTGTGAGGAAACCCAAGCCCAGTCTTCTCAGCAATGTCCTCAGACTCAACCACCTTATGCAAGGATGGCGCCCTCGGGTCTGTCGCTGTGTCAACGACATACACACGACCTGACCTGCAAATAACCATCGAAACCACACCACAGATTCTCAGTCGGGGTCAGCAGTCGAGTCAGTCAATTGATTCATTCATCTGACCATCTCCATTTATTTGATAATACTCACAGCAACGAAGGCAGGATCAGGAAGCGGCGCTTGGCTGATGGATCGCCGTGGCAGGAGCTGCAGGAGTTCCAGCCAGAGTGATGCAGCTCATCGCCGGTGTGGGTGACCGGGAGCCTGTGGATCACCTGGGAGTATGTAGGAGAGTTGGGATCCAAATCCACCGTCGCAAGGTAATCCGGCTTGTTAATTCCAGTACCTGCATAAATCATATGTAACCACATGAACACAAAATTCCCAACAAGGCAAACATCTAATCTGTGCAGTGTTCACATGGTTTGTGACTTTGTGTGATCTGTAAGCGTCCCCAAAGGAGAAACCATGTGAACCCCTGTCATAAACAGAAAACGTTTTGGAGCAGGTAGTGTCCATACGCGCTAACCGCTAAGTTTGCAAACTAACTGAACCCAAGTATAGTCCTATTTTTTTGACAGACCAAAGCGGTCTTAAACTATGAAAACAGGTAGTATCATTTGCAAAGGACATGAAGAAAACCCTATTTAATCGAATTCCAAAAGAATCGGGGATCTCAGCTAGAACAATTCTTGTCAGCTAAATTACCCTTACATAAATAAAAGGGTCCCTTTCCATGCTAGTAACAACACCCACCTGTCCTGTATACTAAATAAACTTTGCGAATACTCCTGACTAATCCTCCAAGGTGTACGCGTATGTCCCATGTGTATATCCCCCTGGGTACAGTCCTATACGCATGATAGAAGCAGAAATCACAAACCGTTGTAGACGCAGGTGACGTAGACGAGCTTCTCCCTGGGCCCCTTCTCCATGGCCTCCAGCGGCGTGGCGTACCCGGGCCCCTTGGCGGCGTGGCAGCACGCCCCTCCGTTGGCCGCCGCCGCCGGCACGTCGACCGCCGCCACCGCTGCTCCAGCCATCTTTTCTGCCTGACCCCGGTGCTGTGCTCTCAGGTCGCGCGCCGACACCTTCCGTTCCGACGAGCTAGCGCTGCGGGGTCAGGTCTCGTACCGCCGCCGGGCCGGGGGGGAGGGAGGGAAGAATGGGGAGATGGATGGAGAAGCAAAGCTGCTCACTCACTCACCCGACCGCGGACCACCCGCGTGGGACAAGAGGAGATGACGGAGAAGACGGCTAACGGCTTGGTGTGGCTGCAGTTTCTGGCGAGGCGAGCAGGCGCAGGCAGGCAGGCCGAATTATAGCGTCCCGGCGGGGGCGTGGAGGCACGGCGTCCGTTGACTGCGCGCCGCGATGCGTGCGGAGGAGGAGCATGAGGACAGGGAGGTGTGCGTGAATCTGGGCCCCACGGCGTGGCGGGAGCGAGGTGTCGTCGTATCTGGACGATAATGCGGGCAGGTGGGCTCTAGCCAGCGTGGCCCGCCGCGGGAGGACCGGAGGACGCACGGGAAACGGAGAGCGACGCCGGCGAGAAAGACACGGCCGGTAATTCCGCCGCGCGACGCCGGCGCGATGTGCTGGCATAACACAAGTACTGTACTACCATCTACCATAACCCCTCGCGTGCACGGCCATTCCCGACACGACTAGGAGCTCACTTTGCTAAGGCCGTCGCTTTGCTTGGATCCACCGATCCACATCCACGTCAGGCGCGCGCGTGCTGGAGGCTGGAGACAGGACCGTCGGCATCACCTCCGCTTTTCCACTGTCCTGGCATGGGCTTCCGTTCGGCAGCGTCACAACTGACGCCATCTGCACTTGGATGCTTGCTTTCTGACTCATGGTTCCTTGTTGTCGCCGTGGTGAAGTGAAACGCTGTCGGCTTGTCGCTGTGAAGTTGCACGGTTCCGATCTCGACGCAGTGAGTGAGCTGAGCGCACGCACGGCACTTGGGCAGTTGGGCCGGCCGGCCGGCTGCAGGGGAGTAGTAGCATGAATTGATGCCCCAATTTTTTATAATTTGACTTTTTTTTAAGAAATTTTACGTTGGGTCCTCGGGAGACGTAAACTCATCTTTGGACTCTATGGATCGACGTCAAGACTCATGGCGTCGAGGTAACACGTATCGGCGCCACAGATCTTGGCTCCAAGGTGCCTGACCGTGGACAGTAGGGCATTCTAGGTGACATGGACGTAGCCGGTAACTCGACACCAGAATACATGGCTCTGAGGTCGACGCCACAGATCTTAGCATCAACCTCAAAAATAATGTGCTACGATAGAGGTAACGAGACCAGCAAGCGGTAGCAGACCAACCCACCGCACACCGCTCTTCTCTCCTCCCCACTAACACGGACGGACGGCAGGTGCCTGCTAGTCTGCCCTGTAGCAGGCATAGTGAATACTGAATAGTTTGGACTTGTCACGTCACAAACTTTCTCTTGCTCCAACATCTGGCACGAAATCTCACAAACCACAAGCTCGTGTACCTGCCCTCATCGAGATGGCTTGCTTCAGCAGTTTAGCTCTGACACATAACTGAGCTCCGGTCCCCACTTGCCAGCGAAACACAAAACAAAACAACGAACCAGATGGGCCTCACGATCCAACGCACAACGACAGACAGCCAATGATCATCGGACGACTGAAAAATCGTGTGTCCCAAGCCAACAAAACAACCGGTTGACATTTAGCAGCCTGCTCGGTTGGCTGGTACGTTTTGTTGCTAGTTCATGAAGAAGTACTGCTGGCTGGTTTGTGTGAGAGAAAAATATTGTTTTAGCTAGAAATTTACGATTATTTACGATAAACCATAGCCAAACGAACATGCTGTAGATTTTGCCTAGTTTTTTGTTCAACCATTTACTATATTAGATCTAACTTTATGCACTTCATACATCAGATTTATTGGTAAATTTATATTATGTACAGATATTTTATTATGTCCACTACTGGTACAAGTATGAGGTGGTATCGGAATGCTCCTCGTTTAAATAAAACCAAACAGAATTGTCAAGGGAACAGAGCGTACAACGAAGTGGCGTTCCAGACGTTTTTGTTTTTTCAAGACAGAGCAGACATCATCTAACGGCTTCGTGATTGGCGCTAAGATCTGTGGCGCCGACCTCGGAGCCATGTATTGTGGTGTCGAGGTACCGGTCACGTCAATGCCACCTAGGATGCCCTGCTGTGCACGACCAGGTACCTCGGAGCCAAGATCTGTGGCGTCGAGACGTGTCACCTCGGCACCATGAGTCCTGGCGCCGACCTTTAGGGTTCAAAAATGAGTTTACGTTTTTTAGAGGGTCAAACATATATTTTTTTTAAAAGACTAAATTGTAAAAAATTGAGCATGGATGCTTATGCTGTGATGCATCTCCGTGCATGGCCAAATTGGCCACCCACCGCGCCAGCAGACTCCACATGCACGCATCGGCATCAGGAAGTGTTGCCTGGTTGACTTGGCAGAGTTGCTCAGGTTCTCTCTTTTTTTTGAACATTGGGTTCTTTCTCTTCTCCCACCTCCCGGACCACCACCGGACCAGGGCGCCAGGTCAAAACTGCTGGTCCACCGGACCAGGGCGCCAGGTCAAAACTGCTGGTCCACCCTCGCATCTCCAGCCTGTTCGTTTGCTCGTAAACGATCGTAAATTTTTAGCCAGAATAGTATTTTTCTCTCACACCAAATCAGCCAGCAGTAAATAATGCACGATCGTTTACGACGTCTCGAACACATGCTGCTCATCGCACGCCCGTACGTTCTCTCTGCCCCGACCTGGATCCTGCATTCCTGCTTGTCAGAGCGTCCGTTTTGTCAAAAAGATGGAAAAACGCTAGACGGATCTGACCATACAAAAACGTATCCTCTTGGTTGGCAGATAAGCTTAAGAACGCCCGGAACACGTCAGACGGCAAATCGAGCACGAGAACTGCAGTGATCCGCAGCCGCAGCCTAAGGTTCCCGTTCTCTAGAGCAAATCCTGGAGAGACGACGATATCCCTAGCCACGGGATCGGAATGCCACCGGATCAATCAGGATTCATCACATGAGGAAGCTGCCTGCACGCAAGACGCCAGTGGCAGATCCGAGTGGCTAGCTGACAGCTCACATGGGCGCCATTCGCTTTTCTGGAAAAAAAAACCAAAATACCGTTCTAGCTAATTTATTATAACAAAAAATACTGTTTCAACAAAAAAAATAAATTGAAAAGTACAGATTATAAAGCAAATGAACGGAGCCTTGCGAACAGGGCCATGGACCTCTGGATGCATGATCACATACGCTTGCTCCTCATCTCGAAGACTTTTGTGAGCATAATTGAATCGCTGCCGCTGGCAATCAGGATCATGATAATAATAATAATATCATAGCTCAACGGGCTCTTATTGTTAGAGTTGTTCCAAATTCACTCCAGGATATAGGCCGGGCTTCTGACGGAGCGGAGCGGAGGCCCGTCGCCGGAGGCTTGGGGGGTGCGGGGGCGGAGCCCCCCGCGGTACAGTACGGTATATACACCCTTGCTAGGATTTCGTGGAGACTTGATTCTCTTGTAAGCCGCCATAGGCGTGTAACCCAAAACTCTTGAGATAGTGAGATTGTTGCTGGCTGATGTCCGTGGTTTTTCCTCTTCACATTGGAGGGATTTTCCACGTTAAATCGTGTGTCTCCTCTGTGGCTTGATTCTTTACTTCATATTCATATACGTCGTTCATAACACTCATCTCATTATGGCTGTACTGTACTGCACTGTACTATTTTATTAGCATGCAAGTAGTGCGGCGCATCAGAGAAACTTTTTTTTTTTGCGAGGGCATCAGAGAAACAGTTTACGACGTGCGTGCTTAGCTTGGCATTATCTTATCACGTACACGCACGCGACCTGATAGCGATAGGCAGGAGTGTAGAATCAGCAAAATGTCGAAGTTATATATGATCCACCTTCTTTTAATGTTTGGATTACATGCAAAATGCAAGATGCAGGGAAAATTGTGAAATGTTGGAATATATTTACTGTTCGGTTTTATCCGAGTGAGCATTTGATAGTGATGACGTGTCATATGGTCCACACCTTCTTTTCATGTTTCGAGACATGTAGCTATTTTATGCTTCCGCGTGTTGCTAATCTCCAATTAACCCAAGAACAAGATGTATTTACTGGGATTTACACCCCAAATGATCTATTCTCGGTGAAATTTCAACTGTAATCAATTTTTGGATGTCCCTAATGTTATTAACAAGCACTTGTGAAAACTTAAGGCCCCTTTAAAAGTCGAGATCTTTCTCATAGACAGGTTATTTTGACAAAGGATAACCTAGAGAAGCGGAATTGGCACGACGATAAAGGACGTGTTTGGTTCCCACAGCCAACACGCCTGACCTCACCTCGCCCTGCCAGTGTAGAAAACGAGAAGCTCACCCAGGCCGGTGAGCCGTTTTGCCTCTCCCAGAAATCTTGCTAGCACAAACCCCGAGACAAGCAAGCAAGAAAAACAAACGGCAGACTCACTTAGAAAATCTCGCTCGGTAAGGTAGCACAGTAACGGTCCAAGAAACCAAACGCGCCCAAAATATGTTGCTTTTATCATAGAGATGAGACAATTTGGCACTTATTTTTTTACTGCTAGTTCGCACGCTCGATCTAGTCTCTATAACCTAAGTGACTACCGGATTAGCTAAACCTCACAGTGTGCAACGCATGTTTGTGAACCGGATAGAAATCATTAGTAATAATATGAAGCCACTCGACGCCACAATCGGGGCCCGCTCCTCGCCTCCTCCACGGCTTCACCACCCGTGCTTGCGCTGGTGGTGTAGCCTTCCGCACATTGCGAACCTCGGAGACCACGGTTCGGGAGCTTCTCCACCAGGGCCACCACATCCTCGTAGTGGCCCAGTCGCGGAGCGACATCTGCGACCGCAATTCCCCCAAGACCTTGTCCTCGCCTAGGTCGCCTTCTTCGACGTTGCAGTTTGCTGCCTCATCAGCCCCCATAGTGACTAAATTATTTATAATATACTCCCTCATTTCTAAATTGTAAGTTATTCTAACTTTTCTAAATACATAACTTTTACTAGGCATCTAGACATAATATCTAAGTACATAGCAAAACAAAGTGCTAGCAAAAACTATGTGCCTATAAAAGAATACATTCACACATATGTTTGATATACATCAAAACACACAATAACCATCATCCAAGGGTATGTTATGCCTTTCTCATAAGAACCTCTTATTTCTAGAGCTGCAGCTAAGCTATATACCAAATAGGTCCATCTGCTCCAACAATTCTAGAGTGTAGCTGTTCGACGATGGAGTTTTTTTATTTCTTTTTTTAGGGAAGTTCAATAATGGAGTTGATTTTTTTTAGGGAAACCGCACTCATTATTCATGGAGTTGGTCATAAGAGTTACAAATGCCCGAAGGTGGATCTAACAGCCAGACATGCCAGCCAGTATCAAAAGAAATCAAGCTCCTAGCTAGAGCATGAGCATCAACATTGGAATTTCTATTCTCATGAATGAAATCAACAAAAACAAAATCACGAGCCCGCTCCTTGATCTCCTTCACAACATGGCCATAAGGACCCATGCCTATTCCTGCCATGCTTCTCATAACATTAGCACAGTCAGATGCCAACCGGAATGAGGTCAACATGAGGTCAGACGCCAGAGCTAGACCTTCTCTGTAGACGATTACCTCGGCTATTTCCGGTTCCATGATTCCTTCAAGGACCACTCCCGATGCTCCTAGAAAACTGTCGTCCTGGTCTTAGGCTATGACTGCTACTGATGCCCTCCTCAAGTTCTTTGAAATAGCTGCATTGACATTCACCTTCATGCATCCAGCTGGCGGCGACAGCCACTTAGGACGTCGAGTCTAAACTTTTGTCTTTGCTTCTTGAGTCGGCTTCAGTGCTTTCAATTCAGCAACATATTTGTTTACAAAGCTATGTGTCAATAGCGGGCTCTAGAAAATTATTCATGGATCGCCTTACTTCTTGCATACCAAATTGCCCACATAGTTACCAACACCCAAATAAGATCATCATGGGACATTGTTTCGAACAGGTTCGCCAACCAACCTCTCGAGTTCTCCTCCTGCATCTCGCTGAGGTGTTCGATGATTTTCTCGCTCTCCAGCACCCATACACATCTCGCCATATTACATTCAAGCAATGAATGTTTCCAAGGATCCGTCGCACCACATAAAGCACATTTGCCATGATCAGCCATATTTCTGCAGTGAAGAACATCTGCATATGGCAATGAGTACTTTGCAAGCCACCAAATAAAAATTCGTACCTTTGAAGGCACCATGACCTGCCACAAGGACGACCACTCCTTCTCTTCCTCTCTTCTATCAGATCTTGCTGCATTCTCTGACAAAGCACGCCGCATAATAAGCATCCTATATGTGGGTCTCATTGTGAAAACTCCCGTCTTGTCATGATGCCAAGCCCAGAAATCCGGTTGGCTCCGATGACACAGAGGGATATTAAGAATCACATCAATATCAGCTTGCGTGAAAAATTCCTGAAGCTTAATTCGATCTCAAGCTGCCGATGTGCTGTCAATTAGCTCGCTCATAAGCTATGGGGGATGTGGCCGTGCGCTAGGTACTAGCCGTCGCATTCCATCAGTCGTTAGCCAATCCATATTCCAAATTGATGTAGTCTTTTTTTAGATCAACCGGAGCTTATATTAACCATGAGCAGGGTTACAATCAACATTAGCGGTGGCTTGCAAACCTAGTGGAATTATAGACCACACTTCCACCGGGTTTTCATGAGACACCAATATAGCACACTCATGAGTTAATCTATTATAAATTCTACTAACAAAATAGAAATTGAAAGCTTCAAAGCTCTGGCTAAGGTCCTCCATCTGGAGAAGAATAGGTGCAACCTCCGATCTTTACATTTTGTAGTTCTCCCATAAATTCACCAAGACCTGGCAGTCCGTTTCTAGTAGCAGTCTGCTCACACCATGATCTCGCGCAGCCTGCATATCATCACGGCATGCCAGTGCTTCAGTGGCCAAGTCGTTCAGCGATTGTTCATACCATCTGGCCACTGCTCCATAGGCTCACCCATCATGATCATGGAGGATTACTCCCGTCGCACCTGTGCTGTCACCCTCATAAAATGATGCATCGACATTGCATTTTATCCACCTGGGATCTGGCTTGTGCCATTGCTGTCGATCCTATGGAGATGTTCTTGGGACTTTTGGAGGGTGACTCATCTGCCACAAGTCAAAAGCCGTATACTTCACCCATCGCACTGCTATATGAACTGGGCAAGGAGGTTCACCATGTCGCCATTTATTTCTTGCCATCCATAATGACCACATGCCACATAGAATACCAGCTGCATCCCTTGGAGAGCACCGCCCTGGATCCACTAAGCCATGCCCCCAGGTCAGTGGATGCAAGTTTGGAAGCTTAACTGCAGTCAGCTTCCTTATTTCAGCCCAAAAGCTCTTAGCAACCGTGCAGTCCATCAAAACATGTTTAATCGACTCCTCTTCTGCCCCACAGACATCACAGTTTGGGATTCGTTCAATATGTCTTCGATGTAGCTCTCCTTTGGTCGGTAGGAAACCATTCACTACACGCCACCAGAAAACTCACCTTTGGCAGCACACATAAACCCCAAATCTGTTGCCATACTTTCTCCTCAGAAGATGACATAGTACCATCAGTCATATGTAGATTTTGATCAACACACAACCTACGATACGCTGATCATATCATGTATGTGCCATGTCTCTCTGGTTCCCAGCCCAGGTGTCAACCCCAGCGCCTCTGATTGGGGTACTCAAGATGGCTTGGGCCTACCGACCGCTTTGGGGCAGTCATCAAAGCAGGCTTTTGAATACATGCCCAACAAGATCAGTGTGGCAAAACCACCTAATCCAATGTCTCTTAGGAGTACTTGTCTTCCATTAGACACTAAGTACTCAAGAGAGGACACTAAACTACGTAGTTTTGTTGAGCACACCCCAAGGGAGAACTCAAAAATTCACATTTTTTCATCAGGATCATAAATGAGAGAATAAAGCTTACAACATTCTTAAGTCATTTCTTACATCACTTTATTATAGTACCAGGATAATACCTCAATTTGTTATAACAACGGAATATAACAATGTTATCAGAGTTATAGAGGGAGCATGATTACTTTAATGATATGGCGTATGTCCAACAAATCCAGAAATAGGAGACTGAGAACTCAAACATCGTGAAACCCTAAGACCAAACTAACTAAAGGTAGACTTGAACTTCTTCGACATAAACTAGATCCCTTCTTCTTCTCAGATTACACAATCACCTCTGACTGACGAACCTAGTTCCACGGATGACGACTAGATCTCATAGCTCTGCTTCGGATGCGAGGGGGATGAGGACGAAACAGAGGCGCACAAGGTGGCATCTTATAGCTTGGTGGATGGAGGTGGTGGTGCAGCGTTGGCCATGGTGCGCTCCCAGCGTGAGCTTGAGTGGAGAGAGGAAAAAGGAGAGGAGAGGGTTCACTCGACAAGGGAGGCGTGTGGGCGGTCGTGTCCCTAAAATAGGAAAACAGGAGGGAGGGTCCGGTACAGGAATGAGGGCGAGGATCAAGAGCCGACAGGATGTCTAGAAAAGGGGAAATGTACAGTGCATGAGTACGGTGGATACGGCATAATGCCGTAGTTACGTGAGGACATGGTGCTAGTGGTCCCTGACACTAACGGCGTCCACAGGGCACGCGGCTATAGTGACCTGGCGCGCGTAGTGTGGGCGAGCTGGGCACAGTGCTTGGGACATGACATCCACTCAGGCTTTTCCAATCACTCACTACTACCCGAGGGCTAACTTTTCCTTGTTTTTTTTTCTTTTCCTTCCCTTCCTTGTTTACCATATGCGCCAACCTTTTGTACGAACTGAGATCGCAACATACATGCTTCCTCCAAAACCACATTCTCTTGTTTACATTGGGGAACACTATTTCATCAACCCATTGTGGATTTCTCGTTCAAACACCTGAATATTTCCAAGAAGAATATTTTGTATCAAAAGCGATACGGCGATGTAACTTGATAAAGGTGCTTGGTCAACAACCTCGATACCAGCGTGTGCCGAGTAGCGTCACCATATGGCAGCTGTTCCACAGAGGCCCTCAGTTTTATCGCGACACCATAAGCTATTAACCAGGCAACTATTACCATCTTACACGCAATGAAGGCAGTGGGGTCATAGACCACAGAATCAGAGAAGTATTGCAAGGGAAGATTCAAACAACAAGGGTTCCTTTCGCAACAAGGGACAAGGAAATTCAAATCCCACAATAGATTTGATTTAAAGAGATTCAAGTGCTATGCTGGGACATCCACAATTAGTTGATACAATGTCCTATGTTATCCCATCATGATCGGTCTGCTGGCATCTAAATGGTGTCTCTCTTGTAACCCACTTATCGTCGCCCTTGAAAACCCTAAGCACGTCTATCGAGACCTAAGGGTAGATGGACACAATAAACACAGCGAAATAAATGAAATGCACATTCCAGACATCCATATGTAGGTACAACATACACGCACTCACTCTACCACTCGGCACATCTTTGCCTTCCTTACGACTAGACGATCTCAACAATTACGGACGAAATACAATGGAAAGATTACAATACTGGAGGACAGCGACGAAAGACACCACTAACTACGGATATATCTTCCCAAGGCAACTAATCTACTTTGTAGGACCACACATCTTCATTCCCGAGCTCGACGGATTCTTCTACCGCCCAGGCTATGGATCTGCCTCCTCTCTAGGCAGTGGCTGAGTGAGGGGAAACAAGGGCTCTATTTCTGACACTTCCAAGGGTGGGGGTGCTAGCGGTACTACAACACTGGTTCTCCTTTTCGGCGGGTGGACAAGGATTCCCTCCAAGATCATGGGATCTCGCCTTTCAGCGGCCAGCATCCTACGCTTAGCCCTGGTGACAAGGTAGGCCTCTCCTAGCTGATGGGTATGCCGATCTTCAGCCTCTTTTAGGGCTTCCAACATGGCAATCTCCTAACTCTCTGTGGCTGCCACACTAGCATGCGCTTCAGCAAGCTGCACTTGGAGCATCGTGGAGAAGATCTCGGCTTCCTCTGCTTGCCAGAGGCACTTCCTTAGCTCTGAGGCTTGCCGGTCGTACTGCTCATCCAGAGCAACCAGGTACGTGGTCAAGTGCACCACGGTTGGACTGTCTTCTTGTGCATCCCGCCCTTGCAAAGCCTCCATGCGAGCCCTCCATACCCATCGATTCTTTTCCAAAGGTGGAAAGAACCTCATGGGGGGTACGAGCAATGGGCTCTTCATAGATCTGGCAAAGGTGCCGCAAGGCTTTGCGGGCCACCACTTGGTAGGTGTCGACGAAGAAAAACCCCGGTTGCGGTCACATTCTAGGCTTCAGTGATGTCAGGAAACTCCCCACTCTTTCCAATATAGATGGTAACTTCATACTGCTCCATGCCATGCTTTTCAAACTCACGACCCTCATACTCATGATGATCTTTGACCCTGAGTTTTTGTAGGGTGGCATATAGGATTTTGGAAAAACCCTCAGTGTTCAGGCAGTAACTGCTAACCCAGGCTCCTGCCATTCCTGGTGGGCGGTTGCAAGGAAGGATTGAGTGAAAAGCTTGCTCAAAAGGAAAAAACTAGGTGAGCTGGAGTGCACCAGGTGGTGGTACCAATGGCTAGGCCAGGCCCTTCTTATAATGGCAGAGTGGTCAGTGGTCCTGGCGCAGTCCACTAAGGTTCCTGCGCGGGATCACTACCAAATGAATCGACTGAATTTTTTGCGCGTTCGAGACGAACGATGTCCAAGGCCATTAATGACTAGTACGGCTGCAGGGCAAGGATCCGACAAGAGCGTAGAAAGGAGTACTAAGAGATATGGGTCACGATAGGCGTGAACCATTGGCGAACGCGAAGCACGAAGCCACAGTACCGCAGTAACTCCTAAACAGGGACGGGTCAGTCGTGCACCATACGACTCACGTGACATCTATGAAGGGCGCATCTACCAGCAATACAGTCAAGACGACTTAAAACAGTACCAGCGCGACCGACTTAAAGATCGTATGCTACGCGAGAGTCAGTCCACCGGAGAAAAACTAGTTAAACCTATTCTAGATGCTCAACTATAACAATAGGGCTACTTATATACTTCGTAGTAAAACACCCTAACTTTTTGCACAAATAGGTTGTCAAATTTTAGTTTAGAAAAGGATTTTGAAGCTTTATTTCCTCATTTCTGCTCTGATATGACCTATGGCAAAACCGCCTAATCCAATGTCTCCCAGGAGTACTTGTCTTCTATTAGACACTAAGTACTCAAGAGAGGATACTAAACTACGCAGTTTCGTCGAGCACACCTCAAGGGAGAACTCGAAAATCCATATTTTTTCATCAGGGTCATAAATGACAGAATAAAGCTTACAACATTCTTAAGTCATTTCTTACATCACTTTATTATAGTACTAGGATAATACATCAATTTGTTATAACAGCGGAATATAACAATGTTATCAGAGTTACAGAGGAAGCAGGATTACTTTAATGACATGGTGGAGCATTGACATAGTGGACATTTTATATAAGAGATGCTAGCTGATTTTACATCTTTTCTTATAAAAACCTTTCGTGAGGATTATAAATAAACAATACGGTCGTAGAGTGAAAGGAATCCTCTCTGAGCCCACCAGGAGGTTTCCACACACAAGAGTCAGCTCTAAGCATCATCCGATCACCTGCAATAAGAGAATAAAACTCTGAGTACTCGAATGTACTCAGCAAGACTTACCCGAAAGGAGGAAAATAAAATACTCTAAGGAAATACAAGGCTATCTGACTTGTGGGTTATTGCATCTGCGGAAACATTACTAAACATGCGTCCTTATATTCAACTTCATTAGCAATCATCATTAGTTCATTAACTAACCATTCTATATAAACACCTATGCTACTTTCAAGCAGGTGGTAAGCAATTAAAACCATTTTACCATATTTCATATTCCAGTTCTTACTACGGTGCTAGACCATAGCCAAGTCGGTACCGTATCACATGGTGATTCACGAACCAATGTATCCCAGCTGGGTACCCCAAAACACACGCCCCGCTTGTACCCCAGGCACAAGCAAGACCAATCCACCACTCTCCTATCAAGGGGTCCGGGTCCCCATCCAAACTTGGACTCCAAGCCCCCACTCCTGAGTCCCGAACTCAGTATGGTGCTTAGACCTCTATCATCCCCGTCTCCAATCAGTCGGTCCGAAAAGAGCCGGAACCCATGACAAGAGAGCATTGAGCCTTCCCGCTCCCATAAGCAAGTATGTGCTCAGAATAATAAGTCTATGACCTGACTACCATCCACATCAACGGACGGTCCTCAATCGATACAGGCGGAACAAGTACAATATGAGCCTCGCTCGAATGCCTAACCAAGTCCAGATCCAAAGTACCATTACGTCCGGTCTCCAATTATCATTCATATATATTCCATGTGACAGTAACAATAATATCTTTCATATCTCTCGCGAGTGACAGGTAATCACTCGACTTCTACCGGATCCTATAGCATAGCAATTTACACGATCCTGACATACTAGTAGAACTCATATGATAAGGATATATATGTAAGTGGTTTTCATTCAACTCCTTAAAACTTAATGCATAAGCATAAGATAAAGTGCAGAATAATAGGGGCTATGCATCGGGGCTTGTCTGGGTAAGATATAACCAAAAGTTAGCATTCCATCATGGTGACACGATCATCAAGGCACCATCTTTTCTGCTACTTCAGTCGACTCTATGATCCATCGTTGTTCCTATTATGATATACATGGATGCAACGTAGAGACGTAATTAATCAACGGTAACCGCAACTCTTAAAAATACGATTATGCTCCGCAAGCTAACGAGCTAGCTTAAATGACTAACGTACTAGTCTACATATTCGCGTCGTCAAGTAAGGTTTTATCTCTGAAAAAATATTATAGTTTTAAAATCCCAAGGTGCTTTGGCATTTAATTGATTAAATATATAGTTTTGAATTAGGGCTCATTTAGCTACCTTAACAAACTAATTATTATGGAGCTACCAAAATTACAGTGAACACCTAATAATGTTAGCTATTTATTGTAAAAGTTTTAGAGCCAACATTATCACCAATTTATCATAAAAATTCCTTCAAGTTTATATCTTACAATATTAAGCATCTCAAATTAATTATATAACTCCTAGAAATATTACAAAACTATGCGAACAAAATATACTAGCAGATAGATCATAATTTTAGGAACCTAATAAAATTTGTTTCATAATTTTTGGTTTACTACACAATTTTATACTGAATTTACAAGTTTATTTTAGAAACTAAATTAGAAAATACATAGAAAAGAAAAAGGGTCGATAGTGACCATTCGGCCGGCAGCACAGTGCGGCGCAGCTGTGCGCGCGTCGCAGCGGCCCAGCACGGCCCAAGGTCGGGGTCGCGCGCGCCCGTGTTTTACAAAAGAGGTCTCGGGTTTTTGAATAATCACGCGGAGCAACGGAACACTATTACTACAGACTCACGCGTTGCATTAAAGACCCCAGAATGTGTTGCCTTTGCAACGGGGTGGTCCTCGGCGTACCCGCGCGCGGTGGCTCGGCACACCGGCGGCAACAGCGGTTACGCCGGGCAAACTAGGCTCGCTACGATGACATTAAGGGGCCGACCACCATCTACAGCTAAACGCGTAAGAATGGGTGGCGGTTATGGACTCGGAGGTGCACTATCGTGGGCTGCAGCGGCGAGCGGCTATCCGCGGTGGCGGCGCGACTGTTCCGACGAACCTATGTACGCTTGGGAGAGTAGAAGTGGCGGATAAGTATCAATGGCTCACCGTGGTGTACGCCCTATTGACAGTTGAAGCAGGGGAGCGCTGTGACGGTCTAGCAACGTGTGACCGAGCGAGGCGACGGCGCTCTACGATGGACACCGTCGCGTCACCCCACCGACGACGAGCACCCTAGCCAAAATAGTGCGAGCACTGGATAGAGGGAGTCAAGGCAAGCTCAGGGTTATGAGCAATTGAACTGCTACCACTCCTACCTGCCTTACCCCTAAACCTCGAGTCATGGCGGCGCACATGATCGGCGGCGAGGAGAAACCGAAATTGATCATTGACAGACCACGGCTGGGCTCGATGAGAATGAGACACCTAGCTAACTTGTTAAGCTACCCACCGGTGCGAGGAATTAGACTGGGAAGCCTCGGACTGGTGATTAAGAAAGGGAGAGGGAGAGCGGTGCACTGCCACCGTCACATCGTGGGAAGGCCTCGGCAGAGATGGCTCGGCCACAACCCGACGAGACACGGTAGCGCGGGGATATGACTGCCCGAGTGAAGGATAGGCGACGCGTCGGTTAGCACTAGACAGAGCCAAAAGGTGTGCCTACGTGCGGCCACACGCACGTAGCAGCACGGCATCGCGATGCAATAACTACGTACGATGTCAAGCTCGAGTTCGGTAGGTGGATTGTGCGGCTGAGGGCGAGCGCTGTAGTAACCAAAACATCAAGAGGACAAGACGCAGCCCTATAGGTGCACTTGGACAATGCCACGTCAGCAGCGTCCCATGCACAGTGGAGCACGGCTACGGCCACGCTTGGCCTGGCGAGTAGACGACGCCACTCGACTGATCAGCGGGATAGCGGCCACGGCCATAGAGTACACCAACCAACGCGCGGCGCAGCGTGTGGTAGCAACGGTCGACAGCGATGCAGGTAGACCGTGATGGCGCGACATCGGACGCGGTGACCGCGTCCCCGGGCCCAAACGGCCGAACCACATGCGAAACACTAATTTTAAAGCGTCAAAACCAACCGCTTAGAGCCCAATTGAGATTAAAACAAGAGTTCAAGATTTTAGTAGCCACTAAGTGCTTCTAGTCCGAGCAACGGGCATGGCCAGAGAGTGAGCATCGAGGGAGATAGAGAGGTGCCAATAGGAGCTCATCGCGCTGAACACCAGTTCGCGAACCGAGCACCGAATCAGGGTTCACAGCGCGTTCTAGTGAAGTTAGGGCAATTTTTGAGCGGACAACGTGACATCCAACACAATTTTGACCTATGCCATGCTCAAGCACTCACTTTGATGCAATCAACAATACCAAAATATGCAACAAGTGTTTAAACATTTTAGCTAGAATTTAAATGTTAAGATAGCATTGTCTTACTACTTTTCCATACTTAAGAAAGTTAAGGATTTCAGTTGAGGCTAAGTACCCATTAACTCTTTTGTCGCAATTTTTAATAGATCTAAACCTAGTTAACTTCAACCAACAAATACTTCATGCAATAGTCCATACCTTATGTGGCAGAACCACATAATCTAATACCTCCTAGGAGTGTTTGTCTTCTATTAGACACTAAGCACTCAGGGGAGAACACTAAATTACTCGGTTCCGTCGAGCACACCCCTGAGAAGAACCCGAAAATCCATATTTTTTTCATCAGGATCACAAATGAGATAATAAAGCTTACATCATTCTTAACCATTTCTTACATCACTTTTGATACAACATCAGAGTATAACATTTATTAGTATACAGCGAGATGTAATCATATTATCAGAGTTATGAACAATTTAAGTTAACAGCGGAATATAAACATGTGATCAGAATTATAGCAGAAATAAATAGCTATTCATGGCATGATGAAGCATTGATAACTAAACTATGACATCAGATTATAAACTTTCATTTATAAAAAATATTTGGTAAGAGTTATAAATAAAAACTACGATTGCAGCGTAAAGGAATCCTCGCTGAGCCCACCAGGAGGTATCGACATACAAGGGTCAGCTCTAGCATCCACCTGTTACCTGCAACAGGGGAAATAAAACCCTGAGTACTCAATTATACTCAGCAAGACTTGCCCGACAGAAGAAAAGAAAAGACTCCAAAGCTATCTGGCTTGTGGGTTTATTGCATTTGCAGGGAGCATTACTAAGCGTGCGTCCTTATATTTGATTTTTATTAATAGCCGCATTGGTTCATTAACTAACCATTCTATGTAAGCACCTGTGCTACTTTCAAGCAGGTGATAAGCAATCAGATTTTCTTTTTCCATCTTCCATCATTCATCTTTCAGTTCTTACTACGATGCTAAACCATAGACAAGCCGTACCGGAACGTCGACGATTCGTAAATCAATGCCCCCAGCTGGGTACCCTGAAAACACACGCCCCACTTGTACCCAAGGCACAAGCAGGACCAACCCATCACCCTCCTGTCCTGGGGTCCTAGGTCCCCGTCCAAACTGGAACTCTAATCCCCCGCCCCTGAGTCCCGGGCTCAGTGTGGTGCAAGGATCTCCTCCACCAAAATAAAACCCTGACAGTTGGTCCAAAAATAACCAAAACCCACGACAAAAGAGCAACAAGTCTTTCAAGCGCCCATACCCAAGTATGTGCTCAGGATAATAAGTCTATGACTTGCCTAGAGTCTTATGCAATAGCCGGTCCTTAACCGACATGGACAGGAAAAACAGTGTAACCAAGCCATGCCCCGCGTCCACGGCGACGCAACCTCTTACACCCACCAATACCCAAACTATATTCCTGTCCGGTCACCATTTTCCTTTCCACCATTTATATTTTTCAAGTGATAATAATGTAGTAATATATTTTATATCTCTCACGAGTAACAGGAAATCACTCGACTTCTACCGGAGTCCTATAGCATATTATTCTACACGATCTTGTTATACTAGTAAGACTCATAGGATAAAGATGTATATGCAAGTGGGTTTCATACAACTCCTTAAAACTTAATGCACAAATATAATTTAAACTATAAAAAAGTAGAGGTTATGCATCAGGGCTTGCCTGGGTAAGATATATTAAAAAGTTAGTATCTGCATCTTCAGATCATCCACCATCAACTGGATACAAAGCCCATTGCATCATCTTCTGAAGAGAATATCATTACACCATCTTTGGATTCCCAATCATCCTTCAATTGATCTTTTAATCCATTATCGTACCTATATGATATGCTTTGATACAAATGCATAAATGTAAATAATCAACGACAACCGAAATGCTTAGAAACCCGATCATGCTTCACAAGCTAACAAGCTAGTTCTAACGACGACTGTACTTAGGCTACATATACACGTGGTCGGATAAGGCGTTATTTTCCAACAATTATTTTAGTTATATAAACCCAAGGTATTTCTTTATTCTATCCTATTGATATAATCTTAATTTGGAATAGGGCATCATTATCTATTGAGCAAACTAATTATTCTGGAGCTACAAAAAATACAGTGAGTACCTAATATTGCTAGGAGCTTACTGTACAAATTTTAGATTCAACACTATTACCAATTTATCACAACGATTCCAAGTTTATATTTTTACAATATTAAGTACCTTAAATTAATTATATAGCTTCCAAAAATATTATCACACTATGTGAACAAAATATACTAACAGGTAGATCATGATTTTAGGAGACTAACAAAATTAGTTTCATAATTTTTGGACACCTACATAATTTTCTTTAGAATTTACAATTTTACCTTATAAGCTCAATTAGAAATTGCTCTATAAAGCAACAAGGGCGATGTCAGCTACTTTGGCCCAACGCCAACGCGGTCCAGTGGAGACCGGCGGCCCAGCGGGTGCGCAGCCCAGCGCGGCGCGGCGGTGGCCCAGCAACGCGGCGTGGCACAGCAGCGCGGCGCGGGACCGGCCCAAGCAGTGCTGGCGGCCCAGACGGCAGGCCAACGGCCCACGCGTGATGCGCATTTTGCAGAAAGAACCTTGCGCTTTTCTCTATCCGACTCGAGATCCACAAGCACTATTCATTCTAGTCACGTATTTCGCGCTGAGAACTCCGTATAAAAATTTACTTGGACGTCTCACCTCGGCTCCTCCCACAAAACAGAGCACCGGCAAAGAGGCCATCTGCCGGCCACGGAAACGGCTCGTCAGCGACGGGCAGCGGTCGGTGGCGCGGTGGCTAGGGAGGGTAGACCCATAGGCACCGGCAGACACAGCGCACCCTCGGCTAGACCCCGCACGTGCCGGGGCAGGGCGCAGCGGCCCGACCGTAGGCACAGCACGGCGCCGGCTCGAGCAGGGGCCACGGCGGCTCCCGGCGATGCGGATACGACGAGGATGGGGACGCAGTGCGGGGCTTGGGAGGGCAGCGCCAAGGCGGCGGTCTAGCGCGATCGTAGAGGCAGCACGACAAGGTTAATAGTTCAACGGAACGACGGAGGCAGTGGTTACTCGATGGTGCACGGTAGAGAGAGGACACGGTGTGGCAGGGACAAAACCACGTGCGACAGCGTGAAAAATGACAGCAACCGACGATACAAATAGGGAGTGATGGATGAGGAGACTTTGCACTGCCGCGCCACGACGGGAGACAAGACGGTGAATAATTGCCATGCAACGAGTACGCTGTACGTTGGAAAAATAACGAAGCTGTTGCGCTCTCTTCCTCGTCAGTTCGTGCTTATCAAAATAAACCCGTGAGTATATATGAGTATATATATATATATCGTTCTATTTATTAATGGATTTTATTCTATTTATAAATGTTGCTTTTCATGCTTAATCTAACCGAACAAACTGTTCGCTAGAATCGTCGTCGGACATTGCTAAATATTTCTACGCACTGCGTAATTTATCTTGAGCGTTTATTTAAGTCCACGAAACTAAATCACACAGGATTCGCTTATCGCCTTAAGTACGTTTTAAATTAAAAATCCGAGAAAACTCGATTCAAAATTTTTTCTTAGACCTAAATCGTGGTGCTAAACAAGTTCGTAACACCATGGGTTTTACACCTTATACTAACCCACAGGAGCAAAATATTTAAGCACCATTTAATTATTTTGCTCAATATAATTCGCTAAAAATAGTATTTTAACAACAGTTCAAGTGTTTGCCGACTTAACGAAAAGCGCTTATCTTAACGTCAAATTTGATTTTTTTGAGCTCCCAAAACACTAGTTAACAACATCTATTTTTCAAAAGTTAAAGTCATATTTCCATCTGCTAAACTTGTACTCCAATTTTTATTTATGTACTAAATACAAGTTATGTTTGATCCTTGTTTTTAGAAAAAAAAAAATTTTGCCTCACGTGCGTTAGAAATTTTTAAAACCCAGAAACTTATTAGGCTAATCCTTCTCGGACCTAAATCTCGATGCTAAGCTCGTAACACTGGGGTGTTACAGCCAGGGCCTAACGGGGGCCTGGAGTGGGCGAGAGGCGAGCTGTGCCGGTAGAGAGGTCCTACTGAAATCCGTGGCTCTGGCAGTTCCTACCTATCCAATGAGCTGCTTCCTAATCCCGAAAGACACCTGTCGGAAAATGAAAACGGTGATCTCAAACTACTGGTGGGGCAGCTCGGCTGATAGCAGACATATGCATTGGCAGCGTTGGGAGCGTCTAACGAGACCCATGGTGGAGGGAGGTATGGGTTTCCAAGATCTCAGGTTGTTTAACCTTGCTATGCTGGGGAAGCAGGGATGGAGATTAATTGAGAATCCAGACTCTCTGTGCGAAGGTTCTGAAAGGACGTTACTTCCATGATGCGGATTTCTTAACAGCGACCCAGAAGAAACACGCTAGCCACACTTAGCGTGCAATTCTGGAGGGGAGGGAGGTCTTGAAGAAATGTTTGCTGCGGAGAATTGGAGATGGCAGCACAACAGACATTTGGCGGGACCGATGGCTACCAAACCACTTTGGCGGACGACCGATCGCCGTGCCGAATAATCCACAGGTCCACATGGTTTCCGATCTGATAACGCCGAGTAAGGTTTGGAATGAGAGTCTGATGAGACAAATCTTTGTCGATGCCAAACTGATGTAGTCGAACATGTGCCAATTCTCCTAATCAGTCCGAGCTGAAGCACTTCCCTGCCATCCAAAATTGATCGCCAGATTTCTGAGGGGGTGGAGCCAAGATTAGCCTCTATGAGATCACCTTGTGGAAAATAAACCGCCTTTAAAATCTGGGCGCTCAGAGATGCTGATTCCTGGAGGATCCGCCAGACCTGCTTCACAAGCAAAGCAAGATTGAATAGCTCTATATCTCATAAGCCTATTCCCTCAAGAAACTGGCATAATCATATCATCCCATACCACCCTATTCCCTCCTTACTTCCCTTCCCCGCCAGAATTGCCTCCGAAGGCCACAACTGAAAAAAAAAATGGAGCACAACAATCCTAAACAGGCCGTTTGGCACTTTGGCAGGCTTCTGCAGGAGCCCGTTCCAATGTGCCCTGCCAAACTGGGCCTGGCAGGTGGGCCAGACATTCTTCAGTCCTAGAGTACAGACAGCACCGGGCTCCGTTCATCGCCTTGCCTTCTCTTCTCCGGTTCCCCGCGTGCGCGCGCGTGCTCGCTCTCGTGGAGCAACTCGGCGACCGCCGCCGCCGCCGCCGCCGCTCTACGCCAGGTGCCCAGGTCTAGCCTTGTCGGTCCTTTGCCGGCGACGACCACCCACCCGGTATGCGCACTCCTTCTCTCCCCTCTCTGCCGTGCGAACTGAGCACCCGAACCCTAACTTAATCTATTTGGGTATTTGTATTGGGGTCTGATCTAATTACAAGTTTATATATGTATTACGTCTACTAACTTATAATTTTTCTGCGAAAGTCATTGGGTGTACATGTGTACGCCAATGTTCTTTACTTGGTCCGCCCGCGACGATATCTGCATTTGATTTTAGGGCAAAAAAACTGTATTTTTAACCTAATTATTTGCTGATGTTGCTAGTTGACTGCCTTGTGTTGCAGATTGTGAGATCATACGCCAGAAGTTCAGCTAGGAGTGCATCTTGTTTACCTATTGCTTAATCATGGACAACACTCAGAATCAACCGCTACCACCTGGTGTTGGAACATGGCCGCAGGCACCTCCCAGTCACCAGCCACAATGCCATGCTGATCTGCAGTCTTATCATCCACTTGATGCTAGACCTGACAATGCTAGTGCCAATAGTAGTGGTAGTGCAGCAAACATTGAGTCAGCTGTCCAAGAGGCTGTTCTTCACGCGCAGGTATTCATATATCCCCCAGATTATGTTCTTAGAGTTGCAGTTATGCTTCTGTTTAATTGATCTCTGGTAGTTGTTTATGATAACTAGGACATTGAGACCCAGCAAGTAATACAGAATCAAAGGTGTGTTTTGTCCCATTTCATTCTGTAATAGTTATTAGCAGCTGCTTGATGTTGCTGTTGCATATTTTTTCAATCAGATATGCAAACACAACAAGTGAATCTACAACATATGGGGAAGACTTACTTTCGAACCGCCGTGACCCTAGTGCATTGAAGGTGATTGATCTTGATCGCAAGTCTTTTTTCTTCTTTATGTGTTTTTCTGTATGTATTTCATTAGTTTAATCATTTTTTGTCTTGGTTTTTTAGGAGCACTTATTAAAGATGACAGCTGATCATCGTGCAGAGATGGCAAGCAAACGGGGGAAGCCACTTCATCCAAACAATGGTCATTGTCTTTCCATGATAATGCTGTATTTACCTATTTTTAATTAGTTCCTCCATTTTCAGTTGTCCACTTGTAGAGTGTATAAGCAACTATGATGATCTTCATTTTGCATCTGTACTGAGCATTAGTCATGGAGATTGGTAATTCGGTCTCACGACTTATGTATATTTCTGCTAACTGTAGTCATTTTAGTTATCATTTAATTTAATATATTTTTTCTGTTACACAGTCTGTAGCTATGAAGTTGCTGTTTACTTGCTAGTTTTCTTCAAGTACATAACGGGGTATCTCTTTCCCGAACCTGATGATTGAACATGCTTACAGGCAACTGTGAAATTGGCAATGGCTATGGTGTACCAGGAGGCGGTGCTTACTATACTGCAAACTTGCCAAGTGCTCAAATGAGTATGTCACATCTCTAAATTACTTGCTGCTTCCAGTATTATACATAAGGGCTAACTATTTGCGTTTTTCTTCAGATAAACCTAGAGATGAAACTGATAAAGCAAAATGTGCAAACGATCTCCCTGATTTTTTGAAGCAGAGGTTAAGGGCAAGGGGAATTCTCAAAGATGAGACAGCAAATAAGAACAACATGGGTACACAGACTGTAAGTTGCTAATTTCTTTGGAAACTAAAGTGGGAAGGTGGAAACTAAGTACTGGTGGTTGGGATAACGTTGATCTAGTGCCAGCACAATCTTATTATTCAGCAGTAGGCAAGTATCATTACCCTGCAGTTGTGTCTGAGTGCCTGAGTCAGGTCTTTGGTCTTAGTCCGCAGGTGTAGTTTTCTTTGTTTGTTCTCTGGCTCTGTTCTTTACAAACTTCTGCATTTATCCTTGGTTCGAAAAGGAAAAAATGCCACATGGGCATGGAAAAATATATTATCTAGCATATGAACTAATGAAAACTGTATGGTTGATTAAAAGTGGACTTACCTACATAAATCCAAAAGAACAGTGGGAAATTTGATGATACTGAAAAACGTTAGAGTCTTACCGCCTGGTGCAAGCGGTAGAGTCTTACCACCTGTGACCGGAAGGTCCCGGGTTCGAGTCGCGGTCTCCTCGCATTGCACAGGCGAGGGTAAGGCTTGCCACTAACACCCTTCCCCAGACCCCGCACAGAGCGGGAGCTCTCTGCACTGGGTACGCCCTTTACTGAAAAACGTTAGAAAAGATGCCTTTTGTCTTTATCATTAGCTTGCACATATGACAAATTTGATGTGCAATTGATATTTTTATCTAGCACATTTTTTGTGTTAATTGATATGTCATTCGTTTTGTGCCACTGAATTACAGGTGGATTCTCAAGAAAGCCAGAACAAATCTGCGCAAGAGTTTCCTCCTGGTTGGGTGAGTTTGTGCCCAAGTACTTTCTTTTTTGGTTATTTTTGTGCTTTGTCATGTGGTTATCAGTTGAAATGTTTAGCCAATAGCCATTATATGTTTTCTTGGCCAGTTCACAGTGCACCAGTACAAGGGGTACCATCAACTGATAACAATTTTCTATTTGTTTTCACTGTGGTTTATAGGATAAGAGGATAATAATTACTACCTTTGTCCAATCATAGGATGAATGCAGCCATCCTTTTTTTATGGATTTGACCATGAATATACACTGAGATAATTAGATCTGCCACATTGCAATGATATTAATAGATTTGTCACAAAAAATACTTCCACTTCATTATCTTTCAGTAATTTTGTGAACATATAATTGGAAAAGGTATTGTTCAGGGTGTGTGTGTGTGCTGGAGATTGTTTTCATGTCCAAAAGGATAGGTAACAGAGAAGGGAGGTAGTATAGATGCACAAGAGCTGGCTATTCTGCACTAAGGCTGACTTGTTTGGATTCAGGTTGAAGCAAAGGACCCGACAACTGGTGCACCTTACTTCTACAATCAAAGCACCGGAGTGAGTCAATGGGATCGCCCTGTCAATGTTTTGAATACCATGCAACATCAAGTTCCTCCATCCTTGCCAGAGAACTGGGAGGAGGCAATTGACAAATCAACAGGTAGATGAGCAAAAAGTTCTAATTTATCTCAGACTTGGCTCATATACATTAGCCCTGAACTTTCAAAGGTTCCAAAAAAATTTGAAATGTCCAGAACTCCAGATGCAAGACCAGAAACTGGCCAGACATTAAGCTATAAATAGGAAGCTGAGTTGGACAAGCCATCCTTTAGAACATTTAATAAAATTACATGAGACCTTTTCATGACCTTTGTTACGTTTTTTAATTGCTTGCTGATAGTGTGCGTGTGTGGCATTACCATCCTCAGTCTAATGCGTCATGTGCATTAATATTAGGCCACAAATACTATTATAACACGAAGACACAGACAACACAGTGGGAACCTCCTACTTCTGTGAACACCAGTGTTACACCTCCAGCTTCCACCAACACTGCAGTTGAGCCAGTCGCTCAAACTGCAGATATTTGGAACTCTCAAATGCAGAGATGTTTGGGCTGTGGCGGATGGGGAGTTGGTCTTGTCCAACCCTGGGGATACTGCAATCACTGCACAAGGTAATCTGTTTAATCTCACCCATTTAAGTTGATCAAATGTTTTATTGTGAAGCTTGATCTATATATTAATTTTATGCGTACTCACATAAAATGGGGTCGAAGGCATTGACCCTCGACTCTTGAACGATGTCCCTGACCTGGGTACATGGGTTCATAAAAGCAGGGTCATCTTCGACCCCGCCATGTAAAAACCTCTCCAAGTAGCGTACCACGTTTCGTGACTCCGTTGGCCCGGGAACTTTGTGATTATGATTTTATCTATCTCGAATCTCGTATAGATGACATGATATTGTTATATAAGTATACTTTGAATGGATCTCTGTGATCTAACCCACATTCATGATTTTGTCATTGACCTATGTGCTGCCAATATAGCACCAGATCTAATCTTGCATGTTTTGTCTTTATTATGTTATGATATATGGACCATTGGTAACACCAAATCCAAATGAACAAACATTGAGAAACATAGCTAAACTGTTTGCTGGTAAATACTCATGGCAGGGTTCAAAATCTTCCTTTTCAACAGTATCCATCTTATGCAAATAATACAATGCACGCCAGTGGTAACAATGCTCCCAAAACTCAGGGGAATGTTTCAGCTAAGGACAGGTATAATAATACAAGCATTTTGGTTTGCTCCATGGCTGTGCTTCTTCCATGTGCTCTATGCACTACTTTATGTCTGGCCTCAGCTACTTAAGCAGAAAAGTGTCATTTGTTTCCTTTACATGCAGATCAAGCTCAAAACCACCCTTAGGGAAAACAAACAGAAAAGATCACCGCAAAAGAAATCGCCCCGAGGACGATGAGCTTGACCCAATGGACCCGAGTTCTTACTCAGATGCTCCACGTGGTGGCTGGTACATGACATCTCTCTTCCTTCTCAATGATTATCCAGTTGACTTTTGCAAGCTTTCATGGTGTTTGCTGTTAATGTATTCTTATTTTAGCTTTGTGCAACCAAGAAAGAATGTATATGCATAATAAATTATGTGTGCCCCTGTATTAATGGTGTGGCACTCTTGTTTTTGCAGGGTTGTTGGTTTGAAGGGTGTTCAACCACGAGCAGCAGATACTACCGCAGCTGTATGTTCTTTGATTTGCAAGATTTATTTTGTATTCTCCTAGCCTGTAGTGGATATTAATAACATTAAGAACTTTGTATCCTGTCATGAAGTTGTGTTTTCTCTTTGTAATTCATATGGATATGTTATGGGGGGACTCAGGATTATGTGGAGGTCACTTGGCCACTAATAATGGGATTTCTATACAAACATGAAATGTAGTATTATTCATCCAGACACCAAATTCTGATTGTTTTATACTCGGAATAATGAGGCCTCATTTTTTATGTTTTAATTTCAGGGACCTTTGTTCCAACAAAGACCATATCCCTCACCGGGTGCTGTGTTGAGAAAAAATGCAGAGGTAGCAACCCATGGCAAGAAACGTGGTGGTATGGCTCCGATAACAAAAAGAGGAGATGGCAGCGACGGACTTGGGGAGGCAGATTAGTCTTTTGGTGAACTGAAATGTTGTGCAATCAGAATATCCTCGGTGGTTTTTGTCTCAGGAGCTGCTAAACTATCATTGCACTCCTGAAGAAAATCGGAAAAATGTTTGGCTGCCAGATTTGAAACGAGGAAACTCACTACAGTTCACGAGGTTTTGTAGCTAGATTAAAGCTATAGTGTACTCGCTGGGCCTAGAGGCTAGAGCGATGTGAGCTCACTGCAGCTTGCTGGGGACATATTTACTGAGCTCAGCGCGATTTGCTGATGGCATTCACTGTGCCCTTGGTGTAAATTTTATATTAACCTGTAATTTGTAATTGGAAGGAGAGTGATTTCAATGTAAAGAATTAACTTTTGTGTAGTGATGAATCATTCTAGCGATGCACGTAGCCAGTAAAAACATTGAGCATGTTGACGAAACATCTCGGTGGGCTAATTATCTCAATGAAACGCTACTACTCTTTGTTCCAAATCAAATAGTAGTCAGTTTTAGATTTGTTCTAAGTTACGCCTTATAAATTTATTAATCAAGTTTATAAAAAAATGTATAAACATTTATAACATCCGCTAGGTAAATGCCCGTGCGTTGCAACGGGAACACATAATACCACGATAACATATGTATGAGCGTGTGTTATACTGTTATCTAAAATAGATATTACAATCATAATGTTCCAATCAATATTACATAAGTCATCACGAAAGATAGATGGTTAAAATATAACTCTAAATTTGAATGCAAAACTAAAACATCAACTTCAATTGTCGCATCACTTCATGCCTACAATTGTCGCATCACAAGTTTGGATTAAAATCAATTTCAGCAGATGGTGACGGCGTGGTCTCGCGTGATTGGTGGCATGGGGTGATCGCGGAATTGATCACGATTGTTATGGGAATTGATTTTTACCTTCCTAATTTACTGCGGCTGTTATGGGGATTGAGCTGATCG
Organism: Miscanthus lutarioriparius; assembly: GCA_904845875.1. Lineage (NCBI taxonomy): Eukaryota > Viridiplantae > Streptophyta > Magnoliopsida > Poales > Poaceae > Miscanthus > Miscanthus lutarioriparius. Next base: position 9,134,586 of record CAJGYO010000005.1, read on the forward strand.
CATAGAGCGATTGCGCGTTGCCTTCCTAATCTGATCACATGAAACGGCTTTGGTGTCGCACCTGTGGATGGAATAGTTATGAATGTTATTGCAGAGATAGAAAAAAAAAGAAAAGGAGCACATTTAGCTTTCAGTTGAGTAGTTGACCATGGTGTGATGAAAAATGCAATTATAAATATTATGGTCTCGATAACCAATCATGCAAAGGGAGACTATTCTAATTTCATAATCATCCTCAGAAAATTATCAACAACTAACAGGATGTTTATTAGAATGTCCAAATAAAAAACAAAACACTGATAGGTCCATGAACCATGGATCGGCGGTGTGGTGTGTGAGCGGTCCACCATGGACCGAGTCCATGCTGAAGGGTATGAGTCCTTGTATTTCCAATGTATTTCCTCTTTTATTCTTCTGAAGGAAAACGGCTCACCTGCGGCTTACCAAGGGCGGAGGAGCAAGGTCAGGACTGGCTGTTCTCCGGAGCGAGCTCATGCCTGGCAATGGCGGTGCGGCGCAAGAGTTCGCGGGCGTGATGCTTGTGCTGCCAAGCTGGTAGTGGTGGGCTGGTGGTTCACGCTAAGGAGCTCGGCCGCTTGCCATGATCACTGATCTATTGCAGGCTCTGCGGACTGCAGGTGGCGAGATCAGCGATATGTTGCAACGGACATCGGAGCGGCATCCTGATTCCGCGTGCCTGGCATGTGTCAGCGGCGGTGGAGACCTGAGCCCACGGTGGCGCAAAGCAGCAACATCAGTGGGGAGGGCGTGGCGCCACGGAGACTTGAGCGGGGCGATTCGGCGACGACTCTGCTGGTTGTTGTCGTCCGTGTGCTTCTGCTAGGATTAAGCCGTGGTCGTCTTCGTCCACGTGCTGCTGTTAGGATTTGGGTTTGGGTGTTCCATTTCGCATAGCTGGAAGGGAAGACAGATGGGGATATAGGGTCCTGGTGACGTACCTGGTGGGTGCTTGTCGCTAGCTCGGCGTCGTGACAGGGTATGCCAACGTCAGCGGGCAGGGTGGCGAGGCAACGGGCGCTCCAGCGATGTCGAGGCGATGGGGACAAGATGGGGCCGGTACGGGGCAGGACGTGGACAGGGCGCGATTGAACGATGGCGTTGATCGGCTGATGGCGAGTGCGATGGCAAAGGTGGTGCGAGGGCCAGGCACGAGGAGGTGAGGACGCGGTGCCGTGCGACTGCAGAGTGCCAGGGAGGTCGCGGTGCAGGTGACGGCGCGGTCTCACGTGATTGGCGGCATGGGGTGATCGTGGAATTAATCATGATTGTTACGGAAATTGATTTTTGCCTTCCTGATTTGCTGCGGCTGTTATGGGGATTAAGCTGATCGCATGGAGCGAGTGCGCGTTGCCTTTCTGATCTGATCGTATGGAACGGCTTTGGTGTCACACCTGTGGACGGAATAGTTATAAATGTTTTAGTTGTAAAGATAGCATATATTTTGACAGTGTATATATTTGATATTGTAGATATTAATATACTTTTCTATAAACTTGATTAAGGTTAGACAAGTTTGATTTGTGATAATGCTAACATGACTTACAATTTAGAACAGAGAGAGGTTCACCTCAGTCAATTGACTTGCAGTGAAGTAGCTTGGGGGCTTTGGAAGCAAGAAAGACATTATAAAATGCTTGACTATGGTTGTATTCTTCATAGCCGGAGTCTCAGTTAACATGATAACAACCTTTTGGGCATGCAAAAATCCCCAGCTTAAAGTGTTCGTCAATAGCAAGGCGTTTAGGATAACTTTTTTTTTTAATCTTGAGACATACCAGCTCAATATTTTAGAGACTCCGCATTTGCGTACGTACTGGTAAGCATTTGCGTCTGCACTTCTATTCACAAAGGGTGAAATGTAACAAAAAGAAACTAGTTTAATCGAAACCACTCCAAGAAAAGTAATACTTGTCACAAAAAAAAACTTGGGAGTAATAAAACAATATACTATCGTAGATTCCACTCTAAGAAAAACAATACATTATTGCCACCAATGAAAAAAAAAACTTGATGGAGTAATAAAACAATCTACTGTTGGAGAACCTGATGTCACAATATTTGAAAAATATGTTGCAATTAGCACAAAGGAAAAACTTGTTGGAACAATAAAACAATCTATTCTTGGAGAATATGATGTCTCAGCATTTGGAAAAAAAATGTAATGCAAATTTAGGATAAAGCCTACCTTCGTCAATCTCTTGATCTACCGTCTCGGTCTCAGTTCTTCGGATGTGCTTAAAAGAGTAGGTTGTGTATGCGTGCGTTTATGAGGGTGACTGGTGACCGGTGAGTGTGCGTACATGTAAGAGTGTCTGCGTCTATACTGCAATTAAAAAAAAGGTTAAAACCTACCTTTCACACAAGTTTTAAGACAGAGCTTATTGACTAATGTATCGTTTAGGTATATAATCCGTTGGCTATTTAACAAGAATAACATGGAGAAGAGGCCTATGTAATAACAAATGGGACCTTAGTCACCTAAAAATTATTTCATTTACACCGAATGAATGTCACACGTAGACATTCTAGTGACGCTATTATATTAGATCCGTTGTCTCCCATCGTTGAGTCCCCGCTGCCACTAGTCTTCCCTCTCTCAAAACCATCCTCTCTAAGCTCCGTCTCATTTCCCCCCTTTCACTAACTAAGCCCTAACCTGAGTAATTACATTAATATGCTAAAATTATCATATATTATAAAAAAATCAAATTAGTATACTAGTGCATTACTATTGACACCCAATTTACAATATTACTAAGAACTTTGTTTGCACAAATATAATGCCACGCACTATAGTATTTTTTATACCAAATCTAAGGATACTTTCCACTTAATTAATATAAAGTAAGTAAATATCATCAGTGAGAGTGTGAACAATAAAAATCAAACTGTTGAATCATTTTGAAACAGAGTTTAGTACACGGTTTAAATATCTCGTGCAGATTCTGATCGAGGAGTGAAAGACAAAAAGGTTTTTGTGCTAACTTCCCTTGCAAATCAGAACAGATTTCAGTAAAACGACGGGGGAAAAAAAAGGAAAAAAGAAGGCCCTCCCGTCCGTCGCTAATCCCGATCCCGATCTCCAAGCAAACCCACCTCCCCGCCTGTCCCCCACACGCCGATCCAGATCTCCTCCACCTCTCCACTCTCCCACTCCAACCGGACGCCTCCGCCGTCGCCGGCGGCGGTCGAGCCACACGCGCGCGCTGCCGAGGAACCCGGAGCGGGCGCCGGCAATGGAGCAGCTGCGGACGATCGGGCGGGAGCTGGCGATGGGGTCGCAGGGCGGGTGGGGGCAGTCCAAGGAGTTCCTCGACCTCGTCAAGTCCATCGGCGAGGCGCGCTCCAAGGCGGAGGAGGACCGCATCATCGCGCGCGAGCTCGAGCACCTCAAGCGCCGCCTCGCGGACCCCGACGTGCAACGCCGCAAGATGAAGGAGCTCCTCCTCCGCCTCGTCTACGCCGAGATGCTCGGCCACGATGCCTCCTTCGGCCACATCCATGCCGTCAAGATGACCCACGACGAGTCGCTCCCGCTCAAGCGAACCGGCTACCTCGCCGTCGCGCTCTTCCTCGACGAGCGCCACGACCTTGTCATCCTCGTGGTCAACACCATCCAGAAGGACCTCAGGTCGGACAACTACCTCGTCGTCTGCGCAGCGCTCACCGCCGCGTGCCGCCTCATCGGTGAGGAGGCCATCCCTGCCGTGCTGCCCCAGGTCGTAGAGCTGCTCGCGCACCCGAAGGAGGCTGTGAGGAAGAAGGCCGTCATGGCACTGCACCGGTTCTACCAGCGATCCCCCTCCTCCGTCTCCCACCTTGTCTCCAACTTCCGCAAGGTCCGTCACTTTTCCCCTTCATTTTTATGGTGCTAAGTCCATATTTTAATATAATAACTGACCGAAACCGATATTGAATAGCTCATAATGATCATGCATAAGCTACAATTTTGTCTCAAAGGCACCCTACTGCCAATTCTGTTCAAGATGAATGTTAGTATGCATTTAGAAATGTCCCTTTTCACATTCCTTGATGTTTAGGATGTCACTCACAGGTTGCAAATTTGGACCGAATATGCATGGACTTCCCAAAATGAAATTTTTGCATGTGCAGTACATTTACTTATGTTCTTAAATTCTTGCAAGATAGAATAACTTTTCTTATCTTCAAAAAAAAGAATAACTTTTCTTATTTTAATCTCTGCACGGAGCAATGAGGTTCTAAATTTATTTGTTGCTATACAGAGGCTCTGTGATAATGATCCAGGGGTGATGGGTGCAACTCTATGCCCCCTCTATGACCTGATTTTGGGGGAACCGAATTCGTACAAGGATTTAGTTGTTAGTTTTGTTAACATCCTCAAACAAGTTGCGGAGAGGAGGCTTCCGACTTCCTATGATTATCACCAAATGCCCGCACCGTTTATTCAGGTATGTGAGTTAAATTAAACATTATTTATTTGTTAGGTGTTGCTAGGTTGCCAGTGAGTTATGCTTCTTCTATGGGTTTAAGCCTTCAGTTGTCTTATCTGCCTTAGATTTCGTTTCTGTCATCTGCAGATAAAACTACTGAAGATACTTGCTGTGCTTGGTAGTGGTGATAAACAAGCAAGTGGGCATATGTACACTGTATTGGGTGACATATTCAGGAAGGGTGACACTGCGAGCAACATTGGCAATGCTATACTGTATGAATGCATATGCTGTATTTCATCCATTTTCCCAAACCCTAAGATGCTAGAGGCTGCAGCTGAAACAACATCAAAGTTTCTGAAGGTTTGCACATGATCTTTGTTATGGGAAAAACAAATGGCATGTTGTGTTCTTTGGAGGCTAACCAACTTATTCATCCCTTTCGTTGATTGCAGAGTGATAGTCATAATCTTAAGTACATGGGCATTGATGCTCTTGGCCGGCTAATAAAAATAAATCCAGATATTGCAGAAGAGCACCAGCTGGCTGTCATTGATTGCTTAGAGGTGAGGGATGTGCCATGTGAAGCACTAAAAATGTATGATAAACATTGATTCTGTGATATGTTGCTGCCATCCATAGCGTTCATCCCTGTAACATGTTCTTCAATGCAAGAGAAGAAGACAGCCATTTTATTGTAGTCATGTTCTAGTTTCAGAACTTAACACAAGGAATGTTTTTTTTTTTTCAGTTTATTATGTCCAACCTTAGTATACATATTTCTTTGTATCAGTGATTTAACATTTTTTTGTTACTGTGTTTTGTCAGTACCACTCTTGATTTCTCACTGTGTAATCCTGTGAATAGGACCCAGATGATACTTTGAAGCGCAAGACCTTTGAGCTTCTTTATAAGATGACAAACTCAACAAATGTTGAAGTGATTGTTGATAGGATGATTGAGTACATGATCAACATAACTGATCATCATTACAAGACAGAAATTGCATCACGTTGTGTTGAACTTGCAGAGCAATTTGCGCCTAGCAATCAGTGGTTCATCCAGGTAATTACATGAGTACTGGCCTAAATGTTGTCAAGCATCTTTTGTTGCTTCTTCAGAGCTGAACCTTTTCTTCCTCTATTTTCTTACAGACCATGAACAAAGTCTTTGAGCATGCTGGAGATCTTGTCAACATCAGAGTGGCGCACAATTTGATGCGGCTAATTGCTGAAGGCTTTGGAGAGGAGGATGAAGGTGCTGACAGTCAGCTAAGATCGTCGGCTGTATGTACTCTCAGCACCAAACTTTCATTGTAGCCACTTTCTTAACGCCAGACATGATTACTGTGGATAAATACACCTTCAATCATAATTTTATCCCCCAGTTGGTCAATTTCTCTTGAAATTTCGAAAACAAAAGGACTTACCTCGATTTAGCTTGATAAATTCACTTTAGTTGACCAATGACCGTACGGAGATAGGTTGAATTGGGAAACTTATGTAAAGCTGGCCCAAAGTGGATAGCTCCTGGTTTCTAACTTGACTGTTGAGGGAAATTTCCAATCTTTCATGCTTCGAAGGGCGGGTCTGATGCAAGCGGTAGAGTCTTACCGCCTGTGACCGGAAGGTCCCGGGTTCGAGTCACGGTCTCCTCGCATTGCACAGGCGAGGGTAAGGCTTGCCACTAACACCCTTCCCCAGACCCCGCACAGAGCGGGAGCTCTCTGCACTGGGTACGCCCTTTTTCATGCTTCAATTCATGCTATTGTTCAACTCTATTCTAGAGTATGTAAACAATGTTTTATGTAGCCACAATTGAACCTCTTTTTTCCATGTCTTCTCTGCTTGATCTGCCAGTGCCAATAACATTTTTTTTACTACTAAAGAAAACACTTCTTTTGTGCTTAAACAGGTAGATTCCTATCTCCGCATTGTCGGAGAGCCAAAGCTTCCTTCTTCGTTCCTGCAGGTAGTTATTTTCCTTGTCCTTTCTATTCTAAATTGTAGTTTCTGCGATATTTTATGTTGATTCATTTTATGTTCAGATAATATGCTGGGTTTTGGGGGAATATGGAACAGCAGATGGAAAATATTCTGCTTCTTATATTATTGGGAAGTTGTGTGATGTGGCAGAGGCCCACCTCACTGATGACACTGTCAAGGTATGCTTTTTGTAGCGTAGCTCATGTTTCATTGATCACTTGACTTGGCCTCCTTATATCTTGCATGCTCTATGCTGAAATATGACAATAGGTTCTAGTTAAGGTACTCTGCCATTCAGTTCTGGGGTTGTTATAAAACTTGTGTTTGGTTTGATAATCTGTAATTGTCCCTGGAGATTTTTTTGGTTACTCCACCAGATCTCTTATATTACATCTCCTATAAGTTGTTTTAGGAGAGCACCCTAATATCAATTTAGGATATAAGAGAATACTGTTGTAGTAGATTATCTAAAACTTGTCTCCTATATTTCTTTAGGGACAGGGGAGGGGGTGTTGTCTCCTTTATTTAGGAATTAGGAGAAAGGGTTTTTAGGACTTACAAATTATAGGTATGGGAGATGAGATAGGATATTTGGTGGAGATGCTCTCTTTTTCTGCAATTTGAAGAGTACAGTACAGCACATGACACATTGTTGGATAATCTGAAACTTGGTATGGAGTTCAATCTATCGATCAACTATTTAGTGGGACTGTGTGGACTTTGGTATCACCAATGCCAAGTTGAAACTCTGCCCAATTTAACATATAATCGGTTCCAAAAAGGATGCAATTCTAGAATAGTGCTAAGTCAAAGTATCTCAAGTTTGACCAAATTTATATAAGTACCATTGGATTCGTCATGAAATATATTTTCATAGTATACCTGTTTGAAGTCATGCATGCCGATACTATTTTCTATAGACTTAGTCAAACTTAAGATAGTTTTCTAACCAGAGCTAGAATTGCATTTTTTTTGTGACCGGGGCAGTATATGTTTTTTCCCTACATACAAGCATATATTGATGTTACTGACCACACTGTACATGACTGAATGTTTTTCCTTCACATGTGAAAAAAATCATCTAGTGTCTTTATACCAGAGAAGTGGAAATGTTTTATATTATGCATTGGACACTGGCTATTACTGATTGTTTTTTCTGGAAGTTTATGTTCTGTTGTTGATATGCCTTTTTGTATGCCATTATTGATGTACGGTGTTATTGTTTATTTGATTTTGCTTATTTAAGGCGTATGCAATCTCAGCAATTCTGAAGATATTTGCGTTTGAAATTGCTCTTGGAAGGAAGATTGATTTGCTGCCTGAGGTAAATGAACATCTGCGACTTTCTTTTTTCATAGTTCGGTCACTATCCTTATCAATTTAATGAGCTTTAGTCTGTTTCAAGCCACGCTGTTTCATTACATGTGTCTTCACATTCACAGAAAGAGCATCAGGTTTCTCATGAAATTATAAATAAGATTAGTTCTGATCTCATGGACTGCCATTTTCTTATTCTAGTCTCCTGTTTGGTTCATTGCTTTTGCGAACACTGCTATTTTGGTTAAAAACGGGCAGTAATATCAAGCATTGCAAAGTTGGATGGCCGACTATATAAAGCAATCACGAGAATTCAGCTCTTTATATATCCTCGGATGCTTGCATCACATATGATTTCATGACAATGTTTACTAAAATAATTTATTTATATCATTATATTCTGTCAGGGAACCACATGCATATATGTAAAATGTATATGATAGGAATCACACGTATATGATGTAAATATAATTTCCATGGCAAGGAGGCCCCACTGAGGAAATCATTAATAAACTTTCTTCAAGCATAATTGTACTATGAAGTCACAAAAGCAGAACTTATTGTGGATTTGGTAGCGTTTTTTAGTTTCTACTTTAAATATCTATAAATATTCTCTGTTCTTGCAGTGTCAAACATTGGTAGATGAATTGTCAGCTTCACATTCAACAGACTTGCAGCAACGGGCATACGAGCTACAGGCTTTATTAGGCTTGGACAAAAATGCTGTTGAAAGTGTTATGCCTGCAGATGCAAGCTGTGAAGATATTGAGGTAGTGTTATGTCATCCTTCTAAATGAACCTGATTTTTCTACTATCTAGGCTTACTTCGAGATGTGAATGTTGGGGCATATCTTTTCATGTTCCGCCTAGAGCAGAAATTTCATTTTACACATTTCTCACACGCGTGGTACGGACCTACATTTCTAAGTGTGTGACCATTTTATGGCACTTAAGGGATTTTGTTTTTGGCTAGAGAGGTACTCTGAGTTGAATTGGTTATTGCTAAATCTAATCTGTTAGGAGAGCTTTTATAATTGTTCTTTTTTCAGTTAGGGGAGAGAAACAAAAGGGTAAAGTGCACCGGTGATCCTCAAACTTGTGTGCGTGTGTGTGTCGGGGCGTCTTAAATCTTAATTTGCAGATTTACATCACTATACTTATTAATTGTGTCGCTCAACCTCCAAATGTCATTAATCAACATATGTGTTCCTATTTGGCATGCATGATACAATTAGGAAGATGATGCTAGGGATCTAGCATGTAGGTTCCACACTAGATGAAAAAAAAACAGGGTGACATGAATGTCAAGTAGGCCAGCCACAATCACTGACTAGAGTGGTTTGGACCTTGAATGAGCCAATTAGCTAATGTGGGGACCTAGAAATGCGAATTAATTATTCATTTGGGGGCCTACGTGACACTCCTACAAGTCCTGTTTGGCACAGCTCTAGCTCCAAGATCCAGGTTGGATTTGTAGTTTGTTGACTAAAATAAAGTGGTTTAAATATTTATATTATATTTAGCCTAAATGTAGAAAAATGATTCATATAAATTAAATGCGCTCGATGTACCTCCTCCAGACCCAAGATTTCTTGGAGCAACAAATACTTGGATTCCTTGAAGCTGGAGCTCTGCCACACCACCAAACAGGCCCTAAGAACCACTGATGCATTTTCCAAAAACGAAATATTGTTTTCTAGCTCAATGTTCTATGGCCCCATTCCATGGTCCCATCTTTCTCCTAAGACCTCCCTTAAGCTATTGTCACAGTTTCTTTTTCAATTGAGGGGGGTGTTTGGACTTAGGGATATGAGTGGTGAGGTTAGTCCTAACCAGTCCACATTCAAGTCCTCTTATCTTTTCCCAACGTCACAGCCCGGTCCTCATATATCCCTAAAATCCTTAATTGCAAGGTTAAAAGGTTGAGATTCCAAGTGACCAAATGTGGTTATTGTGAGTTTTCATCACGTGGATCTTCCCTTCTATTTTTTATAATAAAGAGTAACAATCTTGTAAATTTATGTTTGTATTGCAGGTCGACAGAAACCTCTCATTTCTAAACAGTTATGTGCAGCAAGCCTTGGAAAATGGTGCGTCCCCTTACATTCCAGAGAGTGAACGCTCTGGTGTTATAAGTATTGGCAGCTACAGAAGCCAAGAACAACAGGAAACATCTGCCCATACACTTAGATTTGAGGCCTATGAGATGCCTAAACCTTCGTTGCCACTAGCAACTTCACAAAGTAGCATGTCCACACCAATTACTAACCTGGTTCCAGTTACAGAGCCAGGCTACTATAAGGAAGACCATCAAACATCTAAGTCTCAACCACCAGGTGATGCGGTTTCTGGTGAGTTTGGTGTCAAACTTCGCCTTGATGGGGTCCAAAAGAAATGGGGAAGGCCAACGTATTCCTCTTCTACACCCTCAAGCTCGACGTCTAGTAAACAAACAACCAATGGGGCCTCTCATTCTGATGGGGGAGGGTCAAGTTCGCAGCCACGGGAGTCCTCATACGGTTCTAAGAGACAGCAGGGCACGGAAGTTTCAGCAGAAAAGCAACGGCTGGCTGCTTCACTTTTTGGCTCGGCAGCAGCTAAAGCTGATAGGAAAGCACAAGCTTCTAGAAAGACAGCAAAGGACAGTCCCTCAACTGAGAAAGTAGCTACCACTAATGTGACTGCCCAGCCAGTTAAGGAGCAAGTAATCCCTGCTGCACCACCGCCTGATCTGCTGGATCTGGGTGATGAGCCAGTTTCATCAAATCCTCCATCAGCTGATCCTTTCTCACAGTTAGAGGGGCTTCTTGGACCAGCATCGGCTGCTCCGGTGCTTTCTGGAACTCCGGCTACCGGCACTTCCAAAGCACCAGATCTTATGTCAATCTTCTCAGATGATGTGCCAACTGGAGTGGCTAGTGGATCCACCGATCCCACTCTAGGCGATGTTAATTCGAGCTCCCACAAAGGAACAACTGCAGTGGCTTCAAAGAAGGGTCCAAGCCTTCAAGATGCCTTGCAAAAGAATGCGACTGCACGGCAAGTAGGCGTGACACCAACAGGGAACAATCCCAATCTTTTCAAGGACCTTCTAGGCTAAAGAGGACAGTAGGACACACCATATGCTATGTGTGGCCTCTTTGGGTAAATGGAGTTCATCTCCGACATGGTTCCATCAATGAAACAGCGTTGATCTCTCTGTTTGATCAGCGTAGGAAAAGGGTTACAAGGGCTATATTTGTTTGAGAGTCACAGGACACGACCTATCTCCTTCCAATTGGGAGGGGGTTGCGCTGTTGAGAGTGGATGGTTGCGGGTATTTTTCCTTTAACCACTTGTAATTTTGTGCTGAGACTGGTGTACATGTGTTTACATGATGTGTAATTTGTACATGAGATCGTGGTCCAGAAGCGTGTGCTGGCGCTTTTTTGTTCAGCTGGGATGGGCCTGCTCATCTGTGCTTTTAGAGAGCCCCATATTTGATGATTGATATACACTACAGTAGCTGGGCACTGGAAAGTAGAATTCTCTGGAACTGGGTGGAATAGCGCGTTCGCTGGTCTGGAAGTTCCAGACCAGTCGGCTGCTCCCCCTCACATTTTACTGTTTATCAACCAGCCAAACAGTGTTTCTCTCTCACAACAACCAGTCAGTTTCAGACCAGACCAGCGAACGGGGCCTTAAAATGGTAAATGTGTAAGGTTGTTGGTCGCCTTGTTGTTTTAGCTGATGAAAACCGTTGCCGGATGTTTACAACTTTTAGCTGTTGAGAAGCATAGCAATTGTTTTCTCTTTTCGAATTCATTCAAACCTTCTTCTGCTTGCAGCTGAGTAGGGCCATGGGGTATCCATTATTTTGCTCATAAAAAAACCAAAAAGGTGATCTATTCTTTGCTGGTTCTGTTTATTGCAGAGCCTAGCTATTTGAGATCGTTGTTTTTTCTTGGGCGTCTCTGTGGCGATCTAACGGCATCACTTCATCTCGTTTCTTGCGTCATCGGATAGTCGTAGCCGGCGGTGACCGCTATTTCCTTGCATGATTGAAAAGCCCTTAGGAACCTTAGGAACAGCTCGCGCAGTCGCGGGCCTCAGGCCGCTGGCGCAGTTACGGGCCTCACTGCTACCATGGGCCGACACCCAGGCCGGCCCAGCAATCCGGCTTTCAAGAACAAATCCCCAAGCAATCCGTATCTGCAATCACCCGTGACGTACCCTGCTTGACTTGCATCCCATTCCCAGTCAAGTAGTGTGTATGATCCAGTATAGTACTCCGTAGTGGTATAGTAGTATATAATGCTAAGCGTGTATTTGTTGTGGTTAATTACCATCACGTCAGGTTGTCAGCATCACCCGTGCTTTCTCCACTTGTCTGTGGGCTGTGGCTCAAAACCTAGAGACCCCTTCGGGACAGGAACAGGAAGCACACCCGGTTACTGGGCTACCGAAACTTCGATGCTAACGTATAATCAAATGAAAGTCTCATCGATTATTGTCCATCGTAAATTAGTGTACTTTTAGATGCAGCAAATATAAACCAGGCTCGTATATATGCCTTGTTCGCTTGAGTGATAAGTCATGTCTGAAAGTACGGTTGCTGATTTGTTGCAAGAGAAAAATACTGTTTGTTGGCTGAAAAAGTACGGCTTATGAGCCAAACGAACAGGGCGTAGAGTACAATGTCAGTGGCTAATTAACAATGGCTTTGATATTTCGCAGGGCGGTTCTCTTGGGGTTGATGCCAGCTACTAGAGTAGGAGTAGTTTGTTTTGGCTTCCTTGATTAGTTTAAAGGGAAGTCATTGTTAAGCCCGGGAAGTCTGAATTTTTTTAAGAAAAAAAAAGAGAAGTCTCTGACTTCATCCTTCTCACCGGTGGGATAATCGTTCTAGTTTATTAAGTGTGGTAGCCTTTGATCCCATCTCATCTCTTTGCTGAAAACTTGGCTTTGGTCTCCCTCATTGCTTGACCCAAGGCAGGTTTGTCTCTGCCTTGCCGGTAAATCTCTTTGCCCCCAAGCTTGTTGCGACTCAGCTGACCTGCTCATTACGAGGCAAGTCATGAGTTTTATTTGTTATCATTACTACTACTATATTGTTTGCCCGTTCCATCTTGTGCTCCTAAATTCATGCTTCGTTAGCACACATCAAGCAATCACGTTATTATTTTCCCAGAACCTAGAACAAACCATATCTGAAACGTGGCCTGGCCCTGAATCAGAATTTGAGGAAAGTATGGTCCCTTTTGGTAGGGACATGATATTGGGTTTCTCGAGGAAACAAGAACTAATTTTGATTCTTTTGAGAAACACTTATAAAAAAATTCTTTTGAGAAACAATTTGTTTAGTAGCTTTTGGTTTCTGGTAGAATTCAAGAAATGTTTGTGGTTCTGCCCCTTAAATAATCTCCCCAAATCGCTTGGTATGATTTATCTTGTTGGTGGAGGGAAGGTCAATTCTACCACATTAGGCTTGGCACATCACATTTAGTAGCATACTCCATCCGTCCAGAAAAAACACAATTCTAGTGTTGAACCTGGACAAACGTTGTGTCCAGGTTCAAAACTAGAATTGTATTTTTTTTTCACACGTGTCCAAGTTCAAAGTTAGAATTGCGTTTTTTTCTGGACGGAAGGAGTACCTCTTAGAGGCTAATGTCTACACCCTGAGCTGGATCCTGAGTTTTTTTTGTTTCTTTCCTGGAAGAGCTGGAGGGGTGATATATTTGGGGAGATTCTCTCATCTCCTCCTGTGTCAGGAACACATAGACATAGGGAGACCCATCGTCCTTCTCGCTCGCTTTACACGTAGGAGTATTTCTAAATCTACGCACACAGGGTGTAAACCAGAGAGGACTGGACCATACCATGTTGTTTGCGGGGCCAGCTGCTGGTGACACCAACAGTGCGTCTCAGAGCGGATCAAAGGCACAGTAGATTCCCAGGCACAGTGGCCGCCGGCTGGGGCGACGGCGACTGGAGTATGTGGAGTGATGAGTAGAGGTAGTAGAGCCCGAGTAGCAAGCATGCCATGCCATGCATGCAAAGCACTGAATGCATGCATGCAGTGCAGGCACAGGCTTTCCCCGGGGGCGGGGGTCCAGGGCAGACAGATTAACCCAGCAATCTGAATTTCTGAAAAAGCTGGCTGCTTGCTTGGACCATGGGAGCTGCGTTTGCTCTCGGTCATCAACCTAAGCCCAGCCAAATTGATTGATTCCACCAACCGGCCCCCGGCCGCCTCACCTCACGTCGCCAAGCATTTTTTTTCACTTTCACCGTCCTACTCCCTCAGAATTACGTTTTTTTTTCTGGACGGAGTAAGTATTTCCTTTTCTCTTTGCCTGTCTCGTAGATGCTGAGCACCGGCTTGATTTCGCTTCGCACCTGCCGTTTTCTGTGCTGTCGCACCTGCCGGCAAACAAAAAAAATGCGTAGGCCATTGAAAAGAATGCAGCCGTGTTTGTTTCTTCGACGACGTCTACAGGTCAATGGCAAGGGCCGGAAAGGGAGTCGGAGATCGGGAGGTGGAAATCCCCCTGTGATATCCGTGCGAAAACGAGTGCTCATTGCGCTCCGGCGATCTGCCCTCCCGTGGGCAGACCGTATGGATCTGCCTGCCAAGGACAGCATAGTCCGCGGCGCGCACAACTTGCATGCAAGCAGCGCGTATGTGTCGGGGAATCGCCGTCGAAGTCGAGCGACGAGCGAGCAATAGTTGTCACGGGAAAACCAGGGGCAGCAGGAGCCTCGCTCGCTGATTTTTTTTTTGTTTTTAGCCTTTTTTTTTCAAAATTTTCACAAATATGTCCCTGGCGGTATGCTTTTAAAATCTGGACCCTTAGCTTAGTGTCATCGTTTGTGGCACCGAGCTTACACGTCTCGACGCCATAGATTTTGACGCCTAGGTCTTAGGGTCGGCGCAGACGTAGCGGTGACTTGGCAGGCACCTTGCCGCTGTGGTTATTGGCGCCAAGTCCAATCTTACGTATGGACCCTGCCTTCCTTTCTCTCTTCCTCTCTCTCTACCGCTCCCGAGCCAGGGCACCGCCAGCGCTGCCGCACCGCCGCGCCCGCGCCCGCCCCCAGCCGTGCCGGCCGCCCGCGGGCCCAGCCCGCTCGCGCCGCCTCGTCACGCGGAGCGTCGGCCGTCCCGCGCCCGCCGCGCGCCGGCCCCTACCATGCCGGCCACTCGCCGCCCCTCCCGGCCCGTGCCGCCTCGTCTGTCCCTGCTCGCAGCGTCCGCCGCGCGCATAGGCGCTCCCTCCGGCGACCCCGGTCGCGACACGGCCCCTGCTCCCAGCGCGCCGCGACCTCGTCGTCGATCCCGTCCTCCGCATCCCCGTCCCTGCTCCGGTCTGGCGTCCGCGTCCGCGTCACATCGTTGCATTGACTTGGACAGGTAAATTTTTTTAATATGCAATGTAGGTAGTTAGCTAGCTTGAATTGTAGTGCTACTTTGATTATTTGGTAGTTTCTAGTAAATTTGATGATGTAGTTAGTTGATTTAGTTAGTGAGATAGATATAGTTAGATAAATATAGTTAAATAGCTAGTGACATAGGTACATAGATATAGTTATTAGATAGCTAGTTGATTTATTTAGTGAGATAAATATAGTTAGATAAATATAGTTAGATAACTAGTGACATAGTATCTTTTAGAGAGATACTATATAACAGCTACTTTGGACTAAACGAACTATATTTTAATTTTTGTTTGAACTACTAGATGGACAACCTAGTAAGCATATATCATGGAGGCACCGTGAAAAGAGATCGCTATGGATATGTTGAGTTTGTTGAGATGCAAAGCGTGTCTGTATTATTCAATGAGAAGCCTTCATTTAGTGAGTTGGTTGTAAGGGCTCGGGAGAAGCTACATTGCTATGGAGCTGATGACGATGATGATGACATCGCAGTGGAGGGTGTACTTCACCTACGTTCCCCTCCCAATATCCTAAGGAAGATGATCCTAATTGGGTGTGTAGACCAGTGGGAGAACTTTGTGAGATCGGCTATGAAGTTTCAGTTCCAAAGTTTAGACGTGGTTGTGCGTCGGGTGTTAGTTGATCCCATCCCTCATGGGTTTTCCCCACCAATGGGTCAGCAGACACACTTCGACCCTCCCGTTCCGAAACCTGATATGGATGTGGAGGTTGCACCTACGATTTTCGATGCTCAATCTGCCCCTAATGAGTTAGTTGGAGATACTTGTCAGACTCCTGATGTTGTGGCAGATCCTCCTCATGAGATCCATTTGACATAGAATCATCCGAGTAAGTGTCTTATCCGCATGGTTATTGGTTGCTTACCCCCTTCCTTACATCCATTTTTTATTCTTTCCTCATTTTTCTACTTATGTTGCAGGAGACATTCCTGACAATGTGGATGTACCCATTGTTGCTGCGCAAGTGCACTGTGGAGATGGATTCTTTGGCTCCAATAGTGTTGAAATTATGAATGATTCGAAGCCATATAAGATGGAAAGGGCTCTTCATTCTGATGATGATCGTCCTGTTGGAGAGCTGACAGAGAGTGATGTTGAGATGCTGAGGCGTATCTTTCCCGGCCGCCGTGATCCAAGAGTTCACGAGTTCAGCGATCTTGCTCATTCCGATCAGACGTGTGCATAAGGACGTGATGATGAGCTCCTAGAAGCTCCTGAGGCCGGCCCTAACATGGTAATTGAGAAGTGTAGGGTATTCAAGGACCTCCCTACATTAAAGAGGTGGTTGCAGGCCTTTACAGTGATACGAAAGAGAACTTACAAGGTCTTACATTCATATGCGGAGCACCGTGACATAGTTGTGTGTGACAAGGAACGTTACCCATAGAGGGTTTGTGCAAGGAAGCAAAAGATCACCGAAAAGTGGAAGATCACAAAAGTTGTCAGGCCACACAATTGTGCTGACCCTGTGCTGACACTGAAGCATCAGCAGTTGACATCTACCCTCATTGTCAAGCAGTTGATGGGAATATTGCAGGGAAAACACAGCATGAAGGTTAGGACAATTATTAGGACCATTGAGGCGTTGTGTGGAGGTTATGTGATAACTTATGGTAAAGCTTGGAGGGCTAAGCAGCGAGCGTGGAAGATGATATATGGGGACTGGGAGGATGGGTATGAGCAGCTGCCAGTACTTTTCAATGCAATCAAAGCGGTGAATCCAGGCATGCATTATGAGTACATCCCAAAACCAAATACATGGAAGGATGGGTGGTAGATATTCCTCGCGCTTTCTGGTGCTTCCCTTAGTGTGCCGAGGCCTTTAGGCACTGTCGTCCCATCTTCTCCATTGATGGTACGTTCTTGATTGGCAAATACCAGGGCATACTTCTTATAGCCATATCCTGTGACGCGAATAACAAGTTGGTTCCTTTGGCATTTGCTTTGGTTGAGAAGGAGAACAATGACAGTTGGGAATGGTTCTTGAGGCTAGTCCAGATACATGTGGTTGGGCCTGGCAGGGAGGTTGACGTCATATCTGATAGGCACCAGGGCATACTTAATGTCGTGAGAGAGCAGATAGAGGGGTATGCACCTTTGCACCATCGTTGGTGTACTCGGCACCTTGCTGAGAATCTACTCCGAAAGGATGGTGTGAAGGATAATTTTGATCTGTTCCAGGAGGCTGCTCAACAGCTTGAAGACAAGTATTTTCAAAAAATGCATCAAATGCAGAAGGTAGACAATGGCTCACAGGTTTGATGAGGGATTTGGAGAAATGGATAAGAGCTCAGGACACCGGTGGATGGAGGTACGAGTTTCAGTGCAGCAACATGGCAAAGTCATTCAATAAGTTGCTATTGAGGATACGTGGTGTGCCCATGAATGCAATCATTCAATTCACCTTCTACAAGCTTGTTGCTTGGTTCAACGATAGACACACCTATGCATTGAAGTTGTGGAGTGATGAAGAGATATAGGCTCCAAAACCAAAGGCACACCTAGAGAAGGCAAATGAAAGGGTTGGCACACATGAGGTTACATGTTTTAACCATGCCACAATGATTTATCAGGTTGAGCATAGGGGCGGTACAACGTTCGACGGCGAGGTCCAAGAGTCGAGGATGCATGTGGTAATCCTCCAAGATTTTACATGCATTTGTGGTAAACCAAGGCAATACCACTTTCTATGTTCTCATTTGGTGGCAGCAGCTAGACATCGCAACTTTAATATTGAGAGCAGGATACCTCACGAGTTCAGTGTCGGCACGCTTGTGCACACATGGAGCCCCCGTTTCGTGCCTTTCCGGGACCCTAGAGAGTGGCCTCCATATGATGGGCTAAATTACATTGCGGATCCAGCTCACCGTTGGAACAAGCGTGGATCAAGGAAGAGGACGAGGCACAGGATGGTTATGGATCAGATACCCGGAAGAACGAGGTGTGGGAGAGGAACCCCATTTCTTACTTACCTCGAGTAGTACGAGTGCGGCAAGTGCGGTAGACTGGACCACAATTCATGCACTTACCATTGGCAGATTAGTGAGGTGCGACTATTGGTTGTTTTCATTGTTTCATATTTATCATATTCATTCAATTAATTATGCATGTCTCAATTTATGCTTGTAATTATGTCAATTACTTGTACATTTCTAAGTTTATGTTTCATTGTATATTGAATTTCTATTTCATTGATTGTTTTTTGTAGGATGGCATAATTCCACCTGCTCGACCCGGCGTACGAGGAGACCCACCGAGGATGTCTCATAGCGGAGGGGCAGGTAATAATCTATACGTCTTGTTCAAATTTTTGTGAGCGTACATGGTTTCGTGAAGTAATGGGAGACTATGTTTTATTCCATACAGGACTTTCCGCTCCTTCATCCTAGAACCCACAATGGGTTCTTGGACATGCAGTATGACAATAGGTACACTCCTTTCCTGCAAAGAGTTGGCCTTGATGCCATCTCTTTTCATGTTCGTCGTGGGTTGCCCAAGTTCAACTCAGCGGCCATAACTGCGTTGGTTGATAGGTATTATCTTCAATCATTGCCTCCATTCATGGCCATTTGTTCATGAGCTTGTCTTTTTTACATGTAATCTTGCTTTGTCTAAAATGTAGGTGGCGGCCGAAGACTCACGGCTTTCACTTGCCTTTCGGAGAGATGACAGTCACGCTCCAGGATTGTCAGAAGATGCTAGGTCTGAGGATTCACGGCAATGCAGTGACAGAGCAGTGCAGGTCAGAAGGTTGGAGAGCACGAGTAGAGGCCTTCTTTGGGCGTGAGGTTGGTGAGTAAGGGGCTCGCAGTTCTAGAGTTCTAATCTCTTGGCTCCGACAAGAGTTCGCACAGTGCCCCAAGGAGGCAGATGAGGAGACAGTTGGGTACTACTACAGGGCGTGGATCCTACACCTGTTTGCCTGTGTTCTCTTCCCCGACGCCATGGTTGACACTGCGTCGTGGATGTGGGTCCACTGCCTCACTGACTGGGACCAGGTGGGTCAGTACAGCTGGGGCTCTGTAGTGTTGGATTTTCTTTACCGGCAGCTTTGCGAGGCGTGTTGTTGGACTTCGTCCTCATCGTCACTTGGTGTATGCGTGTACTTGCTCTAGTTGTGGATGTGGGCTCATCTACTAGTTAGCCATCCTATGGTTCTGGCTAGTCTTGAGTGGTTCCCAGGTCAGCCTCCACGTCGACAGTCGACATGGGTGAAAGGATCAAGATGCCCAAGAGGGGAGAGGGTGAATTGGGCTAATTCTAAATTTTTGCAATAATTAAGCCCTACACTTAGCCCATTTCACTTCTTATGCCTATAATATGTTTCTATTGTTCTCCCACATAAAAGTTTTGCACCTTAGGTTCCAATCCTACTCTAGCATGACAATTCTAGAAATGTAAAGACATGAAATAAATTGCTCAAATGTAAATGCTCAATGTAAAGAGAGGGAAAGAAACACGACGACATTTCCCCGAGGTATCGGAGAGTCGCCACTCCCCACTAGTCCTCATTGGAGCACCCACGCAAGGGTGTAGCTCCCCCTTATCCACGCAAGGATCAAGTGCTCTCTACGGGCTGATTCTTTGACACTTCGTCCCGGTGAATCGTCCACAACCGCTCACAACTTGACTTGGGTCATCCACAAGCTCCGCCAGATGATCACCAAGCTTCCAATCACCACCGAGCCGTCTTGGTGATGGCGATCACCAAGAGTAACAAGCATAAACTCACACTTGACCAAGACAAGCCTAATGAGAAAGGTGGATGCACACTTGCTACTCTACCTATGCACTAATGAGGTCTTTAATTTTGGAATCTTGGATTATCAAATTCCAATCACCCCACTAGGCTCTTGCTCTCCCTTGCACCCCAAAGGTGTTTCTCAGCTGAACAAATAGGCAAGAGACCTCTCATGGATGAGTTGAGTAAGTATTTATACCCCCTCATTCAAAACATAACGTTTGGAGGCTGAGTCATCACTCTGCGGGCTGACCGAACGCTCCGGTCAGTTGTACCCGCTACTGTGTCAGAGAGAGCCGTTAAGCTCTGACCGGACTTTTACCAGCGTCCGGTCAGCACCCACCGGACGCGTCCGGTCATCAAAAACCCTCTCTGAAACCTTACTGATGTTGACCGAACTCTGGCACCCAGAGTCCGATTACTTCTCTATTCAGCGTCTGATCTGGTACCGGACTCTGATCAGCGTCCGGTCAGCACCCACCAGACGTGTCCGGTCAAAAAAAAGTCTCTCCAAAATCTCTCTAAAGTGGACCGAACGTAGTTACCCAGCGTCCGGAACACCTCCACTCAACGTCCAGTCAGTTACCAGACGACTGCAGCAACCACATTCAGCATGCATCCGGAGAACGATACTTAGTACGTGCCACGCGAAGGTGAACGATTTGGAAGCCAGTTTATTTTAACAGCACCAATATATATACAGGTCTCGCCTGCAAATTAAAATTAGTTATTAATTCAAGCTAGTATGGTGACATGTCAGATTATTATATACGTATATCGTAGCTCAGCAAATAAAATGAATCCACGGTCACTGGCTGACTGGTCTATGTGGTCCCGCCTGCTTTGGTCGTGATCCGTATCAGCCGGCTGTTCGCTTATTCGTAAACGATCGTAAATTTTCAGCTAGAAATAGTGTTTTTCTCTCACATCAAACCAGCTAGCAGTAAATAATTCATGATACGATACGGCCTCCCGAACAGGCTGCTGTTTATTGATCAGCCACGCAGTTCAATTGACCATATTTCTTCTGCAAAACAAATAAAGTTGGCTACGCTGCTTATTTATTTGTTACTCCCTCCGTCCTTAAATAAATCAATTCAATCCTTGCAAGTCAAACCATCTTAATTTTAACTAACTCTATAAAAAAGAGTAACAACATTTATGACATAAAATAGACACATTATGAAAATATATTCTTTGACATATCTAATGATACTAATTTGATGTCATAAATTTTGATGGATTTTTCAAAAAAATTGATCAAAGTTTAAAAAGTTAACCTAAGACAAACTCTAGAAATTCTACTCAGAGACAAAGTTGTGAGTAGTACCTAGGTGCGCGTTCATCTTCGGAGTCGTCGTTCTCAGTGACGACTCGTCACTCAGCCCATACGACGTGCATGCTTACGTACGCGTCTACGCGATCGACGAAGCATGGCGAGCCATGGAGTCATGGTGAAGTGTATATTCATATATTCAACGTAATAAAGTAATTAAAGGTACGGTGTGGTTGTTTGGAAAAGACGATCGAGGGGGGTGCGCGGAAACCCTCAAAGTGACTGCTCAGTACTCTACTAATCTACTATGCATGCATGTCAGGGAAGATCGGATCAGTCGCGACAGTGAAATCCATCGCTGTTAACAATAATAACGTTGAATATGTACATAGATTTGAAAAATAAACGCGCGTGGGTGACTGGGTGGTAGCTTTATTTCGACCGCTACTATTCTAATTAACACATTGCAATCGATGAGAGGGTGAATAGTCAGACACAAGATTGAGGAATTGACAGTCTCAGGTGCCGTAACAACTCATCATCTTATCCTCTTACCTGCCGCTATTGATCGGCCGGCCGGGCAATAATTTGGCATACAATCCATCATGGTGATCCATCTTATAATCCTAAGATGGCATCGTATGTTAGACAAGTATGTTTAGTTTTAACTTTGGGATATATTAATTGGTGCTTAAATTCGAGCTAGCTCTCTTGAGAATGACTAGTGCTAATTTTGGCAGATGACCTGTATAAGGACAGAATACATTTGGTATGGTAGTTTTATTTTATTTTATTTTGCGCGTGTGTGGATAAAGCATACTAGATGATAGATGTAGTATCATCCATCGATTGATTCACAATGCTAACTTATGTGCTAGTGCGCTTTAGCTAAACTTTAAACCATATATATGTCGCTAGCAAGACTGATGCTATAGCTGCCGGGATGATGATGGACACACAGACAGACGATGCCTATCCATCTTCGTAAACAAACATTGGTCATGTTGACGATGGGCGAATTACTATAATTTCGTTTGGATATACGTGTGGACCAAGACATCTAGCGAGCAGGTACGTGTTGGATAGGAGTCTAGATTTTGGTTTCGTTTTGGATTTAATCAAAACAATTCAACACGTCTTTGATTGCATAAAGTGCAAAGTTTCTATAGAGCATTTAGTCTTCATTACTTTTGGTTTTAGTCTTCATTTTGCCTTAGGTTGGGGGGGCCCGCGTGCTCTGTGTTGGGAAATGTGCACACCAGTTGTGCAAGTGCATGTAAACTGAAGTTTGCATGTCTCTATTGCGAGGAAGGTGTAGCTAGGTCAGGCACACCCATGCTTCTTCTGGTAAATAGTTCGTCAAGACGGTTTCTGTCTAGCTGCTAGTCAAGGCTGATCACTCCTGGTTATTACGACGAGCGAAATTTCTTGCAGAGTTCCCCTCGATACGTATCTACTTATTGCGTACGGGGACAATGACAGTAGGCTGCCACGAGGTGTTAGGTGTAGGCCACTTGTTTCAGCTCTCATAAATTTCCGCTCTTCAGGAGTGTTGTGAATAAACTTGCTTGTGATCACTGCTACATAAAGAATTTATAGGGGCGATTCAAGACCATTTGTATGAGCGGTTTGGTCAGCCGTCCCTATTAAACCATCTCTACAAATCATGTATTTATAAGAGCGGTTCCCAGACCGTCCCTACAAATCGATTTGTAGGGGCGGCTAGTGTTATCAGCCATCCCTACAAATCGATTTGTAGGGGCGACTGTAGTACCAGCCGTCCTTATAATACCTGTTTGTAGGGGCGGTTCAATCTAGAACCGCCCCTACAGTACGTTTTCCCGCAAAAAAATTCAAATTGACAACTCAAATTCGACCAGAACCGCCCTGTTTGTTTCCGCGTATTCCCGCGTTCACGTTGCGAGTGAGCGATCAACGTTTCGAACTACGTTCGCTCAACGTCCCGCCGAACGTCACGCGACCAACGTTCCGAACCGCGTTCGCTCAAGAGTTTTATATAAACTATAAGCACAAGAGTATTATATAAACTACAATTACAAGTCCAATTCACAAAAATATATACAATCCATCATTAAATAGACATAATTCACAAGGTAAAATCAATGTCAAATTCCATACACATTGTTATCAACGTCCTAGAGCTAACCTTTCAGTCTCACGAAGGTGTTGGTACTGAGGATTTCTACCTAAGTCAGACTTTTGGTCATGGTAGGTGCCTTTGACGTGTACAATCTGGTCCAATATGAAGTTGCAAAGGTCGCCGACGAGCTCTAAGAGTTGGTCATCCTTGTATGGGTCTCTTTTCATTTCTTTCTCTTCTTTCCACTATAAGAGAACAAGTTTTGGTTTAGTATTTCATACCATGTATGGAGTTTTTATACTATGGGTGAAGAGGTTTAAACTTACCCTTAAGGGGTGTCTCTTATAGGCATCGGTGTTACTCATCATAGAACATATATAGTATATGTATACGTCTTGAGAATCGATATGAAGTCTGTATGTCACCGGGTCCCTGTCTATTGAATCAAAGACCCATGTCATGCTCCTCCCGACATCGACGCCTATACAAATCCAGTGGTTGCTGTATGAATTTAATCAGAGAACTACATAAGCTCTTTTGCATCGAATAAAATATATCAAACAAAGCTTTAAGTATAGAGTTGAACTTACTCGAAGTTATATGGTAGCCATATAGTAGAGTGTTGTTGGAAAATTTTAAAAGCCAAAGCAATGTATGCCGAAACCTTAAGGGACTCTTCCCTTAGTTTCTTCGTACGGATGTGCTCTTTCTCCCAAAGGGTCTTTCCAGCAGCTAGCTCTTTGTCATCCAGTTTCCACTGTTTAGGGTAATTAAAATTTGTTTGTGCTATAGCTTGAGGGTCTATATACCCGGCTTTCACACTTGGCATTTGTTTTACAATATGCACTTGTATTCTACAAATCACGGCGTGGATTAGTTACAATAAAATTCAAAGATTACATTCATATCATATCGGGAGGACAAGGACTTACAGGCACCACGTGCGAATTAGATTCATCTCCATTGCTCCGAGGTGAAAGCATGTCTACATGTCATTGAAGTCAAAGATAATTTTCCTGGCTGGGCTTCCAAATGTGCCGGTGGAGAAGCATGCTTGTACGAAGTCTATCCTCGTTGGGAGAACACACAAGTACCAATCATGGAATCTTCTCATTCCAAGTGGTAGGCGCTGGATGTCCCGGTTTGGTAGGAAGGGCTTGCCTCTTTCATATGTTTTTAGGCAATCCTTTGACCATTTGATGGCATCAACATTTGGATACTGCTTTGCTATTTGGTGGAGTTTGCTAGTGACGGCCTCCTCATAAGCCTGTGATGGGACTTTTTGTAACTTGGTTCTTAGGCTTGAACTGGTCATGGGAATACCACTTGTGCACCGACGAGACGTCTTTCATCGGAACATAAATTGGTCTTATGGTGATTGGATGCTTCTTTCGAAGTTCCCATTCAGGCACGTCCTCATCTTCTTATGCATCACCTTCTTCAGGAGGCACTCATTGTTCATGTATCGGCTGCGCTTGTTGAGAAGACTGTGGCATCTCATCATGCATTTGCTCGGTACGAGCTGGAGAAGGTTGTGGCTTATCAGGCACATGCTCGCTAGGAGGCGGGGAACAATGTGGCATCTCAGGAATGTGGTGGTCATGAGATGGTGAAAATATCTCCCCGACCTCAACAACTCGCTCCAAATTTGGGAGATGGGGATGCGGCGAAGAAGCAGTCAATATAATGTCCCGTTTGTGCTAGAGGATGAACTGCCCCATTATGTCTCCGAGTAACACCAGCCCCTCAGGAGTTGCGTAGTCTATCCTCCACTGCATGAACTCGGGCTTCACGGTATGCACCTCGACCCTAGTATAGTCCGACGGTATCTTATTATTATGGTGTAAGCCACCAGGAGGATGTGCCACACCCGTTGCCACCTCCATCATAATGTTCTGCCGGCCGTTGAGAAACACCAAGGTGCAACTAGTTGGTTCCCGTATGCGATCGATGGGGGTTGTGGCTGCAGTGGAACCTTGGCTGCTAGGAACTTTCAGAGGGCTGCCAATTAATGCCAGTTCTTCCAACGGCGTCATTATATCCATAGCTCCGTAGACAGTCCTTGCTCCTCCAGCGCCTTCACAACTAGAGCCTTCACTTAAAGCTCAAGATTAGTCTCTCGGTCTCTGCCATGTTTCTTATACATGTGCATGTCCTCTTTGAATCCGTGCTTCCAGGTCGTCCTTTTCCCTAGTCCCCTGGTGCGGCCTGTGTGCTCCTTGTTTCCCAAGCCAAGGCTAAGCTCGTCCCTCTCTCTAGAAAGATTGAATGAGCCCTTCTCCTTGTCTTCAGCATATTTCAGTATCCTTGATACTGCATCTTGGGTCTTCAGCTTATCAAACTTAAGATTACCGTCGGATGATTCTGTACTTCTCGCATATATCTAATTCCTTGAGCGTACCTTCAAATTCATCATATCAATATTCCCAGCAGCTGCGGCCTATTTGTCCATCTTCCTAAACTGCTCTTTCTTGGCATAGTAGCCACCGGGGCCTAGATGATGGTGGTGTTTGTTCCTCTTCGCCAGCTCGGTGTTACGGGCACTGAGCTCCAATGCCTCCGGTGAAGTCTTCTGAGCCACGAGCTCCTCCCATTGACTAGGAGTTATGTTGCCGAACTCGTTGAAGGGAGTTAACCCCTTTTGGATAAACTTCTTCTTGAACTCTGACCTCCAACATCGGAATGACTCTCCCATGATCCTGAAAGCATTTTTTTACCAGTTCGTGCTTACCCTCCATAAATCTAAAATTGAGCTTTAGCTGTCTATCCCATAGTTCATCCTTTTTCTTCTCTGGTACCTCTTTCTAGTTCGGGATTGCTGGGTTTAATTTATGTCTTACTAGGGCCCCAATCGCATTACGGAATCGTCGTCTTAATTCCTTCGGCTCAAGGATCTCCCCTGCTAGCCCAACCTCTGTTATCACATAGCATGCCTTATCTGGATATTGATTTGTTTTTCTATCCCCTCGTTTCCTCTTAGGCTTGGTAGTCGTGGTTGTGTCTTGAGGTTGTGGAGCAGAGGCCTCAATGTCCATCTCTATGGCTGTTGCCTCTGCTCTCCTTTCCTCTACTCCGTCTTGTCCAGCGAGATATCGTGGACGTCAACGCCGTCTTTTCTGAGTTTCAGGAGGGACCTGTATATATGATAGGTCAAAGTGTTAGCAGAGGTAATGCAGCCAAAGCTTTAGCAAAATTTACAAGCTAAGACTTTTTTCCTACCTCCTCGTTCGGGTCAAAATCCTTGTCCAAATCTTCCTCCGTTGGCCTCCTTCTGGCTTCACGTGGGAAATGATCCTCAGGACTTACATATCCCTCTTCTGAGTCCTCCTCCTCCTCATCATCTTCTTCTTCGCCTTCAGCAACCTCTCCTGCTCTCCCTTCTACTCCCCCTTCCTCTCGTCACACTGCTCCTAAGTAAGCATCACTTTTAGATCCTTTTCTAACTCGTTATCGAACTGCTCCTAAGTAAGCTGGTCCTCTAGTGCTTGCTCCTCATAGGTTGGCTGCTCATCATGCTCGGGGCATCGGGCTGCACTGTCTAGTGTCCGTGACACTATTTCACGCTTTGTTCTAATAGATGTAAGAAAGTGTGCTTTAGGTACGCGAAAAGGTATAAGAAATAAAAAAAGGTCTATAAACCAAAGTAGTCCTATAAAACAACAATTTATCAAAAAAAAACTAGTAGTAGCAGTTAGAGACCTCAGAAACATGTCAATCATCATCTGATCATGAACTTGGAGCATCAAGGCATCATAACAGAGAGGAGAGGAGAAGGTAATGTAGGGGCGGCTGCTAATGATGCCAAGTTCCTCACAAGTCCTTGATCATCAGCTCATATTCCATATAATGTATGGACTTGGACAATTTCATCATTGGCAAAACAAAGGAGAGGAGAGGAGAGGGGAGATTTGGCAAAAAAAGCAACAGCTGCTTAGCAAACATAGAGCAGCAGCTAATGGCAAAAGATAGGACAACAAGTCCTGGGCGAGTCCTGGGAGATTTGGCAAAAAAGCAACAGCTGCTTAGCAAACATAGAGCAAGTTAATACATAGGGATGCATAGTAATGCATAGTACCAGGGATTTAACACATAGAAAAAACAGCAACCAGTAGTACTAGTAGTAGGACAACAATAATATTAATAGTAGGACAACAATAGTAAGTAGTAGAAGTAGTTGGAGTAGTAGTAAGACAACAATAGTACTAGCAGTACTACTAACAGTAAGCCAGTAACTTGCAAGTAGTTGGAACTAAGCAGGAATTGAAAGTAATTGCCAAAGAATAGCTACTGATGATGAAATGTGCTTTTCACAGCTACTAACATGGAACAGTGAAAACTTCCTAATAATAAAATTGTAGGAATCACTTGACAGATGAAGCCAGCTACATGATGTTCTGTAGAAATGACAAAGCTGGTGTACAGCTTTTAAAGTGCTCAAACCCTAAGGCTATCAAACAAACATCCATTGTTCTTCATTTCATTTTATCCGAGAACTACAACCCAAAAACAGTTGAGCTGACAGTGGTGCTGCAAAATCTAAATTTGAGCAATGGGCCTGGGAGTTCTATGGTAGAACCGCCCGAAATAGCATACTTACGGAGGCGCTCGTCTTCCACCAGACACTAAGCACCCCGAAAGCAACCACAGCGAGCGGTGTCCGTCGGGCACACCTCGAGGGAGAACCCGAAAGATCCACATTTTTCCCAAGGATCCGATAATGAGAACGAGTTACAACAGAAGTCCATTTCATACATTAGAGTTTCTTAAAAAGTATCTTATTACAATACCAAATACAGAGTGTGGAATGATAAACAACGAAATATTAAAAAGATAACATCTAGCGATAAGGTAGCGAGGATTCCGTCTGAGCCTACCAGAAGGATCCTCCACACAAGGTACTCCTCAAGCATCACCTGCAACAGGGGTAAATAAACCCTGAGTACACAATGTACTCGCAAGACTTACCCGACTAGTGGGAATAATTTCTCGACTCCAAGGGATATGATAGGCTTTATGGTTTGCTGGTTTTCTTTAGCAGAAAGCAATACTAATAGTGAGTCCTTATTTATGTATTATTATTATCAGCCGTATTAAGTTATCACCTAGCCAGTCTATATAAGCACCTGTCTACTTTCAAGCAAGGGTTGAGCAATCAGTTATATTTCTTCTTTCTCCACTTTCAGTTCTTACTACGGTGCTAAACCGCAGACAAGCCGTACCGGATCCCCCGGTGATTCGCGAATCAATGTGCCCAGCTGGGTGCCCCGAAAACACACGCCTCGCTTGTACCCCAGGCACAAGCAGGACTAACCCATCACCCTCCTGTCCCGGGTGTCCAGGTTCCCATCCAAACTTGGACTCCAAGCCCCCACATCCTGAGTCCCAGACTCAGTGTGGTGCAAGCACCTCCACCACCTCCTCTTCCCATCAGTCGGTCCGGAAAGAGCCGAATCTGCAACAAGAGAGCAATAGGCCTTCCCTACGCCCATACCCAAGCATGTGCTCGGGACAATAATTTGTGACTTGCCTAGAGTCATATGCAACGACCGGTCCTTAATCGACACAGACAGGGAAAAAGTGTAACCAAGCTATACCCTGTTGGCCGCAGGACACAACCCTTTACACCCACCAATCCCCAAACCATATCCCTGCCCGGTCACCATTTACCTTTCCATCATTTATCAAGAATGTTCATATTTTATCACCTATTTGCGAGTAACGGCAGGTTACTCACGCTACCGATATCCTGAGCATAGCAGCTACTCGACCTGTTCTAGTAGGACTCATGGGTAGATATATTTATGCATGTAGTTTTCATAAAATTCCTGTAACGTAAATGCACATCATATATATATTCAGTGATCATTTAAAAATAGGGGTTATGCACCGGGGCTTGCCTTGGGTAGGTGCCGGGTCAGCAAGGTCAGTACCAACAGGCTCCTAGGCTTCCTCCTGTGCGAAGATCTCCTCCTCGTATTCCTCGATCACCTCGTCGTACTCCGGCTCGCCGACGGATACGAAGTCTATCTGTTCGTGATCTACATGAAATGATGATGCAATGCTTAATAAGATGACAACAACAACTCTTCGCCTAAAAGTATATCTATTAAACTACTAAGCGAGGTCTACCCACTAAGGCTAAGCTACGTACCAGCACCACTAACAAGTATGAACGTGACATACATTCTTACGGCGACTACGGATATTCCTACTCCTAATGCCGATTTATGATACATACAATAAAGCAAGGATAATAACTACGCTATTACGCAACTCGCTCTACGGCTACCAATTTTACAGCAAGTATATAAAAGCCTAAGGAACCTATTGTAACAATTTCAAAGCTAACGCTATTGTCGGTTTGCTACAATAATTCCTGCAATTATTGATCGATATAATTCTAAGCTTTGTACTTAAATCTTATGAGCCTATCATCCTAACAGCTAACTGTGAACTAACTATACTAACAAATAGATGGCATTTTTGTGAACCTAACAAACTTAGTTTCACTATTTTTGGACAACCACGCAATTTACTATGATTTATCGAAGTTGGATTCATAACAAAAATAAATAAGCATTTATATCCTCTGGAAAAATAAGAAAACTGAATTCTCTACTTCGGCCCACAACGCGCGGCTCGGCCCAGCGCGCCATCCTGCCCGAGCGCGTCAGCAGGCCACCGCGCGGCCCAGCCGGCCAACGGCCCACGACGGGGAGGCCTGCGCGCAACGACAATTATGCACGGGCGCCCCCGAAGTCCTAGATAATTTTCACGAGCGCTAGGGCACTATTTCCTCAGTCTAGGATTTTACAGCTGCACCCTCTCTTTTCTACTTCTTTACCGCGGCTAAGTCCCTGGCCCCAGGGCGCGCACCGGCACGACGGCGCAGGCACAGGACGGCCACGCCAGCGACACCCGAGTCCCCAAGACCTAACTAAGGGGCCGATGAGTACCTCCAAGGGAGCAAACGACGTCTGGAAGTGGTTCGGCAAGCAGGGGCGTCGTCCCGGAATCCCTCCCCGGCGGTGAGCCCAGACCTGCAATGGCGGAGGCGTTCCCGTAAGCCACAGTGACAACAAAACAAACCAAACAGCTAATGAGCTTGAGTAACCACCCACGAAGACCCTTGCGGTGATGGTCTGGCCAGAGGAAGTCCGAGTCGTGCTAGCCGCGTGCGCACCGACGAGGTGACAGCGCCCGACGATGGCACGACCGTGGCGGTGGTGGCTGGCCTGCTGCGAAGCTATGGCTAAGGTGCACGGGATGCTCAGGAGGGTAAGGCTAAGCTAAGGGTGCACTAAATTGCTACGGGGTGCTCGGTGTGGCTGGCTTGCCATAGGGAAACGTCCGTGCGGTCTTATGGACCCGGTGGCGCGGGATTACGAAATCGCGGCCCTGTGCAACGGCATACATAGAAAGATGGGGACAAGACACGGCCAGATACCTAACAAAGCCGAGCCTAAGCCGAATTGGAGTCTAACGCTATGGTCATGACAAATTGAGAAGAATCGTCTCGGCGGCCATGGAGACAGCGGGGCAGGGGAGGTCATGGCTTGGCTTGTCTGCGGTGTCAACGCACGGGCCACATCACCACTACGAAACAACAGGACAGGCGGGACGTACCCCAAACGGCTGCTTGCACGGCCAAAGCAGCAAGGCGACGAGCGCGGTATGGTGCCATCGCTGCGGGCAGCGCCAGACAACCGACGCAGAGCGATGCGACGCGAAGGTGATGGCAGGGCTGGCGGACGTCCTTTGAGCGCATAGCCAAGGAGTCAACGGAGCAGAGCTGGGCCTAGCCGCTGGCGACGTGCAGTGCATGACCCGACGCGTCTCCGACCAAGGCAGGACAAGGCGCTGGCAGAGCTCGGCCAGCGCCCAGGGCGCAGCGTGTCAGTTGGCGAGGCAACCCGGGCGGCAGTGCGGGCAGCAACTAGCCAAGGTAGCAGCGCAGGGCCGGCTCGCGTCGCAGTCATGGCGATAGTGCGGATGTGGCTAGCGCAAGAGCGCGCGCGCTGGTGAACCAGCAGCAGTGCCCAGCCGCGCAGCAGCGGTAGCCGCGGGCAGCGCGTGGTGGTGGGCGGGCAACAGTGGTGCAGGCGGCCTTGGCACGCAGCGTAAAGGCCGCGCATGCACAGGCGCGGCGGTGCGTGCGGTCCACGCGGCAGCGCGCGCTGACAGACCAGCAGCAGCGGTGACCGTGCCCAAGCGATGCCCTGTGCCGTGCACGCATTTTAAAGCAGCCTAAAAACTTGTACACGATGCTTCAACAACTGAACCAACTATTCTATGCACCAGAGGGTACGTTGGGCTGCCTAATGGAGCCAAGATATCGTACCACATCCTAAGCCGATCGCCCCACAACTATCGCCAAAGGTGGCTTAGTCGACCCATTTGGAAACCTACGCGAAACGACGTCGCCCTGAATGATTTCGCGTCGAATCCCCATTTCGACCCACCGAACGCATTAGCTAACTATCCTTGCCCTCGGCCGCACATATTTCCTCGCCGTTCGCAAAAACGTTCTATAACATCTCCGTTCGGCAGAAATTTGATTAAGTGACACGAAACGTAACATTGCCTCATGTTTCATATAAAAGTTTCAAAGACCAAACATTGCATTATAATTTATCTTATACACACATGCACATAATTATCATGCCCATGAAATGTTTTAGCAAAGCATTACAATGTAACTGTAACAGAACCGACCAATTATACGAAATTAAGTAAGAGAATCATCCACCAGAGCAGACGATTGAACAAACTTAAGCCCGTATAACCCGGTAGTCCGTGAAATCACAAAGGATTTCAAACCAACTCGTGTCCCAGCCATGATCGTAATAAGTTTAGCGGTCACCATCACATATTACATAAAAGTTCGCAATCTCAGATACATCAGAGTTTAAACATAGTTATTACAAACCAGTTCGAATAAAAGTAGCGGAAGTCATTTGTTCAAACCACACACACACACTCACGCGGAGTTTAAATATAGTGCCAGCGAATGATCATCTCCAACAAAAGCATTAGATGAGACGTAAGGAATGACCATGCCCATGGTCCTAAGCATCACCCATCGCAGGATAAAGGCAGTTGATACAATAGCCGTAATACATCTGCCCATCTGCAACAAGTGGGAATAAAACCCTGAGTACGAGAAGGTACTCAGCCAGACTTACCCGACATAACCGAAAATAAGTGACACCAAGGATTATGAAGGGCTTTATAGTAGGGTAGCTGACTCATTTGCAGAAAGAAGCATTTTTAGCATTTCAAGAACTTCTCGAAAGGCATTATTGTCAACTTAATTATTATTAACCTATCGACTAGATTTGCATCTATACTAGAGTAAACATGTGATTAAGCAATTAATGATAACCACTGATCATTAAACAACTTCCATACTGTCATATTCACTATAACTGTCCAAGTGTTCCATAACATTTACTACGATGAAGTAACTCAAGTCAAGTGCTCACTATCCAGGAGCGATGGCGATTCGAATCGATTCCTAACCAGCTGGTGATTTATTCCTTATACAAATCTCACTCACCCGCTAAAGTGAGATATTGATCACCGAGTCAACTTTCCAGGTATCTCGAGTTTGCCAGGAACCACATGTACCCAGGGGCCGACCGACTGCACTTTGGTCTTATCATCCCGCCCCCGTGTCCTACCACACCTGCTTCGGCACAGTGCGCTGCGGGCAATCTACTCGGCCCGAAAAATCTCCCAGCTTCGCGGTCGAAAGGTACTTTATCCGGCCAGCTAAATGTAAGGCATGCGTTCAACATGACTCGAGGCCCAACAACGGTCGGTCCTTAATCGACACAGACGGAAACACTACAGTCCAAAACTCTGCAAGTCTCCGCCCGGTCTCAACTTCATTTAACACTTAGTTATACCATGACTTCATAGCCATCCAAACAGATCCAGGTAACCACCTATAGCTCGCAGGTGACAGGAAATCACCCGACTTCTACCGGTCTAAGCCAGCTAAGCATTGACTCGACTGTGGATACCAGGGTAACAAGGATATAGTATAACAAAGGTAAACAAGGTATAATGCAGCAACGGTTGCAAACAACTCCTGAACGTAATGCATCAATTTAAAGTAAAGCATTTAATGAAATCATGGCAAACCGGGAGAAAGATGCTCCGGGGCTTGCCTCTCTCGAAGGAGCTCGGGCGGTGATCGGGGCACTCCGAAAGTTCTTCAACGTCCTCCTCGTCGGCTTCTGGCACTTCCTGCGGCTGCACCTCGAGCTGCTCCTCGGGCTC
Source organism: Miscanthus lutarioriparius (assembly GCA_904845875.1). Taxonomy (NCBI): domain Eukaryota; kingdom Viridiplantae; phylum Streptophyta; class Magnoliopsida; order Poales; family Poaceae; genus Miscanthus; species Miscanthus lutarioriparius. The sequence continues at coordinate 9,168,168 of CAJGYO010000005.1, forward strand.
CTCGGGAATGACGACTGGGTTCTCGGTTTGCGATCCTGTATGATGCAATGCGTGTAAGTGCCTATGCAATCGGTGCATCGAAGGAGATGAATGCAATGGATATGTTGAAAAGCAAGGTAGTCACATCATCCAAGAAAATATACTACAAGCACATGTCATCTACTGCATTCTCTTCTACTACTAATAGGTTAAGTCACACATCTTATTAACTGCTTCAAAGATACACCAAAGATAACATTATTAACTAACTTGCATTAAAGAGGATTATTTTATTTCATTTGAAACTAAGGCTACAACAGCAACCTATATTTTTGGTGCTTATAAAAATCTAAGAAAATTACAGTAGCATAGTACTACTCTAAGTAGACTACCATAAAATTTTCAGGGCATTTGGATAAGTAAACTATCCTACATAAAAATGACAAGCCATAGCATAAAAATGAGCATGAAATTACTTTGTACTATGAAAAGTGTCAAACAACAGATTGAGTATTTTTCCTATGTTCTTTATAGTATATAATCACTGTACAAAAATCGGAAGGAGCTGCTCACTGCGCGCGGAAGGAGTCAGCCATATTGGCCGAAAAGTGAGAGATGCGCTCGGACAATGGGATGCGGGATGGTGGCGGATCTTGCGGTGGCGTGATTATGGGCCAGCGACGCCACTTGAGGGCCCTTTGGGCGCCACCGCATCGGCGTCACGCGGCATCACGCGCGCCACTTGTGTGGCGCACGGCGTCTGCTACTGGTCAGGGCTTGTGGAGGAGAAGGAAGCATGTGTGGATGGGTGACCACTGGCCGAGCACCGGGCCGAAGGCGGTGGTGGTGGTGGGTGGCGTGATGAGCCGGGCCGGCTTGGCTGAGTGGGCAGACAAGCGAGGCGCTGCCCATGAAGGAGAAAATTCCTTTTCAAATAAAAATTCAAGATATTTTTAAATGCCAACTTTCAAACATTATTTTGAGCAAGAAAATGACCTCTTTTGAAAATGTACCAAAATGAAAGTCGCTTAGAATTTAATTCCCTACAACTTTGCTTTTATGACCAAGGTCCAATTCTATCTAGATTTTTAAATTATAGAATCAAAGTTAAATTTTAACTCAAAACCCTAATTTTGGGAATTTACTTTGGAAGCAAAGTTTTGAATTAATTTGAATACAAACCTTGCTCCAAAAATTTTGCTAAACAATTCTAGATGATTTACAAGCATAACCAACAGTTTCTACTCAACTAGCAAGCAAGAATCAGAGCAAAACAACTCTAATAAGTGTATGCATCATTTACGTTTCACAAACATGTTTCGTATGTTTCGAAGTAATGATTCAGTTGTTATATGCAAGATTACGCATGTATGAATAGGATGCTTGATGATGCATGATATGCGGGATTTGCAGTGCCTAAATGTAGGCATAACACCGGGGTGTTACAGCCCTCCCCCCTTATAAAAATCTCGTCCCAAGATTTGGGTTACGAACCATTTGTTATAAAATTCTTCATAAGCTTTTTGTAGATACTCTCCTGTTTCCCAAGTTGCATCTCCCTCATCATGATGATCCCACTGTATCTTGTATGTTTTCACCACACTATTCCGAGTAGCACGTTCCTTAGTGTCTAACACCCGGACTGGTTGCTCACGATACACCAAATCTGATTTGAGTTGAATACCTCGAGGTTCTATTCTTTCCTCCGGAACACGCAAGCATTTCTTGAGATGTGATACATGGAAAACTGGGAAAACTGTACTCATTGTCTCAGGTAACTCTAACTTGTAGGCTACCGGACCTCTTTGTTCCAAGATCTTGTATGGTCCTACGAATCTAGCGGCAAGCTTTCTTCGGACTCCAAACCTTTTCTTCTTCATTGGCGTGACTTTCGAGATAAACATAGTCACCAACTTCAAAACTAAGGGTCTCCTTCTTTTATGCGCATAGCTTTTACGACGTGATTGGGCAGCTTTCATATTCTCATTTGAATAATATGAACTTTCTTCTCGGCTTCTTCTACAAAGTCAATGCCATAATACCTTCTATCTCCAGCTCGACCCAATTCAATGGTGTTCTACATTTTACGCCATATAAAGCTTGAATGGGGCCATCTTGATGCTTTCTTGATAACTATTATTATAAGAAAACTCATTACTTGGTAACAATGACTCCCATGATCCCTTAGAAGACAACACGGGCTCTTAACATATCTTCCAAAACAGCATTCACTCGTTCGGTCGACCATCCGTGCGAGGATGATAAGCGATCTCATGAATCAAACTAGTTCCTAAGCCTTTGTGTAAATGTTCCCAAAAATGAGCCGTGAACTGTGAGCCTCTATCAGATACTATGGTCTTGGGTATACCATGCAACCTCACAATTTCTGCGATATACTTCTCGGCATATTGAGGTGGTCGATATTCTGTTTTGTGAGGCAAGAAATGAGCGGTCTTGGTAAGACGATCCACAATTACCCAAATCGAATCATGTCCTTTTTGAGTAGTGGGCAAACCCGTGATAAAATCCATCGATATCGTCCCACTTCCAACTCGGGACCTGATAATGGTTGCAACATACCCGGCAGGTTTCATGTGAATTGCTTTCACTCGACAACATGTGTCACATCCGACAACATATGCTGTAATTTCTTTCTTCATTTTGGTCCACCAATAACGAGATCTTAATTCTTGATACATCTTACTACTTCCAGGATGGATAGATAGCTTAGAAAGGTGAGCTTCATCCATGAGTTTATTTCTAAGCTCTCGATCCTTGGGAACCACAAGACGGTCGTCAAACCACAACACGCCCTGTTCATCCACTTTAAAGTGTTGAGACGGTTTCTGTTTTATTTTCTCTTTGATGTGGAATATCCCCTTGTCGGTTTTCTAGCCTTCTATTATCTTACTCTCCAAAGAACAACTAATCTGAATACTATGTAACACAGCAGGATGCATTAGATCGAACCCATCTTCAAGTAATGGCTGCACATTCAAGTAATGTGACTTTCTGCTCAAAGCATCTGCCACTACATTGGCTTTACCAGGATGATATTGCACATTCAAGTTGTAATCCTTGATCAATTCTAACCATCTACGCTGTCTCATGTTTAGCTCTGGTTGGGTAAAGATATACTTAAGACTCTTGTGATCCGTGAAAATATTGCACACATTACCCAGAAGATAATGTCTCCAAATTTTTAGGGCGTGCACAACTGCAGCAAGTTCAAGATCATGGGTTGGATAGTTGAGCTCGTGCTTCCTCAATTGACATGATGCATAAGCAATGACTCTCCTTTCTTGCATAAGAACACATCCTAATCCAGTCTTCGATGCGTCGCAAAACACATCAAATGGTTTCTCAATATCCGGTTGTGCTAGAACAGGAGCAGTGGTTAACAGTTTCCGCAAAGTGTGGAAAGCTGCTTCACACTCTTCTGTCCACACAAACTTATGATCCTTCTATAGGAGACTCGTCATTGGTTTGGCAATCTTCGAAAAGTCTGGTATAAAGCGACGGTAATAACCGGCTAATCCTAAGAAACTTCTAATCTCAGGAACTGAGGTCGGTGCTTTCCAATTCATAACTTCTTGCACCTTACTTGGATTGACTGAAACCCCATTCTCTGACAGAATGTGACCAAGGAAAGGAACTTCCTTCAACCAGAATTCGCATTTGCTAAACTTGGCATACAATTGATGATCTCTAAGTCTGGTCAAGACAGTTCTCAGATGCTCTTCGTGATCTTTCTCATTCTCGGAGTACACCAGAATGTCATCGATGAACACTACCACAAACTTATCCAATTCTGGCATGAAAACTGTATTCATCAAAAACATAAAGTATGCAGGAGCATTTGTCAAGCCAAAAGACATGACAAGATACTCATACAACCCGTATCTGGTGGAAAAAGCAGTTTTCGGTATATCCTGTGGCCTTATCTTGATCTGATGATAACCGGATCTCAAGTCTATTTTTGAGAACACCTTGTCCTTGGATAATTGGTCAAACAGAACATCAATATGAGGCAAGGGATACTTATTCTTTACGGTCACAGTCACAGCGTTGAGTGGCCTGTAATCTACGCACATTCTCAACGTGCCCTCTTTCTTTTTCTTCACAAACAAAGCAGGACATCCCCACTCAGACTTGCTTGGCCGAATAAACCCCTTTTTTGACAAATCTTCTAATTGCTTCTTCATTTCAGCTAACTCATCCGGAGGCATCCGATATGGTCTCCTTGAAATCGGAGCCTGTTCCGGTACTAGCTCAATTCCAAACTCAATCTCCCTATCGGCGGAAGACCGGGTAACTCATCCGGGAATACATCAGGAAATTCACACACACTAGGAATCCGATGAATAGGAATGATCGCCGTAGCACATGTAACACTTATAAGGTTACATTCTCCGAGGCAATGGTACTTGGAAAGTACCCTCACCTAGTGGATCCTTAAGGGTAAGTACTCAACTTCCAGTATCTATGATCGCTCCCCAATCCTTCATCCAATTCATCCCTATAATGACATCCAAAACTAAACCCAGCATAACTATCAAGTTCACTCGGAACTTCCTCGCTACCTAATTCAAGGGTTGCCCTCGAACCATCCGGTTAGTCAAAACATCGCCCCTCTTTGAACTTATACGGTAACCATAACCCAATTTCATGCATAGTTGTTCGTGTTTACGTGCAAATGCTTGACTCATAAAAGAATGCGATGATCCGAATCAAATAGAACAACTCGCAGGGTTTTCGTTGTGAGAAACTTACAAAGAAGATGTGGGCTCTCCTCCGAATTTCATCCTTTGTTGTCTTTGTGCACTCTAGCATTATAAGTCTGCTTTGCTTCTTCTTGGTAGTACGGACAAAACCTCGAGAAATGACCGGGTTGATCACGAGTTATAGCAGGTCCCCTCCTCGTCTCGGCGAGATCCACGCATTCCTTGAATCGCCTTTATATCATGATTCTTGGGCCGCTTTGTTAAATTTATCTTGCCATCTTGTACGCTTTTGAGGTCCTGAAATTTCGACTTCTTGGTGAGGTGGCTTTGAACCTAGCGCCAGCGCCGATGGGCGATATGGAGGACGACCTCCCATAGGTGCTCTAGCTTGAGACGGCCCATCTTCAAAGGCTCTCTTACGTGTCTTGGCTGCAGTGCTGGCGTTGTTATTCTTCTCCTGCTTCAGACAGTCGCTGATGAAGTCATTGAATCTGACACGGTTGTTGGTACCAACATGCTTCATCATTTTTGGATTGAGTCCTCTCTTGAAACTGGCTATTCTTTTAGCATCTGTGTCAACCATGTCAGGAGCATAGCGACACAAGTTGTTGAAGGCATGCAGGTATTGCGTCACGGTTTTGGTGCCCTGGTTTAATGCCAGAAACTCTCCCAACTTCATTTCAGTCAGCCCGGGTGGAATATAGACTCCATGGAAGGCCTCAGCAAACTCTCTCCAAGAAATCTGAGCATTTGCAGGGAAGGTGGTGCGATGGTGCTTCCACCACATTCCCGCCGGTCCCGGCAATTGAAGTGCAGCATACTCCGTTTTTAGAACCTCAGTCATCCTCAACACACGGAATTTATCTTCCATTGTGTTGATCCATTCCTCAGCATCGAGTGGCTCTATTGCTTCCTTGAATACGGGTGGCCTGGTGTCCATGAAATCCTTGAAGCTGCTATATTGGTTCACTCCCATGCCACCACCTTGATTGTTACCACGTTGCACGTTGTTGGCTATGGTGCGCAGAAAATCTTCCATGTTCTTCTGAGATTGTTCCGCGTTGCGCTGACTCCCGAGCAGCTGTGCGAGAAACATCTCGGGGGTAAACGGGGGAGGAGGTGGCAAATGTGGTTCATGGGGAGGTTCATTGTTGTTGCCGTGGTTCCCACCATCACCACCACCACCGGTCCCCGCACCGTTAGCACCGGTCTCAGTGGCTTCATACGTGGTTCGGCGAGTGTTTGTCATCTGCATATTTCAGCAACAAGTAACGATTGAGTGAAGCTGTAATGATTGCGAGTGAAGAAAAATTATGCCGTACTGATTTTACTGGAGAGAATAAATTCATGCAATAAAACAGAGGCACAACAATCTCATCCCAATTAAGACAACAACACTAAATCGAATTACTTCAACGGCAAACATTACATCCATACAGTCACATTGCCAGCATACATACACTGGACTTTTTATGCGTTCAGATATCGCATTCGAACATCAAGTTCCAACCACATGCCAAGTCTCATACGTTCGAAACAACATATGATAGGTTACATGCCAACAAAAGAAAGGTCGTCGCGACAGGACCTAGATACTAGCGCAAGGCAACTAGCCTATTCCTCGGGGCCATCGTCGGGATCGAAGACGTCACCATCGCCTCTAGGTGAAACTACAGGCTCATCCTGGTCGTCGTCGTCGATGTCCATGCCAGCGGCATTCGGTGGAGCATATGGGCCAACCCCATTGTAAAGCGCGTGAAACTCCTCGTGCAGGTTGCCGTTGTATTCCTCTAACTCATCGACTCTCTGCAGCAGAAGGTTTCTTGCGTTCCAGGCTTCATTCCTTTCCTGAACCAACTGTCCAATCATGCGATCTGCATTGTTGTTGGCTTGAGTCAACGTATGCACTCGCTGCATAGCTCTATCACCTCTCTCAACCGCCTGATCTCGCTGTAAGTTCATATCAGCCAACTGCTCCTGCAAGCTAGCTATAGCTCGTGCCTGTCTCTTCTTCTGCTTCTTCCCTTTGAGCTTATCCTCACTACGCAAGCCAGTCAAAGTCCAGTAGGTACTCTCGAGACCCTCATATGCTCTGATGGCGGCGAACATAGCACTCATTGCCTGGTTGTCGCTAGCCTGTCCTTCAGCTGGACCTCTGACCAATGCACTTCCTTGAGGCTGAACCCAAATGGCATCGCGAGGATCATCCCTAGGAAAAGTACCAGCTAGAGCTGCAGCAAGCTCACTGGGAAATCTGCTCATAATGTCCCTGATGACACGGAAGGCTGCTCCCTCTGCACCCTCAGCTGGAGTGCGACCCTCAAACTCCAAGTGCCAACCATCCCAATCTGGAGCATCACCGAGAGCAGGAATCGTGATCTCCACCACTGCAAGTCCATCCTCTGCTAACTGGCTCTCATTCCAAGAGTACACCGGCTCTTGACCCTCTGGGTACCCCACATCATGGAGCACTCTCCAAAGCAAAGTTGGCATGCCAAACTCGCTCAAGAAGGTGTCCGTGGTGCGGTGCTCCCTCAGGGCCAACGGACGTCGAGGTGCTCTTCCTCCGGTGGACTTACGGGCGGTCTGCTTCGTGCGGGCCATCTGTAGCAAAAGTTCTTTCATTACCTCGGGGAAACATATTTTAGGTGATACCACTTTTATCCAAATGAGAGAATCAATTTATAAGGGGAGGAATGCATGACATGAATGAAATGCACAAGTTACATGATGTATGAACGTGCCGTACGTTCTCACAAACTTAGGAAATAAATAATTTCTAACGACGAATTCGGTGGCATACAACGATCTCTCAAGACGTAGCTAATACGTTCTACACGATAGCGTTGTTATGTACCTGCAGAAGATTCATTTCAGCCCAATTCCCAATGAATGCATAAAAGCAGTCAAGTTTTATCTACACGCTCTACACGAATCCCCAGATACGTGTACAACGGTAGTAACTACCCGAACCATCGTCCTATTGACGGCATCGCCTCCATAGATGGAAGACCCATACATGAGATACCTTTGTAAAACATGCGTAGAACATGTAATTACTCCAGCATCATATAAGCATTCGACCTAGATCGGCGGTGTATCCGATCATGCTCTCACAACTCACACTTACCGAGGCGTAGAGGCAAATGATCCATTCATTACCACTCAAACAAGTGGCACTCATACAATAGCACGCCGTATGAGCGACAAAAGAGAAATATGATGCAAGAACCCCAAGTCAGTACTTAATTAAGCCACCTAAAGTCCTTAACTGGGCATAAGGGATATGATCACTGGCACACTTTAGATTTTGAAAATCACGTTTTCCAAATGCCTTTTTGTTTTAAATACACTTGTGAACAGTAACACGCTAAACCATGCTCTGATGCCAGCTGTAACAGAACCGACCAATTATACGAAATTAAGTAAGAGAATCATCCACCAGAGCAGACGATTGAACAAACTTAAGCCCGTATAACCCGGTAGTCCGTGAAATCACAAAGGATTTCAAACCAACTCGTGTCCCAGCCATGATCGTAATAAGTTTAGCGGTCACCATCACATATTACATAAAAGTTCGCAATCTCAGATACATCAGAGTTTAAACATAGTTATTACAAACCAGTTCGAATAAAAGTAGCGGAAGTCATTTGTTCAAACCACACACACACACTCACGCGGAGTTTAAATATAGTGCCAGCGAATGATCATCTCCAACAAAAGCATTAGATGAGACGTAAGGAATGACCATGCCCATGGTCCTAAGCATCACCCATCGCAGGATAAAGGCAGTTGATACAATAGCCGTAATACATCTGCCCATCTGCAACAAGTGGGAATAAAACCCTGAGTACGAGAAGGTACTCAGCCAGACTTACCCGACATAACCGAAAATAAGTGACACCAAGGATTATGAAGGGCTTTATAGTAGGGTAGCTGACTCATTTGCAGAAAGAAGCATTTTTAGCATTTCAAGAACTTCTCGAAAGGCATTATTGTCAACTTAATTATTATTATTAACCTATCGACTAGATTTGCATCTATACTAGAGTAAACATGTGATTAAGCAATTAATGATAACCATGATCATTAAACAACTTCCATCTTGTCATATTCACTATAAGCTGTCCAAGTGTTCCATAACATTTACTACGATGAAGTAACTCAAGTCAAGTGCTCACTATCCGGGAGCGATGGCGATTGAATCGATTCCTAACCGGTGGTGATTTATTCCTTATACAAATCTCACTCACCCGCTAAAGTGAGATATTGATCACCGAGTCAACTTTCCGGTATCTCGAGTTTGCCAGAACCACATGTACCTGGGGGCGACCGACCGCACTTTGGTCTTATCATCCCGCCCGTGTCCTACCACACTGCCCTTCGCACACAAGGCGTCATGGGCAATCTACTCGGCCCGAAAAATCTCCCGGCCAGCGGTCGAAAGGTACTTTATCCGGCCCGCTAAATGTAAGGCATCGTTCAACATGACTCGAGGCCCAACAACGGTCGGTCCTTAATCGACCTGACGGAAACACTACAGTCCAAAACTCGCAAGTCTCCGCCCGGTCTCAACTTCATTTAACACTTAGTTATACCATGACTTCATAGCCATCCAAACAGATCCAGTAACCACCTATAGCTCGCAGTGACAGAAATCACCCGACTTCTACCGGTCTAGCCCGCCTAAGCATTGACTCGATTGTGGATACCGGGTAACAAGGATATAGTATAACAAAGGTAAACAAGGTATAATGCAAAGAACGGTTGCAAACAACTCCTGAACGTAATGCATCAATTTAAAGTAAAGCATTTAATGAAATCATGGCAAACCGGGAGAAAGATGCTCCGGGCTTGCCTCTCTCGAAAGAGAGCTCGAGGCGGTGATCGGGGCACTCGAAAGTTCTTCAACGTCCTCCTCGTCGGCTTCGGCACTTCTGCGGCTGCACCTCGAAGCTGCTCCTCGGGCTCCTCGGGAATGACGACTGGGTTCTCGTTTTTGCGATCTGTATGATGCAATGCGTGTAAGTGCCTATGCAATCGGTGCATCGAAGGAGATGAATGCAATGGATATGTTGAAAAGCAAGGTAGTCACATCATCCAAGAAAATATACTACAAGCACATGTCATCTACTGCATTCTCTTCTACTACTAATAGGTTAAGTCACACATCTTATTAACTGCTTCAAAGATACACCAAAGATAACATTATTAACTAACTTGCATTAAAGAGGATTATTTTATTTCATTTGAAACTAAGGCTACAACAGCAACCTATATTTTTGGTGCTTATAAAAATCTAAGAAAATTACAGTAGCATAGTACTACTCTAAGTAGACTACCATAAAATTTTCAGGGCATTTGGATAAGTAAACTATCCTACATAAAAATGACAAGCCATAGCATAAAAATGAGCATGAAATTACTTTGTACTATGAAAAGTGTCAAACAACAGATTGAGTATTTTTCCTATGTTCTTTATAGTATATAATCACTGTACAAAAATTGTCACATGCATGTTTTATACAAAATTTGTGCTCTAGCAAAAATAACAAAAATCAGCCATTAAAGGTACTTGAACTACACCTCAAAATTTTCCCACAGCACATGCATGAAACATAATTTTCCTAGGAAGTACATGACATATGAAGATTAACAAACTTGGAATCATATTTTTCTGAAGCCTATATATTTTTCTACATATTTTTCAAGTTATCAGCAATATTCAAGATTAAATAAAATCCTATAGAAAAGTATATCAAAAATGACATGCACTATTTTTCCCAAGTAGATCTGGTGATAAGGAACCTAGCAAATTTTGTTTCAACAAATTTGGAACAAGTTTGATCATCCAAACATTTTTCAAACAATTTTTGATTTCAAATAACAAATAATAAAGGAAATCAATTCACTTTAAACAATACTGGGCCGGCCTGAAGGGAACAGCTGGCCCACGGCCATCACCGGCCTGCGCGGCCCGAGCGCGAGGGAGGGGAGACGGCCTGGCTCGGCTTTACCGCCGGTAAAGGCGAGAGCGCCTCACCGGCGTTGACAAAGCATGTGCATGCATGGCGTACTTATGGCGGCGCTTCCCGGCCACGGCAACCCACGGAAAAGCGCGCACAAAGGTCGCGGGGGCAGAGCGGTACTGATGCGCGAGATAAGGAAGACCGAGGTGGAGCGGTTCACCGGCGCGGCACGAGAGCTCGACGAAGCTTAGCCATGGCCGAAGCGAGGAAGAAAGCGGTCACCACGGCCTCTCACCTCGCCGACGGCAGCCACACACGGGCGCAACTGAAGGGGCTTGACGAGGCGGAGCTGCTGGCGCGAGGAATCGGAGAATGAGGCGAGGGAGGGGGAGCAATTCGCCGGCGGAACGACCGCGGCGCTCGGTGGCGGAGCTCACATCTTGTGGAAGGAGCCGCCGCGGCCTGGGTGAGTCTTGCGGAGAGATGCGCTTCGGACAGTGATGGGATGCTGGCTGCGGTGGCGTGATATATCAGTATGGCGCTGCGTGCTTTGGGGCCATCGGACGCCACCGGTCGGCGTCACCGCAATGCGCCACGCACCTTATTGGGCATTCGACGCTGGTGGTCAGCGCGCGTGGTGTGGAGGAGAGAGAAGGCGTGTGTGGTGGATGGGCTACTGCAATGAGCCTGGCTGGAGGCGAGGCGGCGTGGTGGTGGGCAAGGCGCGGATGAGGCAGTGGGCCGGCTTGGCCAGAGTGGGCAGAGCCTTGGCGGCTGCCCATGAAGGAGAAAATTTTTCAAATAAAAATTCAAGATATTTTTAAATGCCAACTTTCAAACATTATTTTGAGCAAGAAAATGACCTCTTTTGAAAATGTACCAAAAATGAAAGTCGCTTAGAATTTAATTCCCTACAACTTTGCTTTTATGACCAAGGTCCAATTCTATCTAGATTTTTAAATTATAGAATCAAAGTTAAATTTTAACTCAAAACTCTAATTTTGGGAATTTACTTTGGAAGCAAAGTTTTGAATTAATTTGAATACAAACCTTGCTCCAAAAATTTTGCTAAACAATTCTAGATGATTTACAAGCATAACCAACAGTTTCTACTCAACTAGCAAGCAAGAATCAGAGCAAAACAACTCTAATAAGTGTATGCATCATTTACGTTTCACAAACATGTTTCGTATGTTTCGAAGTAATGATTCAGTTGTTATATGCAAGATTACGCATGTATGAATAGGATGCTTGATGATGCATGATATGCGGGATTTGCAGTGCCTAAATGTAGGCATAACACCAGGGTGTTACAGTAACACCAGGGTGTTACAAGTTCAAACGGTAGAAGCAGACACATGTTAAAAAAGGATGCTATACAAATGCAAAACTAAAGCATTTGCAAACTCACCCATAAAGGTAAATTGTGTGAGGTTCAATTCTGGCCAAGAGCTACCTCCTATAGTATAGATGTTGGGTAGCTCAATGAAAAATAGGTACACAATTGAAATAGCACTGCTAGATCTATAGATTCAATCAAATGTTTTTATATTAAAGAATATTTGCTATTTTGTAGTCTATGTGCGAACTTTAACTAGAGTACGATGGGCTTGGGTACACCACTACACTGAACAATCTTTGAGAATTCTCTTTTTGTTCCCAGCCGATGTTGTGTTCCCAGCCGATGTTGTGTTCTGGTACAGCAAAAGTTTTGTTCCCGACATCTCTGAGTTACTGAGTTCTTTTTTTAACATGGAAGTGAACTCCATTACTCAGAACCTGGCGCCAAATCATTGGCCACCAGAATGTTAATACAAGTTGGAATACTATCCGTGATCGGATCAATACCTGGACTCAACTTCGCCCCAAGGGCAGCTAAACTGTGGGCAACAAGATTACAAGAGAGGGGATTATAAGCTACAAGCCTACAACACAGCTAGTGAAATTAAGGTCAACTCTAGTCATAATATTAAGGTCAATTGCAAGGTTATCGAGCAAGCCATATCTCACATATGACAGACACCAAATGAGGCAATTGGCTAGACAGCAACGCAAGTTATCACCTTAGAATGAAGCATAGCAATAGAAAGGTAAATCATTTCTCCAGCTCATGCAATATAAATAGATACACTACTTTGAACTATCCCAAAGCAAGCTTATTCCAGCAACTGTATTGCTTTAAACTAGGACATGAAACTTGCATTAATATATTTGCATTCAAAGTGCCTCTGAAATGATATTGATTATTTAGAAAATGTCAACATATTGCAAGAGAAATTAAGGGTCAAATAAATTTTGTACAACTTTTCTCTGATCAAAATACGCTTCTCATTCTAGGATAGAGGGAGTAACTCTTTATATTCGAAACAATATTTTTTATAGATACTTCTAGTCAAAGTTCCATCTTGTAGGTCACATCAATGCCATGAAAAACAAACATTTGTGATCTTGTTATAAAAAATATATATTTGTGATCAGGAGTATAAAGGAATATTAATTAGGCATAGTCATTTTGTCAGCCATACAACTACAAGCATATTGTATGGGTATTTGGTAAACAAATGCATTTCCCCTAAAAACTGTTTTGACTCAACTAATCCACCGTAGATATTTATGGTCAGACATCAACACCAACGAGCAAGACTAACGACACACTATGGGAGCCAAGAACAGATGAGTGCAATGACCTAGAATTATTTGATCCCAAACAAGAAATATCCATCGACACCAGAATCTCAATCTACAAAGTTAACAGGGAGTTACTGTGAAATATCTATAGTTTAAACTGTTGTAGGCATCACAGGGAGTTGCTGTAAAATATCTCTCAATGCAAGGGCTGGCCTGTAGGCTAGCTGGATCTATAGGCTACATGGATGGATCAAAGATAGATAGATAGATGCAGATCGATGAAAGCAAGTATAAGATGTTGATAAGATGAGGGTTAGTTCAATTGATTTGCCTTAGATTTAATTGTCTTTTCATTTGACCTTGAACTTGGAGCTTAAGAAACATAGACAGCAACAAACCTCAAACAGATAGTAGAAAACTAAGATCATGATAGGCATGAAACCATGAGAGACATCCAGCCCAGCCATCAGATTATCACAACCGCCCAGCTATTGCATGGGCATGGATGTCTCACATGATTTGATGACAGCCATGAGAAGCATAAGCAGAAGATAGAAGAAACAATGCTCCAGTACCTCACAAGTCCAAGGTCATCAATGTGCATAATCCATTACTCAACTGGCATTGTTATCTTCATAGGCATGAAAAGGATCTCACAATTGTATCAGCCTCAGTCAAAAAAATGGTGGACATCATAGGCATAAAAAAATGCAGGCCTCAGCTAACTATAAACTAACTTATGATCATCTTACAAGCTAATTGCAATCATCCCAGGTGGCAAATAAGAACACAAATTGTTGAGGCATGTTCATGGCTCCCATGGAAGCATGGGACACGTCCATCCCAGCCATCAGGTAGGCATGCCTACAATAGTTGCTTGGGAATGGACGTATCCCACGGTTTGATGAAAGACATGAGATAACACAAAAAGACAAAAAAGCACCAATAGGAAGAATACCCATAGCCACCTCAGATTGCTATAGTTTGCATCATCGGCCGACGGAACCAGAGAAGCAACAGTGGAGGACGAACCATATTGGTGTATGAGCTTTCACTAATGCAGTGATGCTTGTACATAACCCCGTAGATTGACTATGAAAAAGAAAAGGAATGGAAAAGGAAGGCACGCACAACATTGACTGATTGGTGTATGAGCTTAGAGACGATAATACAATGGTCTCCTTATTCCACAAAAGCAGAACTTATTCAGGAGGTATAGCTGATGTAATTTGATGGCTGTAAATGTAGCTGTATTTTCAACTATTTGAGATTTCCTGTTGTCAAGATTTCTGCTTTGGGAATAGTATACACTCATTTCTAGTGGAGGCATTTATGTGTTCTTGATGCATGTATGCTGCTTATCTGTAGTTTGGCTCCATAGGGGAACAAGGAACTCGAATTAGTTCATATTGACACCAACGTAGTCTGCTACCTTATTGATGCTCAAATTGCAGGATATTCAGATTAGAGGTGTTAACACAGATGACAGCATGCTTGCAAGGATCAGATACCATATGCATGATTATATTTACTTTTGTCGATTTAGATGACAACACAAGTCTAGAACTAATATTTGTGTTAAGATGTATTTAAAGGTTTTCTAAGGTTCTATGGATATAAGAAATCAAAATGAAATAAAAATTTAAAGGTTTTCTAAGGTTCTATGGATATGAGAAGCCGGGATAAATAGAGGGTTGATTAGGACTTGTCTTACGACTTAAAGTTGGTCAAATTAGAATGATACTAGGTTCAAGTTGCAGAGATGACACCTAGAGTGTTGCAAGCTCAACCAAATGAAAGAAATCAAGGGCTACTATCAAGTATGTGGGCTCTGGATACCTTCAGCGAGGTCATAAATGACTCTCAGGAGGGTGTAGAGCAGGTCGATTGGCCAAGAGCAAATATGGCTCAGGTTACCTCATCGACTTAGCAGATAAGGCATAACCAAGATATATATACATTAAAAATGATTGAATTTTTTGTAATAGACTATAACCAACTTGTAAACCAATCAAGATAAGACTATATCTTTACCCTTATTTCATAGTTTACAAGAAGAGCTACGGAGCCCATCTATAGCAATACGCCAATACCTATAATAGACAATAGTTGCAACCCTTCTACTCACGATTAACCTGAATATAAAACATCATGACGCATGACACCTCATATTTGAACTAGTATAAAAATATGTGTCCCATTTACTGCTAAAACACCGTTAGATAAACTGCAAAACACCGACAACAGTATACTACGAGAGATACGGGAGAATTGACTTAATAAAGAATATTCATGCTCCATTGGCCATTGCTTTAATTATTAGTGCATACCATAATATTACGGGGAAAAAAGATTGAACACCATAATATTATCAATGATATCATGCTAAAGATGCAACTTACTTATAAGCCAATAGTGGGCGATGGACTTCCAAATGGTCTAGGGAGGGAGGAGGGATGTCGGGGCGCACCAGCACCGGGGCCAGCGGAGGGAGAGCGAACACCGGAGCGCACGACGGGTACTAGAGTCGTCGAGGAGGGAGCAGGGACGTCGGGGCGCACCAGCACCGGGTCGGCGGAGGGAGAGCGAACACCAGAGCGCACGGCGGCCCGAGTACCAGAGTCGCCGGGGAGGGAGCACGGGCACCGACAGTGAAAACCCTAGCTGCCATGGGAAGGAGAACGGCAGCGAAAACCCTAGCCGCCGGGGGGAATGGCGACGCGTAGGGCAGGAGACGGACCGGGGGTTGGAGCCGGATCGGGGGAGGTACGACGCGACGGAGGTAGGGCACGAAGGCGGTGGAGGTAGGGCACAGAGGTGGTGGAGGGAGAGCGCACGGGCACCAGGGCACCAGGGCCGCCGGGGGGAGGGAGCGCGGGCACCGGCAGCGGAAACCCTAGCTGCCATGGGAAGGGGAACGGCAGTGGAAACCCTAGCCGTCGAGGGGAACGGCGGTGCACAGGGCAGGAGACAGACTGGGGGTTGAAGGCGGATCGAGGGAGGTACTGCGCGACGGAGATAGGGCACGGAGGCGGTGGAAGTAGGGCACAGAGGCGGCAGAGGTAGGGCATAGAGGCGGCAGCCAGCTGACGTCATGGAGGAGAATAGCGCCCGGACTTAGAAAATTTTCTGCCTGCTCGCGAGCTCTGGTTTATATACCAGAGTTCATTTGTAGGGGCGGCTCCTGAGTTAGCCGCCCCAACAAATCGATTTGTAGGGGCGGTTCCTGAGTTTGCCGCCCCTACAAATATTTTTCAATTTATTTTAATTACTAATTCTGTAATTCATAAATATATAAAGAACACAATGTAAATTTATATATTAGTTTTTTTATTATTCTATATATATAAATATATGTATATATAAACAATTTTATTATATATATAGATATAATTCTATATTTTCTTCTTTATAAAAACAATATTTTAAAAATTGAAAATTTAATTTTCAAAACAACTAATAGAATTTTAGCAAATGAAATGACCTCAAATGAAAATTTTGTAAACATCAAAGTTGTAGAACTCATCAAGATGTACAACTTATATTGTGGTCATCTTTTCATTTGACAAAATTTGAAAAGTTTAAATTTTGAATTTCAATAAATGACAACTTCAAATAATATTTTGAAACCTTAAATGATTTGAAATAAGAAAGTCATGAACATAAAAGTTGTTGAACACAACACTATCTACAACTTTTATTTTAGTCATCTTTTCATTTGACTAAATTTGAACAGTTCAAATTTTAAATTTTAATAAATGGTAACTTCAAACAAGATTTTGAGATTTTAACTAGAAAAGTCATCAACATAAAAGTTGTTGAATTCATCACTATCTATAACTTTTATTTTGATCATTTCTTCATTTAACAAAGTGTTAGTAAACATTGTTCACAAATCCACATATCCCTCAAAGTTTCATAAACTATACGAAAGACATGTTGATTTGTGAACAATGTTTACTATCACTTTGTCAGATAAAGAAATGACCAAAATAAAAGTTGTAGATCTTGATGAGTTATACAACTTTGGTATTCATCACTTTTTCAGCTGAAATCATTTGGTGTTTCAAAATCTTGTTAGAACTTGTCATTTTTTAAATTTGAAAATTTGAATTGTTCAAACTTTGTCCAACGAAAAGAAAGACCAAATCAACACAGTAACTTGATAGGGCATGATTTTAGAAAATTTTAGGAAAAACATCCATTACGTTTAGAGTTAGTATAAGGGAGAAAGACTAGTTACAAACTTTATCCAGAGTTTAAAAAGAAAAATTACAACTGTTCATGATTATCAATGAGGAACAAGTGTGATTTCTCTTTTTAATCTGTGGCTGAAACTTGTAACTAGTTTTTCTCCCTCATACTAACTCCAAATGTGATGGTTTTTTTCTAAAATTTTCTAAAATTATGCTCTATTATTTTAGTCAGTCATCTATCTTTGTCACTAATTTTGAACAATTCAAATTTTGAATTTCAGAAAATAACAACTTTAAACCTGATTTTGAACCAATAAATAATTTCAGCTGTAAAGGTGATGAATATAAAAGTTGTTGAACACATCATTATCTACAACTTTTATTTTGGTCATCTTTTTATTTGACAAAATTTGAACAACTCAAATTTTGAATTTCAGAAAATGACAGCTTCAAACCAGATTTTCAACCACTAAAGGATTTCAGCTGTAAAGGTGATGAATATAAAAGTTGTTGAACACATCACTATCTATAACTTTTATTTTGGTCATCTTTTTATTTGACAAAATTTGGGCAGTTCAAATTTTGAATTTCAGAAAATGACAGCTTCAAACCTGATTTTCAACCACTAAATGATTTCAGCTGTAAAGGTGATGAATATAAAGTTGTATAACTCGTCAAGATCTCCTTAGGAAAAGTCTGTGAATAGCGGCATCTCATCGTAGTTATTGTAAGCTTCAACATCGTCCACGCCATTAACTCCGATAATGTGCTGTTTCCCGGAGGCAACCACGTCCTTTGTCTTCTTCTTCGAGGGGAGGTTATTTTGTAGGTCAGACATATAGAAAACTTGTGCGACACGTGAAGCGAGCACCGATGGGTCATCTTAGTAGGCTAGATTCTCGAGGTGCAGGACTCTCAATCCGATCTCGTTCAGTTGGTGTTGTTTGATCCAGCGGCATCGAAACAAGGCCACCGTTATATCCCTTCTATAGTCAAGTTCCCATATCTCTTCAATGATGCCAAAGTATTGGATCTTTCGCTCCAATCCATCGAGAGCCTCTATTCGAACGCCGCTGTTTTGGTTCACATATTTACTATCCTTTACGTGGGTATAGTACGTATACCCATTGATGTCATAAGCATCCCAAGATGTCACTTGTTTCGATGGCCCCTCCGCCAACCTACTGATGACAATAGAGTCTATGGTTTCTCCGGGCAGTATGTTTTGGCCCTTCAACCATGTAGTTAGTCGTTGCTTGTGTTCTTTCATGACCCAATCATCCGAATGACCATTTCTCTTCGCCATAATAATAGCCAAGTGTTCATCAATGTACGGTTGCATCAGTTGTGTACTCTGTAAGATACTGTAATGCGCCCGACTCACCTCTTTGTAATCATGGTCGATGAACACTTTTCTACCACTGGTGCCCTTCCCAGCCAGCCTACCCTTGTGACGAGAATCAGGTTTACCAATCCCTTTCTGTACTTTTAGGTACTCTTGACAGCACTCGACGACTTCTTCAGTACTGTAACCCTCTATAATAGAGCCCTCTGGGTATGCTCGATTATGCAAGTATCGACTTAGAACCGACATGAACCGCTCGTAGGACCACATTTCATGCAAGTAGCAAGGGTCCAGCGCCTGTATCTAATGAACCAAGTGAATCATGAGATGTGGCATTATATAAAAAAAGCAGGAGGTAAACACATCTCTAGTTGGTTTTATGTCTCCACCACAAATTTATGTAGGTTACTCAGCTCTTGCTTGCCAATCGTCTTCTGTGAGATCTTTGAAAAGAAGTAGCACATGTGGGTGATGGCCATTTTCAAGAACTCTGGCTTTATAGCCCTGATTGCAATAGGTAGAAACACTGTCAGCATCACATGACAATCGTGAGCCTTGCAGTGTGTTATTGACAAGTCCTTCATCGACACTAACTTCTTCACATTCGCTGAAAACTCAGTCGGGACTTTGACCCCCCTCAGGAAAGTGCATATAGCTCTCTTCTCGTCTAGTGTTAGGTTGAAGCACGCTGCGGGTAGAGTGTATTTTCCATTAGCCTCAGGTACTGAGTGAAGCTGTGGTATCACGTTTAGCTGCACCATGTCTTTCTGTGATTTTAGACTATCCTTTGACTTGCATGTGTCCATCAAGGTAGCAATGAGACTCTCAAAGACATTCTTCTGCACATGCATAGCATCAATGGCATGGGAGACCTCCAAGTCTGGCCAATAAGGCAGATACTGAAAGAAGATCGATTATTTCTTGAAAGGTACGCCTTCGACAGGAGGTGTGCTTCTATCTCTGTTCGTCCTATCCGAATTCTTCTTTCCATAGACGACGCGTATGTTTTTCACCATTCTATACACGTGTTCTCCGTTATAACGTCTCTCCGGAGGGGGTTCAATCTCTGGGGTGTTGTCATAAAATCTAAAGAATAATTTGCTGCGGTACTTGTGACTTGTCTTTAAGAAGCGTCGGTTCCTTAGGTAAACTATTTTCTTGGATGCATCCAGGTACACCCATGTAGTACCATCCAAGCAAACCAAAAAATTTGTCTTCCCTTTGATCTGTCCAGACAAAGCAAACAACGCGGGGTAATCATTGGTAGTAACAAATATTATTGCTCTACATATGAACTCCTCCTTTCAGAACACATCGTACATCGGCTCCCCATGCCTCCATAGCCTCTCCATTTCTTGCATCAAAGGCTCGAGAAACACGTCTATATCAATGCCTAGTTGTTTAGGGCCAGAAATAAGAATAGTGAGAAGAAGGTACTTTCTCTTCTGACACAACCACGTTGGGATGTTGTACATGGTCAAGATCACTGGCCAAGTGTTGTGGTCGCTCATCCTCTCATTGAAGGGATTCATTCCATCGGTGCTCAAGCAAAACCGTGTATTCCTTGGGTCATCGCTGAATTCTTTGTGCTTCTCATCGAACCTTTGCCACTGAATACAATCAGCCGGGTGTGCAATCTTACCATCATCCACCTTGCGCTCATCATCCCACCATGTCATTAGTGTGGCTTCTTTAGGGTTTAGGAAGATACGTCTCAAGCGGTCGATCACTGGCATGTACCACATTACCAAGACAGGAATTCTTCTCTGCTTTACATCTTTGCCTAATGAAGTGTTCTCTGGGGACTGATATTCTTGTACAACCTTTTTTGTACCCTTCTTATTCCTCTTTTTCCCTATGAGGCTTCGTCCCCACCATAAAGGTCATTGTTCTTGAACCGGCTGGCCCCACACCGGGGACATTTATCTAGTGACTTGAATATTTTGCCATGAAAAAGTATACAACGGTTGGGGAATGCATGGATTTTTTAACCCCCATTGTCAATAGACTTATGACCTTCTTCGCTTGGTATGTGTTGGCGGGAACTGAGTTTGGTTGTGGCAGCACCCATGATAGGAGATGCAATAGATCATTGAAACTACAGTCTGACCAGCCGTACTTAGCCTTCAGGATAAGTAGCTCAAGCACAAAACATAGCAATGTCTAATGTGTCGGACAACCCTTTTCAACACCATACACAGTCTTATTCGATGCTTTTGTCACCCTTTCTAAATTTTCTAGACCTTACAGGCTCTTTAGTAAAATCTCTGGTCCAAGGGCTCGAATCATGTCCTCCGAATCATCTTCATCCCTGATACGTGCTCCACCATCATTATTGACACCACCTTCGTCGTTACCATCCCAACCACCAGCATCACAACCTTGTTCATTGCCAAACTCGGAATCTATTCGTGAATCAAGCTCTGCTGAATATTGGGACAGGGATTCTACGGTTTCATCGTCGTATTCCTCCTCATCCTCGTCGTTAACAATAACCGTTTCACCATGATGAATCCACACTGTGTAGTCCTCAATAAATCCTCGCATAATCAAATGTGATCTGATGATAGTCACATCTATCCATGTCATATGGTTCTTGCAATCTTTACAGGGACAAATAATTATATCCTTATTCTCTGTCAACGTCGTTGCATACTTCTTTGTGGCTTCAATAAATTTATCCACCTCTTCACTGAAACCTTTCTTGGAACCTTAACGAACCATACATCCAAGAATTCCTGTACTCTTTTACAACAACAACAAAATAAACATTAAAGGACTACTTATTCAGATGTATATAAAAATAAATCAAATTAATAATTACTTGAGTATAATTGTATATACTTTAGATATATATGAATATAAATCAAATATAATTACATGAAGCATACAAACACACCATGGTAGAGGAAAATTAATTAATGACCCATTTATCTATAAATAATTAAAATACATATTTGTTGATTACAATAAACAATTTTAAAGACAACAATTAGCAACAATTATATTTTACCCAATATCTTTCATGCAAACCCTAGTCCAATTCCATCAAACATAAATTTACAAAAACAAAATTAATAAAAAAACCAAACCCTAAATCTAGATCTACATGCACATGAAACATCCATAAAACTAATTAATTGTTCACTAAAATCAAGAAACGTGGACCAAATAAGGGTATAATCTTGTTTCCCTACCTAATTTACCCTACTACATTCAAAACTTGGGTCTAATTTATTTCATAAGTAGCTCAAGCACCATAGAAGAGAAAGAAAAGCAAAACTCTAATTACTCACTAACCAACCATTAAAACTTTTAAAAAAGTATGGAATAGTATTTTCTTACCTTCTATAACCTCTCTATCAAAGAATTTGAAACTAAAATCTTTCCTCCTTAGTAGAGTAATTTTTGGGAGGTGAAGACCTCTCCACCTTTTTTTCACGGGTTGAAGTGAGTGACCCGAGAAAGAAGAAGGGGCCTACAACCATTTATACAGCGGACATTTGTAGGGGCAGCTGATGATTGAGCCGCTCCTATAAATCCCAGATATTTATACGTAGAGTATTTATAGGGGTGGCTCAATCACCAGCCGCCCCTACAAATAGCAACATCGGGGGCGGCTGGTGAGTGAGCCGCCCCCTACAAATCATACCCATTTGTAGGGGTGGCTCGTATCACCAGCCGCCCCTACTGTTCTATTTGTAGGGGTGGCTGGTCTCGTGGATCCCGAGCACGCCACTGTAGGGGCGGCTCCATCACGAGCCACTCCTAAAAAAAATTTCTCCCATTATTACAAACCGTTTTTCACGTGGTGGACGATACTCCTCTTATCCGGATCAGAAATTAATTTGAACCATTTCTTTATGGCTATGCAAAAAAATGTTTAATATATGCAGGTGACGAAACAGCTGGGGACGCATGCACTGCTTGACGGATGTCTGCGAGAAAAGGGTGCATTTTTTACCTTGACCTGAACTGAGTAGACGTTGACTTGGAGTCCTTTATTAAGGCTGCTTGCTCTCACTGCTCGTTGCAAAGGCAGCTAGCTGCTCACGGTCCTACTGTGTGCCTCCACCTGCCGGTACGAACGCCGCGTGTGTGCCCCAATCAAAGCCTCTTCTTTTCCTCTCTCCCATTTTCACTTTTCACTGTTTGTATATCTCGAGTCTCCAAATATCTATCTTTAGCTTAGCTATAGCTGTATGTCGATCAAATTAACGTGCAAGCAGAAGCAGCAGTGTTGCATGTTTCAGTTGCTGTGTCGTGGTATCCTCTCGCTTTTTTTGATCAACTCTCTTGTACTGTACCAGAACGGAAGGGATGTCGAACAGCAGATCATACTTCGCCGGCGGGCAGGACAACGGCAACGGCAACGACGACCAGCCATACGGCGGATACGGTGGCGGGCAGCAGTATGAAGCAACCGGCGGCAAGAAACGCGGGTCCTCGAGGCTGAAGAAGGGCAGCGGCAGCAAGAAGGACGCCGACGCCGAGGACGACTACCCCAAGTACGCCGACAACAACAACGAGGCCGACGACAACCGCTACAACAGGCCGAACGGCAACTACAACGGCGGCGGCAACCACTACAGCGGCGGCGGCTACGGGAACAGCTCTCCGTACGGCGGTGGCGGCTACGGCAACGGCGCTCCCTACGGCGGCGACGGCGGCTACGCACCGTACAACAACGCTCCCGCCGCCTTCTGGGCTCCCCAGGACGGCACCAGGTCGCCCATGTTTATCAGCACCAGGGAGGTGCACGTGTACGGCGTGCCTGGTGGGTACGACAACGATAACAACAACAACGACGACCACCAGCAGAGGAGGAGAGGCGGCGGGTTCTTCGGCCCGGCGTTCCATGCCGTCGGCCACTTATTCGACCGCAAGTTCGGTTTCAACGACAAGGACTGAAGCGCATATACACATACGGCCGGCGTGCCATGCTTGCAACATGCATGTATCTATGCTCGCGAGCATCTCTCTCGACCTCGACGACAGGTCTACTATCTCTATCTGCGTGCAATTACACTACACCTTCTTCACCCGCGTACTACATACTACCCTGTTAATAAGTGTGTCATTAATATAATTAGCTAGAGCTCACCTGGAGCAGTATATATATATATATTCCGAGTGTGCCATTCAGTGTCGTATTTGGTTTCCGCTGTGATGGAGATGAAGTGATGAACCCGTATGTATTTATTAATGTATACATGTGTAACGTGTCTACGGAATGCATATATAGTATATGTATATGTATGTATGATTGTGTGCTTGTAGATGAGATAGTGTAAGGCAACAAGTGCGCTATACTACTTTCTTTATAGATAGCGTAAAAATGTATTGTACTACTTATATATAAACGTCTTGCATTGTACTGCTCACATATATGGTAATTTTAATTTTTAGAGGATTAAAAAACCACCACCGATGTTATAGCCGTGAGTTTTTTCTTTGAAACACGGTACAAACACCTTTGAATATATGCAAGCATACTCATCCCTTTAAATACATGCATACACACCTCACCCCTATAAACACTTTCGAAAAATTAGTTGGCCGATTTCAAGATTGACGAAATTGTTGCAAAAGCTCAAATTTAATAATGAACCAAAACCAACCCTTCTACCCACTCGTTTCTGAATTATGTTTGAGAAGCAGAGAGGGTGCTCTCCGCGCTTGCCACACGGTCCCTTCGCCCAGTCCTCTTCTCAAAGTCAGGATACTTCTATAAGTATAATCCTGATATGTGTAACTATATACCTTTCTGAGGCTTCCACTAAAATGACTGGTCCAAAAAAAGTAAAGTGTATGATTCTATTTTTTGCTGTCTACAAAACTTGTTGCCGCAACGCTGTGAATAAACATACTTTAAGGGGAGGTTTTGGTGAGAAATGATGTGGACCATCCTCTTCTTACCCATCCTTGCTTCTTTTTTTGTTTGTTCAGGGAGTGAATGGGTTGATCTAGAACCACCCAATCCCTCATAATTTAACAGTAATTATTATAGGCATAAAGAATGTGGTGATTCCACCCAAATTCAAAGGAATAAACACATAATACTGTTTCTCAAACCAAATATGCCTTAAGGGGGGTGTTTGGCAGGGCTCCCTCAAGAGGAGCCGGCCAAAACGACTTCGGCTTCTCTGTTTTCACTGAAAAATAGCTCACCCTACGAAACGTTTGGTAGGGCTCCTCCGGAGGAGCCAAAACCGAAGCTGGAGAGGAACCCTACCAAACAGACCCTAAGTATTGGACCAAGCTAGCTTACTCAACTAACTTGCCCTACAGTGACACCATTACCATTGGTAAAAATGGTTGGATTCAGGTGGGTACATGCGCGATGAAATGGTTAATTTTGAACTTGTCACATCGGATGGTGGACCTTCCCAACTAAAATTCTTATGGGGACTCAAAAAACAAAGACATTTATGGTGTGTGGTGTGTTTTCAGGGGTGTGTTTTGCCATCGATCGTTCCTTGAATGAATAATACATGGCTCTTTTTGTTCCCCAAGTGATGATCTAACGAGTGTCCAAATGGGTTTATTTTAGTTGGACTCCACGTGGATGCACAATCAGCTAGCATTGTCTACTTGAACCTGTTGAACGGTTGAACCCTAGTAGCTTGCTTACCCGGTTCTCAAATCACAAAAATGACGTGCGCCAATATGAATCATAATATTTACGATAACGACGGATTATATTTGATATACCCCTTCGCGAAGCTCACTGGTAATGGCCAAGTAGAAGCTGTGGGCACCGTTGACCCCGCGTACCTACTCGTGCTAAACAATCTTATCCATCCATAATCCATTCCAGTGTCGCAGCCTCGCAGGCCATGGAGAAGTTTGCAGGGCACTCGAAATGTGGGCAGGCCCAGCAAGAAAGTGGACGACTCCACCCGCATGGAGAAATGGGCCTTACAATGCGTCTGGTCCAGGAGCCCAATGAGAAGCAATCCCAACCCAATACGTACGGACGACGGCACTAGGAAGTCAAGAAAGAGTCAAAAGAGCCGAACGGGCACGGGGAAGAAGGTTCCAGCGACTGTGGAGAAGGACTCCCGGAGGGAGCGAGATGGGGAAGAAGCGGCAGCTGATCTGCCTCGCGGCCGCCGTCGCCGCCGCGGCCATCCTCCTGACAGGTAACGAGGTGTCTTTACCTCCAATCTCGATCGCCTCGTTTGAGCCGTCCGCCATCCTTTTCGTTTGCCTTGATGTGCTTTGAAATCATTGCTTGCGATTTGTCTGCAGCGTCGGCCAAGAAGTCCGGCGACGTCACCGAGCTTCAGATCGGCGTCAAGGTGTGTGCGCTGTAACCGGCCAACCGGGTCAACTCTCTCTGCCCGTTTAATTGTTTGTTACCCTTGCGGACTCTGGCGGATCTGGGATTAGCTGGTTCGTTCATTTAGCAATAAAAAGTCTGCAGCCTCCGATTTCGTGGGCGTCAGTTGAGATATGTTACTAAGGTTGTCAGAGTTCAGAAAGGGGTCGGCTTGGATGATTCTAGGAGCTACGCGGATCTGCAACTGCAAAATCGGTTCCTTTTCTTCCCCTTTAACGCAACATTGTGGAGTCATCGAATGCACTTATTTTCACTTGAATTTTATTTTGTGTCATTCAAAGATGAATACTGGAGAAGATTGCGGTACTGTTCCTTGTTCACTTCTCGTTAAATTCTTGTAGTCGATGCTCAAACAGTCAAACTAGAAGAAGTCTAAAATTTCCTCAACAGCTAGCCTGTGTTGAAGATGGTTTCCCTCCCTATTTGCTACCGTTGGAAAAGGACTTTATTGGACTAGTACCTTGTATCAAGATTCTGGACCAGGTTGGGTGATGACTTATGGCCTCCAGTCACGGACTCACAGTCAGACCTCTTAAGGGATAACCATTGTAATGCTGCTGAAGTTCTCTGTTTGGGGTCTTATTCAAAAGGATATATCCTCTGTTTTGGTCCTTTTGGATTATGGCTGCCACTTCAAAGTTCAAACAGAAAACTAAGAATCACTGGGTCATGATAATAAGTACAATATTTTGTTACAATCCGACGTGTCAGTTAGGGAGTGTGATATTGGAGAATTGCGTGTGGCCAAGTTCTGCTTATTCTTATGAAATTACAGTATTATCAAATATTTGATTTATCAATGAGCAAAGGCTGTAGTTTTCTTGTTACATTTTGAAAGGAGAGGTACCCTTTTGATTCTGTGTGGCATTGATTTTCTCTTGCTCGTGTTCCTTTCAGCACAAGCCTGAGTCATGTACCCTGCAAGCACACAAAGGAGACAAAATTAAAGTTCATTATCGTGTAAGTATCTGATCTATATACCTTTTTAGCCTTGCTGTACTTTCCACATTGATCTTTCAGTGATGTAGCCCTGTAAGGGATTTTCTCATGGGTGCTACAGATATACCTTAGCTAACACAATTAATATAGTTATGCAGAAGAACTGTGCTAATTGCTTGGCAGTATGCTCTTTGTAGATTCAATATCTTGTCCCATATATGGTTTGCCTTTTCATGTTTGATTAAAGCACTCTTTGGTACTTTACCTACAGCGTCACTTTCCTCTCTTTTTTTCTCTCTCTCATTTATTTAGCTGAAAGGCTTCATATGCTGCAGGGGGCACTCACTGATGGATCAGTTTTTGATTCTAGCTACGACAGAGGTGACCCGTTTGAATTTACTCTTGGAAATGGCCAAGTGATAAAAGGTTATTGTCCTTTCCTATAACAATAAACTTTCTATGTTTATCTATGGCCCAGTGTTCATACTAGAACTGTATTGGGCTACAAGCACATGTCATCAAAAAATGGATGAAATGGCATATGCCATTTATATCACACGCAATCTTAAATCCGCCAACCGACTTTGTTGTTTTCATCTATAGGTTGGGACCAAGGATTGCTAGGTATGTGCGTCGGTGAAAAGCGGAAGCTAAAGATA
The DNA here is from genome assembly GCA_904845875.1 of Miscanthus lutarioriparius. Classification (NCBI taxonomy): domain Eukaryota; kingdom Viridiplantae; phylum Streptophyta; class Magnoliopsida; order Poales; family Poaceae; genus Miscanthus; species Miscanthus lutarioriparius. The sequence goes on from CAJGYO010000005.1 coordinate 9,195,952, forward strand.
CCTGCAAAGATGGGTTATGGTGAGCGAGGCTCCCCACCGAAGATTCCAGGTATGGCTGATAATTTGTTTGCTTGCTTGCTGGTTCCATGTGAAGAAATTATTTGTTTAGATTCTCTCATTTTCAGCATGGCCATTTTACCTCATCTCCTGGATGCGCATTTTACAGTCTCGCCCATGGACTATAGAGCTGTGTAGGAATTTTGATAAAGCTAACAGGAACCTTTGTACTCAATAGGTGGAGCAACTCTGATCTTCGACACTGAGCTTATCGCCGTCAACGGAAAGACATCTGGCGGTGCAAAGGCAGAAACTGATAGTGAGCTCTAATACAATGCATTGGAGAGTTTCAGCTCCAGGGTGTAGCAGCGTCACACAGTTCATTAGATGAAACGGTTGCTGTTTCCTTCATGGCAATTTATGTTTCAGAGATGTCACGGAAACAAGTCATTGCCCAATGGTCTGTGTAACCGGCTGCCTATGTGCTCTGAAAAAAGTTTCCTTTTGATCCGCATGAAAACTCGATTTTGTCTAAGCTACCATGGTCTTACAACATTACAGCCAGTTTGGACTGTTGTTGCATCGATCCATGGCGGCAAATTTTCAAATGTCATGAGTGTTGAGACCAGCCTTTGCTTCTCTGATATTTGTAGCTTTGCCTTTGTTGATTGCTGTGCGCAGAAGAATGTGTCGACCTCACGCAGCGTGCTGCTCAGCCAGAAACATGAGCTGAGACGTGAACTGGTTCAGAATCAGAGGCAACAGCTGACTGTGCGCGGGCAGGGCTCGAGCAGCTTGTGTTGGGATACCATGCGGTTTGTCATCGGCGCAAAGGAATAACTGCTGCGTCTGCTGCTGGGTGCTGCAACATGGCCCTGCACTTTGCCTTCAAAAAAAAACATGGCCCTGCTCTGTTGCGTCCTCCAGCGACGTGAGCCGCGCCTGTTCGTTCGCTCAGAAACAGTTCTCGCCCAACGCGATGACGAGGATAACAGGCTTTAAAACTCAAAAGGCACAATGGCTGCTGTCGTCTGAGTGAGTGCCTGACGCATCATGCGCGTACTCCTATGTTGAAGTGGGGGTGTTTTGCTACACTACCCATCTTTGACCTCAGCAACCGCCCCGTGCACGCACGCACAGCAGATTGAAGTCCGTGCCGCCAAGTGCCTGGACCAGTGTCCAGTGCCATCTGAACGAGATGTTCGTCTGACGTGCCGATGGAGCACAACGGAAACGTCTGAAAAAGGAAAAAGTGTTGAGGTTTTCGAGCCTGAATGGACGGGCACAAAAGTCTCGACGCGATACGAGACGCCTCGTGTCGGTTCGTTCTCTAAAGGCTGCCTCTTTGGCATCCGCTTTGACCAATTTTCTACGTGAAGGACGCCGAGAGTCATGCATGCATACACGGACGCCGCCGTCCCGTCTCTTCAGTCTTCACACCTGCAGGCTTTGCTTGCGCTTGCGTTTGCGTTTGCGTTTCAGCTTTCACACGAGTCACGAGTCCACGACGGCGACATGGGAGTCAAAGCTGGTAGCTGTTGGCGCCATCACCCTGGGTCCGGAACTCCACGGATTTGACGTGATTGCGCGCATGGGCACAGACACTTTTCTCCCTCCGACCCTCCGTCCATGGCTTTGGTGTCCACGACCACGGGTGACGAGACTGTTGGCATTCATGCAAGCGGTGAGCAGTGCGCGGCGCGGGTTGGGACGAAGAACGCGCCGCGCGACTCCGGTGTCCGGTCCGCCTCGCCGTGGCGTCGCGTCCTTTCGGCTTTCGCCACCGGGGGCAAGCGGACAAGGCCTGCCGTTTCCCATCGCGTGCCTCGGACACTGTTCGTGAGCTGTGCTTTGCAGCTGGCCGGCTGCATGCATGGCGCGGAAGCGACGCGACGCACGCCTCGCCGCCGACGGCGGCGGCAGTGTGTGCAGCAGTGGCGTGCTCACAGAGTCACAGCTCGCGCTAGGGGAGGCGCCACACCACAGCAGCACAGCACTGTGTGCCTACGTCCTGATGGGCTGCTGATGTCTGCTCCGTGTTTTTTGTGTCCATTCATCTCTTTTCTGGAGCCATGCATATGGTACGGTGGTAGTGGTAGAACTAGTATAACTTGAGCACTGTTCGCCGTTGCTGTGTGCTGTTACGCTGCATTTCAACTCAACTGTTGGGGAGTCATCTACAATGGCAGGATAACGAATAGCTAAAAGAAAAACGGCTGATGCTAATGCTGATGCTGATTTGTAGTGAGAGAAAAACACTGTTATTTCGCTGAAACGGTACAGCTGATGAGTTCAAGCGATCAGGTCCAAAGATGGTCTTGGTAACTGTTAGTACGCTCAAAATTACTACAAAGCAGCAGTAAGTGCCACTGCATTGCCAACTCGTACCAGATTCGGAGGAAATGCTGAAAGGAACGCAGTTCATCATCTTCAGTTACACGCTGGGAGGATGGCCCATGAATTCCCCTCGGATTTCCGCTACAGTGACAGCAACAGTTGCGCTACTCATCGATACCTGCAGCTAGCGTAGCTGCGTAGGATCACCGACTGACGTTCCCTTGGCCATCGAGGACAGTCCAAGCCCTGCGCGTTCAATGCTCAGCTGAACTGTACTCCTACTTGACATGTGTGGGAGTACGCAACACAGTACAGCCACAGCATCTCTGCTGGGCGTCTGCTCCGCGTCGTGCCGCTGCTCAGGCGTTCACAGACCCCGGACGGGAGCGGACCGGAGCGCCGGAGCGGGAGCTCAGCCAGCCCCAGCCCCCAGGGCAGCTTGCTTTGCTTTTTACAGCGGCGCTCGAGAGCCGAGTGCTCTGCGCTCACTGCTCAGTTTTTACTGGGACGGGACTAGGAGAATATGCAAGGGCAAGGCTGCGACTGCGAGCACCGAGCAGGAGCAGTCACTGATTGGGGCTGGGTCACAGTCACAGTTACTCCTCCTGCGGTCCTGCCCTACTATCTACTACGACCGGTCTACGACAGCGGCCACAGCGCTGCCTCCTGCAGCGAAACAAGTCCCCAATGGCATCCCTGTCCAATTGGTACAGTAATCACGCCATCACCTCGCCGCTGCGGCATGTCTCGAGGAACCGTACGGTGATTCCGCCCCTAATTTACCGCATCCCCTGCTCACGTGCTCACCATCACTTGACAGCATTTTTTTTTACTCTGTCTCTGTGGCATACTGCTACGGCTACAGATACAAAGAGCAACAGCCAACAGCATCAGCTGCAGTGTTTACGAGTGCAGTACTCGCTACTCTCTCTTCCCCACTCCCTCCTCGTCAGCTCAATGATTGGAGGCCATGTTACCGAGGAGGAGCAGGCAGCGAGCGGGAAAAAAGATGCCTGCCACAGGCAGAGGCAGGCACCGGTAAAAAAGGCGGCAGCTTTCTCGTCCCCCCCTCCACATCATCACCAGTGGAGTTGGAGTAATAGGAGAGGAGGACGACGACTGCACGGACACGCACACGCACTGCACCAGCGGTCCAGCGCGCTCCGCTCACGGTACGGTGTGTGTGGAGTCGGCGAGTCGCACTACCAGCAACAAACATACACCCTGTTCACATAATCGTATCAGCCATGCTTATAAATTATGATACGGTGTTTTTCTCTCACAATAAAATAGCATTAGCTGACTTATAAGCCACAGGCATAGAAACAATCAAATGAACAGGGTGATACTCCTAGCTGTGGCTTTGCCAATAATTACGTGAACTAATGCAGCCATGATGAGTCGTAAGTAACCGATCAACGACGCGATCGCTCGAAAAGACAGAGTTAGAGATCCAGCAGCTCCAACGCCACGGATCAACTGGCGATTCGATCACGAAGGCGTACCTAGCAGAAGTACTAGTACGTTGGGAGATTAGCGGGTGGGGCCCCGGGGCCACGCGGCGGGGAACGTCGATCGCGAATTGCGATCCGATGGGCGGGAATGGGTACATGTTTAGATTGCAACTTTTTTCAACCCGATAAATAGTATCACTTTCGTCTTATTTGGTAAATATTGTCCAATCGTGGACCAACTAGGCTCAAAAGATTCATCTCGTGATTTCCAACTAAACTGTGTAATTAGTTTTTTTTTTACCTACATTTAATACTCCATACAAGCAGCTAAAAATTGATGTGATGAAGAGAGAGTGAAAAAACTTGAATTTGGATGGTATCTAAACAAGGCCTAACAGGCAGGCAGTATTCTGACGCGGGGGAAGGTGGTGGCCATGGCGATTAGCGACTAGCGAGCGGTGGTTAGATCTTGACCGGGCGCCACGACCACGATGGATGGAGAGGGCCAGCCAGCCATCCAGCCGGATTATTTATCTTTTGCGAGCGAGCGATCGATTATATTAGCCGCAGGTCCACATGGCGGGGATAATCGATCGCTGCTCGGCTCGGCTCGTTGCCTTGTTCGGCGACTGCCTGCGATCATGGCTGCGATGAGACGAGACGCCGGGTGCGGGCGACCGGGCGTTGTTTGTTTAATTAATTAATTAAACTAATCATCAATGGCGGGATGGGCGCGGCGCGGAGGCCGAGGCAATCATTGACACGGGATTAGATGCCCCGGCCTGCCACTCAGAGCTCAGAGGCGCGCCTCCACAGCGCTCCGGTGACTCCGTCCGTACGCGGCCCGCGGTTTTTATTACTGGCTGCCCGCCGGCTTTGGAGGAGCGCTGATCCGGACTTCCTCTACAGTAATTCCTATCATTGGCATCGCTAAACTAATGCTGGGCGACTTCGTCTGCTCCATGGCACGGAATCATTGTCGTGTTCGTGCGCGGGCGTGTACTGTACTGCTGGCTTCTGCCAGGCGCCGCGACGCAACGCAACGCATCGCATCAGCCGGCAATCCGTCAGGTCAGGAATCGGAAGCAAGCAGCCTGGCCTTGCGTGACAATGCACAGTGCCACAGTACTACAGGTATCTGTTCGGAGTTCCTGGTCCTGGTAGCAGTTTCCTTTGATGAACTGCTCGTCTGCTCTACGAAGCGCGTACTGTACGTACAAGTTGAAACATTCACGCTCACGTTATATCACAGCGTCCGTGATCTGATCGTATCACCAGTTTTACAACTAAAGGATACTAGCATGTCATAGCAATAACACTTGCAGATACTACATCCTCCGGAATTCCAATCCCGGCCTAAATAATAAAATTAGAAATGTACCTTTTCCTCCATGTTTTTTTTATGTGGTCTGTCTTTGTTTTCTCTTCATTAGCCCCGCAATTAGTGCTGATGTTGCCGACACCATGTGTTCGCTTTAACTTATCAGCCGGCTTATCAGCTAAAATCTACAGTATTCTTTTCTCACAACAAAACAGCTTCAGTCGGCTTATCAGTTGGCTTTAATACCAGTCGAACAGGCCGCATGCATGATGCATCATCAGCATCACACACCTCCACAAACTCGTGTAATGTAAAAGCTTCCACTGGATCGGCCGCTGGCCTGCTTAATTAAACAAAAGCCAATCGAGGGAATGGTTGAAGCAAGCAATATACAAGTACTTATTATACTGGCAGTGACGACCGCTAGCTATATACTTTTTGCAAAAACGAAAACAAAAACAAAAGGGCTCCAGATCTGTCGGTGTTTCAAGTAAACATCAACTAGTAAATTTGTATTTGTTGCGCGTTAGATCCGGATGGTGTGCTAAAAGACACAAGATTTACACTGGTTCGGACATAATGTCCCTACGTCCAGTTTGCTGCTGTTGCTCGTGTTATTACCACAGAAAGGTTCATAATAGGGGTACAAACGGTCGAGAGAGGGACATATCCCAAGTCTATGATGGAAAGGTCGAACGAGTGCTGACAGCTCGGTTGCTGCTTAGCTGTGGGTTATGTGGTGCGTGGTGTGTTGAATCGAGCCGTCCCCTTAGTGGGGTGCCCTGCCCTCTTTTTTATAGATCAAGGGAGAGCAGGGATTATAGATGGGAGAAAGAGGAAAAACCAGAGGCATATAAAGTCTTTCGAAGGTGTCGGGTCTTCCTTTTTCTTTGAGCCTGTCCCGCTGACACGGAAAACGGTGCTAGGGATAGCACGTTCGCTGATCCTGATAGGGCGGCGCGACGCACCAGGGTGCCGAGCCGTGACCCTATGGGGAGCAGACGGCGTAGAGGCCCCACGTTCGTACTGTAGATGACATGAGTTTCCTTCTTGGACCATAGTGGTTGTCGTATGTTTCCGTCAGGATTCGTGTCCGAGGGCAATTGCCGGCGCCCGCGACACTGTTTGGGCTCTGACATGCCTGGAAGGGCTTAAAGCGCCTGTCATGTCATATCCTGATGGTAGTTCCCTGTAGACGTGCAGGGTATGTTCCTCGGTATTGCGGTTGACTTGAGTGCCCCACCTTATCTACACGCGTAGTTATGAAGGTGTAGCGCATAGACGTCGAGCGAGGCGGAGTCTGTCCTCGAACATCGGGTGAGACGGAGTCTGCCCCCAGTATAATAAGTACCTGTATATTGCTCCTCCACTTTGGAAGCATTAACGTTTCATGGTTATTAGCTCCTCCTCTTTGGGTACCACAGTATTCGGTCCCCGACAGTAGCCCCCGAGCCCCCGGGTGATTCGGATAGAATCGCCCGGGGTGATTTGACTTGCCAGAGGGTGCACACGAGCGCACCCGACGGGTGTAGCCCCTGAGCCCCTGAGGGATTCGGATAGAATCGCTCTAGGGGTATTTCGATTCGCAAGAGGGTGCGCGCGAGCGCACCCGACGGGTGTAGTCCCCGAGCCCCCGGGTGATTTGGATAGAATCGCCCGGGGGTATTTTGGTTTGCCAGAGGGTGCGCGCGAGCGCACCCGTCAGGTGTAGCCCCCGAGCCCCCGGATGATTCGGGTAGAATCGCCCGGGGGGTAATTCGGACCCTTCGCGGGCATGGCTGTGAGATTTGATGGTTTTGTTAGCCGAATAGCTTAAAGGGAACCCTAGTATCCCGTTCACGGGGATTCGTCCAGGGTCAGCCCAGTTGAGCTCGATCACGGATCGAGACTCCCTTGAGGCTCGTGTGCCTGAGTTTTGGCCGCTCGCGGGCCCATCCTTTGTTGGGACGGCCAGCGAAACCGTTGGGCCAGCCTTCGAACTCCTGGGCCCAAGCGGGCCGGAGAAATGTTTTTTGACACGTATCCCTTCTGTGGGAAAAGAGTCCTGATCTGCCCGGGAAGGTGAAACGTCCGGCGCGACTTTGGTTTGAAAGGATAGGGATTGGGGGCGCATATCCCGCGTGGTGACGTAGTGGCGAATCGTGGTAGGTGCGGGGATCCAGACGAACGGTTGCCTTGCTCCCATCCGTCGCCCCTATAAAACCAAAGGGTTCGCCCCCAGGGTTTCGTACATTGCCTCCTTGCCTTTGCATCTTCAACCTCCGCCGCCAATCGCGTAAGCCTTTCACGCCGGCATCTCAGCCGCCGTCAAGTTCGCATCTATCCTCCCCAATCGTTTAATGGAGCCGTGGTGCAGATCCGATGTCACCCTCCAGCGCCTAGAGGGCCTCGTTCGTCGCGGCCTTCTTTGCGCGCGGACTGCCGCCGAGGAGTGGCAACTGCCCGGCAATGAGGACGCATCGTCACCTCCCGAAGGCTACGTTGTGTCCTTCGCTCACTTCCACGAGCGGGGATTCACCACCCCCGCCCACAAGTTCCTTCGGGGGTTGCTAAATTACTACAATGTGGAGCTGCAGCACCTTACTCCTAATGGGATCCAGCATATTATGGCGTTCGTCGCCCTGTGTGAGGGGTTCTTGGGGATTAGTCCCCACTTCCACCTGTGGTGGCATTTCTTCACCATCACCCTGCTAAAGAAGCGGGAGAAGAGGCAAGAGTTGAACGTGCCAATGGGATGCACCGGCATCCAGCTCCTCAACAACCGGGTCAACGAGTACCCACCGATGCGTCTATTAACCTCCAACAACGAGTGGCATTCGCATTGGTTCTATGTCAGGAACGACACGGCCGCCCCTTGTCGGAGTTCATCGGGCGCCTCATCGAAGAGGTCCCGGAATAATGGAGGAAGTGGGGGGTTCCAGAGAAAGACAAGAAGAAAATCCAAGACCATCTCACCTCCGTCCGAATCCTGAAGGAGAGGGGCGTGAAGGGGTCGGGGATCATCGGCGCCTATCACATGCGGAGGGTGGCGCCGCTGATGAAGCGCACGCTTCCCCTACACATGATTGCGCCCGGGGTGTCGCTCGAGGGGACGACGCTCACCGCTGGTGGAGACTCCTGTTGGCACCAGCTCTTGACCGGATGCCGCCTTTGCAAGCGCGTCGACCGCCTCGTTGAGGCGCCTCGGGATGTGATTGAGTTCGAAGCCGTCGAATTTGTCCTCCAGCCGTCGGACTTCTCGACAGTATGCAGCCATTTTGGTATTGTGACAGCTTGACTCCTTCATGACTTGGTCGACGACCAGCTAGGAGTCGCCCCGGACGTCGAGGCATCAGATGCCCAACTCGATGGCAATGCGTAGGCCGTTGATGAGTGCTTCATACTCAGCCATATTATTGAATGAGGGGAAATGGAGACGAACCATGTACCTCATGCGTACCCTGAGGGGCGATATGAAGACCAGCCTAGCACCGATGCCCCTCTTCATCAGCGAGTCATCAAAATACATCATCGAAAACTCTTGGTCAACGGCCGCCGGTGGCATTTGGACCTCGATCCATTCTGCGACGAAGTCAGCCAACACCTGGGATTTGATCGCTGTTCGGGAGGCATATGTAATGCCCTGATCCATCAACTCGAGTGCCTATTTTGTGGTTCTTCCCATGGCGTCTTGGCTTTGGACGACCTCGCTGAGGGGGAACGACATCACGACCGTCACCGGGTGTGAGTCGATGTAGTGGCGTAGCTTCCTTTTGGTGATGAGGACGGCGTATAGGAGCTTTTGGATTTGGGAGTAGCAGGTCTTAGAGTCAGATAGTACCTCGCTGATGAAGTACACAGGGTGCTGCACCTTGAGGGCGTGCCCCTCTTCTTCCCGCTCCACTACCAGGGCCTTTGTCAGAAGCAGTTTGACCATGTCAGTGCCACCTAGGCCTCGGATGTCTATTCGAAGCGGTCGGCTTTCTTCAAGAGTCGATAAAGGGGGAGACCACGTTCGCCGAGGTGTGAGATGAATCGGCTGAGTGCGGCGAGGCACCCTGTAACTCGCTGAACCCCCTTTATATTCTGAATCGGGCCCATCCTTGTGATGGCTGAGATTTTCTCTAGGTTGGCTTCAATGCCGTGCTCGGAGATGATGAAGCCGAGCAGCATGCCCCTCGGGACCCCAAAAACACACTTCTCGGGATTGAGTTTGATGCTGTTTGCTCACGGTTTGGAAAAGGTTTGCTCAAGATCAGTAATGAGATGGTCAGCGTGCTTGGAGTTGACCATGATATCATCAACGTAGGCCTCAACGGTCCATCCGATGAGGTCCCCGAAGCATTTGAGCATACAGCGCTGGTATGTAGCCCCAACGTTCTTCTGACCGAACGGCATTGAGACATAGCAGAACGATCCTAAAGGGATGATGAAAGATGTCGCTAGCTGGTCGGACTCTTTCATCGTGATTTGATGGTACCCAGAGTATGTATCAAGAAAGTAGAGGGTTTCGCACCCTGAGGTAGAGTCAACTATTTGGTCTATGCGCGGCAAAGGAAATGGATCCTTTGGGTATGCTTTGTTGACACCCATATAGTCGACATACATCCTCCATTTCCCACTCTTCTTTCGTATAAGAACAGGATTGGCTAACCACTCTGGGTGGTATACTTCCTTGATGAATCCGGCCGCCGAAATTTTTGCTATCTCCTCACCGGTGGCCCTGCGTTTCTCCTCGTCGAAGTGATGCAAGCGTTGCTTCACCGGCTTGGAGCTTGGGTAGATCTTCAAGGTATGCTCGGCGACTTCCCTTGGAATACGTGGCATATCCGAGGGTTTCAACGCAAAGATGTCTTTATTGCCGCGGAGGAAGTCGACGAGAGCGCTTTCCTATTCGAAGGAAAGCGTGGTACCAAAGCGCACCGTTTTGCCCTCGGAGATGTCGGGGTCTATGAGGACCCCTTTGGAGCCCTCCATCGGTTCGAAAGACCCGGTCAACTTTTTGGTGTCGGGCGCTTCTTCGGTGACCTCCTTCTAGATGGCGGCGAGCTCTCCGGAGGCGACGATTGCTGCAGCGTGACCGCAGCACTCGACCTCGCACTCATAGGCGTGCTAGAAGGAGGTGCTGACGGTGATGACCCCGCTGAGGCCTGGTATTCTTAGCTTGAGGTATGTATAGTTGGGGACGACCATGAACCTCGCGTAGCATGGACGTCCCAGGATGGCGTGGAAGGTTCTAGGGAACCCAACCACCTCGAAGGTGAGGGTTTTCGTCCTATAATTAAACTGATCCCCGAAGGTAACGGGCAGATCGATCTGCCCAAGTGGCATGGCCTACTTTCTGGGCACGATGCCGTGGAAAGGTGCTTGGGTTGAGCGGAGGCATGTCCGGTCGATGCCCATCTCGTTGAGCGTCTTGGCATACATGATGTTGAGGCCGCTGCCTCCATCCATCAGTATTTTGGTGAGCCGCTTCGTGCCGATGATCGGGTCGACCACGAGCGGATATCTCCCCGGATGCGGGACACTCTCCGGGTGGTCGGTTGAAAGCTCTAGTTTGGTTTTGGTTAATTGATGAAACCCTAAGTGCTAACCTAGTTTATCAAAGTGATTATGAGATTAGTAGCACTATTCCAATTGGTGAAGCAAATGAAGATCATGACATGATGATGGTGATTCCATGGTGATGATCAAGTGCTTGGACTTGGAAAAGGAGAAAGGAAAAGAAAAGGCTCAAGGAAAAGGTATAAGTGGTAGGAGCCTTTTTTGTTTCGGTGATCAAGACACTTAACGAGTGTGATCACATTTAGGTTCAATAGCCGTACTATTAAGAGGGGTGAAACTCGTATCGCAATGCGGTTAACAAAGTGCCACTAGATGCTCTAACTCATTGCATATGCATTTAGGATCTAGTGGAGTGCTAACACCCTTGAAAAATGTTTGTGAAAACATGCTAACACACATGCACAAACGTGATACACATTGTGTTTAGCACTTGGGAGCAAGGTTCGAAACTCCGCCGGCGAAGTGTCCGCCCATAGAGTGCGGACAGTCCAACGGTGCCACCGGCGCCCTATACAAAAAAGGCTAGGTTTCACAGAGTGCACCGGACGTTGGTCAAGCAGTGACCAGACACTGGGGTCCTATGTCCGGTCAGTAGCAACAGTGAGCACGTAGTCTCGGTCTTTTGACCGGACACTGGCGCGAAGTGTGACTGGACGCTTAGGGCCTGCGTCCGATCAGTGCTGATGTACGCTAACATGGCGGCGCATAGAGGAGAAGGTGAGTGACTGGACACTGGGTAAGTCTGGTCAGGCATGACAAGACGCGTCCGGTCGTGAATGGATGCTTACTGGAAACGACCAGACGCTGAGATCCCACATCCGGTCACTTTGAAGCAGCGCGTCCAGTCACAACTTAAATGTACTGATGACCGTTGAGATCGGGCGATCAGCGTTTAAAGCAGGGGCCACATGGCATGCATCGCGTGACCGGACGCTGGGGTCCAGCATTCGGTCGATCTGACCGGTGCATCCGGTCGCCCTTTTTTCAGTGGACTGAGGAGCCAACAGCTTTATTTCGTGAGGGCTTCTATTTAAGCCCCATGACTGGCGCAAGCTCACTCTCTTGGCCACTTGCATTGATATAGTAACTTTGTGAGCTTAGCCAAAGCCCTCCCACTCATCTCCATCATTGATCCATCATCTTTGTGAGATTGGGAGAGAATCCAAGTGCATTGCTTGAGTGATTGTATCTAGAGGCACTTGGTATTCGTGTTTCGCTGCAGTATTCACTTATTTCTCTAGGTGGTTGCCACCACCTAGACTGCTTGAAGCAGTGAGGATTGTCAAGCGGAGGTTGGTGATTGTCTCCGGCTCCGATCATGATGATTGTGAGGGGTCTTGTGCCTTCCTCGGCGGAGCGCCGAAACATAACTCTAGTGGATTGCTCGTGTCATTGAGTTACCTCACTTGTGGGTAGGTTCTTGCGGTGTCCAATTGTGTGGACGAGCTTCGTGCAACACCTCTTAGCCGCCAAACCACCAAGTGTTGGTCGACACAACGGGGACTAGCATGCCGGCAAGCACGTGAACCTCGAGAGAAAAATTGGTTGTCTCTTGCCCTTTGGTATTCTCCCAGCGATTGATTTAGTATTCATCTTGTGATTGGTTCACTCCTCTACACGGCGGTATAATCACCCTACTCACTCATTTATATTCTTGTAAACTAGTTGTAGCAAGCTCATTAGTGTAGCTAGAATTGAGAGCTTGCTTTGTATTGTAAGTTCATCTAGTGGACCTCTTTAGTGTAGCAAGTGTGAGAGCTCTTAGTGAGTAGTAACATAGCAAATTGTGTGTTTAGTGATCGTAGCAACTAGAATTATTGGATAGGTGGCTTGCAACCCTTGTAGAGCTAGAGCAAGTTTGCATTTTGCTCTGTGGCCTTTTGATTGATCTGTTCATCCACTACAGCCACCGAAAAGCCGCCGTCGACGCCAGAACGCCGCCGTGTCTGCCTTGATCGTCGACAAGCTTCTCTGTTGCTCCTCCGGTTCATCCTTCCGCTTGAGCGAGTTTGGGGTGAGCTACTGAGTCTTCCCGAGCCTTTCGTTTAACCGTTGTCGGTCTTACTTCGCCGGCGTAATGCAGCCGCGCCGTCGTGGCCGCCATGGTCGGCGTCGAGCTCGGACCTCGCCGTTTTTAGTTCAGCTAGTGACACCAACCGACGCGCCGTGAAGTAGGGAACATGGTAGTGCCTCGATCGTGGCCGAAGACCTCACCGTCGGCGAGAAACCACCGGTCAGAGGGCCTCGCCGTCGTGGTCAGTGCGGGCTGAAAGTGGGGTCACCCTGTCAGTGGCCGTTTATTTGAAAATGAATTTTTCTATTTTGCAGAATTGATTAAATAGTGTTGTGATTTGTTTATTTTGTGTAGGATTAAATAGAGCTCCAAAAATTATAAAAAATTTGTGTGACCTCTCCGAGATGTAAAATATTTATAAAAAATATTAAATGTTACTTTTTAGTACATTTTGAATGTGATAAAAATTGCTCAAATTAATTAATAAATGGGTTTCCATGATTTTTCCAGGCTTAAATAATTATCCAAAAAATTTGAAAATTGTTTTGACACTTAGTTATCATGTTATGAGCCTTCACAAAAAATTTTAGCTCATTTGGAAAAAGTTGATTTATTTCATAATTTTGAATTAAATAATTAATTCATAAAAACAAATAGTAAACCTTAATGACTTAGGTTTTATTTGAATTTTGGATTGAGTGATGACCTTGGGTCATTAGCATAAAATGATCCTTGGTACTTAAAGTAAGTGTTTGAGTTTATAAAAAAGGTTTAGTTAGTTTTTGGCTTGTAACTCTACCGCGAAGCAAAGTTGTATTCAAGTTATTAACTTTTGCATCCATCATCAAGCATCATGTTTTATATATCGCAACATATTAAATATGGCATTGTTACTACGTGTAGTGAACGAAAGTGAGAACATGGTAGTTAACCAAGTTGTTGAGGAAGTTAATCCACCGGTTGAGGTCGGGTTTGATATCTGTGGAACATCTCTGAAACCTGACTATTCTGACAATCAAGACAAGCCCCGGATGCATTTAAACCTACCTTGTGTTTTACAAATTTATATCGCTTTTGATTTCAAGTACTGCATTAAGTGATTAGGAGTAGAGTGAAAACCTAATTGATGCATTACCAACCTTGTTCTTCCATATCAACCTTGTTACCAGTTTTAATTCGAGAATGCCTAGTTATGCTTAGCCATGCTTAGACAGATAAAAGTCGGGTGATTACCGGTCACCTGTGAGATATAAAAGGGTTTTTGGATACGACTGGTTATTTGTGTTGTCATGAGATATAATCTTGTGGAGTAATAAATCTAGCCGGGCGGACTCGGTGTATGAGAGCCACAAGACATGGATGTCTTATGAGCGGGTTCTTTCCGCCTGTGTCGATTAAGAACCGTCCGTTGTTGAATTGCATGAGGTGAGACTTTGTAGTACTGGCCACATACCCCGGTAAGCCTTAACTCGGCTATTCTATTATGAGAATGGCTACTCGCGCACTGGGAGTGGAGAGATGGCGGGAGTAGCATGTACCACGTGGCAATGGGCTGGATTGGTGGAGTACTGTGCTCTCGGGTGGCGCAGACCCGTTCTTGTTTTAGAGAATCTGAGGGTAGGTTGATCTATATAGGTCAGGGACCTGCATATGTCGTGTGGTTGGAAATCCCTAGCTGGGTTATAATCGGTTTGAATCGTCGTTGCTCCTCGGTCATGGAGACTCAACTCACTGTTCATCATCGTAGTTAATAAATGAAACTTGAGGAAGGTTTGAGAAGGAGTTTGATATGAAGGTCATGATCTCAATACGGATCATGGCAGATTCATATATGATCTTGATAAGGATTAAATGTTGAAAGAAAGAATCTTGTTAGAGAGCTTTTACGCAAAAGAACTTTGTTTATTACTAAAGCCTTACCTTGAATCCCTAAGCCTGCATTCCTAAGTCCTATCAGTTTTTACTTCGGTTAAGTCTTGTTGAGTACTTTTGTACTCAGGGTTCGTTGACCCTTGTTGCAGGTGACCCTCATGAGCAGGTCTGCTTTAGACCGTGCTACATGACGGTTTTTCAAATCGAAGATGACAAGTAAATGTGTGGCCCTTGGGCAGGGCACTTTTTTGTGTGTTTTGTTTTATGTTACTAAGCTACTCCACTACTATGGTTTGTAATAATAATCGTACTTAGTTTGTAAGGTTTGAAACAACTGGTTTGTAAACTAAGTTATTGTAAGACTTCCGCTATTTTGCTCTGATGTAAATTAATGAATAAACTGTTGTAATACTGTAATGACTCTGTAATGGATCCTGCTCGGAAAAATCATGGATGATTTGCGGTTCCCCGAGGACACCCGACAGGCTTCTTAAGTTACCGGGAACATATGCATAGTCGTTAGAGGTCATTGGACAGTGACAGGTGCATGTGGGCCCTATAATTTAGGAGGTTCTGCCACACTCCCCGGAGAAGCTTTCGACGTGTCCCTCGGGGGTACCCATCATGAAGCATTCCTAGGAGGGGTGATGGCTCCCCCTGCTGGAGTCAGAGCCCGAGGACGACCTCGGCTCCTCTGCGAGGAGGTTGTGGAGAGATTCCATGACATGTTCGATTACCCCCATGAACTCGTTGTTCGCGGGTGGTAGGACGATGCGTCGTGCCACAAAGTGGCTAACGGTCGCCGCAGCGCTCCGTAGACCGAACAGAAACGTTGTCGGGGCGCTCCGTATGTGGTGTTCCAGAGAAAGGGGTTCTCCTCTAGCCAGCCGCGCCACGTTGTTGGCGTCGGAAAAGGTGAGGCGGCACTGGTCCTCCCTGGACTGCCGGGGTCCTAGGGAGACATCGAGCTAGCAATCAAGCCTCTCATCGTTGAGGTTGATGGAGGGGAGAGATTGGATGGCGGCGTGAGCCAATGCCAACTCTCTTCCCACCGTGACAATGAAGTCTAGGTCCCCGAAGCGCACGTGTGCGTCCAAGACCCAGCTGATTCCATGGCTAGCCATCCATGGCCTGATGTTAACGTCGGAACGCGCAAAGGTCCCCTACCTGGCGCACCAACTATCGGTGTTTCGAGTAAACACCAACAAGTAATTTTATATTTGTTACGCGTTAGGCCTGGATAGTGTGCTAAAAGACACAAGGTTTATACTGGTTTGGGCAGAATGTCCCTACGTCCAGTTTGCTGCTGCTGCTCGTGTTATTAGCACTAAAAGGTTCATAGTAGGGGGTACAAACGGTCGAGGGAGGGACAGGTCCCAAGTCTCTTATGGAAATGTCAAATGAGTGTTGAGAGCTCGGTTGCTGCTCAGTTGTGGATTATGTGGTGCATGGTGTGATGAATCAATCCGTCCTCTTAGTGGGGTGCCCTGCCCTCCCTTTTATAGATCAAGGAGAAGCAAGGATTACAGATGGGAGAAAGAGGAAAAACTAGAGGCAGAGAAAGTCCTTCGAAGGTGTTGGGTCTCCCTTTTCCTTTAAGCCTGTCCCGCTGACACGGCAGATGGTGCTAGGGATAGCACGTTCGCTGATCCTGATAGGGTCGTACTCTGGCTTCGTTCAGCAAGTGGTCATGTCCCGTCCCGCCCCCGGCGGGTGGCGCGACGCACTAGGGTGCTGAGCCGTGACCCTATGGGGAGCAAACGGCGTAGAGGCTCCATGTTCGTACTATAGATGACATGAGTTTCCTTCTTGGACCGTAGTGGTTGTCGTATGTTTCCGTCAGGATTCGTGTCCAAGGGCAAATGCCGACGCCCATAACACCGTAGGATAAATGTCGGCGCCCGCAACACTGTTTGGGCTCTGACATGCCTGGAAGGGCTTAAAACGCCTGTCTAGTCATATCCTAATGGTACTTCCCTGTAGGCGTGCAGGGTATGGTCCTCGGTATTGCGGTTGACTTGAGTGCCCCGCCTTATCTGCACGCGTAGTTATGAAGGAGTAGCACATAGACGTCGAGCGAGGCGGAGTCTGCCCTCCGACATCGGGTGAGGCGGAGTCTGCCCCCAGACGTCGGGCTAGGCGGAGTCTGCCCTCGGATATTGGGCGAGGCGGAGTCTGTCCTCGGACGTCGGGCGAGGCAGAGTCTACCCCTGGACATCGGGCGAGGCGGAGCCAGCCCTCAGTCGTCGCGCGAGGCGGAGTCTGCCCCCGGACGTCGGGCGAGGCGGAGTCTGCCTCTGGACGTCGGGTGAGGCGGAGCCCAGCCCCTGGACGTCGGGCGAGGCAGAGCCAGCCCTCGGACGTCGGGCGAGGCGGAGCCTGCCCCCAGACATTGGGCGCGACGGAGCCAGCCCTCAGACGTCGGGCGAGGCGGAGCCAGCCCTCGGTCGTCGGGTGAAGCGGAGTCTGCCCCCAGACGTCGGGCGAGGCGGAATTCAGCCCTTGGGGGTTGGGCGAGGCGGAGCCAATCTTCAGTCGTTTGGGCAAAAAGTGTAGTTGCGTTCTTGTCAGTTCAGAAGCATCAACGTTTGATGGTTATTAGCTCCTCCTCTTTGGGTACCCTAGTATTCGGTTCCCGACAAGATCTGGGATTCAAACAGAGCCGGCCGCCCGTGCTGGAACCACTTGGCGGCCACTGCTTGGTGGGCGATATTGTTATATTGTACTATTGCTGTCCATCAAAGGCGTGTGCATGCAGAGAAGATGCCGCAAGACAGGTGTTTGAACGGGGGGCGACATCCGAATAGAAACGGTCTTGTTCGTTTGGCTTATAAGCCTTACTTTTCAGTCAACAAACAGTATTTTTCTCTTACAACAAATCAGCCAACAGTACTTTTAGTCATGTCTTATCAGCTAATCGAACATGGCAAAAAAACTGCCCGCCTTTTGGCTTCTAAATATGCAAACTCCCCTTTGCGTACGTGGCATGTCGACGTTGCTCACCCTTTTCATCATTATCAGGATCAACCGTCTGTTCGGCTGGGATTATACGGTCGTAAACGATCGTGGATTATAAGCTGGAACAATATTTTTCTCTCACACCAAACCAGTCAAACCAGCCAGCAGTAAATAATACATGATCGTTTACGGCCTGCCGAACAGGCTGCAGGTACTTTAGTGGTACTTTTGTAGTATATGTACTGCTGTCCAAGTGGTATCTAGCTAGCTCATGAACGATCAGCTCGAAATTTTAAACAAAGCTACTACTACTCTTGAAAACGACATGCATGTTTCATCTAGGACCAGTCGTTCATTCAAGCGCAAATCATGAAACATGAAGTTTTTCGTACCATGGCCCAGTTGAACAAAATTTTGAGAGAAATCTGAGCCTCTTTGTACAAGAATAGGTCACATCAAACAATGCAGCAGCAGGACTGATCATTGAGGGCCGGGTGATGTGATCTATGACAATTCAAGAATCGGCAGGGGAGGGTGCAGAGATCGACCTGCAGACACTGCGTCAGCATGCAACAACTACTGTGAATAATGCGCTCACCGTACCCAATCCTCCATTGGGACCTTCGGTTCAACACCTCTAATGATTTCATGCATTCCCGTGTCACTACACAAAGAAGGAAAAAGAGATGCTTAGATCCAACATGGAAGCGTGCTCGCCCAAGCTTGTCTATACAAAGGATTCCGGAGCACAATGCAACACCTCGGTGGTCGCCGCATCATCATGCGATTACATTACACAAACAAAAATGTTGGCCAGTGATATCATGTTATCCTAGAAGTAGAAGCGGGTCCGGGCGAAAAAATATCTGCACGGATTTTAAGGACATGTTTGGAACGCAGGAATTTTACA
Source organism: Miscanthus lutarioriparius (assembly GCA_904845875.1). NCBI lineage: Eukaryota > Viridiplantae > Streptophyta > Magnoliopsida > Poales > Poaceae > Miscanthus > Miscanthus lutarioriparius. Next base: position 9,214,359 of record CAJGYO010000005.1, read on the forward strand.
TGAATAGCGCAGGAATTTCACATGAATCAGTTCAATTTCATAGAAAAACACAGAAATAGAGAAAAATTCTCGCGTTCAAAACATACCCTAAAGCCGTTAATTTGACAGCCGGATGCGCCGGAAGCCCGGAACGTCCTGGTTCATTCGAATTTGAGCGGAACACTGCGGAAATTCGGTGCCCCGCAAACTTATTAGCCGACATATACTGTATAGGACCATCTGGGGGGGCCTACGATCTTGTCCATGCATGTCTTTCCTCCTGGTATTTAAGGGAGGGCATCTTTTTAATGAGTGGTATTGATCGGGCCTGTCATCTCTTGAATGAAGAAACTGATGCTACAGGGCTACTTGCAGGTGTCTAAACAAATTTGGCCTCCTTCAGCTTATCTTATATCTGACTTCTTCGGCTTCTTTTTTTCAGCCGGAATAGTATATTTTTCTCACAACATTTTCAACCAGAACAGTGTTTTTCAGTCAATTTCAGCCCAATTTCAGCAAGCCGAATGGGACCTAAAGATTGAAAGAGAAACGTCGCGAAAAAATCAAGACGATATCTTGTTCTTTTGGGAGGATCGGATGGATTGAAGGCAAATCGATCGGCTCCTGTTTGGGTCTCTACTACAGTTGAGAAGATAGGCAGGCAGCTCCAACAGAGCATCTGATGGTGAGTCTGAATAGAATATGCCAAATTGACACTGAAATCATGCATGCATGCACGCACGCAGAAGATCATTGTGATAGGAGAACGAGCGCGTAGCTCGGTTGGCTAGCTTCTCCTGCGTGAGAGCTGCCCGCCCGAGTTCGATCCCCGGGATCGGGATCGCAACTCTGGTGTCTCACCGGGGCATGTCTCCAAAATAAAATCTGCCCCCGTTTGGACTGGTTCCAAGCGGCTGCCTCTCACGTGTGATTCCACAGTGGGATCGTAACGTGCCTGTCGTCTAAGAAATCAGAGGATTTCGGAGATATCAAAAAGGACGCGGTCTTCAGATATGAGTGTAAGACGCGGTCTTCAGATATGAGTGTAGCTATATGTTTGTTTGTACACAAATAGTGTGAGTAGTGTGTGTGCTGAGTGAGCGTGCGTGTATACGAACAGATGCTACAGCTGTACCCAGACGAGAGGCATTAAAAAAAGATCATTGTGATAGAGCAGCCTAGAAGGACAAATGCTCTTCTTAACGTGGGCCCCACATGAGACGCAGACGCTGCAGGGGAAGCACACAGGAAGGCAGAACGCGAGTTTTCAATGCTAGCCTAGAAGGAGATTAATAAAGGCTCCTACCATTAGCCACCCCAGGGCAGGCATAAACCGAGCATTAGGCTATTCAGGTTTTGTAAACTGGCATGTTGCTAGCTCTGATCTCTGAATTTCAGGGGGATTGAAGCGTTGTTCAAGCCATCATCACCGCCGCTGACAATACTCCGTGGGTCTTGGCTGACATCATTCTGTCAGGACCGTAACCTACATACTACTCCCATTAGAAAACTACACATATTTTCTTTAACTAACAAAATAATATCTATAATCCGCTACTGAATTACTGAATGGATCCATATGTCAACCTCGTGCCAGAGCAGTTATACTAACATGACGACATTTTCTCATGACACACACAAAAAAAGAAATTATAATTTAACGGCATTGGAATCGTGGATGAGACAAGCAATCAAATGCAATACTTTGACAGCCAATGCAAGGAGTCTGTTCCATCCCCTCATGATTGACGGCGGGTGGCGAGCGAGGCTCCTGCCGCCCCTGGTTTTCCCGTGACAACTATTGCTCGCTCGTCGTTCGACTTCGACGGTGTGCGCGTGCAAGTTGTGCGCGTCGCGGACTATGCTGTCCTTGGCAGGCAGATCCATACGGTCTGCCCACGGGAGGCCAGATCGTCGGAGCGCAACGAGCACTCGTTTTCGCACGGATATCACAGGGGGATTTCCACCTCCCGATCTCCGACTCCCTTTCCGGCCCTCGCCATCGACCTGTAGACGTCGTCGAAGAAACAAACACGGCTGCATTCTTTTCAATGGCCTACGCATTTTTTATGTTTGTCGTGTCAGAATTGCGTTTTTTTTTCTAGGCGGAGGGAGTAGGACGGTGAAAATGAAAAAAAAATGCTCGGCGACGTGAGGTGAGGCGGCCGGGGGCCGGTTGGTGGAGTCAATCAATTTGGCTGGGCTTAGGTTGATGAGCGAGAGCAACTGCAGCTCCCATGGTCCAAGCAAGCAGCCAGCTTTTTCAGAATTCAGATTGCTGGGTTAATCTGTCTGCCCTGGACCCCCGCCCCCGGGGAAAGCCTGTGCCTGCACTGCATGCACATGCATGGCGTGGCATGCTTGCTACTCGGGCTCTACTACCGCTACTCATCACTGCACATACTCCAGTCGCCGTCGCCCCAGCCGGCGGCCACTGTGCCTGGGAATCTACTGTGCCTTTGATCCGCTCTGAGACGCACTGTTGGTGTCACCAGCAGCTGGCCCCGCAAACAACATGGTATGGTCTAGTCCTCTCTGGTTTACACCCTGTGTGCGTAGATTTAGAAATACTCCTACGTGTAAAGCGAGCGAGAAGGACGATGGGTCTCCCTATGTCTATGTGCTCCTGACACAGGAGGAGATGAGAGAATCTCCCCAAATATATCACCCCTCCAGCTCTTCCAGGGAAGAAACAAAAAAACTCAGTATCCAGCTCTCAGGGTGTAGACATTAGCCTCTAAGAGTACTCCCTCCGTCCAGAAAAAAACACAATTTTAGCTTTGAATCTGAACACGCGTGAAAAAAATGTAATTCTAGCTTTGAACCTGGACACGACGCATGTCCAGGTTCAAAGCTAGAATGATGTTTTTTCTGGACAGAGGGAGTATGCTACTAAATGTGCCTAATGTGGTAGAATTGACCTTCGCTCCACTAACAAGATAAATCATACCAAGCGATTTGGGGAGATTATTTAAGGGGCAGAACCACAAACATTTCTTGAATTCTACCAGAAACCAAAAACTACTAAAAAAATTGTTTCTCAAAAGAATTTTTTTATAAGTGTTTCTCAAAAGAATCAAAATTAGTTCTTGTTTCCTCAAGAAACCCAATATCATGTCCCTACCAAAAGGGACCATACTTTCCTCAAATTCTGATTCAGGGTCAGGCCACGTTTCAGATATGGTTTGTTCTAGGTTCTGGGAAAATAATAACGTGATTGCTTGATGTGTGCTAACGAAGCATGAATTTAGGAGCACAAGATGGAACGGGCAAACAATATAGTAGTAGTAATGATAACAAATAAAACTCATGACTTGCCTCGTAATGAGCAGGTCAGCTGAGTCGCAACAAGCTTGGGGGCAAAGAGATTTACCGGCAAGGCAGAGACAAACCTGCCTTGGGTCAAGCAATGAGGGAGACCAAAGCCAAGTTTTCAGCAAAGAGATGAGATGGGATCAAAGGCTACCACACTTAATAAACTAGAACGATTATCCCACCTGTGAGAAGGATGAAGTCAGAGACTTCTCATTTTTTTTCTTAAAAAAATTCAGACTTCCCGGGCTTGACAATGACTTCCCTTTAAACTAATCAAGGAAGCCAAAAAAAACTACTACTACTCTAGTAGCTGGCATCAACCCCAAGAAAACCGCCCTGCGAAATATCAAAGCCATTGTTAATTAGCCACTGACATTGTACTCTTCCTAGCTAGTATTAGTTGTATACTACTGGCTACTGCATCTGGTTTGATTTGATTGTCCTTTCAGACATGGGCCATGTTTACTTCCCACCAAACTCATAAAAAATGCACTATGCAAAAAGAAGATTTTCCGTCACATTAAACTTACGGTATATGCATGGAGTACTAAACGTAGACGAAATCAAAAACTAATTGCACAGTTTGGTTGTACTTTACGAGTCGAATCTTTTAAGCCTAATTAGTCAATGTTTGGACAATAATTCATAAATACAAACGAAACACTACAGTACGCATTAATTATTTGACCACTCCCAAATCCGGGAACTAAACAAAGCCATAGAAACAGTCTGATGCAACCAGTGTGATGATAGGTAAATTTCTCTCGGCTCCTTGGTTGGGGTAGTATACTAATTAGATGTCGACAAAAATACTGAAATGATACTAGTGGTACTTCTGATGCTGAATATAAATATATATAATACTGAATGGTAAGGATTGTGTTTACAATTTTCTGAAAGCTGGACCGCACACATTGTAGGAGGACTGGCGGAGCCACGTTAGGGCCATCCTGTGCGTCGCCCCCCCTGCTCGGGATAGATTTGCAAAGAGAGCCTGTGTCTTGAGTAGCATGCATGCACACTTGAAAGTTGCAACTACACACATATCTGCATCACTGCATGGCCTAGCTACATGCATTCATCTACGCCACGACTAAACTTGCATTAGCTTCTTTTTTATTCTAGCTGCTTCCATCCTGATGATGCTAGGAGTATATTTCAACGCATTATTACAAAACTTAATTAGCATTTGTGTTTAGCTCATATGGCCGTTTCAAATGAGTACTGCTGTTGTTCTCCTGTTTGCATGCAACTGCATTATAATATTTCACTTATATTAGTCTGTAACTTTAGTACGTCTATTTAGCTCTCTTGTTCTACTTAAGAAGGACAAATGACAATCAGCAGGAGTTCATCTTGCAACAGCTTACACTCATCAGATAACATACAGTAGACTGCATATGCATTAATTTGTCTATTAATATATTTAATTTAGCTTACAAACTCCTTCACTAGAATTGTATAGCTGTGTTATATAGAAAGAAGATTATGCCTATAACTAGTGATTAGTCACAAGACTAGAATTGCCCCCCTGAATTCTAACCTAGCTCCGCCACTGTGTAGGACGATACATCTATTTGTTTTGGCCTTTGCGACCTGCTTGCTGATTTGCTTGCAGCTCACTCCAATGATCGAGGCTGGCTCGCATGAGGGCACAATTGAGCATCCCATCCCTCTCTCTGTCACTCAACTCACTCCCATCTACGGAGGGGCTAGCTCTTTGCTTGCAACCAAAGGAGCAGGCCATGAGGAGTACTGCCGGCCGCTGCACCGGCTGCATGCGATGCAATGCAATGCAACTAAAGCGGAGGGGCCAGGCCATGGCCATGCCACGGCACGGCGAGAAAGCAGGCCCCTGTCCCTGTGGCTGTGGGTGACGAGCCGACTCCCAGACCGGTGTACTGCCGCTGCTGCCATGCAAAAAATGGTCCCAAACGCCTTGTCTGCCGCGCCGATTGCCCATGCTCACCTCATCACCTCCGACCTGTGCTTCCATCTTACTTCACCGGTTCTAATTAAGCGAGGGAACGCCGTCGTATGATATCAACATGCACGGGGGTTTTGTGTAGCAAAAAATAGAGATCCAAATACAAGTCGAAGATGGCTCAAATTCAGATGGTTGGACGCATGACCACATCCTCCACCCAACCAGTCGAGTTACGTTCAGTCCCTTTCGTTTTTCTCTCTCCTTCTCGCTGTAAATGCAAAAGTGAGGAGCAAGATTCACTGCTTCTAAACAATGAACACCTGATCCGAGGTAAAACGGGCATGATGATCTTACGGCAATTGGCTATGCAAATCTTACTGTCAGCGCTTAGTAATATACCAGTACTACCAGTAGTACTTAATGACTGGTGCTGAGAGGACTGGCGATAATAATGGATCAACGCGCTGTGTTTTACTTTTGCGCCGGTGTCGGCCCTGCCTCTGCGGCAATGGAATGGGACTTTACGCTTTACTTTACGAGTGGTGGTGGCGGTGAAAAGAGAAAAGTCATAGCGGGCTTATATGTGCATGGTCCTCGGCTTATTGCGCTTATGACTTTTACAAGGCGCACGGCGCCGGATGCTATATATGCTGCAACAGAGCTTTTGTACGTGGTCTCTTTTGCCACTCCAATCAGAGGCTAAACTATATATGAGTCTACTAAAAGGCAGTGACAGTGAGTAAAAGAGGAGTAAATTAATGTAAGACCTGGAAAGAGAGGGTTGAAAAGCCTGTTAGTGCGCCGTGTGTGCAGGACGACTAGGTGTTCATTGGCTTGGCTAGTTGCTGCTAAGGCCCCTTCCATCCACAGAGCAGAGAGATGTCTGTTGTTCTCTCTTCCCCTTTGATTTCTTTCCTCATTTATATATTTTTATAATATTAAAATATATATAAGCCTTTTTCAAAGGGGATTCCCTTTATTATACTCGTACTCGTAGCAGTATTTTGTGCTCTTCTCACCAGCAGCGGAGCAGGCATGTGACTGTCAGCGCCGATCCTGATGCAGCGATTAGAATAAGCTGCAGAGACATCATGTAGTACTTCCTATCTGTAAAGAAAACGTTTAGGTGCCCAACTGTCTGGTGGTGCTCGCAGTAATTAACCCGCTGCTAATCCCTTCTCCATCACTTCATCACCCCCCTCCCGTCCTCAACCGTTCGCAGCAGGCTCACACAAAAAGTCAATGATGACCTGCAGGTTAAACTAGTATTCCACTGAGAGAACAACAGCCAGCCACCGCACCGTACCCTCCTCTCTGTTGAAATATGAATATAAAATTAATTATCGAGTTTTCACATCGGTTTAATAAGCCTTTGGATTTAATAAGCTTTTATGTTGAATCGATCAATGCATGCAGCTCGTATTAGAGACAGAGATCTCAAGAGTAAATCATGGATGGTATAATTAAATAAAATAATTATTATTCACTTATATTCCACTTCTAAGTTCCAGAGAGTCTCCATGTTTCCTAACCAATCTAAGTTGTTTAAGGGTTAGTTCAGCAAAGCTCCGGTCCAACTTCTTCGGAGAGGATTATGTGAACCTCTACCAAACACTTAAAATGTAACTGTATTCTGGTGGAATGGTGACGGGTATCACTTCTCCATTTACCTTACGAGCTGGCAACTAAAAAAACTCGTTCTCCGCCACTTCCCACTACTCGTTCAATCACCGCTCAAAATTGATTCTCACCTTACTCCCCCACCAAATTACTCCATTAGAGAATCATGGAGTGAAGCTCATGAATCAGGAAATGGAGCTTTTAGGTTGGACTAGTTTTCTCACCGGTTTAAGTCATTTATGTTTTTATTTAGGTTGAACTAGTAATGCATGCAACTTAATATTTTTTCACATGCTCTCTTATCATCATAACAAATAAGTTGGAACAAAATTGCCAACTTGGCAAAACCTCTCCATCGTACTACCACACCCATGGAAAACCGTGGCAGTATTTCCACGTCCCCAACAAGACGTACGTACGATACTATCCGTCGAAGTAAGTATATTCCTCCACACGTTAATTCATTATCTACGGCGATTTCGATCGCGCCGGCCATTGACCAAAGGTGTTATACATGTTTCTCTGTTTGGTTTTCACTCAAATATAAAAATGGAAAACAAAATAAAACGGAACATAAAAGATCGCTGTGGTACGGCGCAGAAGCAGTGTCTGACATGGAAACCGTGGGTGGAGAGAAACTGTTGGTGCATTATTTAGGGCGAAAATTAAAATCGAAGGGGGAGAATTAAATTTGGAGCGGAGGGAGGCTCATCACTGGTAGGTGTGGCCTGGGCTGGCCGTGTGAACGACGGGACGGACACAGGCTCGGCTCGGGCTTGCTCTGCTCCCCACCTTTCCCTCCAGCTCGTACCGCCTGTCCGCTCTCGGCTGTCCCTCCGGTCCCGTCTCGTCTCGTCTTGTCAGCGCCACCGCCATCGCGTCCGCGGTTTCATTGGATCCGCTTCGTTTCGTTGCCTCGGACGGTGGAATTAAAAATGCCTTTTTTTGGTTTTTTATTTGTTTGTTTGTATATTTATAGATCAGCCTAGGAGACGGAATTTCGGCACGAGATGATGATAGGTTTCCGCCCGCGAGTCAAAGCTCAGAAGCATGCATGGTCAAGCACCGTAGTAGTAGCCTGTAGCCGACTTGCGTTTTCCTTTATTACGTGCAGAGGGAGAGGTGCCATGGTCATGGCGCTGAAACATTCCAGTATTTCTACAACTAGAAGTTTTGTGGATCTTCTGTCGGCAACTTGTCTAGGGCAAAGCATTGTGAGTATCGCAAAGCCTGGGATGACCACGTCCGGTCAAAAGTTCATGTCGTATTTGACTTTTTATGGCGTATTTTTCTTCACTAATAATTTCCAATGACTTTGCCTAGATATAACGCATAGATATATCTAAACAAAGTACATAACAAAATCGATGTACCTAAAAAAAAAGTCAAAGTGACTTAGAATTTGAAATCAGGAGAATTGCTTGAAATAATACGTACGGTGTCGTCTTCTACGTCGAGGCAGCAAAGATGCCATTACGGAGTATTTCTTACTGCAATGATACTACAATGTAACACACGATGAATGGAAGTACCTAACAAAAGTTCCATGAAACCAAAAGGGCAGGAAAAGGAAAAAAAACCAAAGGCAGGGACACAGGTGTTGTAAAAAAAAAAAGGCAGGGACGGCCAGTGCAGCAGAAGCAACAAGCAAGCATGAATGACTCTTCCTTTTCCGCGCGGGGGGGTACGTACCCTACCGTCCTCCGATTTGCTGCAGGGCCGGGCGACATTTTTCCCGTGTCCTCGCAACAGAACAGTGGCCACCACACCACCCCCGTAGGCGCAACTGTTTCTGTTTGGCATGTACTAGTATACCCGACGAGGCAGCGCCACTGTTCGTACATGTTGCTCCTACGCAACTGTCTCGACGGATTTGGGATGGATGAGAATTGAGATGAGAGGCCAGCCATCTCGTTCCATGGAGAGAGAGGGGCATCGCCTTTGTTGACCCCGTTAAAATGATTTAACGACGATTCTTATTTGAGTTATTCTCGAGGTAGATGTTGCTGCCGGGGTGAAGGAAGGAATCTCGTGCCACTAGCAATTGTCTCACGAATCCCAAATGAGTAGGGCAGCATGCTGTGTGCTGTGGTAAATGGAACGTGGTAGCACTCCCTCCGATCCGTCCATGGTTATAACGTGTATTAAATAATTACTCTGTTTTGTGGTCAGCCGTACTTTTCAGAGAACGGGCAATGCTTTTATCTTACAACAAATTAGCATAAACATAAGTAGCAGCTAAATTGCAGCGAAACCCGCAGGACAAATGTATGTTATGCCACTAGTACTTTATAGGAGTTTGAAGCTGGTGGCATGCTAAAAATTGCATATAATTTGATTAATCGTTGATCAAAACTTTATTACAAAGTTTGATCTTTTCAACCAAAGCGCGCATTACAAAAATGAACATACGAGGGTGCTCTTGTGGATTTATCAAGGTATATTGCTATTTCTCTTTTGTTCAAACATGGCTCGATAAATAGTTCTGCAAACCATATATTGAGTTTGGGATTATATGTTGTGTAAAACATACTCCCTCCGGTCCAAATTGTAAGTCCTTCCGGCTTTTTGGCATACATGGTTCTTGCTGTGCTCCGAGATATATATTATGTTTAAATACATAAAAATTATGCACCTAGAAAAGCCAGAACTTATAATTTGAAATTGAGAGAGTATAATTTGACGTCTTTTTCTTTTTTTCTCTATAGCCATGTTTATTGGTTTCTTTTTTATAGGAATGTTTATTGGTTTCTTACAAGCCATGTCGGGTGGGTTCTTACAAAGGATGAGACTTTAGTGTCTAATAAAGTTTTCTTCATCTAAAAAAGAATTAAATTTACAGGGCGTTAGCATGTACATTAACAAAAAATACAAATGTGACATAATGTGAAGCATAAAGTATATTTTTAACATTTGAGTTATGAGTCAATTTGATTTTCAACCCTAAACTACGAAACCATATAACATACAACTTTCAACTATAAATCGGATAGATTTAGTTCTCTGGTTTAAAATGTTGTTTTTTATTTTCTAATAACAATAAAAATTTGGTTTGATCTGTATAAATTCATCGTTAATAAATTTTAAATCATAAAAATAGGATACTAATTCTAGTTTTCTTCTAGAAAATTTATATATTTGTTATGCTTTGTTTGGAGTTATTTGGATATCATTTGCTTTAAATAAGTATTGTGCATGACTACAAGCAATAAAGAAATAGGAAACCAGTTCAAAAAAAAACTATACATAGACCCCAAACCGGTAGATACTAATTTCTTATTTTTGATTTTGAAATAAATTAATTAAGAATTTTAGGAGATCAAACCAGATTTTTTATTATTTTTATAAAATATAAAAGCACATATGGAACCAACTAGAGGATCAAATTTGTCCGTTTTTACAGTTAAAAAAGTGTCATTACTCTATTTCATAGTTTATGGTTAAAAATCGGACTGACATATGCCACTTAAAGTTTGAAAAATGTACTTTATCGTGAGAGAATTTTTTTTATGGTTGAACAAAGTTGCTCTCAGACCCTAACGCGAGTGACAAGTTCCGTAGTCTAAATTGCGTTTTTACGATAGCAAGTGCCTTAGTATCCTCTGGACACTACTGCCGGTAGTCTAATAATGCTCTGGATAGTATAGATACCGTACAGTACGTGTTCATGTTTGGTGGGCAGAGGGGGTTGGACAAATGTGCCGGCCCAGTCCTAAAGACCTTACCGTTTCTGTTCGTATGTGTATTCAGTATTCGTGCCATTTATTTGCATGCTTATGTCTATCAATCTACGTAAGTACGTCCTAGCGCTATGCAGATGAAGTACTCCCCAGTCCCAGCATTGGGTCTATAGAACATTAAAACCTGTCTATTTTGCACGACCCTTGTTTACAAACTACCACTAGTACCGCTTAAACACTTATCCAAAAATAAAAATAAATAAATAAACACGTACTAGCACATATTTTGCACCGTTTCCTACTGTTTATATACAGTCTAATTTCCATTCACAAGTATCTTTACAAAAAAGAAACATTCATCTGTATTTCCCAATCACTTAATACGAAAGTCGTCTATGTGACAATCCAGTATTTGAGATTACTTGGACACTACAAGCAGTCACAATATAACCACTGCGCTAATCAACAAAGAGTGTGTATAATATCCTTGGTTAACTTTTATGCTATTTGTCTTATATAACAAAATGAAAATTCTTGACTTGCTTGAGGAAGAATGTGTAAAACTCAATAGCTCACTGTTATCACACAAATACAAGTAAAATAATGTTCTAGAATGAGCTATCGACCATCCAAAAGCTCTTAACAAAAACAGACCATTGAAAAATGTATTTTCCCTTTGTAAATTATAATACGAATGCAGACATTCGATACTTTGACACATTTACTTACGCCTACAACTCTATGAATGTAGAGCATGTATAGGTCAGACTCAGACCTACTACATCTTGATGTTGACGAAGTCTTCGTAAGCTCCTTGCCATCGAGCAAATTTGTTACCTTGCACAAAAAAGGTAATTAGGTGTAAATGCAAGTCCCCATATGGCCATACTGAGTTGAAGGTGGAGGCTCGACTTTAATTAAAAAACACTACTCCCTTAGTTTAAATTACAAGGCATATTTTATTTCATTGCGAAAAATGGACAATTGCTCTATTAATATATTTTTTGACAAAAATGTCATTATATTCGACCACAGAAAAGTCATACAAATAGATTTTAACCTGCAAAAGGTTCCGTAACGAGTGATACATCCATCCCATAAAAAGTGCCATTCTCATTTTCCGAAAAGTCAAATATTTTTAACTTTGACCAAATATATATAAGAAAATATTAATATTTATGACGCATAGATGGTATCATTGAATAGACCGTTGAATATATTTTCACAATAAACCTATCTAAAGATACGAATGTTGCTAATATTTTCTACAAAGCTAGTCAAACTTAAAAAAGTTTAAGCACGGGTCATATAGCGACTTTTTTATGGGACAGAGTAGTAAACTTCCATGTCATTGAACTTTTACTAACATGTCGTTAATTAATGTTCAAATAAATCAAACCACATTTACTTTGGGTGTACCAAAAACAAGCATGCATTTCCAAATTTTCGACCCACGCTAAGGCACCAACATCATCGAGCAGAAGCGGCTGAAAACCTCAATCAGCCATAAATAAAAAAACTATCACAGCACACAAACAGATCGCAGCGGTTCCCATCCAATGGGCTCCTTGTTCTATCCTGGAATTAAAAACTAGAAACTATTAAAAATGTTTAGTTTTTGGCTAGTATACGATCTAACCCAGACTACCATGCATCCTTTGTCCCATTGTGGGCTGCCTCCCTCCCCAATTTAGTGATTGGTTGATCTCTCAATTTCACGAGCCAAGGCTCGTTTAGATTGGAGTTAGGGATTAATATTTGGTATTGTAAGACTTTTATTTGTATTTGATAATTATTATCTAATTATGGCCTAACTAGGCTCAAAAGATTCATCTCGTAATTTACAATCAAACTGTGTAATTAATTATTTTTTTTATCTACATTTAATACTCCATACATATATCTAAAAATTTAATGTGATAGAAAGAATAAAAAAACTTTGTAATCTAAACAACGCCCAAACAACCATCCCCTGCTTGCGCTTGCTTGGGACCATCACCTTCATCTCCTTCCTCTTTAAACAATTTCCAGGATGAGAAAACAAAACACAAAGGCCTTATTTAGATTGTAAGTTTTTTCACTTTTTCTTTATCATATCAAATCTTTGGACACATGTATGGAGTATTAAATGTAGATAAAAAAATAACTAATTACACAGTTTGATTGTAAATTACGAGACGAATCTTTTGAACCTAGTTAGGCTATGATTGGACAATAATTGTCAAATACAAACGAAAATACTACAGTACCGAATACTGATTTCTAACCTCAATCTAAACGACCAAATTGTATTGGGGCTCGTTTAGTTCGGCCACTGCTCGGCGGCACTGTAGTTACAGTACCGTTTTGTTTTTATTTGGTAATACTTGTCTAATTTTTGACAAATTAGGCTTAAAATGTTTGTCTCGCAAAGTACAACCAAACTGTGCAATTAGTTTTTAATTTCGTCAACATTTAGTATTCCATGCATATACCGTAAATTTGATGTGACGAGGAATCTTCTTTTTGCATAGTATTAAATTCTAGATTTGGGAGGAACTAAACGTGGCCTTGGTCTTCTGGGTTCATACAGCACAGGTAAAGGAGGCAGCAGCAGACCAGCAGTGCATATCCCTTTTCCCTTCTCCACCTCCCGCAAGCAAACTCACGGCACTGCCCCCGGCACCTACTTCTCTCCAGTGCCGCTCCCTCTAGCTTCTTCCTCCCCCCTTTCATGGCAGGAAAGGCTGAGGTGATGATGTCCTAAGCCATCCAATTTGACCCATGCTATCCTGGACCTCTATACATACTGCCCCAGCGCAGGCACTCGCAATCTCTACTTCTCTACCACCGCGGTGCCTGTGCTAGCTCCTCTCTCTCTCTCTCTCTGCTTCTGCTTTTGCCTAAGCCTTCTGCAAGCTTTTGCTTTGGTTTAGGTGCTTCTTTTCCACTCCTTTACTGTTCCCCCACTTTTGCTTGCTTTGTCACGCACACGAAAAGCTCCTGCCTTTACCTTCTCGGACCTTATCTCCGCCCCGTAGTGGGATTTGGTGGGAGCTGCGCTGCTTGCCCCTCGCGTTTCTTTGCTCAATTGGGGTCACAGCGCGTGCTCGTGGACGGAATTCGGGTTCTTGCGCGGTCCCCGTCCCCTTGGCGATTGCGGACGCTCGCTGCAGATCTTTGCGTGATTCCGGGAGCGCCGGAGATGAACTGCGGGCCGCCCGACCAGCTGCCGCCGGCGTCGGCGCCGTCGTGCTTCCTCAACCTCAACTGGGACCAGTCCATGGCCGCCACCACGGCCGGCGACCACCTCGACCCGGCGCTCAGCTCGATGGTCTCCTCCCCGGCGTCCAACTCGACGGCTGCCGCGGCGACTGACGGCCTCGCTCTCCACGGGATCTCGCCGCAGCCGCAGTACGGAGGCACTCCGCTCAGCTCGCCCCCCAAGCTCAACCTCTCCATGATGGGCCAGTTCCACCACTACCCGCCGCCGCAGGTCGGCGGCGCTGCGCCCGGCGGCTTGCCAATCCTCGAGAACTTGATGCCGATGGGCCATCTAGACCAGTTCCTCGCCGACCCAGGCTTCGCCGAGCGCGCGGCGAGGCTCTCCGGCTTTGACGGCCGCCCCGGTGGAAGTGGCTATGGCGGCGCCGTCCCGGGACAGTTTGGCCTCCCGGACGCCGGCCCCATCGGCGCATTGAAGGAGCTGGAGCTCGGAAACGGCCGGGACGAGTCATCGGTGTCCGATCCGGCGTCCGCCAGCGCGGAGATGGCGCTCAAGGGGCCTTCCGATGGCAATGCAAAGAAACGGAAGGCTAGCGGAAAGGGGAAAGGCAAGGACGGCCCCGGGTCCACCGCCGCCAAGGATCTCGCGAAGGTACGTACGTGCACAATTGCGTTGCTTTGGTTCCCCGATTCCCCACGCAGTTCAGGTTTGGGGCAAAATATTTCATTCTGGGGACGTTTTACAGGAGGAATCCAGTGGGAAGCGGTGCAAATCGGCGGACGAGAGCAATGGCGCGGAGGACAACTCCACCAAGGGCAAGGCCGCGCAGAGCAATAGCGAGAATGGTGGAAAGAAGCAGGGGAAGGACAGCACATCGAAGCCTCCCGAGCCGCCCAAGGACTACATCCATGTCCGGGCGCGGCGCGGTGAGGCGACAGACAGCCACAGCCTCGCGGAGAGGGTACAGTTCCCTAAGGCTCAATTTCATTGTTCTTTCTGCTATCATCCTTGCTGGCTGTAGATTTGTGTGTTGAGTTTTCTCGCTTCTTGTGAACAATTCAGGTGAGAAGGGAAAAGATCAGCCAGCGGATGAAGCTGCTGCAGGATCTTGTCCCGGGTTGCAATAAGGTACTCACTCAGTTGATATCAGACACTTGCTGTCACTCGAGTAGTTTGGTGCGCTCAGATTTGAATTTGGGAAATGTTTCTCGTTTCAGGTGGTTGGCAAGGCAGTCATGCTCGATGAAATCATAAACTACGTGCAGTCCTTGCAACGGCAAGTCGAGGTATATTTCCACTGTCAATTCACAGCTGGAATGACTGTGAAACTGCAGTTTTTTTGCCGTTTTAGAATGGAACGCGGGTCGATGTGCTCTATCTGAACCCTTTCCTTTCACATCGATTTTGCAGTTTCTGTCCATGAAATTGGCCACTGTGAATCCCCAGCTGGACTTCAACAACCTTCCTAACCTCCTTCCTAAAGATGTGAGGACACGTATATATGATCGTTCACATTACTATGTTTGGTTC
The DNA here is from genome assembly GCA_904845875.1 of Miscanthus lutarioriparius. Lineage (NCBI taxonomy): Eukaryota > Viridiplantae > Streptophyta > Magnoliopsida > Poales > Poaceae > Miscanthus > Miscanthus lutarioriparius. The sequence goes on from CAJGYO010000005.1 coordinate 9,229,615, forward strand.
CTGGTATTGAGGGAATGGAGCATTTCACCCTGTCTCATATTCCAATTTCTGTTTGTAATCAGATACACCAGTCCTGTGGCCCGCTGCAGAACTCGCATTTTCCGCTGGAGACCTCAGGTGCACCGCTGCCATACCTTAACCAGCCTCACCAGGGGAACCCTCTAGGTTGCAGCCTAACCAATGGCATGGACAACCAGAGTTCTATGCATCCACTTGACCCGGCATTTTGCCGGCCAATGAATTCGCAACATCCTTTCCTCAACGGTGTTAGTGATGCGGCGTCTCAGGTAAAAATGCAACCACTGTCCTGACTCTTAAGCTTAGATCATATTCATATGCTGTGACACTGAGGATGAAACGTTGATACGTCACAGGTCGGGACCTTCTGGCAAGACGACCTTCAAAGCCTAGTTCACATGGATATCGGGCAATGTCAGGAGATCGCTCCTACCTCTTCGAATAGCTACAACGGTATGAAAAAAAAATCAGCATCCTATAGGCCGATATCTTAGTTGACAAACATCGCTAAATATGAGCTCTGACATCGAATTACCATTCACCAGGTTCATTGCAAACAGTCCACATGAAAATGGAGCTTTGACATAGACGAAATTCAGTCCAAAGCTCGACGCCCCTGTATATACAGAAGAGAGGACAGCTTGCAGCGGAAGCACTCTGAGATTCAACCTAACAACGTTGGGCCCTAGCAGTGTTTTAGCTTCTAATTTTCCCCCCTGGTGTAATGATTCTTTGAACAAGATGTGAAGATCACCACGCTGGCGGTTGGTCGCACCATCCCATCGCCTGTTTTAGCTGCAAGATCGCCCGCAACAAAACGCGGTCCATTGCGTCCCAGTATATTCTCAATCAGACCCTTATCCTCCTCTCTCTCAAGCGAGAGGGAATGAGGCCTGTAATATCATTTGTATTGCCATTATATTTGTAGCTGATATATATATATATATATATATATATATATTTAAGATCCCTATTCCTGTCATTCCTGATCTCCTTGAGCTGAACTCCCCGTGCCTGAATGAAATCATCATAGATTCTTAATTCTGATACCTGCATCTTTCCAATGTCATAGAATTGTTGTACCTGTTGCTTTGTTGAGCTCAGGAACCAGGATTTTTTTTCTTGGTTCTAGAATAAATTCAGCCAAGAAGCGGGATCGTGTAAAAAGGACATGAACAGAAGGAACAAGCAACTTGTGCTGGGAGTGGATTTGTGGGTGCTTTTTAGCTGTATGATAAGTAACCGGAGAAAGGGACAGCACTAGGCCAGGGGCTAGTAGCTGAGGACCCTTTTCATTCAGTGCGATGATGCTATGCTGCTTCTGCTTGTCCATGCACCCTATTCACTCGGTCGTAAATGAGGTCGTAAATGATTGTAAATTTTCAGTCAAAATAGTGTTTTTTTCTCACACCAAACCAGCTAGCAGTAAATAATCCACCATCATTTACGGTCTCCCAAACATAGCTACGTCGATTTTTTTTTAAAAAGAGAAAAAGATCCCTCTCTTTAGTCGTTAAGTAGTTAAGAATTGGAGCTACCAATCCACTTCAGTGAAGTCCAAATCATCCAGGCTGTGATCACGCGCCACAACGGAATCAGCCGAGCGAGTTGTTCTGATCTCTCGCTTTCTCGAGCCTGGGTCATAGCTGAGCCTGAGCCATCTCCAAATCATGAATAAATTACACGCTACACCTCATCTCCAAATCATGAATAAATTACACGCTACACCATCAGATCAGAGCAGTGCTTGCTTACTGGACTGCTACTCTCCGCTCCGAAACCCCCTGTTTACTGGGAACACTAGTGCTGCGGCTGCTACTATTCCTGAGTCCTGACTGACCAGATGCAATGGAACGGCAGCAGCATGAGCTGTAAATTTGCAGCAAAATAAAGTGCCACAAGATCGTAAGTCACTGGGGATTATTGTTCTGCGACCGGGAGGAGAGACAGAGGAAAGGCGAGACAAGGATGATGTACATTTATAAACGGCACAGGGAGAGAGGATGACTGTGCAACGTGATAGTGTCCCGTACAGGAGTTCTTCGTGGCCATTGCTCAGTGCGTCTGGGTCTTGCTACCGAGATCGTGGCCACCATGAACAACAGCCATTGCTTGCTTCCTGCTTGCATCCGAGATCGATCATGGCCCTGCACTGGCCACGAGCAAGAACAAGGAACTTCTGTTAATTACAGAGAAATATCCAGTGGTAAGCAAGATGATTTTTTATCGTATGGTTTCTGAGAGGACCACGGGTGAGTACACAAACTGATACGAGCAGATTTTCTGGTGCATGGATTGGATTGGTCAGAAGTGGGCGTTGTGGCCCCTCGTCGTTTTTTCCATGTCGAGAGGCTGCAACTGCAGCTGGAGCGAGCGAGGCGTGATTTTCTGTTAGCTTTGAAGCCAAGACTAGTGCGTCACCTGCCGCGAAAATGCTGCATTACAAAGGGGATGTGATGCGATCGCAACCACAACCGCAAGTCAAACGCCTGGCGCCCTCGCCTTTTTTTTTTTTTGGGTTGTGTGAGATATGTGTATCACCAGCTGGCCCAGATCTGGACACCATATTCCTGGAAAATTTAAGGTTCGTTGCCAGCCACAGCATGAGATGAAACTTTGATCGAGCACTTGTATTCTATACTAGTACGGTACGTGGTGTCACTGTCAGCATTTCAACGAGAAAGAACGCTAGCACTAGCTCCGTCCCAAAAATCATGCAATTCTAGGTTTGATCAAAACTAAATTATTCTAAATCTAACTATATTTTATGACTTCGAATAGGAGTAGCACGAAGCCACAGACGTTACGTCAAAATCCGTTCAACACACCATCGGTCTGTTCGCTCGCTCGTAAACGATCGTAAATTTTCACCCGTAACAGTGTTTTTCTCTCACACCAAACCAGCCAGCAGTAAATAATCCACGATACGATACGGCTGCCGAACAGGCTGCATACGGATACGGTAGCCTAGCTCACCTAGTGCCGTGCCATGCCAACCTGAGCCCCTGACGGGTCCTTTCAAGGCCGACCGATAGATAGCACCAGCCGACTGGACTGCATAGGCGTGACAGGAAAATATTGGGCGCCTTTTCTCAAGCCATCGAGTCTGAATCTTGTTGCTATTGCTACTAGCCTGCATACATGCAAAAAAAAGAAAGGGCTTGAACTGTCCATATCCGTTCCAGCTTTTGCATCGGCCATGCAATGCAATCATCAAAGCCAAGATCAAGTGAAGCCATTGTTGACCTCTGCAGCCCTACAAAGTTAGCCTCACTTTCTTTTTTTTTTTTGTTTCACCAGAAAGAAAACCAGTGTCTAAACTGATGAGCCCCAACTCCATCCGATCCGCAACGCAAGATTTCCGACACTGCATTGCACACACTGAAAGACTGTAACGATGATTAGTGGCCCACGAGACAAAGAGGGAGGCATGTCAGGTTCAGGTTTAGGCCATCGATCGGCTGATACATAAGCCGACTGAAACTGTTTTGTTGTGAGAAGGCGTAGGTGTGCATGCATACCAGCAGCAGCAGCAGCAGCACTGGCTGGCTCGCAGTTGGCATGATGGAGATCCCCCTCCTAATCCACGCCCATCTCATCGCATTGCCCACCCGACATAAGCAAAGCAAGCGCGCGAGGCGGGGGGCGCACAGGCGCCTCTGCTGCATGCCATCTGCCATGGCTGGTGACCCGTCGGCGTTGCCGCAAATCCCCATCGGCAGGTATAGATAGACTCTCGTGTCTCGCCCTTCGTTCATCGGACAGGTACAAAGACCGATTATTGCGTCCAGCCCAAAAACCCAGTCCACACCGTCGTACGAATGCAGATGCAGTCTCCAGACTGACCTTGCGTAGGACTAGTATTTCTTTCCTCTCTTTTTTTCTTTTGGAAAAAAAACATGGTATGTTGATCTAGTAGGAAATCAAAGCAAACCAAGCAAATCGCACCTGACACACATACTACCATGGTCATCATTTGTGATTTTGTGATTTCTTGTACAGTTTCTATGGTGCAGGAGGCCTGCAGGGCGAGTGGTAGGTCGACAAGTGTCCTATAGTCCTATTTGAGCCTGTTCGCTTGTCTGAATTTCGGAGGAATTTGGATGGTTTGGAGGAATACTGAAGGAATATGTGAGAGAGAAACGTTGTTCCGGATGAAAAAATAAGCGGATCAAACCGGATTCAAGGGCACGTAAACGGGGCCAGATATCTTGGGTGGGGTGAGTGAAGATGAGGAGCAGGAGTGGCCCTCCTGCAGGCTCCTGTTCCAGTGGCCTGCGTGCGTTGGTATGTGCCTATCAGCCAGGCTGCGCGCGCCCGCCCGCCCGTGGCCGGTGGCCCCGACCCTTCCCACCGCGGCACCCCCGGGCCGCCCGGGCATGTGTGCGTGTCACCACGGCCGTGGGACACTGCTCCCGCGCGCCCGTGTACCTACCTACTGCAGTATAAAACGTAAACGTACGCGGCAGCCTGCCTTGCCGCCACCTGGGCTCGACCCTGACGATGCTCGTGCTCTGCTACCGTCGGTACCGAGCAGCGAGCAGCCGAGCACTGGTTGGGGTGGCAATGGAAAAAGGTGCGGATGCGGATGCCGGACGGCGACCGGGCGCGGTACGAGTACGACACGCCCCCCGTGTCCCGTCCCGTGCGCGATCCTCGCAGCCACGCCGTGCAGCTTGCGATCATCGGTCCGCCAGCACGCCCCGTGCGAAAGGGCCTCCCGTTCGTGCGGTGGCGCGCGTCCTACGCGCACCGCTTGGGTTGCGCGCGCCGCGCCCTGCTGCCTGCGGTCCCGGGGCCTCCGCATTCTCCTCCCTGCACGCGGTGCGGAACTGCGGATGGCGATGGACTCCGCGGTCCGTGGGATGGGTTTGTGCCGCACGGACGCGGCCACGGGGGCCTCATCCTCATGGGTGAGGATTCGCGGTCGGGGCGGAGCGGACGCGGCGGCGAAGAAGGCGGTGGTGGCTCGGGTCTCGGCTCGGGGCGGGGAGCGAGGACGTGGCCGTGTTCCGGAACACACGACGCATCAGATCGGTCGGATTGGCGACGGGACGGATGGATGGGAGGGGTCCGTCCCTGCGCTGCGCCCGACATGTGCGGTGTGGCTTCGTGGCCTGGCCTGACTGAGGCTCGACGACTCGGGCCGGCGTGCAGGGCTAGGATTGCCTCCATGCAGTGGCCGCATGCACACGCCTAGCTAAGGGTGCTCATGCTCTGCTCTGGACGTCTGGTCTGGTCTACGAGACCGGTAGAGGGAGCTGGTCTCTATCGACTATCGCTCGCTGCCGGTCGCGGTGTACTTCGCCTCAGGGGGGCGGGGCGGGCTGACGTGCACGTACAATACAGGACCGCGGCTAGGCTTGTTGTAGCTGCACTTGTAGAAGTAGAGCATCTGGGTTAGCCTACAAAGGCTACACAGCTGTCAGTTCGGTTCACGTGGCCTAGACTGTAATTTTGCATCTAGCCCAGGTCCAGATGAAAAAATCGTGCAATTTGTTGTTTCGTTTTCGTTCGATATCATATATACCTTCTTATGCTTTTCGTGCCCAGCTGAGATACATCAATAAATAAACAACATTTTGGGTCCATTTGGACCGTAGAAATTTTATATAAATAATACAAAAATCATATGAATCAGTTATTTTAGCAAAAAAAAAACACATAAATAAACAAAGAAAAAATTTCCGCGCTATCCAACGAGACCTTTGCTGTTGAAAAAAGAAGCATGCAGGTACAGCAATCAATAACCAGCTTTGGCATTATTAACCTGAAATAAACCCAACACAAGTACGCAGGTACTTGCGCTACGCCGTAGCGCGTTGATGGATGGAACTAGGCACGCACTTCAACTATAAAGACGGGTGATAGATGCAGCCAAGCACACTATACGACGGTGCACGATCACCCTCATCAAAAAGAGAAGAAAAAAGGTGCGTGCAGACTGCAGACCCAAGTCAACATGGCCTCCGTTTCATTCATCACAAGTTCACAACTCAAATGTCATCATCAGTCGTCAGGACTCGGGAGGAAAAAGAATTTAATAGGCAATAGCTTTTTTTTAGGGGAATGAAATAGGCAATAGCTGAAACTGGCAACAGGAAGGAATCCATAACGGGCTCGCCTCGAAGTGGCGACTATCGGAAAGCATCGCTGCCGACCAGTCGGACAGCAGCCTTCCGCCGACCCCCCTTCCCACGAGCGTCGAGCGAGAACGTAATGTTTCTGTTAGCGCTTGTGTATCGACGGCCCACCAATTCGCCAAGGCCCAAGTGACGCTAGCGGTCCACTTCCTGCAGCAACATGTACAAGTACGTATGTATGATGCCTTTCTTGGTTTCGTTTGCTTGCTTCAATTTCTTTTTTGTTTCGGTGATATTTTATTCTTCATTTTCATTTCTTTATCTTTTTATCTTCATTTCTTTCCTTTATTTTTATTCTTATTCTATTTACTTATTTATTTATTATTCTGTTTGTCTTTCTCTTTTCTTTTCTACTTTCTATAGATTTTCTTATTTTCATTTCTTTTTACATTTTTACTTTATATCCATTTTTATATGTTTATTTCTTGTATTTCTAGTATTTCGTGAGATACATATAATGTTCGCGTAGTATATATTAATGATGCTACGATGTATTTTTCTTTCCTTTCGTTGATTTCTTTTTTCTTTTTTATGGCCTTTTATTCATCTTTTCACTTTATATATTTTTATCTTTATTTTATTCATTTTTATTTTGCCTTAATTGATTATTTTTAATTTCATGTTTTGTTTTCATGTGTTTTATTTTTCTTTCTTTTATTCTATTTACTTCTCTTTTCTTATTTTTATGTTTCATGTTGATTTTTTCATTTTGTTTTTCATTTTCTATTTTTCTTTTACTCTAATTGTTTTTTTATTTTTAATCATTTTCATGTTTTAGTTTTTTTTCTTTTTTTCCATTTCATATGTTACATGAGATACATGTCATATTTTGCCTAGTATACATGTGATATTTTTTATTTTTTCCTTTTCTTATTTAAGTTATTTATTTATTTTTCTATATGTTTAGCATTTGTTATTTAAGTTTTCATTTTTTTGTTATTTTACTCTAATTATTTACTTTAATAATTTTATCTTTTACTCTTTTTATTTGAAGATACATGTGATGTTCACGTAGTATACTTGTGATGTTCTATGATATATTTTAAGATGTTTTATGATTTATTTTGTCATGCTTATGTAGTATACATGTGATGTTCTATGATGTACTTTATAATATTCACGCAGTATACATGTGATGTTCATGTAGTATATATGTGATGTTCTATGATGTACTTTGTGATATTCATGCAGTATATATGTGATGTTTCACGTAGCATACATGCGATGTTCTATGATATATTTTCTGATGTTCGCGTAGTATACATGGGATGTTCTATGATATATGTATCATGTGATGTTCTATGATACCTTTTCTTTTGTTTGCTTTTTTTTTGCTTTTTCCCTTTCAATATTATTTTGAATTTTTGTTCTTTCTATTTCCATTATCATTTTATTTCCCTTGTTCTTCTTATTTATTTAACTACAATTGAATTTTTGTTTCTTTTCCTGTTACATAGTTTTCACTCTTTTATTCACTTATGTTCGTGTACTATACACACGATCTTCGTGTAATATACAACTGATGTTCTACGATATGTTTTACCGATGTTCAAGTAGTATAAGAGAGATGTTTCATTATTATCTTTGAATATTGACATGATACTTGTGAGATGTTTTGTGAAATATTTTAGGTTTTTCAAGTAATATTTAGGTGATATTTTTCTAAACTTAAATGGTTTGATATGCTTTAATAAAGAAAATATTTCATATTTATCACAAAACACTTATATGGTGCAATGGTAGGGAATTTACATCTTAGATAGTTAGACCATAAGTCTTGTGTTCAATTCAATTCCGTGCGATTACTATTTTTGTGAATCAGTATTTTCTAGTTTTTTTCTGAAGAAAGTGAATCATTATTTTCTAGTTTTTTTTTGTGGACTTTTGGAGTAGTGGTACAGTAGTAGTGGCCTAGTGGGGCTGGACTCCTACAGAGGTGCGTACAGTGCGTAGTACTACTGCACTGGATATGAGTACCCTACGTTCATTCACTGCATCGTGAGCGTCTCTTGCGCTGGTCAAAACCAAAGATGCACGCGTCGTACGAACCGGCGAGCGCGGACGCAGGCGGGGAAAGCGCGAGGTAGCAGGCGGGAGCGGACGCGGGCCTGAACCGAAAAAGAAAAAGAAAAGGCCCAACACGCGACGGAAAAGAATTTTCAGGGGTCGGCGCGGTGCTCGCTGCCACCCCGGGTCGGTAGGTAGGCGCTCCCGGCGACTATGGTCCATCAGTTTCTCGTGTTAATTGAGCCATAGTGTTTAGGCCCACTTTCTCCTAGTCCGAAACTCCAAATGCGGCCAGCCCAAACAAGCAATGGCAAAACAGGCCCAACAAGTAGCCCAACTCGTGACATGCTACTACATCCCCTCCGTTGAAAAACACCCAAGACCCCTGAAGTCCAATCCGACGGCCTGAAACTTCGGCCCCTCCGGGCACCGAGCCAAATGCAGCTCCGCGCTATCAGCTGAGAGCTCCCACGGCCCGCCCACCTGATTTCCGGTACAGTGGGCAGCGGCGATACGCCGATTACAAATAATACCCCACGCGTTCCCCAAATTCGCACCACGAGCGCGACGCGTCTGAGAGAGCCACCGCCATCATCCATCATCTCCCCGGAACAGAAACACGTGACTGGACTCATCATCTCCAGACTCGTTCGTCCCGTACGGCGGGCGCGTATGCGGAGGCTCGACGACGGGAGTTAGGGTTCGGCGGCCCTTCCAGAAGCTCCGGTCCCCTATCGGAGCGCGGCGATGCTCTCCATTTGCGGCCGCGGCGGTGGAGCCGTGGCAGCCGGGGAGGAACAGCGCGCGCCCTACCCGCGGCCGCAGCAGCAGCTCGGCGCGGCGATCGATGCCCTGATACTGAACCAGCTCCAAGGTTCGGACCGCTCCTAGACCCTCCCGTTCCGTCGGAATTAATTTCGTGGTGTGAAATGATCATTCGTTGGGTTTTTTTGGTTGGGTTCAGTTGATGAACGCACGCGGCTCGACATCACTCAACAGAGTTACAACGCAGGGGATTTCAGAGCGGCACTTGAACACAGCAATGCCATTTACAGGGAGAACCTCCTGCTGCTTGGCGCCGTTTATTTCCAGGTTTTTTCAGCGAAATTCAGGCTCATACCTTCTTCTCTATGTGTTCGGTGCGTTGTATACTTGTATTGATGCCTTTTCTCTTATAAAAAAAAAAATGTTTAGCTACGGGAGTTTGACATGTGCATCGCGAAGAACGAGGAGGCTGTTGCAATCCAGCCCAATTTTCCGGAGTGCTTCAACAACATGGCGAATGCATGGAGGGTGAGGCCATCTCCTTAGGAAAGTTATTGTAGTAATGTGCCGGGTTATGTTATTTGTATGGCTCTGTACATTTTTTGTTATTGTCTGTTGCAGGAGAAAGGCGATATAGATCGTGCCATCCAGTGCTATGAACATGCAATTCAGGTGAGTGTACTATCTGAAGACAAACCGTGGTGTGAAATGGGTGGGTTTTTGGTTGGGGGATGACGCACGGGCACTGATGGGGTTCATAGGGAAACTTGAACATGGCAGTGGAGCCGGCCCAGCTGGGCCCCACGCGTAACAGAAGCACACTGTTTACGGTGGTTGTTTTTCACTTCATTTTTTAATGATTTCAGACTTAGTTTTACATTATCCTTTGTCCAGCTTCGACTTCCACCGAATTTGCTGACGCATTCTCAAACTTAGTTATTTGTATGGGTACATTTTTTGGGGTGGGGTGGGGAAAGGGATATAGGTGACAGTGCTATGAACATGCAATTCAGGTGAGTGTACTATCTGAAGACAAACTGGGGGCACTGATGATGGGGTTCATAGGGAAACTGTTATGGCAAGTGGAGCCGGCCCAGGGGCCCACGCGTAACAGAAGCACACTTCTACGGGTTTTTTCACTTCATTTTTTTAATGATTTCAGACTTACTTTACATTATCCTTTGTAGCTTCGACCCACCTTTGCTGACGCATTCTCAAACTAACTTAGCGATTGCTTATACTCGAAAAGGAAATCTCATCAAGGCAAGCACGTGTTGTCATCAGGCGCTTGCACTGAATCCTCGTTTGGTAATTGACAGTTACTTCTGTTAATTGGATGCTAATGAATCAAATCTCCAAAATTAACCACACCTTCTGGTTTTGATTGATCACATACAAATTTAGGTTGATGCCTATTGCAACCTCGGTGACGTGTTGAAAGCACAAGGATCATACAGAGATGTAAGTAAGGAAACAAAAAACCCATCTATCCATGACATTGTTAACCAATTTATATCAAATTTGTTTTCCTTGTTACCATGCAGTTGTGCTTCATTTCAATTTTTTTTACGTTCACGCAGAGAGCTGCATATCTTTGTAATAAGAAGGATAAAAAGGGGTAAGAGAACCTTTACAAAAAGGTACACAGAAAAACAGACCCAACTCACCACTCTAGGAAAAAACCAGAAACTCTCCTATGATACAAAAAGCAAAAAACGATTACAACCAAAGATATGGTCTAGACCAAAGCCTTCGACGGGGCAGTTAGATATGAAATACTCTTTGCTCCAGGCATGCCTCAAAATCTCATCTCCTCACTGACTTATGACAAGAGAGCTCTAACATCTGGTGCAGCCCCATCAAAGACAAACGATTGCAGAGATTCCAAAGGGACCATGGCCCTAACATGATGATGGAACTGAGCTTTGAACCTGGTTATCAGCGGCATTGTGTGGTCTGGATCACCATTCTTCCAAGGAGGGCTCACCCAGCTGAGGGGAAAGCATCTGTAAACCCACCATTTCATACCAAGTATACTGCTGCTGTGTACTTGTGTATTGATAAATCAGTTATTTTATACACTGCTGACCTGACATCTTAATTTTCATTTCGTAGCATCTTGACAGTTTATGGTTGAAATAGACATAACAGCAGTACCATATTGGACTATGCATTGTTTCAGTCCAGTTCAACAAACTCAAATAGGGCTTATTTGTTGCTACTTTTATGTTTACAGTTCAGTCCAAAATGAAAACTGCACATTTTGTTTGTTATTCTTCGCTGAATTAAGATCCATTGTAATACTACTGGTCTACTTCGCATCGATCAATGAGACTAGCACGCACAATAATTTGGAGGTTGATGCGATTTCCATCTGGTGTAGGCATACAATTTGGAGGCTGTAAGCATATTGCCTAGTTGTGCAAGTGCATGGTGCAATATTGCTGGACTTTTCATGCAATGGGGAGATTTCAATAAGGCAGCTTTCTACTATAAGGTGTGTACTCTGCACTGACTTGACATTGCTTCCTGTTGTAGATGTTTGACTGCATAGCTTCTCCTTAGAACTATATACACTGTTTTATCGTGAGTCGATCCATAAGTTCATGAAGGAAACTTTTGTAAAGAATTTAAAATTCGAGTTTCTAAGCCATGTGGACTCTTGTGTAAGATATGGAATTTTTTCCCTAATTCTCTTGTAGTGTAACTGCTACCTTGTTTTTTTCTCTGAGGAATCACCGGTGCAACAACATTCTCACTTTTTAAGATTTGTTTTTACATCATAAGGAAGCAATTAAATTCAAGCCGTCATTTTATGATGCCCGTTTGAGCTTGGGCAATCTTTACAAGGTATACCATTCTGTTTATCTTTGATGCTGGCTTCAGGTGGAAATATCTTTCTGATTCAGTGATTCTTTGTGGGCAACATTGCCTTTTAGGCTGTCGGAATGTGTCAGGATGCAATTATATGCTACCAGAATGCAGCACAGGCATGGCCACAAAATGCAGTAGCTTATGGTGAGTGTAGATTCGCTCTGTGGTTGATATTTATTAACCAAGAAAACAATAACTTAGATTTACCCTGTGGTTCATATTAGCTGATAAAAAATAACTTAACCATTAATTAGCAACTGAAACTTGACTTCTGGGATAATAGTTACTCTATATGATGCAATGAGTTAATTCTTTCCCTAACAACGGGATATCGTTATTTGGATCAATTCAAGATTGTTTCTTAGGATTTTGCTGTTATCAGTTAGTTCTAGACAGTGTGCTACATTGAACAATACACTTGTAAAATTCAATGCATAATTAATGATTACTCATGGATGACATGGGTTTGTGAGTTTGTCTTGATGATGCTTTGTTTGCAGGTAGTCTTGGCGACGCCTACTATGAACAAGGCCAACTGGATCTTGCTATTTTAAGCTACAGGCATGCCACTAATTGCAACCCATCTTATGTTGAAGCATACAATAATCTGGTTCGTTTTTGGCATTCATCTTTGCTTTTAGACCCTCACTTCTTTTTCCATTCATCTAAGCATGACATCTAATATGTTTTGTATTCCACTGGAAGGGAAATGCTTTAAAAGGATCTGGAAAATGCGACGAAGCAATCTGTTGCTACCAGGTTCCCATCAATCTCTTAATTTTATTTGTGTTTTCATGTTTTTTTAATCCTAAATGTAAATTCAGTATGTCATGTGCACTTTGGTGTTGGCAGACATGCCTTGCTCTTCAACCTAATCATCCTCAAGCTCTGACAAACCTTGGCAATGTTTATATGGAGAGGTGATTATTGTTAGGATGTGGTCATTTATTTGGATTGTTCAAAGAGTTATACTTTGGAATTATTTGCAGGAGCATGCTGGACATAGCTGCTTCACATTTCATGGCAGCAGTTGCAGTTACTACTGGATTATCTGCACCTTACAACAATTTAGCAGTGATTTATAAACAGCAGGTACTTGTGCTATTGAACTGCTTCATTCTGCCAAATAACTAGCTAGAAACGTACTTTTGTTTAACATGCAATCTTGAACATTGTCCTGTGTGTACAGAATAATTTTCACCTAGAACATGACAATATTTTTTCTTATTGTTGAAACAGGGAAGCTATGATAATGCCATAGCATGTTATAATGAAGTGCTCCGTGTTGATCCTTTGGCTGCGGACGGTCTCGTTCATAGAGGGAATACATTGAAAGAAGCAGGCAGGGTCAGTGAAGCAATTCAAAACTATTTGCAGGCTGTTGCTATTAGACCAACTATGGCTGAAGCTCATGCAAACTTGGCTTACGCATACAAAGACACGTAAAGCAGTTCCTATCTCAATTATTGCAAGTGGAATGTACGCTTAAACCATATGATGAGCCATACTACGCTATGTTTATATGTTGTCATCTTGCATCATCATTTCCAGGGGCCTACTGGAGTCGGCAATTGTTAGTTACAAGCAGACCTTGCAATTACGCCCAGATTTTCCAGAAGTTACCTGTAATCTCTTGCACACTCTACAGGTGCGGTAAAATGTTTGCCACACCATTACTCCCTTTATCCGGCATGCTCAGCCATCCATTATTACTTAATGATAATGAGGAATAATTTTTACAATAGAAAAAGGTAGGAATTATTCCAGTGACCATGTGAACTTTGGTGGTGTACTAAGCTTACATATGAGTGGACACAATTTGTGGTGACAAAATGATTTTCATAGCACCTAGAATTCTTATTATCATGAAAACCTTGATTTACGATTTTTGTAGTGCGTATGTGATTGGGATGACAGAGAAGAGAAGTTCATCAAGGTAGAGGGGATTATTAGTCAGCAAATACAGGCATGAGCTTTTTATGCCTTGTTTATCTGTTCTCTTCATATATTCGCCTTAAGGAGTGTTTTCTTAATCTGTCATTGTATTTGACCGTTGTTCCAGATGTCCCTTCTCCCAAGTGTGCAACCATTCCATGCTATGGCATTACCGATTGATCCAACTCTTGTGCTGGAAATCAGGTGGGACTTCTTTTCTGTACCGACCTCTGTAATCTTTATAGAATGGATTAATGGTAGTTTGAAAATCACATTTTGCAAATCACAATGTTTGACTTTTTATTCTGTTTTAGTAAAAAATATGCAGATCATTACTCTTCGGTTGCATTGCGTTTTGGTCTTCCTGCGTTCACACACCCCTCTCATACTCCTATAAAGGCTGATAGAACTTCTCGGCTTAGGATTGGGTAAATTATCTTCCTTTGCTACATAAGATTGCTCTAACATATGCGTTGTTGCTCCCTGACTAAATCCTGTTTTTTCATTTGGTTTTTAGATATGTGAGTAGTGACTTCGGCAATCATCCTTTGTCTCATCTCATGGGATCTGTATTTGGAATGCACAACAAAGACATCGTAGAGGTTGTTCAGTCTTCTCTTCTGCCCTGCCATGTTGATATATTTATTGATATTCTGTGCAAGAGTTCTTTGAAGGAGAAATAGTTATTTATGAATAATTCTTCAGGTTTTCTGTTATGCACTGAGCCGAGATGATGGTACTGAATGGAGGCAACGTATTAAGGATGAAGCAGAGCATTTCACTGATGTGTCAGCAATGCCATCTGATATGATTGATAAAGTTATCAATGAAGATAAGATACAAATTCTTATCAATCTTAACGGATATACAAAGGTAGTATATATGTATATTTACTGGGACAATTGATCAGCATTCTGTTTTAATTCAATGTGCATATTGCTTTTTTGTTCAAGTTTTATTTGTTTTTGGTTTATTGATTCCATTGTACCGCTCTGAGCTTTGCGCTTTCTGCTGCCCCCAAATTGGTACAGTTTCCCATTTGCATAAGATACCTAATAAGAATCCTAGCGGTACTTTACTATTCCAATTTTTTTTGACTAATCTTGGAAATGCATGGACAGTCATACTCAATTCATAAACTATTCTGAAGGATGGCATTAGAACTGTGAACTATTCAGCAATTCAACTCTTAATTTGGGGCACTAGTTTGTAACTGAGTTTCTTATCCACGCAACGCCAACCTGTGTAATCGAAGTCATGATGTTCACTTTTTGTGCGAACGTGCTAAGCATGTTTTTCATTAAGAGGAAAGCAAGCGTTAACAACAGTCGTAGTAAGCCTAGGCTTACCCAATTACCGAGTACAAGATTAGCGATTTATATTACAGATATTGAAATTTGGGACAGCACGCTAGAAAGCACACAACAAAGGGTGAACTTGAAGCTCCTTAACATAATAATATCGAAGTGAGGTGTTCATTAATTTTTCTCAGTGCTTTTACTCTTTGCAATAAAGTTTGTTTGTTGTTTCAGGGTGCAAGGAATGAAATTTTCGCCATGCAACCTGCTCCAATCCAGGTTTCTTACATGGGATTTCCTTCAACTACTGGTGCTAGTTATATTGATTATTTGATTACTGATGAGGTAAAATATTGAAATCTTGTGCCCTAGCTTATTCGAATGGCAAGGCCTTTCTTTTCCTTCATATTAAATTTAAATTCATTGTTATGGCAGTTTGTCTCTCCGTTGAAATATTCTCATATATACTCAGAAAAGCTTGTCCACCTTCCTTACTGTTACTTCGTGAATGATTATAAACAGGTATGTATTGTATCATATCTTATTTATCAGGGAAATTACTTTGAAAATGCCTCATAAGATAAAGTAATGCTGGAGTACCTAACTGTTATGCTTTATATTCAAAATGTCGATTGCTTTGATATAGAAAAATCAAGAAGCTCTTGATCCAGTTTGCCCACACAAACGAGCCGACTATGGCCTGCCGGAGGACAGATTTATTTTTGCATGCTTCAATCAGCTGTACAAGATGGACCCAGATATATTCAACACCTGGTAAATCCGTATTATGCTTACAGCTAGTATGCATTTCATGTAGGTTAAATCAATCTTAAGAGTAACCATTATCATACTCCCTCTGGTTACCAAAAGTTGACATGTTTCTCAAAGGCAACTTTAACCATAGTTCCAAAGGTAGCATATATGTAAAACCAACTAAATTATAATCCTAAATAATTATTTTTTAGATTAAATTATATATATTCTTCATGTATCCAATAAAAATATCCATAAATATATAGATAGTCAAGGATTAAAATGTTTTGGTGTAATGCTAGAAAATAGTAGTAAATAATATACAATCTTGTTTATCAGAGGTATTAGTATGGCTTCTTAGTCTCACCTATATGTATTTTGTCAAAAATCAGGTGCAATATTCTCAAACGTGTGCCAAACAGTGTCTTGTGGCTATTGAGATTTCCAGCTGCTGGAGAGATGAGATTGCGTGCATGTAACATATACCCCCCTAATTTTCTCGCTTGTGCAGATTATGCCTTCCAACCTGCATTTTCCTAATTTTGCACTTCTGACAGATGCTATTTCAAAAGGAGTAGAGGCTGATCAAATAATATTTACAGATGTTGCTGCAAAAACTGAACATATTAGGCGCAGTGGCTTGGCGGATCTCTTTCTCGACACGTAAACTATCCACACTTTCTCATCATATTTTGCTTTTCTTTGAGAATCTCTAACTTTAGAATTGTTGAATGAACAGTCATTGTGTAATGGCCACACTACTGGTACAGATGTACTATGGGCTGGCCTTCCAATGATTACTCTTCCTCTGCAGAAAATGGCAACAAGGGTTGCAGGTTCACTCTGTCTAGCTACTGGGGTTGGGGAAGAGATGATAGTCAATAGGTTAGACTTCACATATAAGAAAACCGTACATTTCTCTCATCGTTGATTTTTTTTCATTGTTAACTGGATTTGCTGTTATTCAGCCTAAAAGAATATGAAGAAAGGGCTGTATTTTTAGCCACGAATCCATCAAAACTTCAAGCTCTTACAAACAGGCTCAAGGCTGTTCGGATGACTTGTCCTTTGTTTGATACATCTTGATGGGTAAAATTTCAACCTTGTTTCCGCTCAGCACCATTACATTCAGAGTTAGTAATTTAACTTTGGTTTAAAAAAAATGCAGGTAAGGAATCTGGACAGGGCATATTTGAGAATGTGGCATCTTTATTGCTCTGGTAGCCATCCTCAACATTTTAAAGTGGTAGAAGACGACACCCAGTTTCCCTTTGATGGATAAACAATGTTAGCGGATCATGTAAATATCATACGAGGTAAGTATATTAGGGTTGGCCATATGGGAGACAGTTTCATTTGAGGCCTCCACCACAGCTAAGAGGATCTAGACCCTGCTTAAGAGGTAATAGAAGCCTATATTCGGTCCTAATGCTTGAACTGACAAACAGGTCCATATTAAAATCTTGGGGAACAGAACTAACCTGATGATGGGTTTTTATGCAAAACTGATGTGTCAGACGGTTGGGCTCCTAGGGAACCTACTAATTTTCTGTTCTCGAGCCCCCAGCGAAGATTAGCCTACAGTTAGCCAAAGAGAGCTAGACTGTTCCGATCAATGTCTGGAGTGTATCCTATTGTTAGCCAAAGAGAGCGAGGCTGTTCCGATCATTGCTTGGAGTGTGCTTGGCCTGGAGCGTTGGATGTTCTGGACTCTGGAGTTAACAGTTGACAGTTCGTTAAAGGGCGCTGCAAACCTGTGTCTGCCTATCGGTCTAATGGAAATAACTGTCTGTTCGGTACCATTCTGGTGATGGTATTTTTGGTTTGTTGATTTCACCGTTTGCTAGTACTAACTTCTGATGAACGAGATATGCAGATTGATTGATGCCCGAGCTGGAGGACGCGATGTTTCCTTTCAATCAGGCCGCTGATGCACCTTTTGGGACCCTGTGATGCTTGGCCTGCGTGATGCCTGCCCTACCAATAATGATCCCTCTTGTAGACTTCAGTTTTGCAGGTTATCACTCCTTTGAGGCTGGTGCAACCAGTTTCGTTGACCTTCGGTGTGCAACCGTGCGTCATTCACTGATCCAACTAGAGCAAGCATAGCTATTCAGCGGCGCATTAGGCAGTGGAGAACTTCCGCACTGCAGTTTCTGCGTCATCATATACTACGTTTGATGATGCACAGGGACAGCTGCAATACGGAGGAGGTACATGTCGTGGCTGCGTGCCACGTCCTCGATCCACAGTAAGAATGTCTGTTCGCTTGCTCGGCTCGCGTCGATGCGGTGCCCGACGACGAGGACGAGGCAGGTATGCTGACAATTAAGGACAACAGAATTGAAGTCTCGGCAGCCTTTCACAATGAGTCTGACGACCGAGGGAAGTCCTTATCGCATATGAGGCAGTGGTCCTGAAACGGATGACAGAGCTTACCGCGGTTTTGTTGAGAGAAAAAAAAGGTTTGTTTACTTAATCGCTCTATTCGCTGGGCTTATAAGCCGTATTTTTTTCAGTAAACGAATACAGTATTTTTCTCTCACAACAAATCAGCCAACAATACTTTTAGCCATGGCTTATCAGCCAAGCGAAGAGGTCAAATGAACATGGGCCAATTTTGCAAAATATAACTAAACCCTTGAAGAAGGGTTCTTTGCATTCTCTTACATAACCATTCTGTTTTGGGATGGCCGTTTAGGTCTAGTTTAATCCCTCGATAGGTCATGAACTTTGCCAACAGTCCATGTAACACGAGCACAATTAAGACACGTTTAAATTGAACATGACAATGTCCAGATGTACCGAGGATATGAGATGCATGTATTCCAGTTCTACGCACTGCAGGAAGAAGCTGATGCAGAGGGTACGCGGAGGCTGACTACGAAGTTAGGCCACGATTTAGGACTCAGCGAGGAAGCTATAACAGCGGCGGGCGACTGGATTGGAGGAACACAAGGACGACGGGCAGAGCCAACAAGGTGCACCGCTTGGAACCCATGCAGCTGTCGTTTGGCTTGGAGCAGCTTGCATGTATTCAGGGACAGAGCCAGGATTTGACCATAGGGGGTGCGTTTTTGGTATACCAATGATAACCACATATGATAAAATATGCGCACGTACATACACATATATGTATATTGAGTTAGCAAGAGTATAAATAATAACCAAATCAATATTTGTTTTGCGATACAAAAGAAAGTTAAACGTCTAAAATGATATTGAAAATTATTGCGAAAGAAAAAAAAATTAAAAAACCCTAAGCATCTAATCTCTACCCAACTAATCTAATTCATAGAAAAAAATCATTGTAATAACGGGAATAAAAGAGAAGGGAAAGATAAAGCACTAACAATTAACGTCATAACTAGCTAATTGGTAGTGTATTATGTAGATCAACTAAGATGTTGTGTAGGAAAAACTGCAACAATTAATAATAACAAGAAGAAAATAGAGGGAGAAATCATATAGATGTCAATAAAGACTAACACAAAGAAAAGATGATAAATAAATATAACACTAATTAGTATTTTTTATTAACTAATTAAGGGGTTATATAGTGGGCAACGTATTTGGTGCAAACCAACTAACCTGTGCAAACTTAGAAACTACCAATCATGACCACTAGATGCTGATCCAATGAATAGGGTGAGAGGTGGGATTTTTTTTGCGTTTAAGCTCCCCACCCGCCGTCCTTTTTTTTTGCGCTTAAGTCCCCTCACCCTATCCATTGGATCTGCATCCAGCGGTCCTAATTGGTAGTTTTCAAGTTTGCACATGATACGTTGCCATGATACATTTCTTTTTATTCTGATGGCTTGGATTTGCATTGGACTCTATTATTCCATTGATCTGTGTGTGTATCTCCGATCCACAGTGAGCAATAGTATAAGAACGCAGATAATTAACAGGTGAACAATTTTCAATTTTTATGGAAGTTTGATTAAATTTGTAGACAAAATATTAATTTTATTATAAGTATCATTAGAGTAATTATGAAATATATCTTCGTAGCCAACCTTTCCGAAACATATACTCCGTAAGTTCACACCATTTTTTATAAACATAGTTAAATCTATATCTATATTGGAGTGAATTTTTTCCTCCAAATTTTGGTCCATTGTCCTCACTCTCCTGAGCACAAGAGTACTAGCTGATTTTATTAGGAGTAGTATTACGTGATGAATTAGACGGTAGAGTCCTAATTAGTTTACTGTCTTGTTCGAGAGTCAAGACCCCAATCAATGACCGTGCTCATATGAGTTAAACATATTAGAACAAATGACGCAAGGTGTAAATTTTATTGTAACGTTTGGACATATTTGTCAGTATATATATTTTTGATTTATTTAGTTTAGAATTACACTCTTTTTAAGATGGACGAGTACGAATTGCTTGTCACCGAGGATCTTTTATGTCTATATATGATATGACTAGAATCATGCCCATGCGTTACATGGTAATAAAGTAATTCACTATAATTTTAACTTTATAGATAAATGCCCGTCCGTTGCAATAAGAAAAAATAATACTACGATAATGTTAGTATGGACTTATATTGTATTGTTATATCCCAAAACAATACTTCAAACGTGATGTTTACATGAGTTCAAGCATATCTGGAAAAACCATATAAAGTGACTACAACGGGATGGCTGCACAACACAATTACACAAAGTGAAGTGAGATTCGTGTCACCAAAAGATTTCTTAAATTTCCAAATGTCGATTAATTGTTGAATATGAAATTCTGAATCCATATTAATGCACCTGTTGTTTGATTAAATCCTTCTTGTTCTTGTTTCAAAGAAAAAAAGAATTTATCTACTCAGACAAAGCAAAGCATGTTCTCAATACGTTGCCTTAATTGCACAGGTTAGTTGATTTGCACCTGATACGTTGCCATGTATCATTGTATCAGCCAGCAGGCCCAATTAATTGGACACGTACGCCTGCATATATGAACAGCTGAATATTGCACGGCCACGAATTAATTAAATATCAGATATACTAATGATTGTAGCTAGAAATTTATCACATCAAATGTCGATGGAACGTAGCCGGATCGGAGGCGGGGGCACAACACGCATATATCTCTTTCCGACCATTCTACTGGTTCGGTGCAAAAAACTAGGTGATGTATGACTTTTTTTTTGGAACAGTGTTCCTTCAGAAATGTCTAGACCTATATATAGGCCGTATGAAATGGGGCGTGTAGATTTTCTACACAATCTTATACAACTCTATTATATTTGTTTAATTTGAACATATAAGCAACGCATTAGAAATTAGCTGTACGCCTGTACATCGTTTTTGAGACCGTGTCAAGAGACCACCAGCTTCTCTCTTGTGAGTTGTCAAGGGATTTGTTTGCTGAGACCAGGGTGAAGGGATTTGCTAAAAAGGAGAGATATCATTGGTGTGCAATCAGGGCTCGATAATCCCAAATCAAATAAACTTTGCAGAAGGCGAGATACACATTATCTCCTATAGTGTTCACTGCTTCGCTTTACACGTGTAACACTTCATCACTATTAGTGCTTCCTGTTAGGCTTCGTTTTAAGTGTATTCATCAGATCGGGATACTTAGCATAGTAGTAATAGATGTTCGGGATCACAAAGAGACAGAGAGAAAGGGGTGATAGGTTGCAAACCATCAAATGCTCCTAGTTGTCAAGTATCATGAAAACGGACGCCATTTGGTTTTTATTTATAAATGGATATATAGTCTCTCCCCACCCCAATCCGCAACCTTACTTTAAGTTCTATTATTGGAGCTAGTATATTTTATCTTTTTTGTGCAGACCTAATTCCTGTTGGTGGTGCTTCCGTGTTGGCGGCGCCTTCTCAAGATCAGGTCTAGGGATAGGATATAGGTGGGGTGATGGGGCATACGCGATGAACCTCAGATCTATGAGCCCCGCCCCCACCTTTCCTTTATATGCTGTGCGGCTACTACCAACCATGTAGGGTTGGCGCCCCCGATCGAATAGCGAGGACAAGGCCCGATTAGGCTGTTGGTGGGAGATCAATCCTAACATTCTCCCCTTGATCTCTCATCTATTCTTCGTTCTTTAATTTCATACTCAAAACTTTCAATTCATATTTTTCTTGCTTCCATCCTATTTCATCATAGATTAGTGCATAGAATATATCCCATCGTTTGAGAATTAGTGCCGTATAGACTAACATACCACAATACACTTCTCCTTTTGAAATGTAAACTTTCTTTGGGCCCTTAATAATATTTCGTATGTTAGGAATCATAGGCTTTCCCTTAAACTCCGTAACAAACGTGTTCATTGAACACGTTGGGTGGTAAGCCCTTTGTGAGCGGATCCATGAGCATTTTCTCTATTATATATGCTCAAGATTTATTATATGATCCCGAACTTTATCTTTCACAACATAGTACTTTATGTCAATGTGTTTGGTTAGCACCACTTGACCTATTATTGTGAGCAATTGATCATTTGGATTGTTATCACAATACAATCTCAAATGGTTCATTTATATCATCAATCACTTTCAATCCGGGTATGAATTTCTTCACCAATTCACCGCTCCGTTGTTCTCATAGCATGCTACAAACTCGGCATACATTGTCGAGGATGTAGTCCACGGTTTGTTTGGAGCTTTTCCACGATATAGCCCCTCATGCGAGAGTAAATACATATCTCGGACGAGATTTTCTTTCATCTCCCGCATAATCGTAATATGAATACCCCTCTATCTCGAGCTTGTGAAAGCCAGATCTTCTATACGTAAGCATGAGGCCTTTCGCATTACCGCAAATAACGAGGACTTTCTTTACTAATTTCCAATGTTCAATTCACGAATTCTTTTGATATCCGCCAAGTAACCCGGTAACAAAAGCTAAGTCGTATGCGTGTACATACTTGAGCATATTGTAAACTTCCAACAATTGTGAAACATATGGTACCGCTTTCATTCGGTCAATTTCATATTGGTTCTTGGGACATTGATGTTCCCCAAATCTATCGCCCTTGACTATAGGAGCGGTGAAGGATCGCACGTGCATACTAAATTTTTTCAGGACCTTTTCTATGTATGCCTTTTACGATAATCCTAGAACCCCTTTTCTCCTGTCTCGGTGAATCTCAATTCCCAAAACGAACGAGGCCTCACCGAGATCTTTCATATCAAAGTTTGAGGATAAGAATTTCTTCGTTTTCATTAGCAGATTGATATCACTACTAGCAAGCAAGATATCATCCACATACAAAATTAGGAATATGTACTTTCCATTCCTGAACTTTGCATAAACGCAATTGTCCTCAACATTTTCTTCAAACCCAAAACCTTTTATCGTTCTATCAAACTTCAAATACCATTGTCTTGAAGCTTACTTCAATCCGTAGATTGATTTCTTCAGGCGGCATTCCATATTTTCCTTTCCTTTTACGACAAAACCTTTCGGTTGTGCCATATAAACATTTTCTTCCAAATCCCTATTTAGGAAAGCCGTCTTTACATCCATTTGATGTAACTCCAAATCATAGTGGGCTACAAGTGCCATTATAATTCTGAAGGAATCTTTACATGAGACTGGAGAAAACGTCTCATTGTAATCAATCCCTTCTCTTTGCGTGAAGCCTTTCGCCACAAGTCGCGCTTTAAATCTTTCTATATTCCCTTGGGAGTCATATTTCGTTTTGTAGACCCATTTACAGCCTACTGTTTTGGCTCCTTTAGGAATATTTTCTAAGTCCCAAACTTTATTGGTACTCATTGATTTCAATTCATCTTCTATGGCCTTAAGCCACTTTGATGAGTGGTCGCTTCTCATGGCTTCTTCAAATGAGGTGGGATCATCTCCCATCTGACATTCTTCTGTTTCATAAACTTCATAGTCATCAGTAATAGCGGATCTTATTCTTTGAGACCTTCTAGGTGCCTCTGGCACTTGTTCCACATTTGGCTGTTGTTGTTCTTCCTCATGTGCAACATTTGGTTCTATAGGTTCCTCAAGGATAGGTTCCTCATGTTCATTCATTGTCGCCACGAGAGAACTTGCAACAGGTGTTGGCACTACAGTGTCCTGCACTATCGGTGCAACAGCAGCAGGTAGCGTGAAGAATGGTTCTTCAACCATCGGAGTGGGTACATGTACCCGCTTCTCCTGTAGGCTGATTTCTCGTGCTACCATGCTCCCCCTGATCATGTTATCCTCCAAGAACACAGCGTGTCTTGTTTCTACAGTCTTCGTATGTCTGTCAGGACAATAGAAACGATATCCTTTCGATCTTTCTGGATAGCCAATAATATGGCAGCTGATTGTCTTGGAGTCTAACTTTCCTATGTTTGGGTTAAACACTTTTGCCTCAGCTGGACAGCCCCACACACGCAAATGGTTGAGTGAGGGTTCCCTTCCTGTCCATAATTCATACGGTGTTTTAGGCACCGATTTACTTGGTACTCGATTATTTATGTGAATGGCGGTTTTCAGTGCCTCCATCCATAAACTAATCGGTAATGTGGAGTAACTCATCATGCTTCTTACCATATCCATTAAGGTACGGTTACGTCTTTCAGCCACTCTATTCTGCTGAGGCTCCCCCGGTGTGGAGTACTGAGCAACTATGCCATTTTCCTGTAGGAACCTTGCGAATGGTCCAGGAATTTGGCCATATGGGGTATGTCGCCCATAGTACTCTCCACCTCGGTCTGATCGTACTATCTTGATTTTCTTATTGTGCTGATTTTCAACTTTAGCTTTAAATATTTTGAATTTATCCAATGCTTCCGATCTTTCTTTAATTGGATAAATATTGCCATAACGAGAGTAGTCGTCTGTGAATGTTATAAACGAGTTATAACCATCCACACTTTTCACAGGAAAAGGACCACATATGTCTGTGTGGATTATTTCTAAAATTCCTGTGCTTCGTTTGGCATCTTTCTTAATTTTCTTGACATACTTTCCTTTGATGCAATCAATACATTGTTCTAAATCTGAAAATTCTAAGTGCGGGAGAATTGATTCCTTAACCAATTGTTCCATTCTCCCCCTCGAAATATGGCCCAAGCGACAATGCCATAATTTCGAAGAGATAGTATCAATTCTCTTCCGCTTCTTAGTTACATCCGTAGATGGGGAATCATTCACACTCTCATCACATACATTGTTCGCATTCTCAGCAAGAGATAATAAATAAAGCTTGTCTTGTCGGAAGGCAAGACCAACATATTTATTATTAACCAGTATCTTACACTTGTCATCACCAAAATGGCAATCAATTCCATCATCATCAAGTTTCGAAACACTTATCAAATTTCTACGCAAAGAGGGAACATAAAGTACTTCTTTAAGTCTAAGTACAAAACCATTATTCAATTCTAAAGAAAAATCTCCAATGGCTTCAACATTGGCTGGCACTCTATTTGCAACTTTAATCGTTCTTTCTCCTCTTTGCAAGGTTCTCGTCCCACTTAACCCCTGTAAAGAATTTGCAACATGAGTAGTTGCTCCTGAATCAACCCACCAAGTGGATTTATCATAACATAAATACAGGGATTCATCTACAAATGTAATAAATTCATCACCTTTCTTTAGCAGAGATTTCAGGAAGTTTGGACAATCCCTCTTGTAGTGTCTCTTCTTGAAGCAGTGCTTGCACTGATCCTTTTTAGCTCCACCATACTGCTGATTCTCAGAATCCTGGGGTTTCTTTCCCTGTGAATTGGAGGAAGAGGCCTTATCCCACTTAGGTTTCCCTTGTGGTTTAGAATTCTTGCCATTAAAGTTCTTTCTTTTGTTATCCTTCACAAAATGAGCAGATTCACCTTGTGAGGACTTTATCCTCTCCTCTTCTTGAGCACACATTGAGATGAGTCTTTCTATGCCTCATCTTTCAGGCTGCATATTGTAGTTCACAATAAAGGTGTCATATTCTTTTTGCAAAGAAGCAAAAATCAAATGAATCAGGAAATCCTCCTCCTTCAAATTCATTTCTTTTAGCTTAGATGCCGTAGTGTTTATCGTCAAAATGTGCTCTCTTATGCTACCACCAGTGAATTTCTCATTCACAAGCTTCTTAATCAGTGAACTTGCTGTGACCTTGGTAGATCCAGTAAACTGACTCTTGATTTTCTCAAGATATTCTTTGGCAGTAGCACATTCAGGGATTGAGCCCCTTATCTGTTCTTCTATTGTGGCTTTGGCTACCAACGCAGTGCACTTGCATGCGTGGAGAGAGTCCATTGCCTATGATCAAGGTCATATTTCATTCTTATCTCAAAGATGATCACGCGAAAGCAATAAATCGCCGTCGATTTCATTGTCACCTCTCACCGGGTCCTCTGGCTCAGTAGGACACGGTGAGGTGATGGCAAAATTGACCTCTCCCAACGCAAGTTCCAATTCATACTTCTCTCGCCACACACGGTGATTGGTTCCGTTGAGTGTCGGGATGTTGGCAATGTTCACAATGCATTTACCTCCTAAAATCACACCAGAGTAAGTAAGAAACATTTATACATAAAATTCCATGCTTTAACTCAACGTTGGTCAAATTAAAACTTATAATTCATCCATGCAAACATTTTACATCACCGTTGGACAGAAGTAAAATTAATGCACAATTTCTCATGGATCAAAAAATTATAATATTGTTATTAACAACGTTGGTCAGAAAATAACAATATCATAATCGCATCAAAATTATCAGAAATTCATTTCTCTTAAAAATAAATTATCCCGTTGGTTCAAATTTAATCAAAGAGAACAATAATTATCATGCACAGCGGAAACTTTAATAATCTTTCATATTATTATTTTCCAGAAGCACTAAAAAATTCATTGTTTTCTGAGCAAAATATCGTTGGATAAAATTTGCACAGAAAATTGTATCAAAATCATTCAAATTCATCAAAATATGCATTTAAAATTGCTCCTCGAAAATAATAAGAAAAATTTTCTTCTTCTTCTTCTTTCATTTCATTTTCCCACCGCCCAAACGCGCTTGAAACTGCTGGCAAGAGATAGGTTCGCCAAAGAACAAGACATGTATTCTGCACTTGCCCAAGACGGCTAACGTCTCACAGCTCATCGCCAGCCGCACCCAAGCTGTAACCTAGGCTCGACGCAAAAAGCGCCAAGAAGCGCTCTCCGCTGGGCCTCGACTTTGGCCTCGACTTTGAGCACATCTCGGCGTCCGTCTCGATCCGACGGCCAGCGACGTTTTCACCGAGTATAAAACCCATAACGCCGCGCCCGATCGAGCAAACCCTAGGTCATTTCATTCGGTCTCTCTCTCTCTTCGCGCTCTTCGCTCTCTCTCTTCTCCTTTCGCCGCAGGCAACCGAAAGTGACCGAGAGAAGCGAAGGCGCTCCCATGGCGCGTCGCCCGCCCCTCGCCGGGCGCGAGTGCTTAATGGGTGAGCACGCCGAGCGAAGCAGTTCGGCGGCTGCGCGCCTGGCCGAGCCTAGAAGCCGAAACGGCCGAGGCGAATCGGCGCTTTCTTCTCCCTGGCTTAAAGTTCATTCGACGCACCCTAACCCTAGCCCTACTTTTCCTTTCTTTCTTTTGAGTTGTTCTTTTCGGGTTTATCCGAATGGGGAAAAACTAGGGTTAGGGTTAGGGTTTGTTCTTGCCGATTCGTTTTTTTTTTGCTTTTTATTTCTTTCTTTTCGTTCATCCGAATGGAAAAAACTGGGATTAGGGTTAGGGTTCGACCCTTCTTCTTTCTTCCCTTCTTCAGATTTGATTTTGGGAATTAGGGTTAGGTCTTAGGGTTCGGTTTTCTATTTTCTTTCCCGATCCGCATCAGATCGGTCGGTTTCACTTACCCGATCTGATTTCTTGTCGAACCGTGGCTCCGATACCATTGTTAGGCTTCGTTTTAGGTGTATTCATCATATCGGGATACTTAGCATAGTAGTAATAGATGTTTGGGATCACAGAGAGATAGAGAAAGGGGTGATAGGTTGCAAACCATCAAATGCCGTAGTTGTCGAAGCTCCGGCCGGGGTTTCGTTGACGGACGCCATCTGCGCGCCGGCAACGACGTTCGGTGGAGAGGGAGTCGACGCTGTGGCGTCCTCAGTGGCGGCGTGAGCGTCGGGTGGCGTTGCCGGCGTCGGTGGTGCTTCCCGTCGCTGGCAGCGCCCCTTCTCAAGATCGGGTCTAGGGATAGGATATCGGTGGGGTGATTGGCGGCGCGGTGAACCTCGTACTGCGAGCCCCGGCCCCCACCTTTCCTTTATAACGCTGTGCGACGGAGGCCCACCAACCATGTAGGGTTGGGCGCCCCCGATCAGGGCGCGAGGACAAGGCCCAGTTAGGCCGTTGGGCCTAACTGATGGGAGATCAATCCTAACACTTCCTAGCTAGTTTCCCTTTGGCAAAGTCCAAGCAAGAGGATCATATCTGATCTGAACGGAACAGAAAAGAACCGAGCAGTCTGCTCCTGGGGGACAGTATCATGAAAACATTTTGGTTTTTTATTTATAAATAAATATATAGTCTCTCCCCACCCCAATCCGCAACCTTACTTTAAGTTCTATTATTGGAGCTAGTATATTTTATCTTTTTTTGTTCAGACCTAATTGGAAAGCGACACACATACTGATCATGGCAACCAGAAAAAATGAGGAGAAAACACATACTTTGTGGTTAGGGGGCTATATGATCAGGATTAACGAAACTTGTCTCATGAATGGCTACTAACACATGCATACGGCGCCAATAATACAGTTTTTTTTTTCATGTATAATAGTAAAAACGCATATATTATGTATACATAAAGGTATACTTTTCTCAATGAACACACACATACACACGAACCTCTTCGAGCAACGCCAAGAGATAAAACAACGTGTATATGTTGAGATAGAATATATATGAGCAACTTTGAGAGATAAAACCTGTATATGGCCAACATGGCATGGTCGGCTCCTGATCATTTGTCACGTCCTCCATTAATAATATTTCGTATAATAGGCTTGAACTAGCCGGCTAAATCTAACAAAATCCATTAAATATTGGTGTTTGGCCCTCTATTGATAAATTATCAAACTATTATAGAAGTCTAGTAGTTATCAACGGATATGTCATCTAACACTAATATATATAAGGATCTGCTATCCTTCATGTGCCTATTTTTTCATTTTTTCAGGCAATCGATCTCAGTCGTTGGATCTTGACCACGCAAATATTCATCTTCTTTCTCGGGTTGTCGTCTTACAGCCCCGTCTCCTGCCTCGCGCCCGCCTTCTGCAGCCCTTTCTCGGATGCCCCCGCCTCTTGCCCGCTTCCATCGGGGTTGCCGTATGCTGCCCCGGCCATGCTAAATATAACATAACGCCAAAGTTCATTGTCGTCGCCCCTACCCTCTTGCCATCCGGTTGTCCGGCCCCACCCGCTCAACGGTGCCCTTGCCGCCGAGCTTGCCGCTGGCCAAATCCGCCACCACTGGGGCGTCATCGAGCTCGTCGCTGGCCAACCCGCCACCCCCGCCATGCCTACTTGCCTCCCCAAGCCCTCCCTTCTAAACCTGACCGAAGGAGCCGTCGCCTGAACACTCTTCTCAATCTCAGTCGATTGAGATGTAGGAAGTGTGTATAAATAAATAAACATAAATGCGAACTAAAATAAATAAATAAATAAACATAAATGGGAGCTAAAATATAAATAAATAAATAAATATAAATGGGAGCACTTATGTCAAGTTAGAGATTTGAACCCAAGTGACCAGATTCCACTATACAAGGAATTTTACCAACTGAGTTATGTTCAATTCTTATCCGTGTACACACTACCAACTGAGTTATGTTCAATTCTTTTCCGTGTACACACCACACGTACCGAAATAAAGTTTACAACTTAAAATTTTAAATTTTACTAACATTATGTACATGCTATTATGTGCATTTACAAAAACAAGCTAGCTAGTAGACAGCTATACGGATCGAAGGTAGACCTTCTTGCACGCGCGGAAGGGAGGTGAACCTTGGAAACTACTCCCTCCGTCTCAAATTATGGCCCCGTTCACTTCGCTGAAAAAACATCTTAAGTTTGACTAAATTTATATGATAAAATAATAATATTTATAATGCCAACTAAGTATAACTATATTTTTCATCAATTATATTTTCATCGTATACCTATTTGATGTCAAAATTCTTTATAATTCTCTCTAAAATTTTGGTTAAACTTGAGATGCTTTATGTCGGTGTTTTGGGACCACCAACGAGTAAATTTGTATTTGCGCGTCTGGTTCGGATGGTGTGCTCGGAGGACACAAAGGTTTATGTTTAAAATTCGTGAACGTCCCTTACGCGCCAGATTCATCGCCTGCTTTCGTGTTACCCGCCAGCACTTGTTTGCGATGAGGGGGTTACAAATGGGCGAGAGAGGGAGAGGATCCCAAGTCTCTGGTGGAAGGAGTGAACGGGTGCTGAGAGCTCGCTTGCCGCTCAGCCGTGTGTTCGTGTCGTGCTCTTGTGTCCAGATCCCCCCAGATCTCCCCTTTTTATGGGGCACACTACTTCCCCTTTTATAGGCGAAGAGAAAACGCGGGTTACAGATGAGAAAAAAGGAGAAGAACGAGAGAGAGAAATGCTTCCAGGGTTGCCGAGTCCTTCGTCTCCTCCATACGGGTCATGCCGATCCTGTAGATGTCAACAAGGACAGCTCCATGTCGCGGCCCTGTTCGTCACTAGCGCCATGCGCAGGCGCCATCTGCCGGGTCATGGCGTTTCACTCCATCCATCAACGTGGTTTCTGCCTGCAGACAAAGAAGTGGACGCCGTGGTGAATCGACGCTACCACAAGATGTCACTGAGGATTAGGTTAGAACAAGCTGCCGCCGCACGCCTCGATATCTTTATGTGAATCCCGTGTATGGCCCGCTGTCATGGCCATGGGTTACATCGAGGCGTGCCAACCTCTTCCCTGACGTCAGAGTTTTGATCCAGGCCCATACGCTTGGACCTGGAGTGGTTGGCGGCGGTATGGGTCCCCGTCGGACGAGACGGAACCCGTGTTCTCGAGGTCGGGCGAGACGGATCCCGCGACCTTGGGCGAGATGGAAACCGCGTCCTTGGGGTCGGGCGAGACGGAGCCCGCGGCCTCGAGGTCGGGCGAGACGGAGCCCGCGGCCTCGAGGTCGGACAAGACGGAGCTCGCGGCCTCAAGGTCGGACGAATAGACGAGACGGAACCCACGTCCTTGGGGTCGGGCGAGATGGAGCCCGCACCCAAGGGGTCGGACGAGACGAAGC
Source organism: Miscanthus lutarioriparius (assembly GCA_904845875.1). Classification (NCBI taxonomy): domain Eukaryota; kingdom Viridiplantae; phylum Streptophyta; class Magnoliopsida; order Poales; family Poaceae; genus Miscanthus; species Miscanthus lutarioriparius. The sequence continues at coordinate 9,260,653 of CAJGYO010000005.1, forward strand.
CTGGGGCCTCGAGGTCGGGCAAGATGGAGCCCGCGGCCTTGGGGTCGGGCGAGACCTTTTAATACGTCTCGAGCTATCCGGGAAAGTCAGCGTGAACGCTAATTTTCTTGTTTTGGATATCCCTAATATTGATACCTGACACTTTGACTCTCCAAAATTATTGAAATGACTTATAATTTGAAACGGAGAGATAGCTACCTATACCCGTCCTAGCTACTCCCTAGTAAGCAGAACATGTAAGTGCCGAGAGGTAGCTAGCCAGGAGCAACAGAGCAGAGATAGATGTCCGTTTGACGAGTTTGACTAAGATTGCGCCTGGCGGTTTTAGTTACGAAGCAGATGGGAGGAGGAAAAATCCTGGTCGTGATCGCAGACGCGGCGTGATTCATTACCTGAACGTGGACGTCTTCCTGCCTGTAGATAAGATCGCAACGTCAACGTGTCAGCTGTGAGCGTGACTCTCACGTCAAATGCATGCTCGATCGCTGGGGACTTGGGAGGTGACGGATACCGAGGGCTGAGGCTACCTCTTCGCGGCCGCGCGGGGCACCGACTGTTGCGATCGCTCTGCGCTCGATCACCTTCGTTCTCTGCGCGCGAACGGCACGGCGGGTCCATGTGACAGAGTCTCAATTAACGTATGTCCATGCATGCTTCGTCTCGGGTATATGGATTCACGTACAATGCATGTACTAGCATATACGTGAACTCAATTAGATAATAAAAGCGAGACATTATTGGGAACTTGTTGGGCCGGGCAATTGGCTTGTGCGCTAAGTACGGTGTTGTTTGGATAGATGCAGACGACGACATGAAAATCCTGCCTTGGCTAGACATCAATCCGAGACATTTGTTTTTTAATTAATACCTAAGTTGTAGCAGTTGGATACATTTGTCTAGCTCGATGAGTCCTCTCGAGCTATTGCTCCGTCCAACCAAGAGACTTCACCGACAAGACACTAGCCACAGTACGTGCTGCTGCTGCTATCTGCTATGCATTATGCATCATTGCTGCTTCCTTTAATTTCAGTCCACACTCAAACATATACTAAGATATTGCCCAACTATTCCGTGCCATTAGTTGGCGATGAATATCCTCCACTCCATCGTATAGTAGCAATCGGCCTGTTTTCTATATACAATATGCCGATGCATGTACGCAACAGAGCTATCTATAGCTCTTTGTTTATACTAACGGTCATATATAAAATTTTCCTACCTCACTTGGTGATCGATTCTCTCTTTTTTATAGGAATATACAGGTGATCGATGAATAAATCTAGCTGATGATCAGTGATGACCCCCTTGATCATCAACCGCGCAGTTGTTGCAGCAAGCTGCATTCCTGCATCCGACCGAATTCCCGTCCGGATGCGTAACGCACATACCCCTCGTTTAGCTAGCCAAGCCGTACGTCGAGATGAACGGTGCACACGTGACACATGCATCACAGAGAAGCGGCCGATCGAGAGGGCGTAACGAGCGCCACTACAACGTCCACGTACAAAGGCCACCCGGGTGAGCGAGCAGGTTCATTGTACCCGGACGCAGTCCCGGAGTCGACAACACCCCAGCACGTGGACTGTTCGATTTTAGAACTGGCAACGCGCCTTCCGGCTTGGTCTCCGGCCATGACGCAGCAGACACGACACACGAGCCTCGGCGCAGCCGGTCCGGGCCGCGCGCGCCTGCGGGGAACAGGCGGGGGATGCCGTGCGTATCGGGCTGCCTCCTGCCTCTGTCTGGGGCTGGCAGGGGCGGATCTACAGTAGTAGCATGGGGGTACAGCTGTCCCCTCAAAATTTCTGAAAAAAAATCAAGTATATATATTCTTTAATATCTTGTATATGTATAATACTCTTTCTAGGCCCAGCTGCAGCCCATTTTCAAACGTACAGCAGCCCATTTCCAAACATATTGACGTATAATAAGCACTTTGCCGATCTGCCGAATACGAAACGACGCGTCACAGCGATACAACTCCTTCCTCAACCCCGCCCGCCGCCGCTGCAAAGACGGAAACCCTCATCGTCGTCGTTCGGTCGTTGTCTGACAGCCGGACGGCTGGCTGAGGCGCTGCTTGCCTGCTTCCGATTTCCGACCTTTCCTCCGGCCGTCTGCCCGTCCTACACGCTACGCCAATATGCCCAGGAACTGCCAAACTGACAAGTTGCAAAGGGTAAAAATTCAATCTTGTTCTATTGCGATCACTGATCAATCATTTTTTTTACCGGAATATTCCCATCAATAATGAGTTCTAGTTTGCGGAATCCCTCTTCTAATTTGACCGATTATTGCAGACTGCAGAACATCAAGGATCAAGTAGCATGAAGAGGAATAACAATCTTGCATCTCTATGGAATGCTCATGCTTAGAAACAGAAAGCACAAAAGGTGTCTTCTTTCACTCCAAATCAACTAATTATTCATGATCAGCAAGTAGGACTTGAGATTCCTTGTGAGGAAGAAATACATGAGACACAAGAGATGGAAGATCAAGAAGCAAGACCTGAAAATCCTAGTGACGAAGAAATACATGAGGAACAAGAGATGAAGAGGGAATTTATGATGTTGATCGTCTTCCCATGATCCCGGAAAGAGGATCCCCATCATCCAATATTCTCGCCAATGAGCAAGATGCGGTGAGAAGAGGATATATTGCAAAAGGGCCATGCCGACCTAAGGACATATAATTTTTCCACGACGACAAATTGGTGGTAAGCGCCGCTTTCCGGTTAGATGGTTTGACAAGTATGATTGGCTTGAGTACGAGTGTGGAAAATGATCGCTTTCTACGCTTTGTTTGTTATTTGTTGTTTGCGGATACTGACTAATTATGTTGGTGGTGATGCTTTTGTGAATAGTGGGTTTAGAAAATGGAACTAGCCTGCAAAACTTGACTTGCATGTTGGAAGCATTACAAGCACCCACAATGAAGCTCTTGAGAAATTTACTAATTTCATTAGGCCAAGAGCATCAATAGCAAGTACTTACATTAAGCACACCACAGAAGAAAAAGTTAAATATAAGGCGCGCTTAACCTACTCAATTGGTTGTCTGAGGTTTCTTTTGCGTCAAGGGCTGTCTTGTCGGGGACATGATGAAAGTGACACATCTAGCAATATGGGAAATTTTAAGGAACTTCAAAAATGGTTGGGTGAAATGTTTGAAGACGTTAGAAAGGTTACAGGATAGAATGCTCCCAAGAATTGTCAGATGACTGCCCATTCCATACAAACAGATATCATTAACGGTTGTGCCAAAGAAACTAGCAAACTTATTATTGAAGATCTTAGAGATGACTACTTTTCTATACTTGCTGATGAATCTAGTGATGTTTACCAAAAGGAACAGTTAGCTCTTTGCATAAGGCATGTTGACAAAAAAGGGAGGGTTACAGAAAGATTCCTTGGTATTGTTCATGTTCAGGATATTACTTCTTCAACACTAAAAGATGCAATAGTGTCTCTTCTTATGGAACACAAATTGACATTATCTAAATGTCGTGGTCAAGGATATGATGGAGCTAGTAACATGAAGGGGGAAATCAATGGGCTGAAAACAAAAATCATGGACGAATCTCCTTCAGCATACTATATTCATTGCTTTGCGCACCAACTCCAATTGACTCTTGTTGCTGTTGCCAAACAAAATGATGATTGTGTCGCATTTTTTGATTGTGTCACAAATATTTTGAATGTTGTTGGGATTTCTTGTAGAAAGCATCACATGCTTAGAGAAGCCCAGGCACAGGAGGTTTTGGAAGCTTTAGAACAGGGTGAAATTGAAACAGGACAAGGTTTAAATCAAGAGATGGGTGCAGGTAGGCCTGGGAGATACTCCATGGGGAACTCACTACAAGACTATTTCTCGTATTATTGCTATGTATCCCACACTCCGGAAAGTTCTTGGGAAGATCTCAAAAGATAAATCTCAATCTAAGCGTATAAAAGCTCAAAATTGCTTGACAAAGAATTGAGTCATTTGACTTTATATTCATGGCACACTTATTGGTCGACCATATTTGGATATATGATGAGTTATGCAAGGCTTTGCAAAAAAAAAGGGATCAAGACATTATTAATGCTATTGAACTTGTTGAGATGACTAAGTTCCATTTGCAAGTGTTGCGAGAGGACAATGAATGGAAACCTTTTCGAAGGATGTCACATCTTTTGTGTTAAACATCGAGTCAAGGTTCCCGATATGGATGGTTTTTATGTGCCTGTGGGGAGACCAAAACGTTACTTTGTGAAAGTAAAGAATCTTCATCGGTTCCATGTTGAAATGTTTCTAAGTGTCATTGATATGCAACTCCAAGAGCTCAATAACAAGTTTGATAATATATCTTGCTTATTATTTTATTATTGTTCGACTTTTTTTGTTTTTTCCTTTCGTAATAATTTATTTTCTCCTTACTAGGGCAGGTTTGATGAAGTTAATCTGAGAGCTTCTTGTTTGCATGGTGTTCTAAATCCAAACTAATTCATTTTGCTGTTTTTGATAAAGATAAACTTATGAAACTTGTAAAGTTTTATCCTCAAGATTTTACAAGTACAGATTTGATCCAACTTTCTTCGCAGCTTAATATGTTTATTGTTGATGTGCGAAACGACACAAGGTTTCAACAAGTGAAGAATCTTAATGAGCTATCTATCAAACTAGTTGAGACAAAGAAGCATGATCGCTTTAAACAGGTTTATTTATTGCTGAAATTGGTCCTCATCCTTCCCGTAGCTACTGCAAGTGTTGAGAGAGTCTTTTCAGGAATGAACTATGTGAAGACCAGGCTTTGGAATAAGATGGGTGATCAATACTTAAATGATTGTTTGGTCACATTTATTGAGCGTGACTTTTTTCGAAGTGTAAGCAATGAAGATATCATTAAAAGCTTTCAAGCCATGGAGGAACGGCGTGTGAAGCTTTAGCTGGAAACTTGTATTAGTATATTAGAATTATGGAAAGTTGAAAACATGTAACTTATCACAACTATTTTATCATCGTTTAGTGATCTAATTATGTCGTGTCCATGTTCGCTGACTATATCGTTTTTGTCCGTACCTCAATGATTGAAATCGTAGATCCGCCACTGGGGCTGGTCGCTGGTGGTTCGGCGGAAACCGCGAAGGGCAGGGCAACGGCAAACCGGCGGAGCTGGCGTCGAAACCGTGGGTCTCGCTCGTCGGCTCGTGTGGTCCGGGAGCCCGGCTGGACGCACGTACGTAACGTACGCGGCTGCGGCCTGCGGACCCCGCGGGATGCAACGCGTCACGCATTGTTGGGTTAACTCGGCGGCATGGATCGGACCTGGGTTGTGTGGGCCGGGTGAGGGAGTCGTCGCAACCGACGGCGTACCTTCAAGGCCCACCAGCGCGGCTCGCCGCTCTCCATCGTGAGTCGGGACCCCCGATACGTGTTCGGTGCTCGTGCACCGGCATGGGTTACGACAGTTGGGGAGGATACATACATGATACATGGTCACGTTGCCGGTCACGCACACGCACCTCGTCCTGGCTCGACTCGACGGAGGGGACGGCAAAGCATCGAATAGACGGACCTACAGTGAGATGGATCTTCCTCGTACTCACACCTGTGCTTTGTAGTAGTTCGTACGCATCTGACGCTAGCTAGCACGAGTGCTGCGAGCTTCGTCGATTTCTCACAGACAAGTTCTCTCTGGTAAACCGTGTGTTGCGCTAGAAACCTACTCCAGTACAAGGTACAAGTAAAAGCAAGGCAACTAAGTCCCTGTCTAGATTTCGGAACACGGGGAAAAGTCTGTGCAAAGCCCTACCACTTAGTACAAAATTCCTGCTGAATTCTTCGTAAAGTCAATGCATCTCGAACGGTGCTTAACTTAGCCCACCCCAATACGAACTTCTTCATCAGTATATACAGTTATTATACACGACCTCAAGTAGCCCCGTCCTCACAGCGTCAGCCGCCAACCCTCCCAGAAAACGTGCATGGGAATTCTCAAACCGATTGCGACTTTTGCCACCTCGCAAGTCGCAAATGCCGAGTAGATACACGATGTATACACGCAGGCAGGTGGGCACCGGGGGCCGGGGCACACCGGGAGCCCAGGGCAGCGCCTTGGCCAAGGCAAAAGGGGGATGGACGCCCATTGCCCCGAGAACGAAAGGGCAGGTCCCTATCGGCGGCACCGGCACGGCTAGTAGCGACGCCGCGCGGCCGCCGGCGGCCCGCCCCCACGACAGCGCCAAGAGCCAGACGCATGCGGGGGCCGGGGGCGGGCGTCCCACATGGCACCTGGCACGCGCTGACCTGGACCAATCGCGCCCGCCCCCCCGGCCCCCACCCCACAGGCCCGCGTGACAGAGGATAAAGACCGCGATGCCGCCGCATATCCGCCACGCAACGCAAGCAGTACTACCAAACCCGCAACAGCCTCCTGAGTGGGCGAGTGGCATATCCTGCCGCGCTGTCAATGTGACCACGGTGTGCTCACCTTGTCCCCCCGGGCCATCTAATCCATCCGTGATCGTGACCATGCAAGGACTTTTTCAGTCGCCTCCGTCGAGTCTCGGCATACGGACGTGACGATGATTAGTTTGGGAGCCTAGTCACTCCCTGGTTTTTGATTGAGAACTTGCCCCGATCTCGCGAGGAGAAAATTATTCGGGGGGTCTTCGTTTATTCCCCAGGAGGACTGCGAATATGCTGCGTCTTGATCCTTTTGGAGGCCAAAGGGTCGCTTCTAAACACTGTACAAAATGCTAAGGGTAGGGCACGTACTTAAATAATACAAACCTCGCTATTTTATCGTCACATTGACGCTAAAATATGTAGACGGCGTTATGGGATACAATCACGTGCCTAGAACTTCACAAAGCGGCTACTGAAAATCTCTGTACCAGAAACATGTACACAAAAGGAAAAGAAGAAAAGAAAAATGCAGTGCACACGGTAAAAGTAAAACAAGAATTTCGACGTTATAACGTGCCAGCCATTGGGTCTCCGGAATGGCTACCAATCCCAGCGCGGCATGACAGAATTAGCCAGAAGGTTCTCTATCTTTAGCGCCATCAGGAGAGCATATTCCAGGGCTCACCGCTCGGTGCTCGCTAATCCGTTTTCTCAAACGCCTAATGCCGTGGTTAATCCTGGGAATAAACCCTCCTCCCGTTGGGCGCCCGTCTCCGAACCAACCACAACCACCCTATAAAACCCGGGCGCCCGACTCGCCCCCTCCTCCCCACCGTCGCAGCAGTAGCTCACACCACCACCACCACGGCACCACCGCCTCGCCGCCGGCGACATGGCCGTGTACATCCGCCTCGATGACGCCGTCCGCGCGCGCCTCCGCGGGGACGCCACGGGGTGCACCAGCAGCGGCAGAGACCACGACGCGTCCGCCTGCCTCTCGGGGCTCGTCCAGGCGTTCCTCGAGACGGGCGCCGGCGCGGCCGAGGAAGGCGGGCCCGGCCCGGCGCCCAAGGAGTTCGACTCTGACGAGGACGACGGGCCCGGGCGGGCGGCCGCTGCCGCGGCGTCCATGAGGGCGCTGCTCGACCCTCCAGCGGAGGAGGACGTGTTCCGGATCAGGCTGGCCGCCGCGGTGGCGGCCGCCATGGAGGCGGAAACGGCTCTCCAGGCGCACGGGGCTGCGTTCCGGCGGGCGGTGGTGCGGCGGCTGCGCGGCTCCGGGTACGACGCCGGCGTGTGCAGGTCGCGGTGGGAGGCGTCCGGCGGCATCACGGCCGGGACGTACGAGTACGTCGACGTGGTCGCGCCTCCGTCGGCCTCGGCCGACGCGCGGAAGCGGGCCAGGTACATTGTGGACGCCGACTTCCGTGCGGGGCTGGAGGTGGCCCGCGCCACGCCCGAATACGCAGCCGTCGTCGCCGAGGTGCCGGCGTCGGCGGTGGTCGCGCGGGAGGAGTCCGTCGGCCGCGCCGTGCGCGTCGCGTCCGACGCCGCGCGCCGGTCGCTCCGTGCCCACGGCCTCCACGTCCCGCCCTGGCGCAAGACACGGTACATGCTCGCCAAGTGGCTCGGCCCCTACAAGCGCTCCACCGCCACCTCGCCGGCGGCGGCGGCTGCCGGAGGAATGCCGATGCCCGGCGGTGCCGGGATGGACGTCAAGTGCCGCTCTGTCGGGTTCTTTGCGCCTCCGGCCACCGCGCCGGCGGCCAGGATCAAGTAGCCTTGCTTTGCTCCCGGTGGTCTCCAAGGAGATCGATCACTCGGGAAAAAATTGTTTCTGGTAGTGTAGAAAGGTTTCTAGTGCGAGAGTTTGATTTTGACTTCGAGTTGCTCTCGAACTTGTTTTGTACAGTGATTTTTGTTCGAGATTATGAAAAAATTGTAAAAATGACACTCGAAATATTGACTCCTCAATTACGATGGTACTCGGGTGGATGATAAGTGTGTTCATCTGTGTCTATAAATGTGGGTCCAGTGTCAAATCTGCAAACGACCGATCCCTTTTACAAATTTAGCACCTAGGTGGGGGCAAGGCTATTTTGACCGTTCAAAATCATTCACTTTTAGCACTTAGGCGGGGGCAAGGCTATTTTGACCGTTCAAAACCGTTCACTTTTAGCACCTAGGCGGGGCAAGGCTATTTTGACCCGTAGTGGAGTTTACTCAAAATGATAATACCGGTACCGACTGTCAAGACGCGTGGGCCCCACATGTCACTGAGATGGAGGTTACGTGTCAAAACCGCTCCTCGTTGGACAAAACAGCCTCACCCGCTCCCATGTGCTAAAAGTGAATGGTTTTGACAGTTAGACTACCAGTACTTAGATGATTTTATAGATGAGGGTTAAAATTAGACCGACACAATAGTTGATGGGGTAAAAGTGGACTTAATCCTTAAAAAAAAATAGCCGAGGAATAATTTAGGACTCAAAACCTGATCTTCCCTTCCTTTTAAAACACCAGAGATGAAAAAGATCGGAAAAAAGAAATGGCAGAAACGATGTACGCGGCGGGCAGGTGTTGTGCTATTGGATTAGCATGGATAACACATAACAAACATGATCACATTGTTTATACGAGCCCCTAGTTGGCATCGTGCTTGTCGGCGAGAGATTTTAATATTTCAGCAAAGCAGAGCTCTGCTCGCTGTGTGATCTGCGTTTGATACTGTATTCTCTCCTTTGAAAACCATTCTGAAAACCAGCAGAGCATCCTGATAAGCAAGCACATGGCAGCCGTTCTACTGCGACTCCGTTGTCGCCTGGAGAGAGAGGTCCCCGGATTTTGTTCTGTCAGCGACCAACACCTCCTAGTACTAGCAGTCACTAGTCTAGTACCAGTAGCTCTTAACAAAAAAGAAGATGCTTATGCTTCAACCTGTAACCGTGTAATAAGCACTGCACTTCGGCGTTAGTAGGAATTAGGAAACATGGACGTGTACGTGCCTTGCCGGAGGAACCATTCCATGCGTGATCGGTTCACTGGATCGATCACGGATCCGTGTTTATCTGAAGAACGATGCAGAGACAACAGAGTAGAGCACTGTTGCGTGGCATGGTCCATGGCAGCTTAGGGTGGGGTTCGCTCGCTGTGGAACCTTTCATGCCGATGCAGCAGGAACTTATTGCCATGAAGCGGAGTGGATTGGATTGGGGTCGAGAAAGGCGACGGAAATTATTGTCAGTGGTCCTGAGTTAGATGGATAAAACGAATAATGCAGCGGCGACGAGACGGGACGGATCGTCCCGTGGACACATGCGGGGGGGCCATGCGGTGCTCAGTAGTCGCCCGCTCCACTGCAAGGCCTCCGGCTCCGGGCTCCGGCAGCTTGGCGAGGCTTCGGCACGCGGCTGCGTCTCCGTGGGGATGAAGTGGAGCCGCCAGCCGCGGCCGCGCGCGCCCCTGGAAACGCCACGGCGGCTGCAGCGGGTAGCGGCCAGGGAAAGGGACGTGGGACACTTGCCTGCCGGGCCGGGTGGATTGATCGGGTGGGGGTGGGACAGCAGGGAGGGGCGACGGAGGGCTTATCAGTTATCACCATGTCTCCCCTCTGTCTGTCGCTCTCGGATGGTTCCGGCCTCGCCCGGATATGATGGTGTCATCATGGTGAAGTGGCCGGTGCCCACGCAGTTATCTGTAACACCTAGTGCTACTGACTACTCATCCCATGGTGATTTAATTGGCTCCCACTTATATTGACTGGACAGATGTAGAGTTTTGAATCATTTACCCCAGATGCGTCCAGAGACTTGTCGACCATGGTTGGATAATGCACTGAGTTCAGCTAGTGTTATGTTATCGGTCCAATTTCATTACTTGTACTGAAAACATAGTGAAAAAACTAGTGTCAAGAAGAAGAAAAATAGAGGCGCAACACTCGCTTAACCAGTAGAAGTGAGCCCAAATCAGATCATGGAAGAATGCACAAAACCAACCACACCAATATCTGAAACGACTGACTACAACGACCATACGCTCGAAGTAGATAGGCTCTCGTGTTTTGCAGCTATGCATATACTCGTAGATACTTTCTAATTTTAAGGAACAAATTAAAGAGAGAACAGTTTAAATTGTGGCAGTGTACGTGTTTGAACGCTAAGATCAAAGAGCACAACAACGTGTGGCATTGCTGCAACTGCCGTTTGGTGCTATGCAACAGGATATCAAAATTGCGTGGCCATAGCACATGGTAGGGGGCATGGCATGTCAGTATGTCACTGTGACGACGACTCGCCAAGCTAGTGGCTTGTGGATCACTCATCATTGCATGAGAAGTGCGCGCCATGCTTGTCTGTTCCTCTCTCCATGCTCCTCTCAGTGTGCCCAAGCGCTTGTTCGGTATGCACCACCAGCTGAAACCGATCGGATATATACTCTCACAGTCTCACACATGTATCAACCAGCCACTACTAGTAGACACTAGTATATGCGAGAGCACGGATCACGAGCACTGGATTATTGTAAGAGGCCGAGCAGGGTGATACGGCACGTGTGCGATCAATCATGGACCGGTGATGGGGTCACCGGGACGTGACGAATTTTGCCAAAGCTTTTGATGAGGTTGAGTGGTGAAAAACTTAAACGCATGGTCAAAATGTCTTATGGGCCATGCTCTGCCCTGGAAAGATCAGGCATGGTGAAACCTCTGGACTGTTGACCCTGTGGACGTGTTGGATTAGGACCAGAGTTTTTTTTTTTGCGAGGTTGGCTTCAATCCGTGTTGAACTCTTCTTCTTTTTTCTTTCTTTATTAATGGCTACAGTTCCTTAACCTGTTTAGAGTAGCTAACGCACACATAACTCGACGGGAAATGTTTGAATTGTTCTACTGAATTTTCTTTTTCTTATATATAAAAAAGAAGTAGATACACACACACAACTTGTGATGTTCTGGAAGATTCTTCGTTCATCACGGGATGGCAATTGCTGGTTTGAATTATGATTTGGGAGGCACGTGTTTTCGGTGGCTGCCAAAGGATGGCTAGTTGAGTTGGTTAACTGAGATATGCTAGTCACTCCGGCAGCACCCTCCAGGTCCTGAGTTCGACTTTCAGTGGGAGCGAATTTCAGGCTAGGGGTTAAAAAAATCCCCTCGCCGATCCCGGGTGCCAAAGCACTGGTTTAAAGGAGACGGCCCATCTCACGAGTTACGTCTCCCAGTGTCGGGCCGGGACCGGGATTCGGAGGTTTTCTCGGCCTATGTGAGAATGCCTTCTTCTTACGTATAATGCCCGGGGGCGGCTTACTCCTCGCAGGTCGAGTTTTTTTTTGTTTTTGTTTTCAGTGGCTATTCCTACATATAGGAGTATACATCAACTTGTTGATAGTCTAGCCTACGCACGCTGACACAATTTTGTTCTCATCGTGTGGATACCAGTGATTTTCAAAGAAATAAAACGACACAAACCCTGTATCTAAATCTATGGTGTTTCATGTATATTTTAAAACGGATGGGTAATTCTAAATACTAGTAATGTGTCGTTGCTCAACACGCCTCAGCTCACACAATGACACACAATGTGCTAATCCCTTTGTTAATTGGCTCATTACTGGGGGTAGTGGACAGCCAAGGTCCTAGATTATTAGCACGCTGTTCGCATGGTCACCAAAAAGACGAGCAAACAGCATCCGAATCCGCCGGTTGACGACGATATCATATCATGGGTATAAAACTAATTCACCCTTGATTAATACAAAAAAATTGCTGGAGCAAATGGCTTGAGGAAGGGATAACAACATGGGGCCAAGCCAAAGGCCAAGTGGCATATTCTCCCGGGCCATATATAGAACCTAACCGATGAGATCAAAAGCCTCTAGGATGACAGCTGACAAAAACATCTTGAGCTCTGCAGCGATTGACGTTACTGACTGGAGAAGTGTCACATCACATGGCCGTTGTTTAGGCTCATCATGCGAGTAGAATTTTGTCGGAGCCGTGCTTCTTTTCCAGGAGTAGTAAAATCTCATGTTTCTTCCCCTGATAAACCAAAACCTCATCTGACGTGGACCTTTCGGGCGTTCAGAAGCTTCCAGTGACAGAGATGATCATGGACACTTGAAATTTACACCTCCAAGACTGACTTCATCGTCAACACACCCAGTTGCTACTCTCACTCTCAGTGCAGCCCACTGGCTACTGCACGTCCCACTTCCTTTTTCCACAGCGGGTAAAACGATGTTTGATCAGTTAAAGCTCCATCCGGCTGAGGGCTGACCTTTTGCAGAGCATAATGCGATTTATTATTATCTCATGGACATATATTGATAGCGTGAAGCTCTACGAAGGGACTGGACGCAACAAGCTGTCACTAATCTAATGGCAGCCACATTACTGAGTTTATGCGGACATTCTCCACCTGACTGATAAGTGGTACTATATCTGTCCAAACAAATTAATATTTTAGTTTTGTTCTATAAATTAGACTATCTTAAGTTTTGGTCATGTTTTTCATAAATATTAACAGACAAACTTGATCAAACTTGAAATAGTTTAACCGAGAACAAATTAGAGTATCAAGTTTCTTTAGAAGAGAGGTAGGGAGAAAATAGACCTTCCTTCTTAGAAGTTTTTGTGCACTTGCTTCTAAAAATAACCCTCCGTTTTAAATTATGAGTCATTTCAATTCTTCTTAAGTCAAACTTATCTAATTTTGAGAAGTTTGTCATAAATTATATTAGCATATATAATATCAAATAAATGCACTATCAAAATATATATCTAACGGTGTATCTAATGAATCTTGTTTCATGTATTAGATGTTTGTGCATTTTTTGCAAACTTAGTCAAAACTACATAAGTTTGACTTAGAACCAAGCTAAAACGACTTACAATTTGGAATGTGAGAGTAAATAAATAACATATAAAGATCATGTGTCAACAAAGACCAAACACCATCTATGCAACTTCATTGAATATAAAATTTTAGAAGCTTCTAAAGATATTTTTATAAGCTCTATACTACAGGTTCTTGTGTCTCCTTCAATCTCCAAGATTTTTCTCAGAATTTTTAGAAGTTCGAAGATATTTTTGTGACCGCCTCACCGTTACATATAGACAATGACTTAGCGTCCTTCATGTGACCTCTTTTAGATTTCTTAATTGATAAATGACGAGTTATTATGTACTCCACGGGTTGATCAAATTTGCAAAATCATAACTTTTCATAGTGAAGATAAATATATAGTTTTTAAAAAAGTAAAACCCTACTGAGACCCACAGCTCTGTAGTTCAGCGTTTTTTTTTATTTGAGGTCATTTGAATACCAAAATAATTTGTAGAATTTGTAGATCTAAGATGGACTTGCTCCAAAACATACATTTGTGTGCCAGATACTACCATGTATCTCACAGTAACTCAGTAATGTCCAACTCCTTTGTATTACCCGCCAGGCATGCTAGACAAAGGAAACACATTTGAAGGGCCTCCGTACTCATGTCAAGCACTACCGCACTCTCTCCCTTCAAGATGCAGTCTTGTTGTCAAGATAGGGCGAGCTCAGCTTGCCGATGCTGTTTTGTAAGTTTTTTCTATGTATAAATAAACGCTCGAGAGCTTTCATGGAAAAAAAAAGAACTTTCATCCAGAGGAGCAATATTCAACGCCCTTAGTTTACTTTGGCTCAAACCTCCCGGCCCCCGCGTCGACCCGTCTGGGCGACACGGGCGGCAACGCCACAGCCGCCAACCTCTCCTCCCTCCCTCCCTCCCCTTGCCTCCTCGCCGTCGCCGGAGCGTGCTGCCGGAGGCCGCGCAGCTGCGAGGATGGTGGCGGCGGGGCCCTTCTTCCTTCCTTCCTTCCCTCCTTCTCCCAACCTGGTGGTGGCTCAGTCAGGCAATGGGGGTGGTTGTTCTGGCGGCCGGTGCCCGGATCCGCGGCACCAGTGGCCGGATCCGGTGACTCCGGCCCTCCCAAGGCCAGATTCGGCACTCGCCCGCTTGGATTCGGCCAGGGGAGCAGCTGGTGCGGGCGGCGGCGCGCGGAGGGGACAGGATCGATGGACGGCGCGGCGTGGTGCGGCGGGTGGCCGTGGACGGAGCGGGAGCTGGCATCTGCGCGAGGACGACGCCGGGCTCTTTCTTCGCTGGCTCATTCCTCCTCGTCCATGATGCGTCGACTACGGCGGCGGCGACGACCCAGTCCTCTGCGGAAGTGGCGGATCTGGCACTGCTGAAGGTGGATCCAGCTGCCCCCTTGCAGGATCTGCGCTAGTGAGCCTTGGGCCAGCTACGCGGTGGCATGTGGGGTTGCAGCACGTCGGGGAAATGTCGTTGGTGACCGGCCACAGGACGCCACACGCGGGCGTAGCTGACGGGCCGTGGTCATTGTTGTGCACAGGGGTGAGGCGCCATGGCGAAAGCTTTGTCTGTCTTGGGCTGATGATGACGACGCCTCTTGGTGCCATTTTCTTCCTTGGAAGCGTCAATCGAACGGCCCTCTCCCCTTTGCGTGCCGTGTCTTCTTGGGTGAAAACCTTGACCTTTTGGTCAGGTGATGCCGGCGCCGGTGGCGTCGCGTTCCTCCTTGGAGGCGTCGTTTTGGAAGCTCGTGCTTGGTCAGTCTGTGGCGGCGGGCAACGTCGTGGCGAGAATGGTGGAGGCCTAGCTGAGAATTCAAGTTTGCGGTGTCCACGACGAAGGAAGGCTGTCAGGAGGAGGGCGGTGGCGCAATGATTGGAGGGCCTTGCATCTGCTTGGCAGTGGAGGGCGGCAGTTTGGTGAGACTGTACGCCAGTGCGACCACGAAGTTCGCGAGGAGGCCGACGTGGGAGGTGCCCACGGAGTTGGCGAGGAGGCCGACGTGGGAGGTGGTGCCCAGCAGATTTGCGTTGCCGAGGTGACCTGCGTAGTGTGGCGGCGGGCGGTCCCGCTCAGCGGCGACTGTTTCCGGTGCAAGGAGGCATTCTGACTGACAGCCGGAGGATGTGTGTGGCACTTTCTACCTTCGATGAGGCAGCTAGATCCTAGAAGCTATGATGCGCACGCTTGAATCTCAGTGGACGGGGTCGGTTTGGCGAGCGCTAGAGGCAGCTATGGCTTGCAGCGGACTACGGCGATTAGCCTTGCTTGACAGCGGGCTACCTCGGTGTGGGACAGCGTCGGCAATGACAATGGTGTTTTCATCCTGACGGCTCTGTCGTCTGGTCGTTGCGAGTGCAGTGTAGTGACCTGTTTGTGGGTGTTTAGGGGGCGATCAAGTGTGTGTTCTGTGCTGAGCTTAGGCCTATGTGGCTCATGTCGATGTCCCAGTCCGACCGGCCAGAGTTGTTTTTTTTCTTCTCATGAGTTGGTGTGTGTTGATGGCCCAATCTAATCGCCCGTAGTTGTATCTTTTTATTTTCCCCGTCTGGGCTTTATCTGCTTTTTAATATAATCGGCGGCTCTCCTGCCAGATTCGTTTCAAAAAAAATCTAGAGGAGCAATTCTTCGCTCTTTTTTCTTAACACAAGCTGATCCACAAGTATGGCAGTAAAATGTTTTTGTTTCTTGCTCAACCCTGCAACTATCTTCTGGCCAAGCCTGTTGGGAGCACTAATATTTCTATTTTCGATAATGATTCCGCACGGTACGTCTCTCCCACTCGCTATCCTTGACTCCCTCTCGTCTGCATACTGCCAAAAAAATAAAAGTCTCCACCGCGCCCTCTCTCGCTCCTGTCCGCCTCCATCGCACTGTTCGCCTCCACCGTACTGCTTGCTCGCCACGGCCGACCCGCTCGTTGTGGCCGCCTCCATGGATTTGGCGAGCCGCGGCCGCCTCCACTGAGCCGGCGAGCCTCCACGATGGATGCTCCAGCAAGCACGTGAGGGGGGTGAGTTTCGTGTGAAGCTGTCCCGTCGGCGAGTTGCCCACGCTGCTGCCGCACGTCGAGCTCCATGCGTCGGCATCAAGTTCCACCATAACAAGCCTCCATTCATCCAAGCAACAAAATGACATTACGTTGAAAGCCCATGTTGCAAGCGTATGTTTCAAGTGTTTCAGATGTTTCATCTGGATGTTGCAAGTGTTTCATCTTGATGTTGCAAATGTAGATCAGGATATTAAACATGTTGCAATGGCTATGCGCATATGTTTTAAGTGTATGTTCCGAATGTTTCATCCAGATGTATGTTTGCAAGTGTTTTATCTAGATGTTGCATATGTTTTCCAAGTGTTTCAGACGTATGTTCCAAGTGTTTTAGTTGTTTCCATACATATGTTGCAAGTGTTTTCATCTATATGTTTTAAAAGTAGATCTAATGTTGCAGCAAGTGTTTCATATGTATGTTTCCTGCCTTCAGACGTATCTTGCAAGTGTTGCATCTGGATGTTTCAAAAGTAGATCGAGTGTTGCAGCTCTCTCCTCACTTTTCTGTCGCCTTGCATCGGTGTCTCTTCCTCCTCTGGCGCCGGCTGGGCATCCGCCGCCCTCTCTCTCTTTTTCTCGATGCTGGTGACGCTTGGGCTGACGTGGACCCGCGTGGACGCGTGAAACGACTGCAGGGCGCTAGTCGTTCCGTTCTATTTTTTATAGTAGATCCATGTTCACTTTCTTAAGAGATCCATGTTCTTGTGAACCGTAAACTGGATGGCAGTTGCGAATATTATACGCCATGCACAAATTTTTAACTGAAGTGGCCACGGGATTCTGTTGAACTTGTGCGCGATGATAGTATGACAGTCACTGCAATCTTTCTATATGAATCCTGGGTCCAAAAGCTGGCCGGCGATCGTGGCCACGTCGCGGGCCGTTCCCGGCCGTCGGATCGGGCGCGCGGACGGCCCAGATCGGGCTAAGCGTGGTCATTTTATAAAAAACCCCTTCAACTTTTCGGAAATGAACCCACGCTTCAGAAGCCCTCTCAGAATATTTTTCAAAAAACACCTTAGATTATTCCCAAATAAACCCGCAATCCAGAACGGATGGGCTCTGTTTTTTTTACAAAAAAGACCTTCACTTTATCGAAAATCAACCCGCGCTCCAGAGACACTCTCAGCAATTTTTACGAAAACCTCCTCATATTTTTTTCAAATCAAAATACAGGGCACCTTTGATTATATCTCTTTTTTCTGACCTCATGGCTTGTAACAGCGACTGGTAGAGCGCCTCCAGGCCCTGGCTCAGCGCCTCCTCCGTCTCCAGCGCCGACTGCTGCAGCCCGTACACGCCCACGATCTGCTGCTCCGTCAGGGGCTCCACGTGGCTCAGCACCATCTTATATACACACGTGCAATTACTTTAATTAAGCATCTAAACGACATGCTCACATGCATGATATATGCAGCAATTCATACGTGACCTGGGCCATGTATACGTACGCACTCATTATGCAGATGTGATGGAATGATAATGAGCCGATCGAATGTAGTACCTCCATCCCCCCACCCCACACACACACACAAAAATGCAAAGGCCTGTGCATGCATAGAGACTAAGCTTGACTTGCCGCCACAAAGTTTCAGTTCTTTTAGGCTATTGTGGGCCTCACATGTCAGTCTGATTTTTTCCAAAAAATAAATTAGCTGAAACTTTAAAATTGCATAGTAAATCACAAAAAAAAATATAAATTAGAAAATCAAGTTGATCTAAAATCCTAACAAGTAGAACTAAAACCTAACGAGCAGAACTATGCAGTGCATCCATAATATCACATGTTTTAGTAAGAATTTTTTCATATAAATTTTTACCTGTGCTTTTAGGGGTAAATAAAATTATACCTTCAGGATGATAAACTCTCGAAAATACATAAAAATCATAAAATAAACAAAAAAATGCTGATTTTCTCATTACTACACCTATATTCTTATTGCCACTAGCCTAATCGAAAGGGAAGGCGCGGCAAAGCCGCACCCGCGTTTCTAGTTTCAGAGGATTTGAAATTGCCGTAGCTTTTGTTATGTTGACACTTGTTAATCATGTGTCTAGCGTCTAGCCCTGATACTTGTCCTATCCAAGCTGGTCAAGCTAGTTGAACCCAAAAGCAAGGCCAAAGTCCCAGTAATAGAGGCTTAGGTGTGGGTCTTACCGTATCACTAACATCAATTCTTTCACTTCCTTTTTCCACAGCGAGTAATAAAAAGATAGTTGATCTGTTAGCTAGCTCCATCCGGCTGATTTCTTTCCAGACAATAATGCTACTTTATTACCCACCAAGCTGTGTCTCTAGTAAACTGGTAGTCACACACAATACAGAATTTCTGCAGCCAAAAGCACCAATCTAAAAACAAAAACAAAAACAAAAAACACATATCTGCAATTTCAAGAATAACTGCATGTAGCTGCGCGATGGCAAGCAGTACATTTTTTGTGCAAAATCACAGAAAAAAAAACAGTTAAAAGCGATTTTTCAGCGAATGAATCTCTCCTTTCCGCATGTTACATTTTCATTCTATTACACCAAACCAGGTTGACTAGTACAAAGACAGCACATAATATCAGTTGACACTATTGGTCTTCAGGTCCACAAAATTTGGCAAGAAAATGATGTCCAAGAATGTGTCAGAAAAAATACAGTGAATTTTACGTATCCAAAACTATGTTCCTTCCTACCTATGGTAAACACAACATGCTAATGTATCACGTGATGGCGAAGTAGCCAGCAATCTATCCTCAGGTTCTCTCTCTCTCAAACTCTCTCCGTATGGTCTCTAGCAACATCTCATTCCATGTGTCTACTGGTCCTGGCATGCACCAATGCAAACAATCCTGAGGTGGAGGTTTTCCATCTGGCCCTCTCTGTGTCTTCTTGTTTGGGTCAGGGCTTCTATACGGGCCAGGATGACCATCAGCCCTGAAGGCAAAGGGTTCAGTGATATCCATCAATTTCAACCTGGAACCATGTTCCCCCGCATTCTTCACTGCCTTCTTGAAGCCTGCAACCTGCTTTTCATGCATGGCATCGGTAAAGCCATTCCTCACCACTTCATCCAAGGGCTTGACCTTCCCAGTGCATGATCCACCAGTGTTCCATGCTCCACCTTCATAATGATCAGGTGACCATGTTCGCACAATAGCTAGGCCTGTGAAATTTGGGTTAGTCGCCACAGCAGTTAGGCAAGTCTCGACAGAGATACCAAAAGCATCCACATTGTTGACCTGCATTTTTCCTGCTTTACGAGGCCACCAAAGCTGCCCTCCAACAACATTCCCATTCAGGATATAGGCTGATCGTTTGGCAAACCAGTGGCCAGAGGAAAGGACAAGTACATCAAACCTTGGGAGGAACTCCATGAAGGTCTCATCAGGAATATCCAGAAAAACCTTATCAATACCCTTAGGAGCAATCCCCACAGCTTCAGTTGACCTGTGCACTAACCAAGAAGACCAGACACGGGCGATAGTTGTTTTAGTTGACTTGAAGAGCCACTTATGCATCCTTTTGTTGCCTCGGTTTTGTGGGACATCTACCTATAAAAAGGAGAACACCAAATGCTTTAAGACAATGAAGCAGATATATGTTGCCTGAGAACAAATGCTACAAAAACATTGAATGTAGACACACAAAACTGTTTAAAGTTGCCGTTCATATTACATTTACTGTATTCTAGGGATAAAAGCTTGTTAAGTGTTCAGGAGAGATTAATGTCAAACATGATGAGAAAAGGAAAGCTACTAATCTTAGTATTAGTTTTCGGAACTCCTACAAGAGCTTCTGAAATAGGTATCCTGATGAAATACACACTTTTAAGCAAATCTAACTCACAGAGCCTCCTACTTGTAACTCTGTAAGGGTATGGATAGAAGGATCTAGTTTTGTCCATTCTTTTTCTTATCAGTAATAGTTATTTTTTAGAGAAAAGGTCTCCAATGAAATAAAATGATGATGTTTGGCCTAGGGTACATCATCATCTGTAAAAATGCCTAGGAATTTGTCTGTACTTACATACCATTTGTTTTACAGGGTATAAGTTAGTAAACTAGTCACAAAAAGTATTTGGCAGATCATGGTTTTATCTTAATTACACTATAATGCAAATGTAAGATTCTGAACAGTGATGGGATAAGTCTCATGTGCTGGTCTTTGTGGGGCTGTGCTGGTCACATGGTCTTTGTGGCTGCATGGTCTGTTTTTAGGACAGCATAGGACAACATCTTAAACTAGAGGACAACATCTAGGACAGCATCTTAGACTAGCATATAGAGGACAGCATCTTAGCATCTAGGACAGCATCTTAGACTACATATGCTTGGCTGGCTAGCAGCTTATAAATATGTATCCCCAACCCCTCGGGTTGGCATGGCATTTGTGTGAGTTTGTGTGAGAAATAAAACCAGAAAATTGTCCAACTCCTAGTGTCATCCTCTCTCGATGAGAGTAAGAATTCTGCTCCTACCAAGAGTGAGAATTCAGCGACTAACAAACAGTAGCAGGGGGTATCTCACCTGCCACAGAATGCAAAGGAGGGACTCCATCTGGTTTCGAGCAACTGAATCCCCGACAAACGCAAGTGTCTTTCCTCTCATCAACTCCAAGAACTTCCTTGCATCAAAGCGCGGGAGGTTACACTGTTCTGGTTTCCATCTCCAATTCTCATAGTCCTTATCCGGTCGTCCATTTCCTTGGCAATTTTGCATCTGTGTGATGATAGGGCAAGAGTTGTTTGTGTATAGTGGCCCAGAAGAATCAGTAACCCACTCCCCACGGTAGAGATCACAAGTATCTGCACAATCAGAAAACAAGTATACAATGATAAATGACATTCCAATCCATTCATGTTGGTAAATATGCTGTGCAGAAATCTCAGGGAAACGAACTAACAGTTCACCTTGCTCAGCCTTTTGAGATTCATGAGATGTATCCTCGTTGGGAGTCGGTGTGGCATCACTGGAAGCAACTGGATCCGGCTCGTTGTCATCCATCTTTCCTGTAACTGCAGAAGTTTGGCTTGAATTCACGTCACCACCCTGACCATTCTGCTCCACTAAGGGTTCCCGCCCACCCTGCGACAATTCCTCCCCAATTGCAGGGCCACTACTGTTTCCATCAGCACGCTCCGACGACGAACGCTTCCCGATGCCAGTAACTCCGGCAGGGAGGTAGTCGTGCAGCGACGTCCGAGGCAGGGACGAGCCCTGGGACAGCGATATCACCACGAGGGTCAGCACCAGCCCCAGCACCGACACGACGACGGTGACAAGCCACCGCCGGACTCCGGTGACCCCCGCCGGGGCTTTCCTCCCCTGCAAGCTCATGGGCCCCGAGATCAACCCTCCCGCCCGAGCGGCATCTGCGCTACGCGGGGCGAAATTCAGATCCAGGAAAGGGAAACGGTAGCGACGGTGGACAAGTAGACGAGGAGGCGTACCAGCGTGGAATTTTGTGCGGGCGGCGCGGGGATCGGACCCGGGCGCGGAAGCGGCGTTGCTATGCTCACCGAGTCACCGTGGTCGGAGCTGGAGGAGGAAGCGATGGGGGGAAGGGGAAGAGAAGACCATCAGGGTGGGAAGGGCGAGGTGATTAATTGCTGATCAAGTGATCGTGCGGCTTGTCCAAGTTAAAAGGTAGGTTTCAGGAAGAATCTTCTCATGCAGATCGAGATCCGAATCTCTGTCTCACTCATACATAGCGGTACTGTAACTTTTGTGTGACTAGGCTGGCCTTAGACCTATGCTTTAGCGTGGGGCGAACGAGTAGATTTTTTCAATGCGCAGATAAACTACACGTTCTCCAGCCAACAAATTCGTCTCCGAGAGGGTTCGAACTCTGACCGACAGAGTTCAAAGCACACAACTAGATCAACTGGTGTAGGGTTCGCTTGCATTCTCCGATAAATAGATTTACCGCAAAACTAAATCTTGGACTGCTATGAATTATTTTAAGATTCCTGGATTCTAAATTTAAACGTGAATTACCTTGTGCCATTGACCTAGTCGTCGCATTGCATTTAGACGAAGTGTATCCAGGATGATTGGTTGATGAACGAAATTTAGTTGCCAGAACTTGGGAATGCCAAACATTTTGCTGTTATTGGGTTTGCTGCCAAAACTAGTCAATAGTATCTCATATTTTTATTGTCAAATCTGTGGTAATTCCATCTTTTACTTATCATCAAAATATTTGGTATGGTAGCAACAGGCAGACCCTTTTGTCTTGTCTTGTGGCCTTTATGATCACCTTGATAACAAATGGACGACACATCTTAGGACCTGTTTGGTAGGGCTTCTCTAGGCTCCGACTCTGGTTCTTACGGAGAAGCCTTCCCAGACATTTTCTTGACGAACCGTTTTAAAAGTATAGGAGCCGGAGCCGTTTTCCCTCTGGCTCCTCTAGAGGAGCCCCTCAAGAGAAGCCGTACCAAACACCCCCCTTAATACTGCCTAGTAGGTCACAACAAGCGTCTTTCCTTCAATTTTTTTATGTTTTCAAAAAAAATCCACGTCGAATGCTACTAGGAAAAATTATGTCTTAGTGAGGAAACATAACAAATCGAGCCATGGATTCAAATTTCTTATTTTTTTTCTGCGAACACAAAATCATTATGCAATAGAGTAAAGTATATTTTTCAATCTTCAATTTGCATAGTATTCTGATTTTTTATTCTTGAACTATGAAAAGGACAATTTATACAACTATCAAAACATGATAAATGTGGCTCTTGGATAAAACTGAATTGGATATTACGGATACCATATAGGTAGTTGTTTCTTTCTGGGATTCACAATTGAATACAGATAGTGTCAGACATGTTGAATATTGATATCTATATTATATTTGTATTATAAATCCAACTTCAAGTATTTAGATTCAGATATACTACGGATATTAAATATCAGGATTCGTCTATAGATGATCTAAGTTGGGTTTAGACCCTTTCGAGATGGACGATATCAGGAAATATCCATCCTATTTTCACTCTACTCTTGATGGTTGTAGATGTTTTTTCTATTTTATAAAAATAATAAAAAGTTTACTATCTAAAAATTCATAAATAATTTATTTTTAAAATAAAAAATATGAAAATAGTTTATAATTATATATATTTATTTAGAACTAGTTTATTTCGATTATTATTGCTGCATTGTTTGTAGTCATGTTCATTATTTGGAACTAGTTCAAAGTAAAAAAACGAGATTGGCGTGCAATTTAGAGGTTGAAAATATACTTTGCCCTCTATATAATATATGTAGTGTTGTCCCTATGTGGTGACCATGTTCTTACGGTGAACTACACTAAAAGTTGTTTAAAACACATTGAAACACAATCACTATGAAATATTACAAACTCACAGTGTTTGCCCAAATCAAAGTTAAATAGCTCATCAAGTTTCACAAGGTAAGACGAAAAGTTATCCATATTCCCAGACGATAAATATCCCGAATGCAAACTTCTCTTCACACAAATGTTAGTTTTTTTAAGGTCTATAGCATTTGCTCCTTGCAAAATATAAATCATTTTAGCTTTATTTTAAGTTAAACTTATCTACCTTTGACCAATCATATAAGAGTTTTATTAGTATCATCTATATCAAATAAATACACTACCAAACACATATTTTATGACGAGCTTAATAAAACTAATTTGATATAGTAGATGTTGGTACATTTTTCTATAAACTTTATTCACATTTGAGAAGTTTAACTTAGGATTAAAAAAAGCTATATACATTTTAGAACGGAGGGAGCATGTCGACAATTGTCCAGGAAATGGAGCAGCTTCGGAATGACTATTGGAACTTTACATTGCCTGTAATCTAACATGTTATGAACAAATATCGTCTAATTTTGCTCAAATTTACATCACGCTACCAACTTTGACTCGCAGTGTGCACTGCAGCAGGCTAGTATAATTTAACCACCCTTCGTGTGTGTTGCGTGCTGAAACAAAGAAATTTCCTAACCATGGATCATGCTGATGCTTGGCATAATTTCACCCAAACCCATCAGATACATGAGCACAGGTGACAAGTCTAGCTAAACCAAAGCCCGTTTTAAGCCTCCAACCAATGCCATCATATCAGCTTATAAGCCTCCCAGGCAGGCTATGCCTTGGCGTTCCAGAGCTGACTGAGCTCCCCCCTCTTCGCTCCAAGCAAGACGATAACTCCTGCACAAATTCGACGCAACAATAGCTATAAGAACTCTGATATATTGCCCACCAGAATGTGTAATAAGGAATCAAAATCTCTGCTGCTCTGGTACCTAGTGTTGAAGGAACAAGGTAGAGCAGAGCTGGCTGGCCACTGCTCATTAGGTACAAGCCAACATATGTGCATGACAAGCCTGCATTGGCATGACATTGGTTTTTTAGAAAAAGAATCAGACAGGGAGCCGCCGATTATATAAAAAAACCAGAAAGGCATGACATGTAAGCAGTATTGTTCTTCTCTGAAACTTAAATTCAGAGGTGGACTGACTGCTACATACCGAAGGCATAACCGATCATTAGGCAGAGGAAATAGCCGTCTGTCAAGTCTTTGCCGTGTGTTCTGTCAAATCTACAGTTCAGTTGCAGCTGGTAAGTTTCAGGCGAAGAAACAATTTTGTTCTTATAACTGAAACTGTGGATGGAATCAGAGTCCAGTTGGGGTATTCACCTGAAACTGAAAGCAACAAGCAGTCCTGGGAAGAGAATGTCCCCGAATCCAATCATGTCATACCCATTCCACGAATCGAACTCCTTTGGCATCTTCAACACCATGGGAAGGCTCGGCCCATCATCACTGCCACGAGCAACCTGAATTTTTGCGAGATTTCATTTCGGATATGCTCAGCTCACGACATGATGTGTTCAGTAGCCATCTGTGATTTGATTTCAAACTCACTGTGATCATGACGCTTTTCTTGAATATAAGGGGTGATATGAAGACCCAGAATATGTCGTAGAAAAAAGCGGCCACAAGGAGTGCCGATGCAACCTGAAAAAATGATCTAAACCTCGTCAGAGTCAGAGATGTGCTCCACTCCAGTTGACAAAGGCAGATGAAGAAAAGATATCATCTTGAAGACTTGTTGAACCATAGCGTGTCAGTCCATAACCGCTCGTACTTTTATGTTTGGCATACGCACCACTTGCAATACTAGAATCATCATGCAGATGCCCTGGATGAAGAAGAACCGTGTCAGTGAGCACAGACACTGATGAAGGATGGGAGCAAGCAGGAAAGTAGCTGTGAATAATGAGATGAGGAGAGCACATTGGGCTCCTCGGACACAGGCCCATGGATCTTACGTACCATGAGGTTCTGACCAACCCAAGCAAGCGGTGAGTTCTGGTGTGTGGCCCAGGCCAAGGCGAAGATGAAGGCTAGCGGCAAGATGACTAGCGTGACCACCTTCACGTTCCCTAGAGCAGGAAGCTTCGCTTTCGCCTCGCGACACCGCTGGCAGAGTCTGCACGCAGCAGTTTTTCAAGAACTAGCTAGGCGTATGCAAACAAGCACTGAATAGGTAGCACACGAGTATATGCACACCTTACAATCAGAGATGATGCCACGTATTCCATTCCCTGCAAGTAGATGATGACAAGTTAAAGATGAGGTGACTGCACTTCGTGCATTAGCTGCGTCGATCATGTGAACTAGCAAAGTTCATTGGAATTATTGGGTATGTACCTGGACTCCCCCGAGGCAGAAGAGGAAAACCAGGAGCCAGGCGGACCAGCTGGAGTTGAAGAAGAAGAGGAAGAGCAGGACAAGCGAGGACGTGACGATGAACACGAGTGCCGTCTGGGTTTGCAGCTCCACGACCTCGGCGTCCGGGTTCTCCTCCCCACCCAGGGAAACATCGCCCTGCTTGGTAGGCTGGATCAAGAAAGTCGGTCGTTGCCACATGGACATTTCAGTAATCTAGCAAGCTTCTGCAGAAACCCAGCTCGATCGACATTCAGTTTCTTTTGTGCCTGTATACGCACGTACCTCTTCTCCGACGACGGCGACGGTCCACACGGAGGCGCAGGCCACCGTGCCGACGGCCATCATCCAGAGGAAAGGTATGGCGCCATCGAAGGACGGCTTCAGCGGCGCGTACATGAGAATGTCGACTGCACGCAAGGGAACCGAATCATGGATGGATGAAAATGGGTAAGTACGTGGCACATGAGAGCGTGGAGGTACTGGGAACGCGTAGCTATCTGTTCTCACCCTTGGACCCGTCCCCGATGGCCGACTGGACCTTGTCGCCGGCGGACTTGGCCACCATGACGACGGGGATGCCGATGTTGGGAGGCGGGTCCTTGTCGGAGCAGACCATCCTCTGCAGATCGTCCTCGTCGTTGACGAGGAGCAGCGCCACGGCGCCGCCGGCCTCGGCCGCCTTAGCCTTCTCGATGAACGTGCACTCCCCGCGCACCGCCACGGCGACGGAGCCGGCGAGCTGCGCGGACGACTTGGCGCAGCCGGTCTTGGGGCTGGGCACGGCGGCCCGCTGCTTCTGGTCGTCGGACGCCGCGTCCGGCAGGACCGCGCCGAACCTCGCGCTTATCCCCGTCAGGCTGCTCCGCTCGTCGCCGTCCACCCAGTACGTCACTTTCACCTTCTGGAGCGTGTTGTCGCAGCCGGGGAACTTGGGCGAGGTGCCGTCGTCGAACTCCGAGCCAGTGCCGGCACCGGCGGCTGGGCGCGCGAGGAGGACGATGGAGAGGAGGAGGAGGAGGAGGGCGCTGGGAGGGATGGTTGGGAGCGCCATTGCCGTGCCGGCTTGCCGCGCGCGGGGAGGCGGGAGCCAAGCCGTCGTGCGCGCGCGCGTCGTCCGCCCCTGCCGCTGCGAGTCTGCCTCAGCGGCATGCACGCATCGCCGAAGGCGCCGTGTGTGTAGCTAGGTATTGCTATTGTATAATATTATTCCATATTTAGATGTAGCCTTTGCTGCTATTTTCCGTTCCGGAGTGTCGCCTTCTCCGATCAACCGATCCCTTCATCGTTTCTGTGTAACTGAGGTGGGTGACATTCTTTTTTTTTTATTTGAAACTGAGGTGGGTGACATTCACCCGAACCGTTCTCGGGTATCTCCACGTACGAATTTTTTCTTCTTGTATGTATGCATAAATCAGAATATTATTTATTGGACTAAAATTTTCTAAGAAGCAAAGCAAGCATCTGTAGCTGTACACTCACAAACTTCCCCTGTTTCCATTGATCCCGTTCGCTTCATAAAAAAAATTAAAACATTATCCTATCTGATTTGTTGCGAGAGAAAGATATTATTTTGATTGAAAAATACGGATCATGAGAAGTGAAAAAGACCATTACTTGCACGAACCTAGCTCATAAAAAGTAGTGCTTTTAGGGTGTCCGCAGCGTGGAGCATCGGGGGCGTTCTGATCGTGGGACCGGACCTGGACTGCTCGACATGACTCGTCCTGCTATTCAGCCCACGGTGGATCGAACCGGACTCGGGCTGTTTTGGATCGAACCGGACTCAGGGGCCGTTTTGGATCGGTGACTAAAATTTACTAAGGTGTCTTGTCTTATGGGTATTTAGATATTAATAAAAAAATAAATTATAGAATCTGAAATACTCCACAAGACGAATTTATTAAGCCTAATCAATCCGTCATTAGAACATGTTTACTGTAGCACTATATTGTCAAATCATGGACTAATTAGGCTTAAAAGATTCGTCTCGTAAATTAGTCGCAAGCTATGCAATTAATTTCATAATTATTCTATATTTAATATTCCATATATATATATATATATATATATATATACAAACATCCGATGAAACAGCGACTTAAAATTTAAGAGGAAAAACTAAACAGCTCAATTGTCGGACCCACACACATTAAAAAAAGAGAGGGGGCGTTTCTCCATCGATAGCTTGGAGCTGCTCCTCCATGGAACCCATCCCACAATGCTACGTACGTGGTCTTATAGCTGCATTTAATGCATTGAAACGCCTATGAAATGCACACTGTGATCGCTCTCAAGACAACTCTGTGTCACTGATAACAGCTCTGTTGAAATGAAGATGTGTTTGTAAAAAAAAAGTACTTGTCTAATCATTTATGATTAAGACACATTGAGGGTGTTTGTCTGGAGTAATTTGGATGGTTTAGAGGAATGCTGGAGAAATTTGTGAGAGAGAAATACTGTTTCGAATAAAAAAAGAAGCGGATCAGGCCGGGTTTAAGGACACGCGAACGGGGCTGTCGGTGTTTTGGACTGTGGGGTCCTCAATCAACTAGTGAATTTGAACTACGTGCTCCTAATCCCGGATGGTGATGCAAAGAGACACAAGGTTTATACTGGTTCAGGCAATCGGTGCCCTACGTCCAGTCTGAGAGATCGATCTTGTATTCCTTGCACCGAAGTGCTTGTAGTAGGGGGTTACAAGCTGGGCGAGAGAGGGAGCTAGTCCCAGATCTCTGCGTGGAGCGGTGCGGGCTGCTTGAGACGTTGCTCTCAGGCAGCGGAGGAGCGTGTGTCTGAGTCTACGTGAGCCTACGCAAGTGTTCGTTTATCTTTCCTGTCCCTATAAACGGCCCCGGTCTCTCCTTTTATAGTTGAAGGGGGGACAGGGGTGATACATGTGTTTGCTATGCAACGTCTTGTGAGCGGAGGTGGCGTGCCTGAGTCCTGTAGCTTACCACTGTGGCGGCATGGTCAACGGAGCGGTCTTGTCCTTGATGCACTGGAGCAACGCGCCGGTCACACCCGATCTTGTGCAACGTGGGAGCTCCAATGATAGCTTGGCGCAGGGCATGACCGACGCCGTGCCGGTTGCTGTGCGTTGACAGTGTAAAGAGCCGAGGCTCAGTTGGTGCCGAGGCCGAGCCATCGTGGGGGGCTCGGCGGGTGTGAATCCCGAGGCTGTCGAGGCCCTGAAGTGGATTGCCGAGGCTTGGAGGGAGCAGTTGGCCCTATACACTGATTCCGAGGCTATAGTGACCCGGATTTGACTCCCCACACCGCTACTGTTCTCGGAGCAGAATTAGGTAGCACAAAGGCAAGATGGGCGCCGATTATAGGCGAGGTCGAGCACAATGCCGGTAACCCCGCTCGATCTGTCTCTCCGTCGTCCGCCGGCCACTGGCTGTGTTGCACCGATGTGCGGCTGACGTTGCGAGAGTGGTTGGACGTATTAATTGGACGTGATGTTTTGTCAGAGAAGTCGGTCGAGACGAAGGCGACGAGGTTGTTACCGAGCTGACCTCGAGCGAGTCGGAGAATTGGCACCTTATCTGAGGCTTTATGCGTGGGGCCTCGGGCAAATCGAAGAATCGGTAACCCGTCCGAGGCCTTGCGGGGTGGGGCCTCGGGCAAGAGGGCCTCGACGAGGCAGAGAGTTGGCCTTTCGCCCGAGGCCTTCGCGGCGCGGGCCTCGGGCGAATCGGAGAATCAGCCGAGACCTCGTGGTTGTCCTTTGGCTTTGATATTGGCAAGGTCTAAGCAATCTTTTCAGTTCTTGCTTAGGGTACCCCCTTTTATGGTATCTGACAGTAGCCCCCGAGCCTCGGGGAGAATGCGATCACTCTCCCTGAGGCTTTGCCGAGGCTTGGCTTGCAGCAGCTCCCGTCGGGATTATGTTTTGTACTCGTGGTTCCGGTGGGTGCGCGCGAGCGCACCCATCGGGTGTAGCCCCCGAGGCCCTGGAGGAGTGGATTTACTCCTCCAAGGGCTTTTTCTCTGTTGAGTAAGGAGTTTTATCGCGTTTGTCGGGCCCATGAGTGCGAGTTCAGGTCGTTGGGCCTCGGTTTAGTTGCAGGAAGAGCCCCCGAGCCTCTACACGGAGCGAGAGGGCGATTAGTGGTTTCCCTGTCTTTTTTGGTGGCCCTCGCGCATCCTTTTTGCTAGGAAGGAGGGGTGGAGCATGCCAAGCTACCCTCGGTGGGCGCGAGCAGTGACATCTCTGGTGAGCTGTTATTGGGTAAGTCCAAGTGGAGGCCCGTGCCCCATTCGATAGGGGTCAGCTAGCGGTCCAGACACACACTCCAAAAGTATCAGAGGGCTTCTCTAGTGGGTCCTAGGGCCGTTCGATTGGCCCCGGGGGATCGATGCCTCCCTACGGTGGGATCCCATTTGGAGACCTCCCTGCCGGTCTCGGACATGACTTAGGGCTTCCCAAGCCTTTGCTTGCTTGGGGCTTGGCCATGTACGGGCTTGCCCACAGTCATCCCTGACTCTGTTTGTCCTGGGGTGTCTGTCGAAACCTTTGGGGGACCTAGCCTTCGAACCCCTAGACCGTAATGGGCTCAGTGCCCTTTTCATCGCGTTTTTCCGAGCCTCCGAGTGCGAGCTTGGGTTGCTTGTTTTCGTTCTGGGTGCAGGAAGAGCACCCGAGCCTCCGCACGGAGCGAGAGGGCGGTCAGGAGTTCCCCTAGCTTTTTATGCGACCCTCGCGCATCCTTTTCGTTCGGAAGGAGGGGTTGTTTGTCGAGCCCTTGAGTGCGAGCCTGGGTCGCTGGGCTCGGCAAGGGTGCAGGAAGAGCCCCCGGGCCTCTGCACGGAGCGAGAGGGTGATCAGGAGTTCCCCTGACTTTTTGTGCGACCCTCGCGCATCCTTTTCGTTCGGAAGGAGGGGTTGTTTGCCGAGCCCTCGAGTGCGAGCCTGGGTCGCTGGGTCTCAGCAAGGGTGCAGGAAGATTCCCCGATCCTCTGCACGGAGCGAGAGGGCGATCAGGAGTTTCCCTTGGTTTTTGTGCGACCCTCGCGCATCCTTT
Organism: Miscanthus lutarioriparius; assembly: GCA_904845875.1. NCBI lineage: Eukaryota > Viridiplantae > Streptophyta > Magnoliopsida > Poales > Poaceae > Miscanthus > Miscanthus lutarioriparius. The sequence continues at coordinate 9,291,676 of CAJGYO010000005.1, forward strand.
TTGTTCAGAAGGAGGGTTGTTTGCCGAGCCTCGAGTGCGAGCCTGGTCACTGGGTTTGCAAGGGTGCAGGAAGAGCCCCGAGCCCTGCTGACGGAGCGAGAGGGTGATCGGGAGTTCCCCGGCTTTTTATGCGACCTCGCGCATCCTTTTCGCTCGGAAGGAGGGGTGGAATATGTTAGGCTACCCTCGCGAAAGCGGTGACACTTCCGGTGAGTCGTTATCGTAAGTCCCAGTGGAGGCCCGTGCCCCATTCGATAGGGGTCGGCTAGGGGTCCCAGACGACTCCAAAAGTACCAGAGGGCTTCTCTAGTGGGTCCCAGGGCTGTTCGATTGGCCCTGGGGGCTCGGCGCCTCCCTACGGTGGGATCCCATTTGGAGACCTCCCTGCCGGACTCGGACACGACTTAGGGCATCTCGAGCGATCGCTTGCTCGGGCCTCGGCCATGTAAGGGCTCGCCCATAGTTGTCCCTGACTCTGTTGTCCTAGGGCGGCTGTTGAGACCCTCGGGGGTCCAGCCTTCGAACCCCTGGACCGTAACGGGCTCGGTGCCTGGTTCCTTAGCCTGAAAGGAATCGGCTGGGGATATTCCCCTCCCATTCGGCTGACAACTGCTGGCGTGCCTTTTGAGGCGGTTTCTCGAGGAACGGCGCCTGCTGTTGCTGTGGTTGGATGCGACACGATGCCTGCGGATGGGACGTTACTGTGCGCGCGTGATTAATGAGGAAAAGGTGGGCGCGTGGGCGGTTAAATCGGGTCTGGATTAACCGTGCCAGATTCGAGGGAAACTTCCCCGATTTCGTCGCCCGTCCGTTTCGTCCCCTTCCTGCATAAATACGTGGTGAGCCTCACCCCTCTCCTCCTTACCTCACCTGCATTTGCCTTTTCTGCCTTCGAGCCATTGCTAAGAACAGAGAGCGCCAGGGATAAGAAGGGAGAAGGGCGAGAGAGAGAGCGAACCTTACCGCCATAACCCTCATTCTCCACCGCACTCATGGCTGGTACTGTTGTCCTACCGGTGGATCCTTGGGGTTTGTCTGACGTGTCAAAGGAGACGCTACAATCGCTCGTCGACGATGGTCTCCTCTGCCCGGTCGCCGACCCCAACAGGGCAGAGTGGATTGCTCTGGGGAGCGAGCCAGAGCCGAGGCTGTGCGATGGCTACATCGTGAGCTTTGTGTCTTTCCACGAGCGTGGCCTCGGTGTGCTGGCGGACCGGTTCATGCGGGCGCTCTCGCATTACTATGGTGTGGAGCTTCATAACTTCAACCCCAACTCCATTACGCAGGTGGCCATTTTCGTCGCCGTCTGCGAGGGATACCTGGGCATTGCCCCCCCCCACTAGGAACTATGGCTCCACCTCTTCCGGGCAGGGCACACCACCAAGCCGACGGGCATGACGGGCGTGAGAAAGGCGATGACGGCCGACGGCTGCACTCTCCAAGTGTACCAAGATCGGTAGGCCCTCTACATCCTGGCTCAGCTCGTGTCATCCAACCGCGGATGGTACAACAGCTGGTTCTACCTCCGCAATGATGACGGCGGGTTTCCCCCTTATACCGGGCGGATCGTGGAGAGCCAGCCGGAGGTGTGGAGGTATGGCGTCGTGAGGGATGATCAGCCCAAGCTACGTCCGCTTCTGGAGGCGTTGGAGAGGCTGTGCGGCCACGCCCTTACGGCGGCTGTGGTCGTGGTGGCCTTCCATCGCCGAAGGGTGCTGCCGCTGATGGCTCGGTAGCGGCGCCTGTTCGAGATGAGACCGGACGAGCCGATCGATGGCATCCGGATGTCCATCGTCGCCCTCTCCGACGAGGAGATTCTACATCGGGTGAAAGGGACGGTGGATGGGTGGACGAAGAGCAGCGGTTTGTCCCCATTCCTGATGCCCCCATCGCCGGGGTACATCACTCTGGTGAGTCACGCGCCGCTGCGGCTTCCGAGGCCTTCTTGCTCCTTGTATTTTCCTGTTCCCTTATTGCGTTTGCCTACAGGGGATGAGGGATGTGCGAGCCTCCCCACCGCCCGTTCCCGAGGATGCAAAGCGGCGGGCGGTGAACCGGGCGCACGCCGAGGCGCAGAAGAGGAAGAAGGATGCCGCGGAGGCAAAGCGCAAGAGGAAGAACCTTGTGCGCGAAGAGCTGGAGAAGTGCCGCCGGCAGCAGAGGAAGGACGGTCTCTCGGTGGAGGTGTCTCCATCACCGTCGCTGTTGGCGGACTCTTCGAGCGAAGATGACGAGAGCGAGGGGGGTGGGGTCCCCTGGACCATCTCCCCAATGTCGGGGAGACAGCGCTCGGGGCGTCGGCGAGCAGCCCGACGTTTTAGGGGGAGGAGGAGAGGACGCCTTGGGGCCGGTGATCGCCCACCCTGGGTCCGAGGTCGACGCGCCTGAGGCACGGGCGTTAGGGAAGCGCGCCGTCAGCCCGGTGGACTCGACGGTAGAGGTAGGGCAGGCGACGGCCGGGGCGACGCAACCGTCTCCGCAGAGGATCGAGGGGGCGCTGGAGTCCGGCGGAGGCCGGGCGGCACCGACGGACATGGAGGCCGTGCCTCTGCCGCCACCACCACCGTTGCTGAGGAGGGTAGCAGTGCCAAAACGGTTGCATCCCCGTTTGTGGTGAGTGTTTTTTTTGGCAGAGTTGACAGCATCTCCCATCCGTTCCTTGGTCGTATGCTGACCTTGTCAGAGTGCTGCTTTCAGCCAGAAGCGTCAGGTGGAGGTGCCTGCCTTGGCACCACGTAAGGCGCTCAAGGTAAGCGCCAGCTCCACCGCTCAACGGGCGGTGGAGGCACAGGCCGCCGTGCAGCGTGGCGCGGCGTCGGCCGGGGCCAACCTGGAGGAGCCGGTCGCTCAGGGAGAGGTTATCGTGGCGGCCATGGAGCAAGTGGAGGAGGAAGAGCCTACTCCTCGCGGGGTCGAGGCCCAGAGTGAGATGGGGCTAGGGCGCCCTCAGTCACTGAGGCCACCGAGGTCGAAGTCGAGGCTCTCAGGACTTTAGAGGCCGTATCGGCTGGCGTCGGGGCTCCCCGGGTTGCCGAGGTCAAGGCGACGGAGGCCAGTTTGGGCATGGTGGAGCCGACGAGCTAGAATACGGATATGGGTGCGGGGCAAGCTTTAGTACCACCACTGGTTCAAGGCCCGCCGCCGTCGCAGGAGAGCGCCCGGGAAGTGGGGGTCCATTCGATCCCTTTCGACGATACTTCCCAGGGGAAGGGGGTGACCGATGTTGAGGCGGCCAGCACCATGGAGCCGCAAGCTCCGACCTCTGGCGAGGGAAGCGTGGCCCTCATGTGGGTACAACCTGAGTCCCGTGGGTGGGATCACCCGCGTGTCTTGTGGCGGAGCAGGGACGACCCTGAGGGGGAGCCTCTGTTCGCCCTCGAGGATGCGGCCGAGGGGGGCACTGGAGTACTTTCGAGCAATACCGCCGTCTGGCGGAGCGATCACTACGGATAGCGCTGTCCGTCATGGTCGACGATCTGCCCGGCGTCGCCCAGGTACACGTCTTCTTTTCTCGTGCGGTGTCGTCTTGTTCTGAGTTTCCTCGCAGTGCATGACCCCTGTTTTGCCTATCCAGGAGCTCGAGGCACGGTCCCTCGGGAAGTCGTTGTTCCTCCATCGGGAGAGGGATGTCTGGGACCAGCTCCGGCAGTAGAAGGACCTGCTCGCCAATGCCAATGAACTTCTGTCGGCACGGAGCACGGAGGCGGAGGACCTCCGCCTTCGCTGTGCTAATATGAAGGCCTAGGCGGCCACGGCTCGGGAGCAGGCCGCCCCTTTGGCGGCGCGGATCAAGGAGCTGGAGGAGGAGCTAACCTGGGTGGCCGGTGACCGGGACACCTTCAGGTCCCAGGCTGAAGAAGCAATGGTCTCTGCCAAGGCCATCGCTGGGCAGTTAGGGACGGAGCAGGGCGCGCATCTGCTGACGAAGGGTGCCCTAGACGAGGCCCTCAAGGTGGCTGAGGCCTCCCGGGTCGATGCCTTAGCCTAGAAGAAGAAGTGCGAGGGTGAGTTCCGTTCCCTTTGTTTTATTTGTTTTTCTTGTGTTCGGCCCCTAACTCCCCGATGTGGTACAAAGCTGGAGAAGGAGGCTTCTAGGGCGGCCGAGGCCTCTCGGGTCGAGGTCCAGTGCTGGAAAGAGAAAGCTGAGGCCTCTCAGGTTGAAGTCCAGTGCTGGAAAGAGAAAACCGAGGGTGAGTCCCGTAGGGCTTCGTCCCTGTTTGGCTTATTTTTCTTTTGCGCTTAACCGCATCCTGCTTGTTTTGGCGCACTGTTGGAGAAGGAGGTCACGCGGGCAGCTGAGGCCTCTAACGCAGTGCGGGCAGTGCTCGAGGCCGAGATCGGGGAGCACGACGCGCTGCAGAGCACTGCCCGTACCGTCTGCGAGGCCCTGGAGGTTGAGGGGGTCGAGTCGGGTAGCTCCCTTAAGAGCCACCTGACTGCGTTGAGTGGCCAAGTGCGTGAGCGACTTCGGGGGGGCGTTGCATACGGGCGTCAAGCGCGTCCTGGCCGTCGTCTCCTCGCACTACGCCGACGTCAACCTCGAGGCCATCAGCGACGGTTACATCTTGGCTGAGGATGACGAGGAGGCCGATGAGGAGGTCACGAAGCTGATAGAGGCGGCTAAGGCCCTTGGCACGGCGCTGGCTAGTCTATTCGAAGAGGAGGTGGTTCCTCCCGCGCCTACCGCCGATGTAGGTGACCCTGAGCCTTGACCTGGGCCAAAGGGGCAATGTAAATAGATTAGGATCATTATCGTACTGTGACGTTTGTGGCCGTCGAGGCCTTTTTTAAAGTACTTATGTGTAAACGCTTTTTAATCATTTTATTGTATTTCCGAGCCTCTGCCCTCTATCTCGCCTCTAAACATATCATTTGCAGAAAACTTCCTCGGAGCCTAAGCTGCCCCCCGGGTAAAAGGTGGTGATGGAGTTGCCGTAGCCCGGAGGCATAGGCCGTTCTCATGGCTCGGCCAACCTTTTGGCCCTGAGACAGACTTTCGGTCCTTAGGTTTTTTACACTTGATTTGTCAGAACATGCCAGAGAGTTTGGCGTAGAAATTTATTCGAAAAACGATTAAAAATGGTGCCTAGGACTTAGGGGGGGCTTCGCCCCCTTCTAGCCCCCGAGGAAGGCTCGGTTCGACAGAGGCAGAGCCGAGTGTCCCTTATAGTGTTATCGTAAGGCCGATCCCCTATCGATGGGCTCGGGGGGGTTCTCGAAAAATTTAGAACAATTAAAGGACGCTTCTTTAATATATTTTGAGGAACAATGTATACAATGCTTGGAAGTTTAAGGGTAGAAATAACGTAGATGTTCTATGTTCCAAGCGTTGGTGAAGATTTCACCCTTTTCGTAGCGGTCCTCGCCACTGTCGTAGCAGCCGCCTCGGTGCGGGTGGTAGCCTCGGGCGGGCCCGTCATTATCGTGGCGCCGTCATCTGCTGACCACATCGTGGTTGCCTTGCGCCTCGCGCCAGCTGCTGAGTCGGTCGTGCACCGAGGGGGCCCTATTGGCTGTCGGCGCCCGAGCGGGCTCGGGACGAACTGAGGCCTCTCTCTCCTACCGAGGCGATGCCGTGGGTAGTTGCGAAGCGCCTCCGCGACGTCTAGAGGCAGAGCTCTCGGCCTGCTGTACCACGGCGGTCTCGAGGAGATCCTAGAGCTCGCCGCAGACCCGTTGCCCCTCCGTGGTAGAGGGCTCGGGCATCACTCGGACTAGCATCGCTTCTTCCACGATGTTCTGGCTAGCGTGATTGAAGATTGGGGGTTGCTCACCCCCTTCGTCATTGTTGATGCGGTGGTGGACATCGCGGGCCCTCCGCCGGGCTCCTCCGCCATCACCGCGACCTCGCTGCTCCTGCTCGAGAGTGTCTCGGAGCTGCTGCAGCAGGAGTCGGTCTTTGTCGACTTTCGCCTGAAGCTCACGGAGCTGCTCCAGGTCTAGGCGTCGAAGTTCCTCATGGGTGGTGTTCTTGTTCCGCGCTGCTCGAGGCTCGACGAGCGGAGGTGTGTCATCACCTGCCCCTTGGCAGAGCGGGGAGCGGTTGCCTGCCCCTTCACTCTCATTACTTGCCCCTGGCATCCCGAGCCCGATGTGGAAGCACTCTCGAGTGGGATCGTAAGTGCCTTCGTCATCGGAGTCAGAGTAGCCGAAGCAGTAGTCGCTCGCGGCCAAGAAGAGGCGCATAGCTTGAGGGTCGTGAAGCCCGGAGAAGTCTGCTCCGGCCCACGCCTCGTCCTCCTCCGAGGAGTCAGTGTGGGTGTGGGCCAAGGTTGTGGCGAAGAGGTCAAGGGTGAAACATTGGTGGCGTTCTGAGGGCTCTGTGTGAGCGGAAGCGTAGGCAGAAGTGAAGGTGGCGGCGGCATTTCTCAACCCGAAGGGGTACGGGGATGGTGCCATCGCCGGGCCCTGCTCCACAGAAGTTGGCTCCTCAGGCAGTGGCAGTGCGAAACTTGATGACGGGGCGTTGCTGCACGTCACCAGCGTCTTTCCCCTGCCCAGGCTTAAGCTAGACAGGTCCCCAACCAGGGACTCTGTACCAACAGCCGGGCATGGGATACCGGCAGAGCGTGGCGCGTCGCCCTGAGCTCGTGCAGTGTTGGGGTGGTCCCGCTCGCATCGTGCCTGGCGAGCGCGACGAGAGCGGTGACCCGGGCACCGTCTGTGTCTAGGCTGCTGGTGCGCGATGCCGTCGTCGGCCAAAGGGGCTCTGGATGGGAGGAGTACTAGGTCATATTCGCATCCTAGAGACATGAACTGTAGGCTCCCAAACTAGATCACCGTGCTGAGACATAGTGGGCGTATGGGGTCTGCCATCCGGAACTTGTTGGGACGATTAAGCTAACACGCAGTAACCCCTACCTGGCACGCCAACTGTCGGTGTTTTGGACCGGGGAGTCCTCAACCAACTAGTGAATTTAAACTGCGTGCCCCTAATCCTGGATGGTGATGCAAAGAGACACAAGGTTTATATTGGTTCAAGCAATCGGTGCCCTACGTCCAGTCTGAGAGATCGATCTTGTATTCCTTGCACCAAAGTGCTTGTAGTAGGGGGTTACAAGCTGGGCGAGAGAGGGAGCTAGTCCCAGGTCTCTGCGTGGAGCGGTGTGGGCTGCTTGAGACGTTGCTCTCAGGCAGTGGGGGAGCATGTGTCTGAGTCTACGTGAGCCTACGCGAGTGTTCGTCTATCTTTCATGTCCCTAGAAACGGCCCCGGTCTCTCCTTTTATAGTTGAAGGGGGACAGGGGTGATACATGTGTTTGCCATGCAGCGTCTTGTGAGCGGAGGTGGCGTGCCTGAGTCCTATAGCTTACCACTATGGCGGCATGGTCAATGGAGCGGTCTTGTCCTTGATGCACTAGAGCAACGCGCCGGTCACACCCGATCTTGTGCGACGTGGGAGCTCCAGTGATAGCTTGGCGCCGGGCATGACCGACAATGTGCCGGTCGCTGTGCGTTGATAGTGTAAAGAGCCGAGGCTCAGTTGGTGCCGAGGCCGAGCCATCGTGGGGGGCTCGGTGGGCATGAATCACGAGGCTGCCGAGGCCCTGAAGTGGATTGCCGAGGCTTAGAGGGAGCAGTTGGCCCTATACACTGATTCCGAGGCTATAGTGACCCAGATTTGACTCCCCACATCGTGCTGTTCCTGGAGTAGGAATTAGGTAGCACAAAGGCAAGATGGGCGCCGATTATGGGTGCGAAGGTCGAGCACAATGGCCGGTAACCCTCTTTCGCCCCCCCTGTCTCCCCGTCCCATCGGCCACTCTGCTGTGTTGCGCCGACGTGCGGCTGACGTTGCGGGAGTGGTGGACGCATTAATTGGACGTGACGTTTTGTCAGAGAAGTCGGTCGAGACGGAGGCGATGAGGTTGTTGCCGATCCGGCCTCGAGAGAGTCGGAGAATCGGCATCTTATCAGAGGCTTTATGCGCGGGGCCTCGGGCGAATCGGAGAATCGGTAACCCGTCCGAGGCCTTGCGGGGCGAGGCCTCGGGCGAGAGGGCCTCGGCGAGAGGGCCTCGGCGAGGTGGAGAGTTGGCCTTTCGTCCGAGGCCTTCGCGGCGCGGGCCTCGGGCGAATCAGAGAATCAGCCGAGACCTCGTGGTTGTCCTTTGGCTTTGATATTGGCAAGGTCTAAGCAATCTTTTCGTTTCTTGCTTAGGGTACCCCTTTTATGGTATCCGATAGGGGCCATTACAAGTATTCAAAACAAGAAGTAGAGCTTATACTTATGGATAAGGTTGAAATTAATAATAGACAAAACACTGTAAAGAGCAATATATAACTAAGAAATGCTTTAAAACACTATAATACATTCTCCAAGTCCAAACATAGTCCTCTCTAGATGCCTTTGATGAATAACTGATTATTTGTTGGGCCTCTCTATCTCAAGGCTTCAATGACCTTCTTGTATGTACATTAACATATTCTGAAACATGTCTTGGTATTGGGTGAACCACGAAAGGTTTAAGTGACTTTAATTGCATACTTTGCATTAGCCAAGAACAAACTTTGGTTACCAACATCAGTGGCCTTTAAGCAATACATTCTTCTTGAAGGAACTCTGATATCCTGCTCACAATCTACATAGTTGCAGTTGTGGCCCTGCAGTGGCAACTCATGCACAGAGCTCTTGTTAGTACTGTTTCCAGTTGACTCGAATCCTCACACAAGTTATAAATTTATACTTGCAAACTATGTGCTCTTTTGGCATCAGAAGTTTGTTGCTGATAGTACTGTACATCATGAATGAAACTGATAGGAGTTGATGCCTTACCGGAGTTGCTGCGCAAGTTACAGGGGTGGAAGAGGGGAGGACGTGGTATGTGCTCTCGACGTCGGTGAGGGGCCATGGCGGTGAGAGTGCGGCGGCTGCAGCTGCAGCCCTAGAGCTCACGTGAGGGAGAGAGGGCAGGGACGGCTGGCTCCCAAGGGAAGCCAGCAACTTAATTGTTGCTTCTGTTTAATTCCAATTATCCTAGATTACAAGTATTTATCCTTCCATATAGATGCTATAATTAAGGAACTATATCTATCTATAAGAAAATACCAAATAAGCGATAAATTGGGCCTCTAAGCCCCTTAACAGAGCCGCCCCCTAGCCACTATTGGGCCTGCACCTGGCATATGGGATGCCAGTCATAACATCTCTCTCCGCTTGCGCAAACAGCTCGTCCTCGAGCTAGAAGTCGGGGTAGACGTCGCGAAGATGCTGGAGAGGCTCCCATGTTGTGTCCTCCGCTGGCAGGCCACGCCATTTGACAAGCACGTGCCACACATCTCGCCGAAGTTGTGCATGAAGGGCGCGCTCTAGAGCTGGCAATAGCCAGCCATCCGATGTTGGCGGCAGAGGAGCAGGAGCCGCTGGGGGATCACCTTTGTGGGGCTTCAGCAGCCCCACATGGAAGACATCATGCAGACGGGCGCCCTCCAGAAGCTAGAGGCGGTACGCCACCTGGCCGATGCGCTCCAGCACTTGGAACAGACCGGCGTAGCGAGGGCCAAGCTTCCCTTTGGCATGGGGCTCGAGGGACTGGGCAGCGCGGTGGAGCAGGCACAACCATACCCAATCCCCGACGGCAAACTCCCGGTCACGGTGGGACGCGTCGTAGTATTTCTTGGACAGCTGCTGTGCTTGGAGAAGCCTTTCCCGAATCTCCGCGAGCACCTCGTCGTGCTCCCGAAGAAGGCCGTCCACCGTGTCCGTTCTGGCCGACACGGCCATGTAGGACAAGATGGACGGGGGTGGCCGACCGTAGACCACCTCAAAAGGTGTGGCGCGCAGTGCCATGTGGAAGGAGGTATTGTAGCAGTACTCCGCCCAGGGCAGCCAGTCCACCCACGCTCGCGGCCGATCACCTGTGACACACCGAAGATACATTGCGATGACCTTATTGACCACCTCAGACTGACCGTCTGTCTATGGGTGGAAGGCCGTGCTCATACGGAGCATGATGCCGGCCATCTTGAAGAGGTCACGCCATACATGACCAGTGAAAACTGGGTCCCTATCGCTGACGATGGAAGAAGGGAACCCATGCAAACGAACAATGCCATCGAAGAATGCACGTGCAACCGAGGCGGTGGAGTAGGGATGCCCAAGGGCGATGAAGTGCACGTACCTAGAGAATCTGTCGACCACCGTGAGAATGACGGATTTGCCGCCGACCTTGGGTAGGCCTTCGATAAAATCCATCGAGATGTCCGCCCAAACCTGGGACAGGACATCGAGGGGCTACAATAATTCGGCGGGCTGTAGGGACTCCGTCTTGTTCTGCTGACACACGGTGCACGCCCGCACGAAGTCTTTGACAAGAGCGCTGTCGCCCGGGATGTAGATGTCCGAGCGCAGGCGATGGAGCGTCTTCTAGACTCCCTCGTGGCCCGACGAGTGAGCCAGGGGGAGCACCTAATGGCGCATGTCATCATAAGATGGCATGAATATGCGAGCACCGTGGAGCAGGAGACCGTCGTCGACGCGCCAGGGTGCGGCCTGTGCGCCTTCCTAGAGGCGCTGAAGGAAAAGCTGAGCATCCCCGGCTGCTACTATAGCCGCGCGGATGTCGTCGAGGAGGGCGAATGTCGGCATGGACAGCAAGTGCACAGCCGCCCCTGAAACAGCGCCATCCTCGACGTCGCGACGGGACAGAGCATCCGCCACAGTGTTAAGCCATCCGAGGCGATATTCCACGGTGAAGTCGAACCCAAACAGCTTACTAATCCATTGGTGCTGCAGCACGGTGGAGAGGCGTTGGTCCAGCAAGAACTTTAGGCTGTAATGATCTGTGTGGACCAAAAAGTGATGCCCCCATAGGTATGGTCGCCAGTGGCGGACGGCCTGGATGAGCCCGATCAGCTCACGTTCATAAGCCATGAGCTTGAGATGACGTGCAGCAAACGGCCGGCTGAAGAAGGCGAGCGGTCCGTCGTCCTGGTGGAGAACCGCGTCAAACCCAGCGCCGGACGCATCACAGTCAACGGTGAACTGCTTTGCGAAGTCGGGCATCTGGAGTACGGGGCCTATAGACAAAGGCCACTCGAGCGCCTAGAATGCCGTGTCCGCCTCATCAGACCAAGCGAACACATCCTTGCGCAGGAGGCGAGTCAGCGGGGCTGCGATGACGCCAAAGTCGTGGATGTACTTCCGATAGTAGCCAGCGAGGCCCAGGAAGCCGCGCAGGCCACAAACGGACCGTGGGGTCGGCCACGACGCCACAGCGGCCACCTTGTCGACGTCCATGGCAACATCGCCCGCTGAAATCACATGGCCGAGGTACGCCACCGAGGAGGCCAAAAATGAGCATTTGGAGCACTTGAGGTGGAGCCTGTGCGCCCGTAACGCGTCGAGGATGATGCTGATGTGCTGCAAGTGCTCTGCCCACGAAGAGCTAAAAATGAGGATGTCGTCGAAGAACACCAGCACGAACCTACGGAGAAAGGGGCGAAGCACATCGTTCATCAGGGCCTGAAACGTTGGTGGAGCATTGGAGAGGCCGAATGGCATCACCAGAAACTCGAAGTGCCCGTGGTGTGTGCGGAGCACTGTTTTTGGCAACGTCGTCAGGATGCATCCGCACCTGATGGTAGCCCGAGCGCAAGTCGAGCTTGGTGAAAAACCTGGCGCCATGCAGTTCGTCGAGGAGCTCATCAACCACCGGGATCGAGAACTTGTCTTTAGATGTCTTGGCGTTGAGAGCACAGTAGTCGATGCAGAAACACCAGGAGTTATCCGCCTTGCGCACTAACAACACGGGGACGGAGAACGGGGACGTACTCGGTTTGATGATGCCTTGGGTGTGCATGGCTGCACACAGTCGTTCCAGCTCATCCTTCTGTAGCTGGGGGTAGCGGTAGGGATGAACCGTGACCGGTGCTGTGCTTGGAAGCAGGTGGATGCGGTGATCATATGGCCGCATCGGTGGCAGCCCCTGCGGCTCGTCAAAGACCGACCCGAACTGGTGGAGGAGGTGGTCCAGCAAGGGATGTGATGGGGCAGTCATGACCGCCCTCATGGCTGGCTCCCGAATGTCGTCGCGGGGAGAGCCAATGCCCTTCCACAGAATACGCCGGCCGCCGCGGGTGAATGCCATGCACAGATCCTTGAAGTCCCAGAGAATAGGACCCAAGGTGCGGAGGTACTCGACGCCGAGGATGAGATCGAACCCCCAAGATTGATGCTGAAGCAGCTGATGGTAAACTCCTCCGCACCAATGGTGAGAGCGACGTCACGGGCGACCCCTTCGCAGGGCACACAGTCCCCGTTAGCCACCAGCACCCGCATGGAAGGATGGGGCGCGGTGGAGAGGCGTAGGTGGCGCATGAGGTCGGCGTTGATGAAGTTGTGCGTCGAGCTCGAGTCGAGGAGCGCCACGAGATGATGCCCATGAACATGGACCGGGAGGAGCATGGCATTCTCAGTCCGAATGCCAGCGATGACATATAGGGAGATGGTGGGCTGGGCTGCGGGCTCCTGGGCGGTGGCAGGAACAACCTCCTGTGGTGCGGCATCCTCCTGGAAGGCTGCTACCGCAGCCACCTCTGCAGGAACCTCGTCGTTGAGAAAATCCACGGACTCCAAATAAAAGAGTCGTGGACACACATGGCCGGGCACATACGGCTCGTCGCAGTTATAGCAGAGACCCTAGCGGCGACGCTCCAATTGCTCGGCTAGAGACAGACGGCGTAAAGGCCGAGCAGGGGCTGCTGACCCTGCTGTTGCTGGAACAGCAGCCACGCCGGTAGCTACCGGAGGGGGCGCCAGGGGCCGAGGGGGCACTAGAAGACCTGGCTGATGGGGTGGCTGGGCACCACGCTGTCCTGTGGCTGATATAGTGGCGTTAGCCCGGCGCTCGAACGCCCTAGCCAGATGCATGGCCGTCTGAAGGCCCTTGGGCTCCCGAAGCTCCACGTCGACTTTGATATGCTCTGGGAGGCCGCCCACAAACAAATCAACCTTCTGCGGGGCCGAGAGATTGCGGGCATGGCAGAGCACGGCGTTGAAGCGAGCCGAGTAGTCCTGCACCGTGGAGGTGAACGGAAGGCGGGCGAGTTCGGACAGTCGGGTGTTACGAACCGTCGGCCCGAACTATAGATTGCACAACTCCTTGAAACTGTCCCAGGTGGGCATGCCCTCATCCTACTCCAAGGCGTAATACCATGTCTGTGCCACACCAGTCAAATGATAGGACGCGAGCCAGGTGCGATCTGAGGCGAGGGTACGCTGCCCTCGGGAAAATTGCTCACAATGATTGAGCCAATTCAGGGGGTCCTCAGAGCCGTCGTAGGTCGTAAACTCGAGCTTGTAGAAACGCGGAGGGTGAGCACCCTATGGGGCCCCATGCGTGCTCTGGACGAAGGGCTCCGGAACACTGCCTGTGGACGGGGAGGCACTCACACCTAGGTGCCCAGGTCCGTAGAAGAGGGGGCTGTCGGAACCCCCATAGAAAAAGCCATCGGCCTGGGGTCCCCCGTGGAAGACCACAGCGGCGGTAGTGGGCGGTGGCACTACTGATGTCGCAGTCGGAGAGGTCGCCATGGTGTACACTGGGCTGGTCGTCGAGGCTAAAGCTCACGATGGAATCGACGAAGGGGAAGGCGGCATCCGGAGGGGATGGATGGGAACGCCCGTTGTGCTGGAGTAGGGCATTCCATACGGCAGCACCGCTGGCAGGGTGGTCACAGCCGGTTGCGATGGTGGCAGCCACAGCGGTGGTGGCGCGCCGGCCAGGTAGGACTGGATGGCAGCCACCGAGCGAGTCAGCTCCCCGATGGCAGCGGCCACCTGATTCGGCGTCATCTATGCCACAGGCTTCATCTTGGCAGCGAGCGCGGAGGCAGGTGGCAGCGGCGAGGTGGTGACCACCGCGGCAGCGGAGGTGATCGGCGGCGGCGACAGCAGAGGGTTGGAGGGAATAGGGCCTGACATCTCTGATACCAGGTTGATAGGGCTTGATGCCCTACCGGAGTTACTGCGCAGGTTATAGGTGTGGAAGAGGGGAGGACGTGGTCTGTGCTATCGACGTCGGCGAGAGTGCGGCGGCTGCTGCTGCAGCCCTAGAGCTCACGTGAGGGAGAGAGGGCAGGGACGACTGGCTCCCAAGGGAAGCCAGCAACTTAATTGTTGCTTCTGCTTAATTCCAATCATTTCAGATTACAAGTATTTATCATTTCATATAGATGCTATAATTAAGAAACTATATCTATCTCTAAGAAAATATCAAATAAGTGATGAATTGGATCTCTTACCCCTTAACAGAGCCGGGCCCGTAGCCACTATTGAGCCTGGCCGGTCATAACAGAAACTATGCATATTCACTTTAGTCAGAGATGCAGGTGACGGTCTGACAACTTTTCTCTGACAACTTCTTAGTTAATTAAACTTTAAAATGAAGTCTAGTTTGATGAATTGCTGGCTGCACAATGCCACAATAGCATTCCCTCTTCATAAGCTTCATTGTCGTCGCCTTTTCTTCTGTGGGCTTGTCTAGTTTAACATACTTCCCATTTGTACAGGTGATTGTTAACTTTTTTACCATGAAAAGAGGAATGACATGAATGACCAATTGACCATAAGAACTGATGGTGCTCAGAAGATGCAGCCTAGATCTCCAAGGCTGTTCAAGCAGATGATATATTTTGAGGTCTGTTCATACTTCATAGACTCGATGATGCATCGTTGCCATAGGTCAACCATACTATTTATGCACACTTACTTCAGATGTCAAAATTGATAACCATTTACTAACAAAATTACTAGTCCATAACCTGAACTAAGCATTTTAAAGTACAAAATGCCCCTCCATACTCCAGTCCTCTACTAGCTAGCCTCTTGTAAAATAGAAACGAAAAAAAAAAGAAGCCTTTTCAACAGAGAAAACAAAGAATAGAAGGAAAAGAAGAGGGAGAGCCAAAAATGGGGAAAAAATACTACTATTCTCCAGGACATACCATAACATAGAAGCTCCTCCTACTCATTGAAGATCACCTGTGGCAAACACACTTGTAGTGGTAAGCACTGTTCATGGGGTCATTTGCATCCACTGGGACTTGCTCAGCAGTACACTTGAATCGACACCCCCTGCACTCGTTGTATGTGCATATTGGAGCAATTGAGCCGATCAACATTCTCCTTGCATACTTCGACAGTATGTCCTTGTTTAGACCCTAACATCAAGGCATGTGAAAATATCACGCTAACTATACTTGCTTTAAGGTCATTAAGCACTTTGTGTGTTAACCTAGTACAAGGTTTTATTCCACTTTTTTTTTAAAAAAAACATTAGTTTCATTTCTTGTTTCTATTCTAAAGTTTTTTCTAGTAATACTACAGGAGTAATGTTGGAGGCAAGTGGTTGGCATTTTCTCCTTCCAAACTTTTCCTTGCATAATTCATGTGTAAAAGAATAAAAAAGTACTGCAAGCCTTTGAAACTTAGAAACCTGAAGAACGCTACTTAACTAAGATAGGTACCTTGACAGCCTCCTGCAAAACTATATGTTTAGCAGGCAATTCCTGGTGGGGATATTGCACCACATAATCAGCACCTTCACCGCAAATTAGATTCATATGAGCGAATAAGCAGTGAAAGTGAACAAAAAGCAAATACTAAAAGAAAGAAGGGACTCGTCTCATGCAAGGAAAGAGGAAATAAACAACTCAGGTGTTTGTGTGAGGGGAAGAACCTGATGTTCTGCCATTGTGACCTTGGCTGCAGAGAGCATGGCCGATGAGCAGGCAAGAGAGAAGGAAGAAGAGGAGCAGGGAGCTTGTGGTAGTTGTGGGGCAACCATTAGCCATCCCTCTTCTTCAAATGAGCAATGGATAGAAAATGGGAGGATGGTGCTTTATTTGGATTCAGAGAAACAGCATAAGGAAGCAAGTGTTAGGGGTTATATAAACTGGAGACAGGTGCAATGGCTTGTGTGTGGCCGCTCTGTGACTCTGCTCATGCCTTGCATATGCATATCCCTGTGCCATACCATGCAGAGACACTGGTATGGAGAGGGAGCAGTGGGGCCTTGCTTCAATTATTACCATAGCATCACTTTGTTTGCTATACATGTTCCTTTCTGCATTTTTTTCTGTATCCCATTTTGAACGTAGCAATACTTTTTTTACAGAACAATCGAAGTTAGTGGGCACAAGGTCCGAGTACAAAGTTTGGGTGTTTCAGTATCGCACAGCAGGGAAGGTATGGTTGACATGGCACTTCCCGGACAAAAAATGAATGGAAATTAACTCCATATCTTCAATCTAAGACGGTGAAAGAGAAATCAACCAAGTTTAAGCTAACAAGTTCGGACGGACGGATCTTGTGACCAATAGAAGCAAATAGAAAAATGGAGAGCTGAGCAGCGGAATAGATGTTTGAGCCCCGCAGCTAGAGCACCCGCAGTGTAGGGAAGAATCGATGCTTCAGCTTTCTCTCTTGTTTGAAGCAAGCACTGTGGCTACGGATGCTCAGCTGAAAAAACTTGGCATCGAGGATGCAGAGGCATCGGTGCCCGTTTCACGTGAACAAAGTGAACAAAATTGAAGCAAACAAACATCTTTTCTTATTTAGTTTTTTGAAAGAAATCTTTTCTTATTTAGTTAGAGAAGATGCTTGAAGAAAGGCAACAAATGGAGAAACTATTCTGAGCCTGTGATGGTGACCCCGCAATGCCAGAGGGGTTCGCAAGCTCTGGATCCTGCATCTCTGCAAGGCAAGGATTGCTCAGTCCTGCATCTCTGCAAGGGCAAGGTGTTGTTCAGTCCACCGCCGTCCATCTCATGTGATCTCGAGGCATGAGCTGCACGTATAGATGGGCAATGGGCCGGCCCGGCCTGGCCCGGCACGATGCCATTGGGCCGGCACGGCTGTGGGCCGTGCTTCTCAGGCATGTGGGCTTGGCCTTCGGCCCAGGCACGGCACTATGAGCCACTTTTCGTGCCGGGCCGGCCCAATGAGCACGGCCTTTTTAGCAGGACAGGCCGGCCCGAGGCCCACCAAATGCCAGCAGAGAGAGAGGGGGTGGGGAGGGGGCGCAGCCACCGCGGGAGGTGACGGCGGCCGCCCCGCCGGCGTGCTCGCAGCTCACCCCAAGGCGCTCGGTGCCAGATCCGCGGCGACGGACAGCGAGCTCGAGGATGCCGCACCTGCCGGAGATCTGGCCGCAGGGGGCGGAATGGAGCGTTGAGGAGGTGGAGGTCAACGTCGTCGTGGAGGAGGCCGGGCGCGCGGGGGGCGTGGAGCCGAGAGGGGCGCCACCACCTTCCACGACGAGGCAGGACCGTAGGAGGGGAGCCGCTGCCGTCGCGCTAGACAAGGCTTGAGGGAGAACGAGGCTCGAGGGAGGAGGGGAGCCTCCATCGTGATGCTCAGCCCGGGAGAGAGAGGGGGAATCGAGGGAGGATGAGGAGGAGGTGAGGGAAACGGGAGGCGAGCGAGGCGCGCGTTGCGAGTG
This sequence comes from Miscanthus lutarioriparius, assembly GCA_904845875.1. Classification (NCBI taxonomy): domain Eukaryota; kingdom Viridiplantae; phylum Streptophyta; class Magnoliopsida; order Poales; family Poaceae; genus Miscanthus; species Miscanthus lutarioriparius. The sequence continues at coordinate 9,309,119 of CAJGYO010000005.1, forward strand.
TGGCACGGCCGCACGGTGGGGAGGGAGGGGGTGGGCTGGGGAAGTCATGGTTAGGAATAGTTTTGGGCTGGGAAGTGGGGATTCTTAACAGGTCAGGCATCGGGCTGCCACCGGGCCTCCCCTAAATTGCGGGCCGTGCCGTGCCAGCCCACGTGCCTGGGGTAAGGCCCAAGCACAACCTGCTTCCTCGGGCCGTGCTAGCCCGGGCCTGCTGGCCACCGGGCCGGGCCGTGCTTGGGCTAGGCCAAAAAAACGGGCCCCGTACCAGACTGACGGGCTCGGGCTGCATGCCCATATATAGCTGCACGGGCATCTGGATTTCATATTCAGAGCCGTACCATCCACAGCCTGGTGATATCTCGTCGACAGTAATGGTTGGAAGCTCTGGATCTGCGACGTATTTTTGCTGTAACTTTTACATGGTTCTTCGACACCCCCTTTGATGGAGGATGTTGCCATGTTGGGGGCGGATGTGAGCAGGCTTCAGCTGCTGTTGCTTTCAGTCTCAGAGCTGCTATGGTACCACTGGTCACGACTCACGAGGCCGTAGCTGAGTCAAAATGTGGTCAAACTAATTTGAGTGGTAACCAAGCTACAAGACACCGGTATGACGACGCATGCGCTGCTGGGTACACAGCAGGGGTATTTGGCTGCAATGGAAGCATTCGGCTGGCGGGTAAAAAGAAAGCCACGCATGTGAGAACTTTACTAGCTGGGCACGTAAATATTGTAGAGCAATCTGTTTCCTACTATTTGTTTGATTCTGCATGCTGCAAACGGCTGGTATTCCGGTAACAAAAGGCAGACTATTCAAAGCAAACATGCAGCTTTCTTGGCGTGATCTGTGTTTACAGTTTTGCACCACGAACTTATGTGAAAATCTTGTGGGTCAAGGTCTGCTGGCAATCTGGCATGGGTTTGAACTCGTAACAGTAAGGATCTATCTCGCCTCGATCGTCGAACTGTTAGTGCACAGAACAAAGGGAGACTTCATCGGTCGGACGACCTGAGAAATCTGAAAAGTTTATTGTTTGCGACGACGTGTGGACGCACAGCAAGGAGGACGGCGGGTATTAAAGCAGGCTGATAAATCGACTGAAGATAATTTATTGTGAGAGAAAAATACTATAAATTCTAGTTGATAAGCTGGCTGATAACTTCAAGCCAACAGCCCGAAAGGAACACGTACGAGAGGGTACACAACGTGGCATGCGGCTGACGGATAGCCTGACGATCACAACTGCACAAGCGTGCAGCCTGCAGTGCAGCCCGTCAGAGTTTGTTACCCGTAGCACTGAAATGTTAAAGCAGCAACAAGACACGATGGATGGCCTAACATATAAGACGAAACACGGCGTGGCATATAGACCCAGCAGCTAGTTCTAGTTGGCGTCGCAGGACGCCGGCGGGTAGTCGCACTTACACTTGCGCAAGCGTGCCGAGTCACGGGCAAGCCAGCCATCCGCCGATCGCCACGCGTGCACGCGCAGAGATGCTGCTGCATGCGGAAGCTAGCCAGTAGCCAGCCTGCCTCTCCATCGGTAGTAGCAGATACCCATGGGCATGTCGACGGTAACGACGCTGGTATCGCTGGAGCCGGATGCATTCTGCCCCCTTTGCAGTGTCGCTTCGTGGCAAGTGGGCTCTTTCTTTTCACGGTAGTATATGGTTCGTTCATATAGTAGACAGCTTCATCTTGGCGATTACGGGAAATGGTGCGTGGTCGGCGAATCGGACATGGGGCCGGCCGGGTACATATAACTACTGCACCGATCCGCGATCAGTGTCGTCCCCGTGACTGTTACCTCCTGATGATTTGCATGTCTACACTTTGTATGCCTTTTTTTTTTTAAGAATGCATGTCAACACTTGTATGATTTTCTAGTAATTTTTTCCCGCATTCTCATTTGTCTCTGTGTAACTCCTCCATATCTAAACTTCGTGAGCTAGCTTAGCTTACCATGGTGGTGGCATCATGTGCTGCACCTCGGGTTAGATTAGATCTTATTTGGAAAAGAAAATAATCTCCTACTCCATAGGTACCGAAACAGATTGAGGCAGAGCTCAGTTCATTTTTCGCTCCAATTTGTACTTTATTGGGATGAGTTTATATAAACAAGCACTTTGATCAGGACTTGTGACGAGAAGAGATTGATTGGGGGCATTGGAATGGGCACTCATCCAAACGTCCGTAGCTCCCACTTAGTAGCATTAGAGCAAGTATAATAAACTAATGTAAGCGGGTATCAGATTTATGTTGACATGGAAGAGAAAAAAAGAAACGGGTTGTAAACTTACAGCTATAGTTGATTCACGGACTCTAATATATTTTGTGACAGGATGCATGAGGTGGACCAGGTATTAGTGATGGGGTGTATATATATCTATAACCAACTATTATATGAGTGGGCTTTTGGTAAACAGTAGATAATATGACACTGACATGTAGCAAGCAGTTAGCTTTATTATTAGCCATACTCAGTGATGGGGTATATATATCTATAGCCAACTATTACATGAGTAGGCTTTAGGTAAACCGTAGATTATATGACAATGACATGTAGCTAGCAGTTAGCTTTATTATTAGCCATACTCTTAGCCAAGTGACTTCGAGTGAGATCCAATTGATTAAATGTTTATCGTTGCTTAGGGAAATACCTAAAGAAATTTTATAGTACTTTTGCAGAAGGTTCACAGGAGAAGTACAATTCCAATTATGGGGTTTCAGAAAAAATCCTACATTCTTTTCCAAGTAAAATATATTGGCGGTCACTCATAAACTTTCACCTTTTTAAAATTTTTAGGTCCTAAACTTTTTCCAGGCTCCAACACTAGTCTAAACGGGGTTCGACCCACTCTATACGTTGACATGGCATGCTAACTCAACGCTGACGTGAATCTAACATATCTGGTTCGGTGCCTAAACTTGTATGCAGTGCCATCTAGGTCTCAAACTTCCAAAATTGTGTATTTAGATCCCAAAATTGGTAAACGGGTCACATGAAGTACCGAAACTTGTAGTGCGGTGCCATCTACATGAAGTCTAAATTACTATTGTTTGCGATAAACTACCACTACGGGAAAAAGGGCATTTGCCGAGTGCAACTTTCTTTGCCAAGAGCTAAAAGTCAGGCACTCGGCAACGATATACACTCGGCAAAGCCAGACACTCAGCAAAGGCCCTTTTTGCCGAGTGTCAGGCACTCGGCAAACCCTGGCGCTCGGCAAAAAGCGACGTTAGGTAACGGCCGCCGCCTACCGTCTAGGTTTGCCGAGTGCCAGCGGGTAGGCACTCGGCAAACCACTTCTTTGTCGAGTGCCAGACCCTGACACTCGGCAAAGAATAACGACAAACTTTTTTTCCATTTTTGACCTCCAAACTTTTTCTGTAGTCCTCTTACAGTACTTGGTACTCCATGTCGAAATTTGGTATATTTCTCAAACTGTTTGCTATATTTAGTTAATTTATTTCATTTAATTGAATTTTTTCGGAAAATGCAAATTTGAACTGCACGTGTATCGAATATTGGAATTTAATGATTCAAAAAAATGATATTCATGGTATTGAGTGTAGTGTGAGGCCGTATCCAGGAACGGACCCGAAATTTGTAAGCATCGTATATGATAACGTTCACCAAACCTTCTCAAATTTTTATCACATCCTCCACATACAATATCATGACATCTCAACAAGTTTCATGATTTTCAGACTTCGTTTGCATTTTATAGAATTAAAAACAATTCGTCCGCAAGTTCGTGGTCATGTTTCGTGAACAAGATGTTCGAAATTTCGAGTCCGTTCCTGGATACGGCCTCACACTACACTCAATACCATGAATATTATTTTTTGAATCATTAAATTCCAACATTCGATGCACGTACGGTTCAAATTTGCATTTTCCGAAAAAATTCAATTAAATGAAATAAATTAACTAAATATAGCAAACAGTTCGGGAAATGTACCAAATTTCGACATGGAGTACCAAGTACTGTAAGAGGACTACAGAAAAAGTTTGAAGGTCAAAATATATAAAAAAATTGGTTTGCCGAGTGTCATCTTTTGACACTCGGCAAACATGCTCTTTGCCGAGTGCCAGCTGCCAGACACTCGGCAAAGTGTTCCCTTTGCCGAGTATCCGTGGGGACACTCGGCAAAGAGCGTGCCAAATTTTTTTTAAAAAAATGTTTGCCGAGTGCCTCTCCGTCCGGCACTCGGCAAAGTGGTATTTAAAAAAATGATGCAGTGCGGTTTAGGGTTTAGATTTAAAAAAAAAAGGAAAACACGTTTGCCGAGTGCCCGGATTTGGCACTCGGCAAACTGGCCTCCTTTGCCGAGTGCTAGATCGGGGCACTCGACAAATGGCCCATCCACTTAGACAAACCGGCCTCCCCCCCTCCCATACACGCACACACACCGCGCCGCCGCCTCGCCCGCCCACAAGACGCCTCCGCCGCCTGCCCGCCTTCCCGCCTCTGCCCCACAAGACGCCGCCTCCCCGCCAGCACCGGGTCGCTGTCATGCCGCCGCCGCCGCCCTCCTCTCGCGTCGCGCCGCCGCCAGCCCTCCCTCCCTGTTGCTGCGCTCGCTTTGCCGCCTCCAGCAGGTGGCCGAAGGTGGTGGCTTGGCCTGACGCTGCCTGGCCAACGCTTCGGTGGTGGAGGGGGGGAGGGAGGAGGGGAGGAGGGGGGAGGGGGAGGAGGCGAGGAGGAGGAGGGGGGAGGAGGAGGTGGAGGAGAAGGAGGAGGAGGAGTAGGAGCTGGCCCTGCCCCCGGCCGCGCCCCGTGGACCGCCCGCCCCGACGCCGCCCATGCCCGACCCCGTTCCCGACTCCGACGACCTCAACCCTGACCCCGATGCCGCCCGCCCCTACCCCCGGCGCCTGTCAGGTATGCCTTTTCTCTTTTTTGTTGTCGTGGTAGTGATAGTTGTAGTATTAGTTGTAGTAGTAGTGCTAGTGGTAGTAGTAGTATTAGAAGTAGTGGTAGTAGTAGTAGAACTAGTGGTAGTAGTAGTAGTAGAACTAGTGGTAGTAGTAGTAGAAGTAGTGGTAGTAGTAGTAGTAGAACTAGTGGTAGTAGTAGTAGAACTAGTGGTAGTAGTAGTAGTAGTAGCAATAGTGGAAGTAGTAGTAGAAGTAGTGGTACTACTTGGATATATTCTTCTGCATGGATTGATATCCAAACTACATGGCTTCTCTTGAGACATATGTGCTTGTCGGCCATCGTGCCGTTGTTTTTTGTAGGTTTTGGAAACCTCACTTGCAGGGGAGGTTCTACCGATTTTTTTAAATGACAGTATTTTGTTCCATTTTTGTAGAGAAGAGCCCGTCAGAGCCGAGTCAGAGTTCCTGTCGCTGTGCTGGTCTGCCTGCACCACGTCGCCTCGCCACTGCACCGACCCGCCACGGCCCCGCTAGCCTGACTCCGCCGCCACCCTAGGTATGACCCCTCTTTCCGTATCATGGTCGTAGATCGCGTAACCCAGTTAGGTGTCTCCCGTTTGAAAGAGATACGGTTGGAGGTATGTAGATCTTTGCATATCTATGATCATATCTGTTTTGGATTGTCCATATTTTTTGGACAGCCCGCGGATGCGTAGATGGGTTAGTTTCCATGGTCTGCTCCGGTCTGAGACAGAGTTTTGGCATCACCTCCCTATTGTTCTCCGGATACACACTCTTCTTTGGCAGGACGTGTATCTAGAGAACAGCGGGGAGGTACTGCCGAAATTCTGTCTCGGATAGGAGTAGAGCATGGAAACTAACCTCATCTACGCATCCGCGGGTGGGATTAGGACCTATCCTCACATATTAGACAGTAGGAACACCATGTAGATGCAATTGATGGTTACATTACTCGCTGATACATATGTTAGAGGATGGATGACCATCAGTGGATGTACATGGGCTGGAGAAGTCAGAGTGATTACACCATGAAATGGATGAACAAGACCGATGCTTTCTTGAACAGTGCATTTGGCAAGGCTACTAAAGGACATTTCCTAGTTTTGTGTCCCTGTAGCAAATGTGGAAACATGATAAGGGTAAACAAGGTGGAAATGGGTAAACATCTTGTGAAGAATGGATTTACGCCGGACTACACCCGGTGGGTCCACCTTGGTGAAGCCCATCCTATGAGAGAGGAGGTGGTGAGACCATGGGTGGAGGCTTTTGATGTTGATGCCGGGGTAGCAGACATGTTAGATGACTTTCACCAAAGACAGTTTGATGAGGGACATGAGAAGGAGGAGATGGAGGCAACCGCACATGCGTTCTATGACATGATGGACTCAGCACAGAAACCCCTTCACGATCGATCAACGGTGTCTCAACTTGATGCCATTGGACGCTTAATGTAACACCCTCGGTGTTACGCTTTAATCAAAATACTAAACCATGTCATGAGCATCATGTTTATGTATTATTGCATGTGGTAAATGAGAAATTAAATTTTATTGCACTAATTCTCAAATTGAGCTCTAATTTATTCCTTGTCCAAGTTATCCTTCCAGCACGTCATCTCTCTCCACGTGAGAGGTCCATAGCCACAAAGTCAAATGATAAATTATTGTCATTCACTAATTATTAGCATACCACTTGGCAAGATTTATATCTCCATCAATCTCGCGACGCGCCACTGTCATCTATCGTTGTTCTAATTACCCCTTTGTGTATTTCGCTTGCTAATCACCTTACAAAATTATCGATTGCACGACGCGCTACCACCGCCATATAGTGTGTCGACACGCCACGCATTTATATCACTCACAAGCTTAGCCCGCCGAGCACTCCGCTTTTGCTCGCAGCTCGCTTGCTTTTGCAAATGAAGGACATACAAATTTTCCACACGGTAGGTGCAGCAGCAGTAAACAAACACTGGTCACGCAGAAATTATCGCCCACCAGAGAAAGTACTGTTCACTCGTGGAAATCGATGGGCACCCCTTCTACACGGATTACTGTAGCAAGACGGAACACTGTTCACGGCAGAAACACGGTTCCTGATGGTTTCAACTTTTCCACACGCGCACTGTAGCACGAATGCACTGTTCACAGCGCAGCAAACACGTTCACTGAGCCAGACACGTAGAAACACTGTAGCGCGCAGAAACACTGTTCATCCGAGAAAATACACCAGCCACAGCAGCTGCTTTTGACATGTGGTCTCCTCCATTGATTTTTTTTTGACCGCTCGTTGCCTCTGCATGCCCCAACGAACGTCGTTTTTTTAGTATGCATGTCAGATAATCTTTGATGATCCAAGGAAATGAACTTTATTATAATGAATAGGATAAACATAAATATCTATGAGTATTGTTAGAATATAAATAAATTATTAGAGAGCACAGTATAAAAATAATTCGATGTGGGTTCAATGTTTATCCACGAATGAACTTGTAAGCACTGTCCTTCGGAATTACTATCATGTAGTAATTCGCACACAAGCTGCCGCTGTTTTGCTTCTGAAAGTTGCCAGCCACCGCCAAGCACGTTTAGCCCAAAGCCCACTCCAGTCCTGACATGCTCGTAAGTCCAAGACCACTCAAAGTTCAATCCTTGAATTAATTCTCTCATGACCAAGACCTCACCACCGCACACGGCACGGAGCCAGAGGACAACCCTGCCAACTCGTTTCATGCTTTCTGACTACTCATGACCACCCACGATCAGTGCTATATATGGCTCTACTCCACTCCACGAGGGGGTGCATTTGCTAAGCTCCCTGGTGTCTCTCCTCTTGCATTGCCTCCGCACATCGATCACCGTAGGTGGCACTTCATTCAATTCTAAGGTAGCTAGCATGTAAGAATTCCTTCATTCTTCTTCTTATTTTCTTGACTCGCGGTCTCATCTAGTAATTCTAGACCCACAGTCATGTGCAAGTCAGCAAGTTCAATTGCGTGATTAGCCTCCTCCAATAATATCATTTTCTTCATCTCTAGAGCTCATTTGAATTGATTTATTGATTGTGAAATAAATTTTGTTAGATTCCTAAATTCATGACCTACCTGTTAGTGTAATTAGTTCGTATAGTTCAGTGATACCTTTAGGATTACTTTATTATTTTGAAATGCTCGTTATGGTTATTTAGAGAATAAATTTTTATGATGCATGGTAGCTAGTGCACCTTGTTTTATTATATATATAGTAAATTGATATTAACAATAAGGATGCCTTTAGTTGCTAAGATAATACATGAAATGTTTCATACTTGTTTAGTGGGAATAATAGGTAACTTGCGTATTAGTCATTAGAGTTAGCTTAGTAGCTTGGTAGATGTATTCTTATTTTAAGAGTTGCGGTTGCCTATATATTAATTATTGCATCATCATCATTTGCATGCATATAGAGGACGAGCCATCGGAGATCGTGACATTCGGCGAAAGTGAGTACGACGAAGTCATCGAAGAGTACGAGGAGATCCTCGTGCAGGGAGGACGTTAAAGAGCCACCCGTCATCGATTTTTTTCGACACCGCTACCGCTTTGCCCAAGGCAAGCCCCGGTGCATAACCCCTATTTTTAAATGATCATGAATATATTTATATGATATGCATTTACGTTCTGGTGCATTTTATGGAAGCTACATGCATAAATATATCCACCATGAGTCCTACTAGTATGCAGTCGAGTAGTCGCTATGCTCGGGATGTCAGTAGCGTGAGTAACCCCGTCGTTACTCGCAAATAGGTGATTAAACTATGATATCATGATGAAATAATGGAAAGGAAAATGGTGACCGGACGAGGGGATGTGGATTTGGTACTTGGTGGGTGTGAGGGGTTGTGTCCTGCGCCAACAGGGCATAGCCTTGTTACACTTTTTTCCCCGCTCGTGTCGATTAAGGACCGGTCGTTGCATATGACTCTAGGCAAGTCACAGATTATTGTCCCGAGCACATACTTGGGTATGGGCGCAGGAAGGCTTGTTGCTCTCTTGTCGCGGATCCGGCTCTTCCGGACCGGACCGATGGGAAGAGGAGGTGGTGGAGGTCCTTGCACCGCGACCGAGTCCGGGACTCGTGGATGTGGGGGCTTGAGTCCAAGTTTGACGGGGACCTAGACACCCGGGAGGAGAGTGGTGGGTTAGTCTGCTTGTGCTCGGGGTACAAGCGGGCGCGTGTCTTCGGGCACCCAGTGGGCACATTGATTCGCTGAATCGCCGGGTTATCCAGATGCGGCTTGTCTGCGGTTTAGCAATCGTAGTAAGAACCGAAAGTTGAAAGGAGAAGAAATGGAACCGATTGCTCAACTCTTGCTTGAAAGTAGAACAGGCTTATATAGATTGATTAGATGAAAACTTAATACGGCTGATGATAATAATGTATCAATAAGGACTCACTATTAGTATTGCTTTTTGCTAAAAGAGAACCAAAGAAACCATAAAGCCTAGCATATTCCTTGAGTCGGGAAAGTATTCCCACTTTGTCGGATAAGTCTTATGCAGTACATTGTGTACTGGGTTTATTTACCCCCATTGCAGGTGTGACGCTTGAGGAGTTCCTTGTGTGGAGGATCCATCTGGTGGGCTCTGACGGAATCCTCGTTATCTTATCGCTAGATGTTATCTTTTAATATTCATTGTTTATCATTCCGTACTCTATATTTGGTATTGTAATAATGTACTTTTCAAGAAACTCTAATGTATGAGATAGACTTGTGTTGTAACTCGTTTTCATTATTGGATCCTTGGGAAAAATGTGGATCTTTCGGGTTCTCCTTTGGGGTGTGCTCGACGGACACCGTCATCAGTAGTTACTTTCGAGGTGCTTAGTGTCCGATGGAAGACAAGCGCCTTCGTAGTATCGCTTATTTCGGGTGGTTCGCCACAGTTGGTACCAGAGCCAATAATGGTCACGAAGTTCCTCACTCTTTACAAAACTAAAAGTGGACCAACAAAAGTTTTTGCGAAAAGTAGGATGCGATTAAGTTAAGTATAAGCCCTAGCTATATGGTATATCTAGAATAGCGGCCTTTGGTTTTATCTAATCGGTTTCTGTAGTACATCGACTTACATGACGTGAAGAAATCGCTTAGTATACGGAAAGTGAGTATGCGATGTGTCGAAAATTTTACTTAACGCCGCTATATTCGGCTTGAGTGAACGTATAGGTCGAAGCATGCATCATATAATAGCATCTTACTTGAACTAGGAATCCCCTTCACACGATAATGAAAGTAGTAAATTGGTAGGATTAACTTAATGAATGTCTTAAAAAAAAAATGTGTCGCCATTTCTTTAATCCCCGGATCCTGATCGGGAAGGTGTTCTAATGGATGGTTCGTCTCTCTTATAGATGAATCGAGGTCGGGACGTGGGAGCACCGGTTCGGGAGCGCCAACGAGGGCCATGGTGACAAGTGCTCAGCCTTTGAGCTTGGCAACGAGGGAGCTCGAGAGGTTCCACCCTTGGTTCCTCGGCCTTTTTTCCGCCACCGCCTCCGCCACTGTCCTGGCCATGGAGGTCATGGTGGAGTTGTTGGTCGCTTTCGCCAGAGTCACCGGCCGCTGCTCGTCAGAGACAGCTTCGTGCCATGGAGATTATGGCACAGGCCCTCATGGTCTCGCCTGTGGAGGCCCCGGAGGCAATGGTGGGAATGGGGTGGTGCTCGTCGTCTCCGAGGGACAGTCCTCTTACCAGACTTCCTCAAAACCCACCCACCCACATTCACACCGTCGGACGATCCGTTGAGGCGAGCACGGCTTCGCACGTTGGAGCAGAAGTTTGGTACGCCGAGGGTAATAACGAGCGAAGATGCACTTTGCGTCCCAACTGCTTTTGGGGTCCGCAGGTGCCTGGTGGGAGACTTTCTAGGCCGCGGAGCTACCGGATCACCCGGCGACGTGGCAGGAGTTCTCCACCGCCTTCCGTGAGTTCTTCATACCGCTTTGGTGTTATCCACCAGAAGGTGACCGAGTTCATGGAGCTACGTCAGGGGAGCAGGACAGTAATGGAGTATGTGACCCAGTTTAACCACTTGGCTCAATATCTTTGGTAGTCAGGTGGACACGGATGACAAGAAGAGGGATCGCTTCTTTCACGGTCTCACTCCTGCTCTTCAGGAGAAACTGTACCTGGGGAACTATCAGACCTTTGGGGCTCTGATGAACGCCGCCATTGCTCTTGAGGGTTTCAGCGGGCATCCCAAAGCGGATTGAAGCGAAAGGGTGGCACTGGATCCTCCAACCATCCCCATACTCGGAAGGTGCAGATTGTTAGGCGGGGCCCTATCAACCATCCGGTGGGCCTCTCGTGACGGTCACCCCAAAGCAGACATCACAGACATCGCTACTCAAGACAAGGCACCTCAAAGAAGAGGTGCAGCCCCAGCAGACTCAGGGACAGCTGGTTCCACCTCGTCAGGGATTCGGGAACAAGCCTGGTGCTTGTTTCAAGTGTGGCAAGGATGGCCACTATGCTGTGGAGTGTCCTCAAGAAGCAGACAGCTCCAAATTGTCTCTCAACCGTCTCGCAAATTCTAGGCTGATTAAGAGGACTTTCATCAAGAGGAAGGTGCCCAGCAGATCTGGTCAGTGCACTTCACGGATGCTCAAAGCAAGCTATGCAAAAGAGAGAGAGCGATTATGGTGGTATGTTTACCATCGAATCCCATCCAAACTTTGGTGTTGTTTGATTCGGTGCATCGCATTCCTTTATGAGCATGGGGTTTGTAGAGCGGCACAACTTATCACTATTGGCTATACCAGTATGCCTATAAGATCCATCTGCGGGTTCTCGATGTTCATCAATACCCGCACACGGATCTGATAAGTTTGGTATTAGCCACCCACACTTACCGTCTGCAGTTCATGATAATGCCGGGCAAGGTATTGATGCTATTCTTGGAATGAACTGTTGCGGTTGTATGGGGTAGTATTGGATATGAAGAGAAGAAGTGTAGAGTTACGGCTTCCATTTTTTCGAGGATAGGATGTCTCTCATCATACCCTCGTAACCGATCTTACCTATTGTCGCCCATTTGAAGCCGTCCTCGATCTTACCTCCATTCGATGAGTACGTGAGTTTCGGATGTTTTTCCTCAAGATCTTCTGGATTGCCACCGAGCGTGAGGTAGAATTCTCCATTGAGCTTGAGCTGGAACTCGCTCCTATCTCCAAAGCGTCCGCATCGCATGGCTCCGAGAGAACTAGCGAAATGAAGAAGCAAGCTGGAGGAGTTGATGGACAAGGGTTTCATCCGCCCAAGTTCTTCACCATGGGGTTGTCCAAATGATTTTCGTGAAGAAGAAGGATGGTATCATGGATGTGTGTGGATTACCGCCCCTCAATGCGGTAACAGTTAAGAACAAGTATCCTTTGCCCCGATAGATACTTTGTTTGATCGATTAATTTGGTGCCAAGGTGTTCTCAAAGATAGATCTCCGATCGGGCTACCATCGAGATCAAGATCAGTGCCACAGGATATACCAAGGACAGCTTTCTCTACTAGGTATGGGTTGTATGAGTACCTAGTGATGTCTTTCGGTCTCACCAATGCCCCGGCTTTCTTCATGTACCTAATGAACTCGGTCTTCATGCCGGAGTTGGATAAGTTTATGGTAGTGTTCATTGATGATATTTTGATCTACTCCAAGAATGATGAAGAGCATACATGTCACCTCCGGATAGTCCCGACTCGATTCGAGAGAGCACCGGTGTATGTATGCTAAATTCAGCAAGTGCGAGTTTTGGTTAGATCGAGTGCAGTTTTTGGGACATGTGTTGACACCGAGGCGTTTCTAGAGATCCCAAAGAAGGTGCAAGATGTGTTAGATTGAAGTCTCCTAGAGTCATGCACCAGATCCGCTGGAGTTCCTTGGGCTAGCTGGATACTATCGACGTTTCATCCCCGATTTCTCCAAGATAGCCCACCCATGACTAAGCTGCTCGAGAGAAAGAAGCTAAGTTTGTTTGGGGTCCACTTGTGAAGAAGCTTTTCACCCCTCAAGACTTTTTCGACCTTTGCTCCCTGTATTGGCTCAACTCGATATTGAGAGGCCCTTTGATGTTTATTGCGATGCCTCAAAGATGGGATTGGGGTGTGTGCTTATGCAAGAGGGCGTGTGATAGCTTATGCTTCAAGCGCCAACTAAAGAAGCACGAGGTGAACTACCCTACCCATGATTTAGAGCTAGTCTGCTGTAGTTCACTCTCTCAAGATTTGGAGGCATTATTTGTTGGGCAACAAAGTGCATATCTTCACCGACCACAAGAGCCTTAAGTATATTTTCACTCACCGAGTTGAACATGAGGCAAAGGAGGTGGTTAGAGTTGATCAAGGATTATAACTGGAAGTCCACTATCATCCAGAAAAGCCAATGTGGTAGCCGATGCCTTAAGTCGTGAAAGTCGCATCAAGTTGAGGATATACCCTTGTCACTTCACCACACGGAGGTGCTAGCTCAGATTGCTTTGACCTCGTGAGCTGCTGGAGCAAATTATTCGGGAACAAAAGGAAGACCTCAAGAGATTCCTCACATTAAGAAGTTGCTAGTGAAGGACGTGGACCTCATTTTAGCATTGATGAGCCTGGGAGTCGTGAGATACAAGGATAGGTGGTGGTTCCATCCAATGAAGAGTTGAAAAGAAAGATTTTAAAAGAAGCCCATCATTCCAAGCTGTCTATCCACCCTAGTAGCAACAAGATGTACCATGATCTACGCCAACTGTACTGGTGGTCTTACATGAAGCAAGATATCACCCAGTTCGTTGCGGAGTGTGACACTTGTGGTAGAGTCAAGGCAGATCATATGCGTACTCCTGGATATTTGCAGCCCTTGACCATTCCTGTTTGGAAATGGGAGGATATTTCCCTGGATTTCATTGTGGGTTTACCCCGCACCTCCTCGGGCTTTGATTCTATTTGGGTCATTGTGGACCGTCTCACCAAGTCTGCCCACTTCCTTCCGGTGGACACTAGATATAATGCCAAGAAGTATGCGGAGTTATACTTTGATCGGATTGTGACCCTACATGGAGTTCCTCGCACCATCATCTCTGATAGAGGGTCAGTTTTTGTCTCTCGTTTCTGGGAGAAACTCCAAGAATGTTTGGGTACTCGTCTTCTCAGAAGCTCGGCATACCATCCCCAGACTGATGGTCAAACTGAAAGGGTGAACCAGGTGCTCGAGGATATGTTGCGGGCTTGTACCATCTCTTTTCCTGAGAAGTGGGATCAGTGTTTGAAGCTAGCCGAATTTTCTTATAATAACTTGACTATCATGAGAGTATCCGTATGGCACCATTTGAAGCTTTATATGGACAAAAGTGTAGGACGCCACTAAACCTGGGTTGAGGTAGGAGACCGTGGGTACTTCAGCCGGATTTCATAAAGGAGGCTCGAGAGAAAGTAAATATAATTCGTGAACACTTGAAGTCAGCTCGAGTCGATGTAAGGCTTACGCAGAGACAAACGAAGAAGACCTTTGGAATTTGGCATTTGGAGATTATGTGTATCTCAAGATATCTCCTTTGAGAGGGGTACATCGGTTTGGTGTCCATGGCAAGTTAGCCCCTCGGTATGTGGGTCCATACAAGGTGTTGCAAAGAGTGTGGTCCCGTTGCTTATCGTCTCCAACTCCCTCGAAATTCTCTCGGCAGTTCACAATGTATTTCACGTCTACAGAATCAAGAAATGCCTACGAAGTTCTGAAGAATCTATAGAAATAGAAGGACTTCGCTCCAACTTTGATCATCTTATGTGGAGCATCCTATAAAAATTTTGGATGAGAAGGAGAGAGTGATCGGGGAACAGGTGATAAAGTTTTACAAGGTACAATGGCAAAATCATTCTGAGGCTGAAGCCACGTGGGAACAAGAGAGTTACCTATTGAAGCATTACCCCCATCTCCTCTCTGGTTCTGATAGTTAGTTGCTGCATCGAAATGTATTTCCTACCTTCTTCTCACACTAGGCACATGAAATCTCGGGTCGAGATTTTGTTTTAGGGGGGTAGATTTGTAACACCCTCGGTGTTACGCTTTAATCAAAATACTAAACCATGTCATGAGCATCATGTTTATGTATTATTGCATGTGGTAAATGAGAAATTAAATTTTATTGCACTAATTCTCAAATTGAGCTCTAATTTATTCCTTGTCCAAGTTATCCTTCCAGCACGTCATCTCTCTCCACGTGAGAGGTCCATAGCCACAAAGTCAAATGATAAATTATTGTCATTCACTAATTATTAGCATACCACTTGGCAAGATTTATATCTCCATCAATCTCGCGACGCGCCACTGTCATCTATCGTTGTTCTAATTACCCCGCCTGTACTTCGCTTGCTAATCACCTTACAAAATTATCAGTGCACGACGCGCTACCACTGCCATAGTGTGTCGCACACGCTACGCATTTATATCACTCACAAGCTTAGCCCGCCGAGCACTCCGTTTGCTCGCAGCTCAGTTGCTTTGCAAATGAAGGACATACAAATTTTCCACACGGTAGGCTGCAGCAGAAACACTGGTCACGCAGAAATTACTGCCCACCCGTAGAAAGTACTGTTCACTCGTGGAAATCGATGGGCACCCTTCTACACGGATTACTGTAGCAAGACGGAACACTGTTCACGGCAGAAACACGGTTCCTGATGGTTTCAACTTTTCCACACGCGCACTGTAGCACGAATGCACTGTTCACAGCGCAGCAAACACGTTCACTGAGCCAGACACGTAGAAACACTGTAGCGCGCAGAAACACTGTTCATCCGAGAAAATACACCAGCCACAGCAGCTGCTTTTGACATGTGGTCTCCTCCATTGATTTTTTTTTTGACCGCTCGTTGCCTCTGCATGCCCCAACGAACGTCGTTTTTTTAGTATGCATGTCAGATAATCTTTGATGATCCAAGGAAATGAACTTTATTATAATGAATAGGATAAACATAAATATCTATGAGTATTGTTAGAATATAAATAAATTATTAGAGAGCACAGTATAAAAATAATTCGATGTGGGTTCAATGTTTATCCACGAATGAACTTGTAAACATTGTCCTTGAATTACTATCATGTAGTAATTCGCACAAAAGTCACCCTTTTGTTTTGCTTACGAAAGTTGCCGACCACCGCCAAGCACGTTTAGCCCAAAGCCCACTCCAGATCCGACATGCTCGTAAGTCCAAGACCACTCAAAGTTCAATCCTTGAATTAATTCTCTCATGACCAAGACCTCACCACCGCACACGGCACGGAGCCAGAGGACAACCCTGCCAACTCGTTTCATGCTTCCTGACTACTCATGACCACCCACGATCAGTGCTATATATGGCTCTACTCCACTCCACGTAGGGCAGGCATTTGCTAAGCTCCCTGGTGTCTCTCCTCTTGCATTGCCTCCGCACATCGATCACCGTAGGTGGCACTTCATTCAATTCTAAGGTAGCTAGCATGTAAGAATTCCTTCATTCTTCTTCTTATTTTCTTGACTCATGGTCTCATCTAGTAATTCTAGACCCACAGGTCATGTGCAAGTCGACAAGTTCAATTGCGTGATTAGCCTCCTCCAATAATATCATTTTCTTCATCTCTAGAGCTCATTTGAATTGATTTATTGATTGTGAAATAAATTTTGTTAGATTCCTAAATTCATGACCCACTGTTAGTGTAATTAGTTCAGTATAGTTCAAGTGATACCTTTAGGATTACTTTATTATTTTGAAATGCTCGTTATGGTTATTTAGAGAATAAATTTTTATGATGCATGGTAGCTAGTGCACCTTGTTTTATTATATATATAGTAAATTGATATTAACAATAAGGATGCCTTTAGTTGCTAAGATAATACATGAAATGTTTCATACTTGTTTAGTGGGAATAATAGGTAACTTTGCGTATTAGTCATTAGAGTTAGCTTAGTAGCTTGGTAGATGTATTCTTATTTTAAGAGTTGCGGTTGCCTATATATTAATTATTGCATCATCATCATCCTTTGCATGCATATAGAGGACGAAACCCTTTGGAGATCGTGACATTCGGCATGAAAGCGAGAGTACGACGAAGTCATCGAAGAGTACGAGGAGATCCTCGTGCGGAGGACGCCCGAGCCACCGTCATCGACTTTCTTGTCGACACTGCGCTTTGCCCAAAGGCAAGCCCGGTGCATAACCCTATTTTTAAATGATCACTTTGAATATATTTATATGATATGCATTTACGTTACGGGCATTTTATGGAAGCTACATGCATAAATATATCCACCATGAGTCCTACTAGTGCAGTCGAGTAGTCGCTATGCTCGGGGATGTCGGTAGCGTGAGTAACCCGTCGTTACTCGCAAATAGGTGATTAAACTATGATATCATGATGAAATAATGGAAAGGAAAATGGTGACCGGACGGGGATGT
Organism: Miscanthus lutarioriparius; assembly: GCA_904845875.1. Taxonomy (NCBI): domain Eukaryota; kingdom Viridiplantae; phylum Streptophyta; class Magnoliopsida; order Poales; family Poaceae; genus Miscanthus; species Miscanthus lutarioriparius. Next base: position 9,326,465 of record CAJGYO010000005.1, read on the forward strand.
GGATTTGGTACTGGTGGGTGTGAGGGGTTGTGTCTGCATGCCAACAGTGGCATAGCCTGTTACACTTTTTCCCCGCCTGTGTCGATTAAGGACCGGTCGTTGCATATGACTCTAGGCAAGTCACAGATTATTGTCCCGAGCACATACTTGGGTATGGGCGCAGGAAGGCTTGTTGCTCTCTTGTCATGGATCCGGCTCTTTCCGGACCGGTGATGGGAAGAGGAGGTGGTGGAGGTCCTTGCACCGCAGACCGAGTCCGGGACTCGTGGATGTGGGGGCTTGAGTCCAAGTTTGGACGGGACACGGACACCCGGGACAGAGAGTGGTGGGTTAGTCCTGCTTGTGCACGGGGTACAAGCGGGCGTGTGTCTTCAGGGCACCCATTTGGGCACATTGATTCATGAATCGCCGGGTTATCCGATGACGGCTTGTCTCGCGGTTTAGCAATCGTAGTAAGAACTGAAAGTTGAAAGGAGAAGAAATGGAACCGATTGCTCAACTCTTGCTTGAAAGTAGAACGAGGCTTATATAGATTGATTAGATGAAAACTTAATACGGTGATGATAATAATGTATCAATAAGGACTCACTATTAGTATTGCTTTTTGCTAAAAGAGAACCAAACAAACCATAAAGCCTAGCATATTCCTTGGAGTCGGGAAAGTATTCCCACCGTCGGATAAGTCTTTGAGTACATTGTGTACTGGGGTTTATTTACCCCTATTTGGTGTGACGCTTGAGGAGTTCCTTGTGTGGAGGATCCATCTGGTGGGCTCAGACGGAATCCTCGTTATCTTATCGCTAGATGTTATCTTTTAATATTCCGCTGTTTATCATTCCGTACTCTATATTTGGTATTGTAATAATGTACTTTTCAAGAAACTCTAATGTATGAGATAGACTTGTGTTGTAACTCGTTTTCATTATTGGATCCTTGGGAAAAATGTGGATCTTTCGGGTTCTCCCTTTGGGGTGTGCTCGACGGACACCGCTCGCTGTAGTTACTTTCGAGGTGCTTAGTGTCTGATGGAAGACAAGCGCCTTCGTAAGTACGCTATTTCGGGTGGTTCTGCCACACTTAATGGGGTTGAAGTCTGAGTTAAACTTGAGTCGAGAAGGCTTCGATAAGATGTTGGCCGTGATTGGCATCCTGCTTCCGGAGGGCCACATTCTGCCAAAGAGCATGTACGAGTCACATAAACTCCTTCGTGCACTTAAGATGTCGTATGAGCAGATACATGCTTGTCCGAAGGGGTGCGTCCTATTTAGGAAAGAACACGAGCATGCAAAGTTCTATCCAAAGTGTAAATCCTCCAGGTACCTGGAGGTAGACTCTGATGATGGCCAGAAGAGGCAACTTACGATCCCCGTGATAATCCTACAGTACCTTATGTTCCTACCGAGGATCCAACAACTATACATGGTCAAGTAATCCGTGAAACAGATGACATGGCACAAAAATGGCAAACGGTACAATCCTGACAAGATGGTACATCCATCCGATGGTGAAGCTTGGATCCGCTTTAATGACAAACATCATGACAAAGCAGATGAGGCTCGTAATGTACGTGTCACGCTAGCAACAGATGGGTTCAATCCTTATGGAATGATGGCTGCCCCATACACATGTTGGCCCGTCTTCGTTATCCCCCTTAATCTCCCCCCAGTGTCTCCTTTCAACGATATAACGTATTCTTGTCGTTGATAATTCCTAGACACCCAGGGAGTAATATGGGTGTGTTCATGGAGCCCATGTTTGATGAATTGGTCCGTGCTTGGGATGAAGGGGTATGGACATACGATCGAGCTACAAAGACAACCTTCAAAATACACGTTTGGTACCACTACTCCCTGCATGACTTCCTGGCATATGGGATATTCTACGCCTGGTGTGTTCACGGGAAGTTCCCATGCCCAATATGCAAGGAAGGTGTGAGGTTCATTTGGTTGCAGAAGGGTGGTAAGTATTCATCGTTCGACAGACATCGTCAATTCCTACCTCTTGACCATCCATTCAGACAAGACATCAAAAACTTTACAAAAGGTGTCAAAGTGACAAACCCTGCACCGCGGATGATGACTGGTGCCGAGGTTCATGCTCAGATAGATGCTCTCATGCCCAATGAAGAAGGTGGTTTTGTGGGATATGGTGAGCAACATATGTGGACTCATATCTCGGGCATGACGAGGCTCCCCTATTTTGATGACCTTCTTCTGCCACATAACATTGATGTAATGCACACTGAAAAGAATGTCGCCGAGGCACTTTGGGCAACACTCATGGACACTGAAAAGTCTAAGGACAACCCTAAGGCTAGAGTGGACCTGGCAACGTTGTGCGATAGACCAAATCAAGAGATGCAGCCTCCTAGTCGTGGCAAGACCTGGAGAAGGCCAAAGGCCGATTTTGTCTTGAAAAAGGACCAAAGGAGGGAAGTACTTGAATGGATCCAGACGCTAATGTTCCCTGATGGGTATGTAGCGAATCTAAAGAGGTGGGTGAACTTAGGCACTCTGTGAGTCAACGGGATGAAGAGTCATGACTACCACATATGGATTGAGCGGCTTCTTCCGACGATGGTTCGAGGCTATGTCCCGGAGCATGTCTGGCAAGTGCTGGTAGAGTTGAGCTACTTATTCCGCTAGCTTTGTGCCAAGGAGCTCTCTCGGACCGTCATTGATGACTTGGAAAAAGCGGCACCCGTGTTGCTCTATAAATTAGAGAAGATCTTTCTACCCGGCTGCTTCTTGTCGATGTAGCATTTGATTATGCACCTCCTGTATGAGGCACGGATGGGGGGGCCCGTGCAGTACCATTGGTGCTATCCAATCGAGAGATGTCTGAAGACTCTTCGCAAAAATGTAGAAATAAAGCCAAAATTGAGGCTTCCATTGTAGAGGCATACATTCTTGAGGAGGTGTCGAACTTCACAGAGAAATACTACACTAAGAACCTTCCTAGCGTTTATAATCCACCCCCTCATTACAATGCTTACGAAAACGAATCAAACCTCAGCCTTTTCTAAGGGCAACTCGGAAGCAAGAGTGCATCGACCACTAAGCAATTGAAAAATGAAGAGTGGCGCAGTATCATGCTATATGTGTTGACCAACCTTGTCGAGGTGCAACTGTTCATTGGGTAAGTTCTGAACGAACTTGTTTCATTTTGCCGTATGTCCTTGTTTCTTCGTCCAACCCCCTTGTTTCTCGTTGGTACAGGGAATTTCTTCGTCAATCCTGGCATGGATCAAGGCAACCTACCCTGCAAGAAAATGATACCCTTCTTTCACAGGGTGCGGGACCAGAGAGCCCCGATTTCATTTGTTGGTTCAAACAGAAAGCCCAAACTGATGCGCGTATAAGTGATGAGCTGAGACAGGTTGCAAACGGCTATGCCGTTAGGGTCAAGTCATTTACCGATTTATGACGTGAATGGATATCGTTTTCACACAGCAAGCTACGAGCAGAGTCGACCCAATCGAAAAACCACAAACAACGGAGTTGTTACGCCCGGCACTGATGGACTCGACTATTATGGAAGAATTGAAGAAATCTACAAACTATCATTCTATGGTTCCAAACCTCTTACTCCTGTCATATTCAAATGCCACTAGTTTCATCCTGGAGTAACGAGACGGAGCCCTAAGCTTGGGCTAGTCGAGATTCGACAGGATTCCGTCTATCTAGGAAAAGATGTCTACATTGTAGCTCAACAGGCCGTCTAGGTTTATTATACGTCATACGCATGCAAAGACGCCGAGCATCTTAAGGGTTGGTCTATTGTGCACAAGGTATCGCCACACGGTAAACTACCTGTCCCAAACGATGAAGATTACAACTTCAACCCAAACACATATGATGGAGAGTTCTATCAAGAAGAGGGGCTACAAGGGAGGTTTTACATAGACTTAACCGAAGAGATAGGAATGGAAGTAGATAATGAAAGGGATAATGACGAGGACGCTAGAGACGAGGTGCGAAATCTGAAGGACATACAAATGCTTGAGCGATTACGTTTAGACAATGACAATGAAGACAACATTCCTCCTTCGGATAGTGTTGATGAGTTGGACAATGTTGATAGTGATGACGAGACCTATGATCCAGCTAATCTCAATCATGAAGATTATTTCTAATACATGTAATACTATGTTTTTTGTAATTATGTTTTGTTCATTTTTGCATATATTTCTAATACATGTATTACTATGTTTTTTGTAATTATGTTTTGTTCAATTTTGCACCTATTTCTAATTACGTCTTGTTTTTCTTTTTTATTGCAGGTGATTGAACAAAGATGGCGGTCGACCGTCATAGGTCCGTGAACTCAATTTACCAAAGACCACGCCGGCTGCAGGAGGAGGCGGAGGGGGCGGCGGAGGGATCGGACAGGAGGAGGAGGAGGACCGCTAGCCGCAGGAGGCGACCGTCTCCTCCCACACCACATGAGGAGCTGGAGGAGGAGGTGGCACCCGTGGACGAGTCGGACGAGGAGCTGGTTCGACAGACGGACGAGGAAGAGGGGCTGCACGAGGATGACGAGTCGGAGGTGGTAGGCACGGGTCCCGCTTCCTCTGACTCCTCTTCGAGTGTCTACTTACGAGGTCCTACGAGCCTCCCACAGGTTCCGCTTCCTCACCAACGCCCAGTGATTCGCCCCGAAGGGCAAAAATAAGTAACTTTATATGTTATCACCACTACTTCATATGATTTGATGAAAAAACTAATATTTTTTCTTAATCACTTGTGCAGGAACTGGGAAGTTGTGTCGGGTGGTAGCGCACGGCTAGTCAACGGCATCCTGGGTCTTCTGTGCAGGCAACACTTCCCCGGCATTATCACGTACGCATCGAAGACGGAGTCGGCCTACTCGTTTGACCACTACGCCGTCGCCATCGATGTGGAGTACCCCCAACAAGGCGGCGCGGGTGAAGGCAGAGTTTTGGGTAAGTCTCCCTCGCACAACATTGCTCAATACGTCACATTCATTGGACTTTTCTTGAAATAATGAATGGATACATCGCTTTTGTATGCAGACTTATTATAGATGCGAGGAGGGATTTGAGTCCAGGGCAGAGCAGGTGACTACCAAAGCCTGTAAAAAACTCGTCACCGACATGCATCACAAGGTGCGCATCCAGGCCATCGTAACCTACTACGGGTCGAAGCTTGGAGAGAGGAAAACCAAGAAAGACACAAGAGAGATGCAGCTGACCCGGGAGCAATACCTTGAGGTAAATGAAGAACATCAATATTGATTTGTTTTGAGATTAAGTTGGTTTAATTTGATCTTCTTATATGTCCAATACTTGATGACGTGTAGATGATTCCCTGGTGGTGCCAAGCGTATCCCGAGTGCTGGGCGATGATGGTGGAGAGGTGGTTCATGGAGGAGTGCCTCAAGATGCACAGGGATGCCCGGGACCATCATTTGCAGATGCAAGGTCCAGCACACCATCAAGGCAGCCGCAGCCTCGCCGGATACAAACAAGCATGGGTACGTGAATTCATTTATCTATTGTGACGCTCAGTTCTGCCTGATTTCTAATCATCGTGCTGTCTTTCTCGCAGTCGGCGTCACATAGTGGCCAGGCTTGCTCGGACTTCCAAGCATGGTGTATGGCCCACAAGGGCAAGGCGACGTCCGACATCTCCTTCAACCTGGAGGACCCGCCTGAGGCATACACGAACCCGAGCGTCCACTCCTACATCAGCGAGTACACTGAGGTGGCAAGGTCGCTCCATGGGTCAGACCACGATCCGAGCACCCAGGACTTCCATGGAGAGGCCGTCATGAGGGCGGGGCAAGGCAAGAAGCATGGGCGGTTCTGGCTTGGCGATGGCGTCATCAACACGGCCTCTACTCCCTCTCTCTCCCAGATCCGAGCATGGAGCATGAGCGAGAGCCCGGCCATTCGCACACAGCCAACCGCTGCACAGCACCAAGTCGACGCACTCGAGGTTATTCCTGTTTTACTCGTCATACATTGATCTTTACACACCTTAATTAGCTTTGCATTACTGAAACATTGGAGTAAAATATTGCAGGCCCGGCTAGAACAAGAAATGAGGCAACGTCAGGAGCTGGAGGCCGGGCAGCAGAGGATGGTGGCCCAGCTGGAGGCCGAGCGGGCCGAGTGGCAGGCCCAGGCGCAGAGGCTGACGGACATTACAGAGTTCCTACAAGGGCTTGGGCAACGTGTGGGCTTCTCTCTGTCAGCTGGGCTGTTGGTTCCACCTCCGCCTCCGCGTCCTACAGCTGCAGCAACTCCTGTGAGTATGAAAGTTTTTTACTTTTGCTTGTGCTTTGCTTGTATGACCTCTACCTTCCTAGATTAGCTATCTAAATAATCTTGTCTCACATGTAATCTTTTCTCCTTTGTGCGGTCTCCATCTAACGGTGGTTCGAATAATCCACCTCATGCACCTCTGAATGATGGAGCTGGACCTTCACCACAGTCGCAGTGGCCGAGATGAGTGCACGTTGTATTTTTTCATTTGTTGTTCACTTGGTGATGGACTTGTGATATACTTGTGATGCACTTGTGGACTTTGATGGACTTGTGATGAACTTGTGGATTTATTTGGATGGACTTGAGCACTTATTATTATATATGTGATATATATTGTGATGGATGTGATATGTGCGGATGGATGTGTGGATGGATGAGATATATATGTGATATATGTTTGTATGAATTTATTTGTCATGATGGAATGTAAAAATAAAATAAAAATTGTCGTTTTAGGTCACTTTGCCGAGTGTTGCACTCGGCAAAGGACCCCGTTGACGAGTGCCATGGTCACAGCACTCGGCAAAGCTGGAAAAATGGGCGCTCGGAAAACTATTTTTCCAGCTTTGCTGAGTGCTATGACCATGGTACTCGGCAAAGAATTTAAAAAAAAGTCAAACTTTGCCGAGTGCCGGCCAGAGGGCACTCGGCAAAGAATTTTTTTTAAAAAAAATCAAACTTTGCCGAGCGCCAGCCAGGAGACACTCGACAAAGAATTTTTAGAAAAAAAATTAAAACATCTTTGCCGAGGGTCGGATACAGGACACTCGGCATAGAATTTTTTTAAAAAAATAATAATAAATCTTTGCCGAGTGTCTGCAGGGTTGGCACTCGGCAAAGCGACCGTCAACGGAGCCGGCGCCGTGACGGTCGCTTTTCTTTGCCAAGTGCCCCCATGGCTCTCGGCAAAGCCTTTGCCGAGTGCCCGATAAAATACACTCGGCAAAGAGGGCTTTGCCGATCAATTTTTTGCCGTGTGTTCTTTGCCGAGTGCCACACTCGGCAAAGGCTTTGCCGAGTGCAATTTGGCCAGACACTCGGCAAAGAACTTGAATCCAATAGTGTATGTTTGTGATTGATGACCGTGCACCTGGCATGTGAGCCCACATGTCATCCTTCTAGCATTTCCTTACACACTCCCTCGTGTGGGCGTACTCCCTTCATCTTAATTTTTATTATTGTGATTGGTGTTTCTCAGAGTGCTTCTGAGAAGGAAAGGCTATATTTTGATTGGTGTTATTTAGACTAATAGTGTGTACATTAAGCTAATGTAGTTGAATCTGTTTATTATGGAACCTTAGTACATATAAATACTTAGGAATATTTGAATATGGATACAAAGACTTCTCTTTTGAAATGTGTACATGGTTTTTGTAGCGTGATTCATTTACGATGACAAAAATTTTAAGGTGCTTTACAATTTGATTGGCAAAGCACCGTGAAGCATGCATAAGAATATAAACTAGATAATTGTCCGTGCTTTACAGAGCAACAAAAATTACACGAGACCTTTATAGCCAAGCCAAAATCAAGACCACGATAATTTAATTTTTGCACGCATGTTGTATATGACAATGACCAGATATGATCGCGTTAGCCAACGTCTCATTATCTTTGTCATTCGTCCTGAACCATATAATGGTGTTAATTTCGTGCACGATAGGCTGTTGGAATGGGCCAAATCACTATAGATGTCCACGCTTCCGGCCCATACATCATGAGGTGTTGTATTCATAACTTGATAATGCTTGGCCACATGTGTCCGTCCCATCTGGACGCCACGTGCCTCACTCCGCTCGCTGCTGCGGCCTTCTCCCACCGCGCGCCCCATCCTGCGCCGCTCGCTCGCTCGCTTCTCGCTCCCGCCCGTCGCGCGCCCCACCTACACCGTTCGCTCCTCGCTCCTCTTTCTCTCCCGCCTGTCGCGCACCCCACCCTCCCTCGCTCCTCACTTCGCTGTGCGCCGCACCGCCCGCTCCCTCCCGTAGTGCGCACCGCCCGCCCGGCTAAGCATGCTATTGGTGGTGGTGCTCACGCACCGCTGCTGGCCGTTGGATCCCACCCCGACGACCGGAATCAACCGGCCTCGGCTTTCCCCTTCCTTATGTTGCAAATATATGTTTTAAGTGTTTCAGATGTTTTAGAGGTATGTTACAATTGTTATATATGGATGTTGCAAAAGTAGATCGGGATGTTGCACATATTGCATATATTCCAAGTGTTTTCAGAGGTATGTTGCAAGTGTTTGTTCAAAATATTTCATCGGATTTAGACTTATGTTGCAGCAAGTGTCTTATCTGGATGTTGCATACATTTCACACATATGTTCCAAGTGTTTTATCTGGATGTTGCATATGTTTCATACACATGTTGCAAGTGTTTTATCTAGATATTCATATGTTTCACACATATGTTGCAACAATATGTTTCATTTGTGTCACATGTATATATTGCATCAAAGTGTTTCATATTGCAAGTGTTTCACGGGGGGGGGGGCACGGTGAGTGATGGGCGCACGGCCCGGGCACCGGGGATGGGACACAACGAGCTAGGGGCCGGCGGACAAGCGCAGCGTTAAGGGCGGCGTACACATGCAAGTCGGAGCGAGGCAGGCAGAGGCAAGCTGCGCAGGTGTCCGGATGTCCTGGTGCTAGCCACGCCATTCATAGTTTGCTCCATGGCGTTTGTCCTAGCCTGTGACCACACCTGTGTGTATACGTCCCCCATATTTAATTTTCAGTAAGCATGCAAGCGTGGCAAGCTAGCGTAATTGTTGTTAATTTGCACGCTCGATTGATTTCCTTCCTTCGCTCATTCCTTGGATATATGCTAAGGCGGCTTCCTTGTAACTCACTTTCCATCCTCGTGCCATTGCCAGACGGGCAACATATCTGTGTTTTGGAAACAAAAATCAGATGGAGAGAGGTGCCGCGTAGACCGTTGACATTTGACACAAGCTCCTTTAGTTGTAGAAGATTGGTCATGTTGTTCAGCACTACTTCATCAGTACTTTTCAACGAACGAACAAGAGTTTCTCTCTCACAATAAATCAGCATAATCATCCGCATAAGCCAAATTTCAACGAAACAAACAGGGCCGGAGATATACACAGATATAAATACAATGCATGCATGGGCTGAAATTAAATCATGAGTTGCAAAGACATACTGTATCCATTCCAAATTATAAGTCTCTTTAACTTTTTGGGTTCCTCCATTTTGTTATGTATCTAGACATATTATTATTATATCTAGATGCACAGTAAAATGGATGTAAAAAAAGTCAAATCAACTTATAATTCGGAACGAAGGGAGTATATACTAGAGCATCCACCGGCTAGAGCAGCCGATCATATCGACGATTATAACGACCAAAGCAAAGAACTAACAGAGAGGAAGAAGAAACACAGTATGTAATGAACCGGCAAAAGACAATGACAATCAGTTGACTACGGACGACTGAACCAGATAATTTATTCTATTTTGGTCGAAGCTGCATGCCCGTTCGCTGGCCGGGTCAGGTAGCTCAGTAGTGCGCGCGTGCCTCTCCATTTAGTGGCACTTGGCGTTTGGGAGGTTGCACTTGGAAGGGATGGCCTTGGCGCAGCTGGCGTAGGCGGGCATGGCCTTGAGCTTGTCCCAGTAGTTGCGGCAGAGGCAGCCGAAATCGGCGTCTCTCAGCGCGTCGCAGCACCCCTGGCTCGGCGTGCCGCTCGAGCAGGACGCGCCGCACTGCTTCAGCACCGTGTCCTTGTCGACCTTGCAGATCTGTTCGGCCTCGCCCGCTGCCAGGAGCAGAGCCAGCAGCGCCACGACCGCCATGGCCACGGCCACGGACTTGTTGCACACCCTTCTCCCGGCCATCGGATTGACAGATGTCTTGGGCTCTTGCTTGGCTTGGCTAGCTACTGTCGGTAGTAGGCAGCGCTCAGTCTGTGTGTGTAGCCTGTGATCTGCACTTGCGATTGCGATTGCTCGAGGGATGGAGGCTTAGATATATAGCGTGGTCGGGGATCGACGGATACTAGGATCAGTTCAGAGGTGCCCCGTGAGTCCGTGACGACGTGCTTGCATGTGCAATTGTGCTCGCGAGCTGGCCTCCGGCCGTCGGCACCCGAAAAAGTGTCCGGCCGGCCGGTCACGGGCAAGACGGACGGAATCATCGCCGCACCGACCATCTGCAAGGCTGCACCAAGCTATGGTTGGTTGGCCGTTCATTCGCATGTGCGCACGCTTGCTGTACGTGGCGAGATACCGTCTCCCTAAAACTACGCGACCCTATACGTACGTACGTAATGCAGTTGCAGTCTTGCAGAGTGCAGTGCAGAGGCAGGCGCCGTACCAATGGGCAAGACGACGGTAGCGGCGGGCGGCAGTGGTTTCTTGCTGGAATTTGGACGCATCTCGCGTGCCGTCTTATGCGTAGTCATCAGCGGGGAGCACGGGTTGGCGTACCGTAGCGCCGCAGCGGTGGTAAAATAACCTATCGCCACGCTTGTGACTCTTTCGTCAGTTAGGTTTACTAGCTAGTAGCTCATCCTCGCTCTAGCGAGGATTTTTTTTGCACTGGCAGATCCATTGGCATTGGCTGATGAAGAACATGCATGTACCAGCTTTAGCCTGTACGCGCGCTGGAGATGCCTGCCTTTCAATTTCTGCATTATTATTCCTTAGTTCTATGTTTGATCTCCCTCCGTCTGCCAATATTGTTTGCTTGAATTTGCTGCAAGAGTTGGAACGCGTGGTCTGCACAGAGAGATGCAGTAGTGCTTTCTTCAACCAAGCCGGAAGTAATAAGCAGTGCTACTGCTCCCTCAGCACGGTATTACTCCCTCTCTATCCACGAGTATGTGATTGTGAACGCTTCACCTTGAGTTCGTTCAGAATAGAGAAACCTGCAAGTAGTTATAAGTTGTAAAATGAAAACAAAACGGGGACTTTTTATCTGCAACGACTAACAGTACGCTAAACAGCAGTCGAGCACATTCTGATGGCCCCGTCTCACAGTGCGGAAGAACGACCCAATCATCGACGACATTATTAATTATATTATATATGCAACGATACAAGCATATGCATTATATTAGAGTGAGTGCTAGTTTTATTACTCAATAATACCAGCTTTTGTTCCTTCATCCACCACTGCAGACGTCCTCTTTGCCGAGTGCCGGGGGCACTCGGCAGAGCCAGCCAAGCACTCGGCAAAGGCTTTGTCGAGTGCCGCACTCGGCAAAGATTTTATCGGCAAAAATTTCTTTGTCGAGTGTCAAAAATCGACACTCGACAAAGCCTTTGCCGAGTGCCCGACACTCGGCAAAATTGGAACAAAAAAAAACCCGAAAAAATAGGAATTTTTACCCAAAAAAATGAAAATTTTGTTTTAATTGGTGGAGACCCCCACCGGTCAGCGCCCATCCATCTCCGGCTTTTTTCGCGTAAATTTCACGGCTACGCGGCCGACAGGATTCGAACCCGAGACCTCCCGCTGTGCACAAACCTCCTCTACCACTACACCACACTGTCATTTGTATCTGCATTCCATTTTAGTTCCTAATATATTGTACTAAACCGAGTGTAAATTATTTGTTTGAGGCTCTAAAAGAATTCAAATAAAAAAGTTGTGAACTACAAAGTTTCATAACTTTTCGAGATCTACACTTTTAGTTTAGGAAGTTTTTACATTCGAGGTCGTTTACAAAATTTGAATTTTAAAATTTGGAAATTCAAACGCAGTTTTGCATGACAAGATGTTTTCAAATCAAAAAGTTGCCAACTATAATGTTTCATAACTTTTCGAGATCTACAGAGTTTATTTTGGTTGTTTTTCCATCCGATGTCGTTTATAAAATTTGGATTTTAGAATTTTGAAATTCAAACGCAGTTTTGCATGACAAGATGTTTTCAAATCAAAAAGTTGCCAACTACAATGTTTCATAACTTTTGGAGATCTACAATTTTTATTTAGGAAGTTTTTCCATCCGAGGTCTTTTGAAAAATTCAAATTTTAAAATTTTCAAATTCAAACGTCGTTTTTGCATGACAAAATGATTTCAAATCAAAATGTTGCCAACTACAAAATTTCATAACTTCTCAAGATCTACAAAGTTTATTTTGGTCATTTGTTCATCCGATATAGTGGTAGTAACATTGTTCATAAATCATATATATCTCTCTTCTACTTTCATGAAACTAATATGAGAGATATATTTTATGAACAACGTTATTGTCGCTTTGTCAAATGAAGAAATGACCAAAATAAACTTTGTAGATCATAAGAAGTTATACAACTTTGTAGTTGAAAAGTTTTTCATTTGAATTCTTTTAGGGCCTCAAAAATTGATTCGAAAAACTGATTTGCCGAGGGCCAAAAAATGCACACGACAAAATGCCTCTTTGCCGAGTGACAAAACATAGGCACTCGACAAAATACGGCTTTGCCGAGTGCCAGAAAAAGGCACTCGACAAACTTAGAGTAAATTACTTGTTTGAGGCCCTAAATGAATTCAAATCAAAAAGTGGTCAACTACAAAGTTTCATAACTTTTTGAGATCTACAATTTTCATTTAGTAAGTTTTTCCATCCGAGGTCGTTTGAAAATTTTGAATTTTAAATTTGAGAGATTCAAACGTAGTTTTGCATGATAAGATGATTTCAAATCAAAAAGTTGTCAACTACATAGTTTCATAACTTTTGGAGATCTACAATTTTCATTTAGGAAGTTTTTCCATCCGAGGTCGTTTGAAAAATTCAAATTTTAAAATTTTCAAATTCAAACATCGTTTTTGCATGACAAGATGATTTCAAATCAAAATGTTGCCAACTACAAAATTTCATAACTTATCGAGATCTACAAAGTTTATTTTGGTCATTTGTTCATCCGACATAGTGGTAGTAACATTATTCACAAATCTTATATATATGTCTTCTACTTTCATGAAACTAATATGAGAGATGTAGATTTTATGAACGACGTTATTGTCGCTTTGTTAAATGAAGAAATGACCAAAATAAACTTTGTAGATCTTGAGAAGTTATACAACTTTGTAGTTGAAAAGTTTTTCATTTGAATTCATTTAGGGCCTCAAAAATTGCTTCGAAAAACTGATTTGCCGAGGGCCAAAAAAAATGCACACGGTAAAAAGCCTGTTTGTCGAGTGCCAAAACAAAGGCACTCGGCAAAATACATCTTTGCCGAGTGCTAGAAAAAAACACTCGGCAAAGACGTATTTTGCCGTGTGTTTTTGTTTGCCGAGTGTATTTTATTTGACACTCGGCAAACACGGTCTTTGCCGAGTGCCCGATAAAATACACTCGGCAAAGCCTCCGGCACTCGGCAAATCGCCGGTTTTCGGTAGTGATCCTTTTCTAAAAAAAATTAAGGTTTAAGCTATCTTATGCATTATATTAGGCCATTTGCCCTATATATAATATTGTTGGATTCATCACAATTCTACTACTCAGGTCTGTATGTAGAAGACACTACTGCGTCAACCAACCTCTAGGCGGCCATGTCAACACGTCAACATTCATCATGTTTCGGACCTCCTCAAATAAGCTATGAAACCATCATTTTGCTGATTTGTTGATCTCAGACCTGCTATCTGTGCTACTCTACCGCACTGCTGTCAACAATGGCACGACCATATTTATTTCCACTTGTAACCAGCTTCTCGCAAAGAAAAAAAGAAGAATGTCCATTGCGTTGCTTGTGAGCTTCTTAAATCACATAAGATATCAAAAACCAATATTATTTTCATGATTTGATCATAATATCAGCAATCTAGGGATTATTGTAGTGCAGGATCCTTGTAATACTGTTTTTTGTACTCATGCTTAATGAATTCCGTGCCTTAGCACGTTCGAGAGAAAAAATATCGACCAAATTCCCCTAGTAAATTCAATCCACGACCATTGAAATCAGAACTCTTTCTTTCAAAAAAAAAATCAGAACACTCTAGTTGGATTTCCCCCTCTGCGATGTTAATTGTGATACAAAACTTTCTGGTCACAATCATGGAGAACACAGCAACTTGGAAAAGCTTAGAGCTACGACGATCCGGAGTAAGCTTAGAGCTTTTTTTTTTTTTGAAACGATGGCAGGAGCTCTGCCTTTCAATTAAGACGAATGAAGTTTATATACATGCAAAAGGTAGCCAAGCATGGTGCCAAACACCACGAAAGGTTACCCACCCACGCAACGCGACAGAGTACACACTACCATGAGTCATCGTTGCTGAGTATAGTTGCAGAGCAGCTAGCAGCTCCGACTTCCCATGGCAAAACACCGACAACCCATCATAAGATGTCAGACCAACGGGCTCAAGCGATGAGGGCTGCAGCAGTTCGCGTTTGCCGAGCTCAACGGCCCCGCGAAGAGCAGCTCCGACTTCCTGCCATGATCCCACGCCCCGCCCGTGGCGATTGCCGAGCCTCTAAAGTTGAAAACCCAACCGTTGGAGAAGGAGGGTTGGACACGCGTCATCGTTGCCGAGCTACATCCCCTGATGCAGCAGCTCCGACTTCGTGATGCAGAACTCGCCGTCTCGCATCAACCGGGCGCCGAGAGGCGGAGGGCATCCGCCGAAGGAGACATCACGGCCGAGACGAATTTCCACAGCGACGCCTTCAGGAAGGTTACGACGCCGGATGCGTCGCCGTCGCTTGTCCAGGAAAGGACCGGGTTTTCACCCGTGGAAGACATGGCTGGGGGCACAAGAACACGACGCCCCCAACAAGGAAAACGGCGCCCATAGGCGTCGCCGTCGCCAAGGCTTTCGCCCGAGGTGCCCCTAGCACATACGTCGAGCCAAGATGCTGGACCGTAGCCTGTCGCCACCGTCGTCGTCACTGCCATCCCGCAGAAGCTTCTCCAGAGGGGCATCGATGCGCCGGCTGCACACAGCAGCCGCACAGCTGCGTCGGCCGCCACCCCCTCCGATCGGGCAACATGCAGAACTGGACTTACCCTGTCACGCGCGTCACCCTGCCGCATGCCGAAGCCGTCGCCAGCTACCGTCGCCGGCCCAAGCACCCGTCGTCGACGCTGCCGACCTCCGCCAGCCACCGTCAGGCGCATGCCCCACCACGGGCGCCGCCCCCTGCCCCGGGGGCACCGGATGTGGCCGTGGCGCCAGATCCAGTGCCCCACCGCCGTCGTATGCCGTACGGGCCACCGCCACAGCCACCGCGAGACCTTGCGGGGCAAGGACCGCCGTCGAGCCGCTGCCGCCGAAAGGCCCGTCAGCCGCCCCTGCGCACGTAGATCGAGCGCAGAGGGGACCGGATCCGGCCGCTGGGGAACAGCATCCGCCAGCCGCGGACCGGAGCAGGTGGGCTGGCGGGCCGGCCGTCTTTGCCGGCAAAAAAAGAAAGCGTCGGGCACAGCGAGTTGTCTCCGCCTGGCGCCGCCCGGCCGCCCAGAGGCGCAGCAGCCACCGCCGTCGCCGGCGCTGCCGCCATGGACATCATCGCCAACACCGCCGCCCTCCGTCGTCAGAGATCCGGACGAGGGCGCCGGATCGCATGGGCCGGCAGGAGGGACCGGCCGCGGCAACAGGCATGCGGAGCTCCTCTGGAGAGAGAGAGAGAGAGAGAGAGAGAGGGAGGGAGGAGAGAAGTCCCAGCCGCCGCCTTCCTTGCTCTCGGCCATCTCCGTCGTCGAGCTCCGGCAGCGGCCAGGCGGTGAAGGCGTGGGGAAGGGCTGGCGGCGGAGGAAGGGTCGCCGCCCGAGCCGCCCTCCTGGAGAGCGACGCGGGGGCCGAGTGGAGGAGATATGTCCTGGCTTGTTGCTAGTAAGCTTAGAGCTACGACGATCCGGAGTTGAAAATAGCAACTTGCGGCGCGGGTGGAAAGGGGTTCAAAGACGAGACGAGACGCCGTGGCCGAGCCCCGAGCTAGCGAGCCAGTGGAACGGTTATGGGAAGGGTTCGTAAACTAACCACGCAGGCGTAAAGTACAACCGCGAAGGCGGAAGCCTCCTACGGGCGGTGGAGGAGCCTTGGAGTTGGAGCGTACTCCATGCCCGGGACGCACGTGACGTGAGACGGGACACTCTGCCGTGCCAGACTGCCAGGTGCGTGCGAGGTGTCAATCCAGCGCCGCTCATGTCTCTTGCGAGTTGCGACGCACGGACCTGTGCGCGTCCGACGTGTCCGGGCATGAGCCGCTGGACAGGACTGCCACGGGACCGACGTGTCAGTAGTGAGCGTTCGCCACGTTACTCTCAGGCACGCCGGTGTAGAGAGACAAAGCAGCATGTTCTCGTCAGTGCCGGCACTAGGGTAGGGCACTGAGCTGCGACGGCCGAGGTCCAGGCGGAGGAGAGGTACAACTCCAGGTATATAAACCCCTAGATTTTATAGTTCATTAGACATTAGCAAACTAATAAGAAGAGAGACGTAGAACTGAACAGGCGGCCTAAAAAGACAATATCGATATTTCTTTCCTATTTTCTTTTCCCCACGGTCCTTGGATAGAGAGGAGGCGAAGAGTCACGCTACACACAGCACACTCTAATCGTGAGTTCGCGACGTGCGCCTTACACACGCGGAGCTGGCGAGTCACGCCGTCACGAAGAGCTAGACTGCCAGAGACACGGACACGGCGCACGAGGATGGCGACCAGGCAGGGCTCCACGACAATGACATCTTGATTCTTGGCTTCTTACGAATTGCGATAACCGATTAGTTATTTAGCCCAAGGAATTTTTTCCTTTTTATTTTTAAACTAAATTAATTATTTATATAGTATTCCAGACTTCTAGTACTTTGTATTCATATAGTCGTATTTTTTTCTACTTTAGGTGTTAGAATTTTAGAATGTTACCTAAGAAACATTTATTATGGGTGAGAAAAGAAAACGAATATATTGTTTTTTTAATCTATATTGTTCCTCGATAATTATCATACATCTATAAATATATTGTTTAATCTATATTGTTCCTCGATAATTATCAGACATGTTAAATTAAAAATATGTTATTAAATTTGTTTTCATTTTGTAAATAAAATTAATGTCTATATATTATAAGATTTTATACATAATCAAGAGGGACCGTTGCGACGAAATCGCAAAGGACCCTTAAAATCATAGGACCGGCACTGGTTCTCGTCCCCTCGTCTCATCTCCACTCGTCGTCGATCCCTCGAGCTCTTCGATCACCTTCAGCTCTGGATCTGGAAGGCCGAGGCCGAGCAGTCGCATCTTGCATGGTAGTAGAAGAGAAACAGGGCTTTTGAGTCTCCGCCGGAGCTTCTTGGTGAGTGCGAGAGTTCGGGACCTGTAAGCCTCGAGGAGACATCATCACCCTGTTCATTTGGGCTTATTTAACTTATAAGCCATACTTTTTCAACCAACGAACATTATTTTTCTCTCACACCAAATCAGCCAACAGTACTTTCAGTTATGGCTTATCAACCAAACAAGCCCAAACAAACAGGGTTGTGCCTCGACATCTTCCGCCTCCTGGATCACCAATCCCTCGCCTCTGCTCCCCAAGGTTTGACGCCTCGTCGCAACCCCACATGGAATTGGACGCAATTTCAGTTTCTCTGTAATTCTGAACTTACCGTAGTGGTCTGAATTCTGAATGTCCAATTTAAGACGGACCCATAACTAACAAATCATAGTATTTGGTTTCCGTTGACAATTCAGATTTTGATCGTGTATCTCTGTAGACTTGTTCCAAGTCTTATCTTAGATTGTCAGATCGGATCGGTCGTATATGCTGTGTTGTGTTGCGTACATGCTGCTGTAGCCTGAAAAAAACGTTCCAGGCGTTGGATCGAGTGATAGCTAGCTCATACAGTAGTTGACACTACCAGCAGAGCAGATAGCATGTACTAGAACGAACGGTAGCGATCTCTCGTTCGTTCTAGTGAGTCACGCATACCAATAATAACTAACTGCGACGATGCTGCTCCTGGCTTTTCAGTTTGCAGGAAATGGAGGGCATTGAACTGTTCTACGCGCCGGACGGCTCCAAGTCTTGGAAAGACGTCTTCGTCGTGCAGGACCGATCTCACCGATCTGTTCCCAAGTTCCGATGTTGCCAATTGGCAATGGCATCATGCTACTGCTGTCGAGCAACAGTTCAGCCGCTCAGGCACCGGCAGGTCCTGCGGGCGTGTTCGGCTGGCTGGCTGGCTGGTGCTGGCCAGGCCACTCACGCGGGCACTGTTTACATGAACAGTGTCTTTTAGATAGAACAGTATTTTTCTCTCACAACAACCCAGCCAGAAACAGTATTTTGGCTTATTCAACCAGCCAGCCGAACACTCTCGCATGCATCTCCTTTCTCATCAGGGGTATCAGGATCATCAGGGAAGGGAAGGACTACTACTGCCTGATCTACCAGGGCGAGATCCAGAGGTACTTCTCCCGCCAGGACAAGGACATGGATGGCGACTGCAGCAAGAACGCGCCGCGGCAGGACGCCTCCTGCCGCGGACGAGCGCCCTATTCGTTTGGGCTTGTTTGGCTTATATATGGCCCTGTTCGTTGGTCTGAAACTTGGCTGAAACTGGCTGGTTCTGTGAGAGAGAAACACTATAGCGGCTGGTTGATGGACAGTGTTTTGTGAGGAGGAGGAGCCGGCTGGTCTGGAAAAACCAGACCAGCGAACGGCGTCGTAAGTCATGGCTGAAAGTACCGTTAGCTGATTTGGTGTGAGAGAAAAATACTATTCGTTGGTTGATAATCTGTGGCTTATAAGCCGAATACGACCAAGCGAACAGGCCGGAGCATCGGCAGATATCGGACGCCAAACATGTTAAGAAGGCCTGAACATGTGCTACCCTTGTGCCCCTGATCATCAGCACATTGTTCCACGCTTGTATGACTCTTGTTAATTTGCATAGCGCGTGCATAGTGTTGCTATACTACACGTATGTACAGTGTCTCACCATCAATTCATGTAAGTTGAAACTTGAAAATCATGTTTACATCCACCTGAAAGTATAATTCAAGTAGGGTCTTTTAGAGGGCAAACCTCCACTTTTCTGGCAGAGCCGGTTCGGACATAACAAAGGAGATGTTACCTTGTTTATGAGATTGACTATGAACCTATTAGATCAGAGAATACAAAATGTTGGGGAACTCAGCAAAGTAAAAAAAATGTGTACACTTAAATAGAAGTGGTTAGCTACCCAAATTTGTTGGTGACTTTGTCAGTAGTTCAATATCGAGATCTTTTTGCTCGGTCTTTTGGAGGTTTTCATTAGAAGTAGAGTGTGTGTGAACATGTTTATAGAGGTGAGCATGTGTGGAATGTACGAATATCAGTACGTTGGAGGGTGTCTAAATCACACACCAGTAAGGCTAGCACGTCCAAGGGGGTTGCAAAACAATCTGCACGCAGCAAGAACGTGAGCGTGATCGACGAAACCGATCGAGAGACCGGTTAGGCTGATGTTGAGCCCGTTCTCCTGTTCTTGGCTGAAAAGATTCTCGAAGTTCTCCCGGGAAGACCCATCGGGGAGGAGCACGTGGAGGATGCCCTAGGACCAGCAAGGCCGCCTAGGATGCCGACAAATCTCGCCGGGAGACGTGCGAACAATAGGATGGGTTGAAAAGGGGGTAAAAGGGTTGGTAGATTGATTTTGGGTCGATTGAATAGTTGGGAACTCGACCATGTACCCCTTATTTTATAAGGAGTACGGTGGTCTCATACCGTTGGAAAATCAGCGTGGTACTATTATTATGTCGTTTTATAGTGTTTTTCTTAAATTGGACAAAAACTAATCATAGGCCTCTTAAAATTGGCACGTGCCCATCATATGAACCGCGTTGGTGAAAGATCCTAATGGCTAGAGGGGGTGAATAGCCTATTAAAAATTTCTACAATACTTAACAAATCGGTTAGACAAATATGAGGCGAAGCGAGTATTGCGCTAGCCTACTAAAAATGCAAGCCACCTAACACAATTCTAGTTTCTATAGTCTCTATCCACACAATGGCTATGTCACTACACTAAGTTAGTGTACTTTCAAAAGCTAACTAAAGAGCCACACTAGCCAAACTAACAAGCTCTCACAACTAGCTACACTAAAGAGCTTGACCACTAGTTTGCGGTAATATAAAGAAAAGTGAGCAAGATGGTTATACCACCGAGTCGAGGAATGAACCAATCAATCACAAAAATGAATATCAATGAAGACCAATCACCTCGGAATCAAATAATGACGCAATGATTTTTACCGAGGTTCACTTGCTTATCGGCAAGCTAGTCCTTGTTGTGGCGATTTACTCACTTGGCGGTTCACGCGCTAATTGGCATCACACGCCAAACTCTCAATAAGATGCCGCACAACTAACACAAAATAAGGATCACACAATCCATGAGCAATTTACTAGAGTACCTTTTGGCTCTCCGTCGGGGAAAGGTCAAGAACCCCTCACAATCACCACGATCGGAGCCGAAGACAATCACCAACCTCCGCTCGACGATCCTCGCTGCTCCATGCCGTCTAGGTGGCGGCAACCATCAAGAGTAACAAGCGAGTCCCGCAGCGAAACATGAACACCAAGTGCCTCTAGACGCAAACACTCAAGCAATGCACTTGGATTCACTCTCAATCTTACAAAGATGATGAATCTATGATGAAGATGAGTGGGAAGGCTTTGGCTAAGCTCACAAGGTTGCTATGTCAATGTTAATGGCCAAAAAAATGAGCTTGAGCCGACCAAATGATATTCATAGACACCCCCAAACAATAGAGCCGTTGACTCAATTATTGGGTTGACTGCGCGTCGACCGGACACGTAGGTCTGTGTGCACCGGACGCACCGATCGTGTATACCGGACACGTCCGGTATGACGGCCGGACATGTCCGGTCGCTACCTAACCTCCACGTGTCCAATTCAAATTGATGTAGCTGTTGCTGCCATCACTCACTTGCGATCGGACATGCTGTTAAGAAATGACTGGACGCTGAGCCACAACGTCCGGTCAAGTTCAGAGAGTTCCCAGGGCCGACCGGACGTAGGAGATGCAGCGTCCGATCGAGTCCGGAGTGCTCCCAGAGCCTCTCTGGGCTGACCGGACACGTCCGGTTACTCCAGACATGACGTAGGAGACACAACGTCCGGTCGAGTTCAGAGAGCTCCCAGAGCCTCTCTAGGCCGACCGGACGTGTTCGGTCGCTTTCTGCAATTCAGTACCGAGCCACATACAGGACGCGTCCGGTCGCCATATCGAACGCGTCCGGTCACTCTGTGACCAACGCGACTAACTCCTTTTCAACTCTATCTTTTTCACCCTTGCTCAAATGTGCCAATCACCAAGTATATCACCTTGTGCACATGTGTTAGCATATTTTCATAAACATTTTCAAAGGTGTTAGCACTCCACTAGATCCTAAATGCATATGCAATGAGTTGGAGCATCTAGTGACACTTTGATAACCACATTTCGATACGAGTTTCACCCCTCTTAATAGTACGACTATCAATCCTAAATGTGATCACACTCACTAAGTGTCTTGATCACCGAAACAAAATTACTCCTACCATTTATACATTTGCCTTGAGCCTTTTGTTTTTCTTTCTTCTTTTCGAAGTCCAAGCACTTGATCATCATCATGGCAACACCATCATCATGTCATGATCTTCATTTGCTTCACCACTTTGAGTAGTGCTACCTATCTCATAATCACTTTAATAAACTAGGTTAGCACTTAGAGTTTCATCAATTCACCAAAACCAAACTAGAGCTTTTAATCTCTCCCTTTTTGGTAATTGATGACAACCCATACTCAAAGATATGAATTGAAATTTAATTGAATCCATGTTGTTTCCCCAAACATATTTACCATGTGTAAAAGGATATTGACAAGTTTCATTAACTCCATATGGTAGCAATTGCTCCCCCTACATATGTGCTAAGAGTTTGAATTATAGCTTGCACATAGGCTTAGATGGGAAATATGAGAGACAATGTCTACCTAATGATGCTAAGGTATAAAAGATGGACCTTTGAAGCGTGATACCAATAGGAGTGCACCAATATACCATCCTTAGCACCATTAGTACCTAGACATGCACAAAAATTAGAATACCCCGCGAGATCAACATTAGAAGTAAGGGTCTAGTTTACATTATGTGAGCATGAGTCTAGTTACTTAAACCTATGCATGCTAATTTTTTATTTCATCATCTAAACCTACAACTAGCATACACCACACAAGCATGGATATTTAAATTTAAAACTTGTGCCATGCAAGCAAACATATGAAATGCACATTTACATGCACCATACATGTTCATGAGCTTGCTCCCCCTACTTGTGTGCTCAAAATTTTAATTGATATCCTTCCTTTGCCAATATCTCTCCCCCTATTTTAAATTCTCCCCCTTGTTGTCTTTTCACTATCTTAGTACACTATTTCTCCTATTAACACTTATATCTTTGTTTTTCTCCCCCTTTGTCATCAATAACCACAAAGGTTCAAAATGTAGATAGGTTGGGATGAGGATCATTTTTCCAAATTTGGTCCAATCTAGATCATTTGCCAAAGATATTTAACTCGGTTTGATTCAAGAACAAGCTTATTCACACCTCCAAATAAGGATTATCTTGTACCATGTTGATTTAAACACTTAGAGCTCATTTTCTAGATCAAACACTAGGTTTACAAGCCCACAAATATGTCATATGCTACCACTAGATCAAGTCAAGCATAGAAGCAATAGTGATACCATACAAACATCAAATTCATTTGATTTGCATGAATGAGCCTATTAAATGTGAGAGATGACTAGATGCACTAAACATGTCCTTAGCAAGGATGTATGCCATGCCAATCAACGTTTAACTTGAATTGCTCGAAGGAGAGGCATGTCACATGAGTGGGGGTGCATCAACACATATTTGAAAAATCCAATATGTTCAACTCATTCCTTAACTTGTAAAACCTTTTCTCATTCAATTTCTTGGTGAATATATCGGCAAGTTGATGTTCAATGCCTACACTCTCAATGCAAATGTCCCCTTTTTGTTGGTGATCTCTTATGAAATGGTGGCGGACATCAATGTGCTTTGTTCTTGCACGTTGAACCGGATTATTGGTCAACTTGATTGCACTCTCATTGTCACATAGCAATAACACTTTCTTGAACTTGATTCCAAAGTCACTCAAAGTGGCCTTCATCCAAAGTATTTGTGCACAACAACTACCGGCGGATATGTATTCAGCTTCGGCGGTTGATAATGCAACACTATTTTGCTTCTTTGATGACCATGGAACAAGTAATCTTCCCAACAATTAATATGTTTGCCCGAGGTGCTCTTCCTTTCAACCTTGCATCCCGCATAATCCGAGTCGGAATAACCAATTAACTCAAACTTTGCTCCTTTGGGTTACTCCGGATCGGACGCTCCCAGCGTTCGATCAATTGTTATACTGAACATCGACTTTTTTTGATTCCTTTGGCGACCGATCGCAGCGTCCGGTCACTCTGTGACCAGCGCGACTAACTCTTTTTCAACTCTATCTTCTTCACCCTTACTCAAATGTGCCAATCACCAAGTGTATCACCTTGTGCACATGTGTTAGCATATTTTTCACAAATATTTTCAAGGGTGTTAGCACTCCTCTAGATCCTAAATGCATATGCAATGAGTTAGAGCATCTAGTGGCACTTTAATAACCGCATTTCGATTCGAGTTTCACCTTTCTTAATAGTACGGCTATCGAACCTAAATGTGATCACACTCACTAAGTGTCTTGATCACCGGAATAAAATGGCTCCTACCATTTATACCTTTGCCTTGAGCTTTTTGTTTTTCTTTTTTCTTTTCCAAGTCCAAACACTTGATCATCACCATGGCAACACCATCGTCATGTCATGATCTTCATTTGCTTCACCACTTTGAGTAGTGCTACCTATCTCATAATCACTTTAATAAACTACGTTAGCACTTAGAATTTCATCAATTCACCAAAACCAAACTAAAACTTTCAGTTGGGCGGATGTCCTGATCGGCTAAAAGGGAGAGAGTCAGCCGATATACCTAACGGCAAACAACGCCCGGCTCACCATCTTCTTGGCCATCAACACATATATGACATGCATAATTTGTTTTTTTATCTCGACATGTATAATTTGTTTTTTTTTTTGAGATGCCTACAATTCACCCTGGGACATTTTGGGTGTCAACAGATTCATAAAGAAAAACAATTGTGTTAAATAAATCACTTGTCATGTCATGTCCAGGAGTCATGACCCAAAACGGCCCCAAACAGACTGGCCGGCCCAAATTCCACCTGTACGGTTCTTTTTTTTCTTTTTTTTTTGCTTCGATCTTTGAAAAGCAACTCACCAGTGCTGCAGTGCACGCATGTGTACAGTACAGACAGTCACAAGACATGCATATAGAGACATGGTCCCAAGTGTCGTCAGCTCGTACTACGTTCTACCGTGGCACAGCGAGAAAAGTCAAGTCCACTTGTCCTACGCACATGGCTGGAAGCCAAGGAGAGAAGAGAGGCGCAGCTGCTTGTCCTTCACCTGTGCAGCACGGCCTGGGGTGGAGTTTCAGACAAACCACCTTCCTCCTGGAGTCCACATGGCGAACGCCCAAAATTCAGGTCCTCCTTCACTTCCACCAATCATTTGTCCATGATTTTGGCTGTGTTATTTAGTTTGCTACAAAACTTGTCAACCTCTTACATTTGCTTGCCAAAGCTATTGTAATTTTTTTTTGTCTAACTTTTGCTTGTCAAATCTTTGGCATGGTAAATTTTAGTTGCAAACCAAGTAGATACTCACTATTCTACCTCCGCTGTAGAAGAATAATGTAATTATAGTCCTACTCGGTATTAATCATCTCATCTATTGTTTGATCAAGATGTCAATATTTATGTATAAAAATATACTTTATGATGAATATAATAATAGCTATTTAGTATTATAAATATTGATATTTTTTTTTATAAATTGGTTTGATTTAAGATGATTTGACTTGATAACATGCTAGAATTGCATTCTTTTTTTTATGGAGGAAGTACTACACAGGATTGGAACTGTGTTGCATTTCATGGCACAGACATGCGATTAAGTAGATAGTATAATGCCCGTGCTAACGCCACAGCTTTATCTTGGGGATGCATATGAAACAACCTAACAATGAACTTTTTTCATAGTTCAACTTTTCCACAATAGTATATTGCCCTTGCTAACGCTATGGTGGCGTTTACAAAAAATAAATCATAAAACTAAAAATAAAAGTTCACAAGAATGAAATCACATTGATTTTTTTTTCTTCAAATAATAATAATAATAATGAAAATAATAGTTCTATGGGTATACGACAAATATTTGGTTACAAAATTATGCCAAAAGTCAATTGAAACAAGCTCCAATCATGGAGACATGCAGGTGCCCAGGCACATGTTGTAAAAAATCCTAGTATAAACAACAAAAAACTATTGAATGGGACATTATAAAATCGCCAGTGTCTACAACTTGGATAAAACTGAGATTAGAAACTATTTAATGAGACATTATGCTATACATTTTCTTGCTAGGAGGCCTGTAATATAAGGACCACTGAGCCACTGAGCCATCAAGTTGCGATACAATCTATACCAACACCAATAGTGACATGCCTTGTAATAATCCCTATCCTATCCCTCAACAATTAACACTGGAGACGTGTTGGTGAGGTTAGCCATCAGCAAGATCAGGGCAACGTTATGAAGGTGCAAGGGAGATCTCTCACGCGATTTCAGTCACAACCCCAGAACTCCAATGACCTGCTGCTCAACCTCTAGTAGCTGAATTTGTCGAGCAAGAAGAAGAAATAATGTCAGCACTTTCTTGCCTTGTTCTGAGTTATAGGGGAAGAGGCACAAGCATACCGGTGCATGTTAAGAACTGCAAGGATGTATAGAACAAGCAGGAAACTAACACTTCCATACCTCAATCGATAATTCAAAAAAAATCATGCAAGATATAACAACAAACAATTGAACCTTTTACCCTAGTACTGTAAGGATGATAGTCCACAGGCACTTTCATCCAAAATCTCCTTTCATCCTCATTTACTGATATGAAGCATCGGTGCCAAATGAAATTGTCATCTTTACTATTAGACACTTAGAAGTATTATTTGCTAAAGATGAGCCTGTGGGAAGAGCTCAAGAGCATTAGACTGAACTCAGCCTCAGATTCATCTTCATCCCACTGCTACATCCACCGAATTTTGTTAACCGGTATATTTCAGAATATATTAATTGGCATCATGTTAGTAAGACTTTCAAAGCCATGAAGAATTCAAGCAAATACTATACCCACCGAAGCTTAGCAAACAAATTGTTAGCCCTCATTCCAAACAGTTAGGATATTCAGAGAAAGCTGCAAAATATACCTGCACAACCTATGAGCTTCTAACCACTTCATGTTAATGCAGGATCCTTTTGATCTATTTCTGTTGCTATCACCTGATCATGAATTCGTGATTCACGCATAGTGAGAATGAAAAGCTCCTGCATATCTGCTCTTCAAACACAGCAAACAAGAATTCATATTTTTTTAATTCATAGTGAAACTCTTTGCACAAGAGAAAAAATATAAGAAAATAAATTATTCAACAATGGTTAAACAAATCGAGAAGAGGATCATACCCTACGTTTTCTACCAAATGGGCGAGCGTAGGGTGTTCAGTCTGCCTCGAGAAGGATTAAATCAGACTCAAATCATCTTGAACGAATCTGCTCAACACAGGGAAACTTCCGTCTCGAAAGTCAATAAATCAATAAGCCACTCAAAAGAGTAAACAAATAGGATGGGGATTCTAAATATCATACCTGAACTTGAACGCTGATATTGAAGGAGAAGATTCGTTCATTGGTATACAAAAGGCTAATGATCAGATATTTTGCAAGGGAAAAAAATTGCCAGTACATAGCATTTGGGATGGGAAGTGGGAACACGCAGATGGAACTCACCTGGATTGGGAAGGGCAGCCAAACCGTTCCCCCGCCCCCATCCCGTAACCGCGCGATCCCCGCGCGCACGCACCACGCCGAACCGCTCCCCCTCAACGCCTCCCCTCCACGACTGGACGCCGCCGGTGCAGCCCTCCGCCGCTCCTACGATCGAGATTTTGGTGCGCTCCTATTGGCTATATGCCTCTTTCCTTGCATGCGTTGCCCTTGCCCCTTCCGATCCTGCTCCCCTCTAACTCTTTCTCTTCTCCCCATCTGCATCTCGCACAACCCCTGGTAGTGGCACGGCCCTGCCAGCAGGAACGGTGGCCGCGGTGGTGGCGGCGGCGGCCCATGGCGGTATCGTAGCCAGGCCTTGAATCGGGGAGGAACGGAGGAAGGACGGGGTGATGACGGAGCAGCGTAGGCATGGGAGTCTCGTGTTTGGTTTCTGAGTTGTTTCGGAGATTTGGTTCTGGAAATAGGAGGTACCGTGCTTCGAAACGGGGATCGTTAGCCTCCGTGGTGCGGCCGTGCGGGCGGGGAGAGGCAGGCTGATAGGGTGCGTTGAAGCCTCTGGATGATCCAAACAATCCTGACCAATAGATCGTGTTGAAGCCTAATAAGAAGATACGTGAGCCATTGATTTTAATGCTGTTGTATTTCTGGGAACATATTTTGGAGTGTACGAAGGGAAAGTCATAACTGTGGGGGATTGAAATTGTGGGTGGACCTAGTATAATTTTAATTGGTCCTTATAGTATAGATTTGAGTAGAAGCAACAATCGAGCATATGACTATACGACGTTTAACAACCCTCGCTGCCTCACGTCGTCGTCTCCTCGCCGCATAAAATCTGCTATGACTTGTTATAGCCACATCAAATGGAACACAGGGAGCAGATCAACCACAAGCAGTCACATAGCACAGAGTGCTATGGCACCGGAAGCAACGAATCAAGATTCCATTGGAAGCAAGGGAGGCTGTCAGGCGGAGGCACGGAACAAGAAGATAATGAAGGTGCGCTCACTCACCCGTGTTCCATCTTACCGACATCGCGGCAGTCCACCTCGGCGTCGCAGTCCGCGTGGACTTCTGCGATGTCGTTGTCGCCGAGGAAGTGCGCTCCTCCATCCCCTTCACGTCACGCATCGAGTTTGCTTGCTAGGGGATTCTATCGAGGAAAAGGGGAGGAAATCAGATCGAACCGGGAAGGAAATCCGATGCAGGGTCGAAGCCTTACGTAGGTCCACGGCGCCGCCGATCCGGGGGCCACCCATGCAGGTGGACGCGCTGGGGCTCGTCGGTGCTGCCGCGGCCCGCGTACGGCGGCTGCGCCGGCCGGCGTACCGCTTCCGGCGCAAAGCCGCTCTGCGGCAGCCTGGCCAAGGACGCGGTAAGCCCGAAGAGGCGCCTCTGCGGCTGCCGCCCGAGGACGCCACGGGAGCGAAGGCAGCGCACCGGCCAAGGCCGTGGTGGGTGCGCCGGCCGCGGTGCTGACCCGGCTCCCTCCGGGCACTAGCGGCGCACCGATGCTTCAGGGCCGGTGGCTGCGGGACTGACTCCACGGCAGGCCAGGCGATGGATCTCTGCTCGCACGCTGCCGCCGTCCTCACGCCGGAAGCCCCGCGCGTGCAGGCACAAGTGGAACTGCAAGGTGAGCAGTGGACGCTAGCGGAGCGAGGAGACGGGGACGACGAGGCCGGAGCGGTCTGGGCAACTTTTGCGTAGGCGGAAGGGAGGCGGCGGTTTTGCATCCGGAAGAGGAGGGGGAGTGGACGACGTTTTTTTTTCTTTGATTTGAGGCGACGGGGACGTCAACGCCGAGAAAGGAAGGGAGGGTGGGTGGCGGGCGGGTATGCGTGGGTACGCAAGCGGGTAGGCGTGGAGCACGGTGAGAAAAAAATCCAACGCAAGACGTCGGCCACAGAGTTGTCGGGGAAGTTCCGTGATTTTTTTTGCGGCGCGGCGTTTGTAATACTCGGTGGGGCTGTATGATGTGGGTGTGGGGGAGAATGAGGAGATTTGATACACTCAATTCAGGTCCTCGATTGTGTAATGAGTAAGGAGAGAGAAGGCTTAGAGTGCATCTGGACGGTTCGTTTGAAATGTGTTGTTTTCCCAGGTACACTTTTTGGGGTGGACTTAGAGGGGACATCTCAGCGGGGGGTCGTTTTCTTGTGTAGACGTAGGAAAGAAAAGATGGTGTATTAGTAAGGTAGATTGTATTGTATGGTTCAGTTTGACAACGTGTCAACGTAGACCCACAGATCGAGTTTATGTTATTTCTTTCATGCATAGAGACTGAAATTATGAACAGCACACGTACAGACACAAGCACAATGGACTGTCCGCCGGCCGGCTGGGCCGGCAGCAGAGATGAGACCAACGAGAACTCAAAACGAGAACTCACACACAATTTAATGAAGGAATGAAAAAAAAATAACGGATGTCCAAATTATTAACACAATCATCAGTTTGGGTACGGATTGAGTTGAGCCAAATTTTGTCGATCGTGACCGGAGTCGAATTGAAGCTGCTGGTTTGCATTCGTGCATGCTTGGTGAGCTGGCTCGCTCGGTGCATGCCTCCGTAGCTAGCCGCAGCAGCCTAGCACGAGCTGGGCGCGCCCCGGATGTTGCACCTGGAAGGGATGGCCATGGCGCAGCCGGCGTAGGGCGTGCTCCTGAGCGTGCCCCAGTAGCTGCGGCAGACGCAACCGAAGTCGGCGTATCTCAGGGCGTTGCAGCAGCCGTGGCTCGGCGTTGCCCCGCCGCCCCACCACCAGCTCGAGCAGGCGGACTTGCAATGGTGCATCACCGCGCCAGCGTCGACGTTGCACGTCCCGGCCTCGGCCGCCGCGGCCAGCAGCGCGACCGCCATTATGGCCACGGCCACGGCGGCGCTGCTCAGCTTCTCCTTCCTCATGGCCATCGTCGGAACGTGGGTAGTATTGGCAGGCCGCACTCTCAGTACTCAGTAGTGTGTGTTTACTACGTACGTAGCCTGCAGTTTGTGATGATCTGTGTTGTGTGTCACGACTCACGATCGACGAAGCAGGGCGTATATATAGCGCGGGGAAACGAGATGACAGCGTGGCCAGCGCCGTGCATGCATGTGCAAATGTGCTCGCGCGCGCGCGAGCAAATCGCCAACTCGCCAACTCGCCGTCGGGGGCTCATCGGTTCGAGGTCAACGGCCAGACCGCCGCAGCAAGTAGCCGCCGCTGCTCGTCCGCGTGCTGGCACTCGGCAGGCGGCAGCCGGCATGCGCGCGCGCATATATGTACCTGTGGGCTGTGGAGACGATACTACGCTACACGGCGAAGAATGTGCGCAGTACGTGTACGTGGACGTGGTCAGCAGCGGCAAGCGCGCGCGGTGCGTTCGTACACGGGCTGACGAGCTGGCGGGCGCCGTTGTAGCAGCCTTAAATTTATACGTATCTGTACTTTGTAGGCGTACATAGAACGAGTTTAATACGGTTGACTAAGGACGTGATCGGTTGGGAATTGGGAATATTGGATGCTTCCCCTCTAGGCTCTACTCTCCTAATAAGTTTTTGGTTGACTATGATGAGCTGCAGCCTCCGGCAGAGCAAGACTCCGTGACTTTGCTCTGCGAAGTCCTTTGCCCCCTATATCTCCCGCACGATCCAACAAATCCAACCATACTGAGTGATTGTAGCCCAAAAAACACAGCCAAGACCTAGCAATTTTCACCCCATACGTGACTATCTCCTGTTTTTACACTACATTCTTATTATTCCACATCTTACACGATCATTGCATTAGATTGTCCCACTCTCTTTTTTTTTTTGAGGGAAAATTCAAACTTTCATTAACTCTCTACTCCATCTGTCCACAAACATAAGTATTTCTAAGATTTTTAGGATAAATTAACCGAGATGACCAATGCCAGTAATCCCGTTCAGAAAAAATGGCAATAATGATATAATCAATGATTAATTATGGGGGAGGTGTGGATTATTAGGCTACAAATGCTTACGTTCGTGAGGTGAACGTGGGAGTAGCTTCCAGCAATCCGGCCACGGGCCACCCATAGTTTTTTTTTTCAAACTTGGAAAGCAACAAACCAAGCATTGGATGTCTGCAGAATTACAGAGACAATGCATGCAGAGCCGACTGAACCGTGGTCTCAAATGTCCGCTCGTACGTTCTGCCCGGCTGCCGCCCCCTTCGGCGGTTTTGGGCCCTTCCCCTTGCAGCTTGCACCAGCACTGCTCCGGAGTTTCACGCAAAACCACCTCCCTGCGCTGCACTTCTCTGTAGTCCGTATGACACCCAAGATTTTGTACAGCACCGTCCGTAAATACTACTACTAGTTGTTGTTGTTTCCGACCAGATTTTGTACTGCGCGCAGGGCAAAAGTCAAAGAAACCGGCGTACATTTCCGACCAGAGAGTACAGAGTTTATACAGTAAGTAAAATCTACAAGAACTGGAAGAGCGAGAGAGGATGTAAGAGTAATACACTGCCACAACATGAAAAAGGTTTCAGAATCAACTGAATTCCCTTCAGATTCTCTTCTAGCTCCATGGTTGGCGGGCGTGAACTTGTGCTGCGTTCCATGACCCAGACGACTTGCCATTAGTTACAGCGTCGACTTCAATTGTCCCGTCTGATGAGCAGAGGAAGAAGCTGGGAACGCCAGAAGGATGAAGCTTTGCCGCACGCAGGCATGGATAAAAAGCAGATCTTGACGCGTCAATTCAGCTGGGACGGCGGACATCTGCACTGTCCCTAAGCTAGCTTACATCAAAAGCCTAACTTAACCCAAAGGAGAGGCTGCAGCGAGCAAACACGCTTTTAATCAAAAGGAGCAGAGGGCCTGGTAAAAACCTGGAAAAAGATAAAGGGGCAGAAAGAGAAGAGGAGGAGGAGAAGCTCGCTATGCGGGCCGGGATTCAGAAAATTCGCCAGCTTCCTGGTGCTCCCGTCTTTTGTTTGTTTTTTTCCCTTCGTCGTCGTCAATCAAAGCAGTAGATTCCGAAAGGTTCTTAGCTGGCCCAACAAAAAGGCCCATCCGCATATGCGTGGATATACGCTTGTACCAGAAGGCCTGGTCCATCCTGTTTTTTTCTCTTCTTTCTTCGGCTGCACTCAACATAGCTTTAGCACACTGTCAGCCTGTTCGTCTGGGGCTGAAATAATCGTATCACCGTCGCTGGAATAGCCTGGTACCTGTAATAATTTCACAGCAACTACTGGCCAGTCATCAGTGCGAAGAAAATTGTACTAGAGCAAAGTAATCCGTTCCAGTAAGCATGTGTGTTCTTGCAAAAGATTTGAATAGCTCGTGCATAGTGGGTCTGTTCGGCAGAACTGAAAAATATTGTTCAGACTGATTGTTGCGAGAGAAAAATACAGTTCTGACAGGACGTGAACAGTGATTTCGTGAGTGGGCTGGCCAGCCAGCCAGCCGAACGAGCTCAGTGTTGCTATACTACATGTATGTATAGTGTCTCACCATCAATTCATGTAAGTTGAAACTTGAAAATCATGTTTACATCCACCTGAAAGTATAATTCAAGTAGGGTCTTTTAGAGGGCAAACCTCCACTTTTCTGGCAGAGCCGGTTCGGACATAACAAAGGAGATGTTACCTTGTTTATGAGATTGAATATGAACCTATTAGATCAGAGAATACAAAATGTTGGGGAACTCAGCAACAAGTAAAAAAAATGTGTACACTTAAATAGAAGTGGTTAGCTACCTAAATTTGTTGGTGACTTTGTCAGTAGTTCAATATCGAGATTTTTTTTGCTCGGTCTTTTGGAGGTGTTCATTAGAAGTAGAGTGTGTGTGAACATATTTATAGAGGTGAGCATGTGTGGAATGTACGAATGTCAGTACCATGGAGGGTGTCTAAATCACACACCAGCAAGGCTAGCACGTCCAAGGGGGTTGCAAAACAATCTGCACGCACCAAGAACGTGAGCGTGATCGACGAAACCGATCGAGAGACCGGTTAGGCCGATGTTGAACCCGTTCTCCTGTTCTTGGCTGAAAAGATTCTCGAACTTCTCCCGGGAAGACTCATCGGGGAGGAGCACGTGGAGGATGCCCTAAGGACCAGCAAGGTCGCCTAGGAGGAGCATGTAACACCCTCGGTGTTACACTGAAAATCTTTTGCTAAAACATATCATGTCATGTGCATCATGGCTATGTGATAATGCATATGATATAGTGTGTAGATCGATTTTCGTAACTTGAAACGATCGACTGAAACGCGAAACGAAAGTTACATTTCATAGTCAAGTTATATCACTTAGGGTTTTAAATCATTTTTTATTAAGCGAAAATGCTATAGAACGCATATACGGAACTTTAATAAAGTTTGTAGTCATGTGCCATCGTCAGCGCGCCGGCCGTGCGAGCGAGCGCGCGTGCTTGGCCAAGCTCGGCTGGCTACGGTGGCCGGCAGCCCTGGCTGGCAGCGGGCCCTCCTCTCCGCCACGATGCACGCTGCCGCTGGCGCCGCTGTTGGTGCCCTGGGGCCGCCCGTGTCACGCTGTGCTCGGCTCTGCTTCGCCAGACGCCATCGTCGTTCCGCTCGGGTGCAGTGGCATCACATGGCTGCAGCTGTCGTCGCCAGCACGCGCCTGTTTCCTCTGCGTCGCATCGTCACATCGCGTACGCCCACGCCGCTTGCGTCGCATCGCCTCTGCCGTTGCTGCACGCGCCTGCTGCACCGGCACATGGCTGTGTCGCCGTCGGTTTGCCAATTAAGGTGTTG
The DNA here is from genome assembly GCA_904845875.1 of Miscanthus lutarioriparius. Taxonomy (NCBI): domain Eukaryota; kingdom Viridiplantae; phylum Streptophyta; class Magnoliopsida; order Poales; family Poaceae; genus Miscanthus; species Miscanthus lutarioriparius. The sequence goes on from CAJGYO010000005.1 coordinate 9,360,442, forward strand.
CGGCCGCACGAGCTGTGTAGCCTCGTACACGCACGTGTAGCCTCCTATGTGTGCCCTTGTCCACTTCTATTGAGTGGCATGCGCCACTCTGCGCTCCCCAACCACCTCCGCCTTAAATGGCGTCGCGCCGGCGTCACTGAGCCGCGCCAAGGCCAGCTCGCAGCGCCGGTCCAATCCAAGTAATTGCGCACGCCAAAAGCGCAATTGGGAACCTAGCTACGCGCCAAGCTCGCCCACTGCTGCAACCGTACCGTGTCGAGCTTCAATTTGAAAATTCCCCGCCATTGGCCACCTTAAGACCGAACGGAGACGCGCATCCAATTCGCCTCGCACCGTCCACCTCCGTCCAATTTCGTGGCACCGTATCTTCGCCTTGATCCCCTCCGCCCCGTGCGCACCCCACTTGCACTGCTACTGCCTTCCCGGCGCCGCTGACACGGTCGTGCCACCGCAGTCCATCGCGGCGATTCCGTGTGCGTGTGGCCGGTCTCACCCAGTCCATCCCCGGTAAAGCCATCACCACAGGTAGCTTTGGGGTGAGTTGCTTGTGCCCATCCTATGGTTCTTTCACCTCGGTTGTACTTTGGCTCACAGGAACAGGGTTGCCACAGTCGTAGGGTGTCTGCCGCCGTGGAGGGAGCTCCTGGACGTGTCTCCGTTCATCTCTTCACCGCCCACCGTTTCGTGTTTGCATCTAGGTGAGCATCAACTCTTTAGGGAGGTGGAGAGGGGCTAGGTTGGCCGGCGTGACCACCCTGTGCCAGCGGCGCCGCGCCGGTGTGCACGTGGGTGCCCGAGGACCTGGCCATGGAAAAGATAGATTTTTCCAAGGGCTTATCTGTAAAACATTGGCTGTAGGAAGAGTTCTGCGAACCTCGGGGCAAATCACAGGTAGCTCAAAGTCATTTTCGCAAAAATATCGGCGTGCGTGGGCCGTTGCCACGCGGTTGGGCCACGCCAGTGGTGGCGCGTGCGCGTGCGTGGGCCGCGTGCGCGCTCGTGGGCCACGCGGATGGATTTCGGTTTTTCTTTTTCCAGGGAATTAGTAAATGTTTATTCAATTTAGTTTTGAGCTAATCTTTGGAAAATTATAGTAAATTCTGTAGGTATCCAAAAATAGTGAAACAAAATTTGTTAGATTCCCAAAAATGTTATCTATCTGTTGGTGTAGTTAGTTTACAGTTATCTGTGATAATGATAGAATCATTAATTCATTTAATTAGCTTAATATTTGTAGGAATTTTTGTGGCAAATTGGGAATAGCTTTGGACATAAAATTTTTACAGTAGGTTCATTAGATTATTATGTACACACTGTGATTTTTTTAGCCTTAGAATAGGTTGGTAAATATGGTAGCTAGTAGTCCTTGTTATATATATAGTAAATCAGTATTAAGAATAAGAATGTCTTTAGTTGCTAAGTTAATACATGAAATGTTTCATACCTGTTTGGTGGAAATGATAGGCAACTTAGCGTATTAGTCGGTAGAGATAGCTTAGTAGTCTGATAGATGTATTCTTATTTTAAGAGTTGTTGTTGCCGTATTATTAAGTGTTGTATCATTATTTCGTGCATGTAGATAACGAGTTGGTAGAGTTCGTTCCTACGGGCGAGCAGGAGTACGAGGAGATCATCGAGGAGTACGAGGAGAAGATTCTCATATAGGTGGGAGCCACGGAGCCATCGGTTGTTGACTTTGTTGACACCTCGCCGGCCCAAGGCAAGCCTCGGTGCATAACCCATATTTTTTAATGATCATTGAATATATATATATATATGATATGCATTTATGTTACAGGCATTTATGGAGACTACATACATAGATATACCTACCTATGAGTCCTACAAGAATAGGTCGAGTAGTTGCTATGCTTAGGATTTTTGGTAGCGTGAGTAACCTGTCGTTACTCACAATAGGTGATTATTATGATCACTCATGATAAAATGGTGGAAAAGAAAATGGAGACCAGGCAAGGATATGGTTTGGGTATTGGTGGGTGTAAGAGGTTGTGTCCTGCGGTCAACGAGGCATAGCTTGGTTACACTTTTTCTCTGACTGTGTCGGTTAAGGACCGACTGTTGCATTGGGTTCTAGGCAAGTGACAGACTTATTATCCTGAGCACATACTTGGGTATGGACGTAGGAAAGGCTTGTTGCTCTCTTATCGTGGGTTCCGGCTCTTTCTGGACCGACTGCTTGGAGGCGGGGATGGTGGAGGTCTAAGCACCGCACTGAGTTCGAGACTTAGGAGCAGGGGCTTGGAGTCCAAGTTTGGACGGGGACCTAGACCCCATGACAGGGGAGTTATGGGTTGGTCCTGCTTGTACCTAGGGTACAAGCAAGATGTGTGTTTCGGGGTACCCAGCTAGGCACATTGATTCATGAATCGCCGGCGATCCGGTACTGCTTGTCTATAGTCTAGCACCGTAGTAAGAATTGAAAGATGGTGAAATGGAAATGTTTGCTTAACTCTTGCTTAAAAGTAGAACATGTGCTTACATAGAATGGCTATATAATGAATTGATCATGACTGCTAATAATAACATAAATAAGGATTCACTATTAGTATTGCTTTCCGCAAAATGGAAACCCAGCAAACCATAAAGCTTATCATATCCCTTGGAGTCGGGAAACTATTCCTACTAGTCGGATAAGTCTTGCGACTATATTGTGTACTCAGGGTATATTTACCCCTTGTTGCAGGTGCAGCTTGAGAAGTAGCCATTGTGTGAAGGATTCTTCTGGTGGGCACAGACGGATCCTTGTATATTATCAATAGATGTTTCTTTACATTTCGCTGTTCAACTTCCACACTCTGAAATTGGTCCTGTAATAATGTATTTCTAAGAACTCTGGATGTATGAAATGGTTTAAGTAATGTAAACCCGTTCTCATTATTGGATCATGCGAGAAAATGTGGATTATTCGGGCTCTCCCTTGGGGTGTGCTCGACGAAATCCATCCGATGTAGCTCGCTGTCGGGGTGCTTAGTGTCTAGTGGAAGACAAGTGCCTCCGTAAGTGTGTTATTTTGGGCGGTTCTGCCACAGTTGCTACCATAGCTAATAATGAGTCTACGAGTTTCATCACTCTTTTCCAAAACCTAAAATTTGACCAACAAAAGTTTTGTAAAAAGTAGGATACGATAAAATTATGTAAATAAGTATAACCCCTAGCAGTATGGTCTATCTAGGATAGCGGCACTGGTTTTATCTAATCAGTCTTCTGCAGGTACACTAACTTACGCTACGTAAGAATCGTTTAGCATATGGAAAGTGAGTGTGCGATGTGCCAAAAATTCTTGCGAATGCCGCTATATTCTGGCTTGAGTGAACGTATAGGCCGATGCATGCATCATGAAAAGAGAATCTTGCTTAAACTAAACTCCCCCTACACATATAATTTGGGTTAGTGAATTGATAGGATAAACTAAAAGAATGCTTTAATAACGTCTTATCAATTCTCTAATCTCTTGTTCCTGATCTGTAGGGTGGTTCTAAATGATTGGTTCCTATCTATTTTTAGATGAACTTGAGATCCGATCATGGGAGCACCAGTGCCGGAGCGAGCCATGGTCTTGGCGAAGGCCAAGGTGAAAGTGGTCGGGGCAATGAGCATGGCAACGGGGAGAGCCATGAGGCCTCACTTCTGGCTCCTCCTCCTCCTCCACCGCCACCTCTAATGATTCATGCATAGATGATGGCGGAGATGTTGACTGCTCATCGCGAGTCAGCCCATGCCATGGAGCTACTGACACAGGCTATCGGTGGCTTCGCCCATGGAGGTCACGGGGGCAATGGTGGGAACGGGGGTGGTGCCCGCGGTCCCGAGGGACCCTGCTCTTATCAGGATTTTTTGAAGACGCACCCACCCACGTTCACACTGATGGCTGAGCCTCTGGATGTGGAGCATTGGCTTCGTATTCTGGAGTAAAAGTTTCTGCTGCTCACCGTAATTGATGAGCAGAAGGTGCGCTTTGTAGCGCAACAGCTATTGGGATCTGCTAGTGCATGGTGGGACACATTCAATGCCATGCAGCCAGCGGATCATCGGGTGATCTAGCAGGAGTTTACTATGGCCTTCAGAGAGTATTATATTCCTGCTGGTGTTCTAAACAGGAAGTTGACAGAGTTTCTGGAACTGAGACAAGGGAGTATGTCCGTGATAGACTATGTCAACAAGTTCAACCACTTGTCACAGTATGCTAGGACTCACGTCGATACAGATGAGAAGAAGAGGGTCAGTTTCTATCGTGGCTTCTCTTGCAGCCAGTAGAAGGAGTTATATACAGGAAACTATCAGACCTTTAGGGCTATGATGAATGTGGCTATTGCCATGGAGGGATTGCAGCGTGACTCTCAGGCAGAATGGAAGCGCAAGCGGGTGGCTACTAGGTCTTCTAGTCACACCCATGCTCAAAAGGTACAGGTTGTCAGGCGGGTGCCCTATCAGCCTTCGGGTGGGCATTCGTTTCGATAGCCTCAGTAGACCTATTAGGCACCTTCCACCCAGTACCATGCACCTACTCAGTAGGTGCAACAACAACAGCCCTAGGGGCAGCAGGTCCCACCTCGTCAAGGACAGGGGAACAAGCCTGGTGCTTATTTCAAGTGTGGCAAGGAAGGCCACTATGCTCGAGAGTGTCCGTAAAACCAGCCTACACAGTCTGCTCAGCCCTCAGCTAACGCTCGCCTGATCAAGCGGACAATTATCAAGAAGATGGTGCCAGTAAGCCGTTCTGGGCAAGTGAATTTCACGAAGGCTGAGGAATTATTGCAAAATGAACCGGTGATGACTGATATGTTCACCATTGATTCCCATATAGCCTATGTGTTGTTTGATTCTAGTGCATCACATTCATTCATGAGCATGTGATTTGCACACAGGCACAATATACCTCTTATGGCTATACCTTTTGCCTATAGAATCAGTACTCTGGGTGCGTAGTTGTGCGTTAATACTCGAATGGACACAGTGAGATTAGTGCTAGCCACTCACACTTACCATCTCCAGTTCATGGTACTGCCTGGGCAAGGCATTGATGCAATTCTGGGAATAAATTGGTTGCGTGTATATGTGGTAGTCTTGGATCTGAAGTAGAGTGTTGTTGAGTTACGGCTTTCTTCTTCTGAGGATATGATGTCTCTTCTTATGCTCTCATATCTAGCCTTACCTATTGCTACTCATGATGAAGCTTCTCCTGATCTTGCCTCCATTCCTATGGTATATGAGTTTCTGGATGTCTTTCTAGAAGATCTATCTAGATTGCCACTAGATAGAGATGTGGAGTTCTCCATTGAGTTAGAACCTAGTACTGCTCCTATCTCCCGTTGCTCGTACCGTATGGCCCCAAAGGAATTGGCTGAAATGAAAAAGCAGTTAGAGGAGTTGTTGGAAAAGGGATTCATCCATCCTAGCTCTTCACCATGGGGTTGTCCAGCTATTTTTGTGAAGAAGAAAGATGGCACTCTTCGGATGTGTGTGGATTATCGCCCTCTCAATGCGGTAACCATTAAGAACAAATATCATTAACCTCGTATTAATACTTTATTTGATCAACTAGCTAGTGCCAAGGTATTCTCCAAGATTGATCTCCGTTCAGGCTATCATCAAATCAAGATTAGACCACAAGATATACCAAAGACAGCTTTTTCTACTAGGTATGGGTTGTATGAATACCTAGTCATGTCTTTTGGTCTCACCAATGCTCCTGCATTCTTCATGTACCTTATGAATTCAGTCTTTATGCCGGAGTTAGACGAGTTTGTAGAGGTATTCATTGATGATATCTTGATATATTCCAAGAACAAGGAAGAGCATGTCCAACACATGCGGATAGTACTGACTCGATTGAGGGAACATAAGTTGTATGCTAAATTCAGCAAGTATGAGTTTTGGTTAGATCAAGTGCTGTCTTTGGGACATGTTCTGACACCCAAAGGTATATCTGTAGACCCAAGCAAGGTGCAAGATGTGATAAATTGGAAGTCTCCCAAGTCAGTGTACCAGATTCATCAGTTCCTTGGTCTTGCTGGATACTATCGGTGCTTCATTCCTGACTTCTCCAAGATAGCTCAGCCGATGACCAAGCTGCTCTAGAAAGATGCCAAGTTTGTTTGGAGCCCGGCCTATGAAGAAGCCTTCCAAGCTTTGAAGAAATTTCTTACCACTGCTCCTATTCTGGCCCAACCAGATATTGACAGACCTTTTGATGTATATTGTGATGCCTCGAAGATGGGGTTGGGATGTGTGCTTATGCAGAATGGGAGTGTGATAGCTTATGCTTCACGCCAGCTAAAAAAGCATGAAGTGAATTACCCCACCCATGATTTAGAGCTGTTTGCTGTGGTGCACGCTCTAAAAATTTAGAGGCATTATTTGATGGGCAACAAAGTACACATTTTTACAGATCACAAGAGCCTCAAATATATTTTCACTTAGTCCGACTTGAATATGAGACAAAGGAGATGGTTGGAATTAATCAAGGATTATAACTTGGAGGTACATTACCATCCCGAAAAAGCTAATGTGGTAGCTGATGCTTTGAACCGAAAGTCGTATCAGGTTGAAGAAGCATCTTTGTCTCTCAACCATGCTGAGGTGCTAGCTCACATTGCCTTAGTCTCAGAATTACTTGAGCAGATTATTATGGAGCAAAGGCAAGATACTCTAGAAATTCCTCACATCAAGAAATTAATTACCAAAGGGCGTGGTCCTCAGTTTAGTACTGATGAGCAAGGTGTAGTAAGGTACAAGAACAGATTGGTGGTTCCATCAAATGAGGAGATTAGAAGGAAGATTTTGAATGAAGCTCATCATTTCAAGTTGTCTATCCATCCAGACAGTAACAAGATGTACCAAGATTTGCGCCACTTGTATTGGTGGTCCAATATGAAGCAGGACATCACCAAGTACATCGTGGAGTGAGACACTTGTGGAAGAGTTAAGGCAGACCATATGCGTACCCCGGGATATTTGCAACCCTTGCCTTTTCCCGTTTGGAAATGGGAAGATATTTCCATGGAATTCATTATGGGTTTACCCCGTACGTCCAAGGGCTATAACTCTATTTAGGTCATTGTGGATCGTCTTACCAAGTCAACTTATTTTCTCCCGGTGGATAATAGATATTCAGCTAGAAAGTATGCCAAGTTGTACTTTGACCAGATTGTGACCCTACATGGAGTTCTTCATACTATCATCTCTGATAGAGGGTCAGTTTTTGTCTCTCGTTTTTGGGAGCAACTTCAGCAATATCTTGGTATTAGCCTCCTCAGAAGTTCAGCTTATCATCCATAAACTGACGGCCAAATAGAAAGGGTAAATCAGATACTTGAGGATATGTTGAGAGCTTGTGCCATTTCTTTTCCTAAGAAGTGGGACGAATGCTTGAACTTAGCTAAGTTTTCTTACAACAATAGCTATCAAGAAAGCATTCGCATGGCACCATTTGAAGCTCTGTATGAAAAGAAATGTAGGACACCACTTAACTGGGTTGAAGTGGGAGACCATGGATATTTTGGGCCTAATTTCATCAAAGAAGCTCGAGAGCAAGTCGGTGTTATTCAGAGTCATTTGAAGGCAGCTCAGAGCCGATAGAAAGTTTATGCGGACAAGCGAAGAAGGCCTTTGCAGTTTGCAGTTGGGGATCATGTGTACCTCAAGGTGTCTCCTATGAGAGGGGTGCATCGGTTTGATGTCCGTGGCAAGCTAGCCCCTCGATATGTGGGTCCTTATAAGGTTTTGGAGCATTGTGGCCCAGTTGCTTATCGTCTTCAACTTTCAGATATTTTATCGGTGGTACACAATGTGTTTCACGTATCACAGTTGAAGAAATGTTTGCGGGTCCCTGATGAAGCTGTGGAAATTGAAGGACTTCCCCTCCAGCCTGACTTGACGTATATTGAGCATCCTGTCAAGATCTTGGACGAAAATGAAAGAGTGACTAGAAATAATGTGGTGAAGTTCTACAAATTTCAGTGGCAAAACCATTCAGAGGATGAAGCCATGTGGGAACAAAAGAGCTATATCTTGAAGCATTACCCCCATCTTCTTTCTGGTTCACCGAGGTAGTTGTCTACATTGAAATGTAATTCTTATCTCTTTTCCCACACTAGACACATGAAATCTCAGGTCGAGATTTTGTTTTAGGGGGGTAGATTTGTAACACCCTCGGTGTTACACTAAAAATCTTTTGCTAAAACATGTCATGAGCATCATGGTTATGTGATAATGCATGTGATATAGTGTGTAGATCAATTTTCGTAACTCAAAACGATCGACGTAAACATAAAACGAAAGTTACATTTCATAGTCAAGTTATATCACTTAGGGTTTTAAATCAATTTTTATTAAGCGAAAATGCTATAGAATGCATATACGAAACTTTAATAAAGTTTGTAGTACAAACTTTATAGAGGACGATGAAATACCTATGGTCAAAAAATGAATTCACTAGCTAACATACCTAATAGCTTGGAAATCGAATTTGACGCGAAACCGATCAAGACTTAGCCGATTTCGTAAGTCTGGAAAGTGGTTTGACAAAGCCATGTTTGATAGTTTTTGAAGGAGAATTGGATTAAGTAGTGGTGTGGTTTCATGGCTTGTTTTAGTAGCATATTATGCCCTCTTAAGAATTGCATAGGTGGCTTGGCGATTAGATCAACGTTTTAGGGTTTTTTCAAACGCTTTAAAAATCGTGCCCATAATGTTCCTGGCTAGTTTTATCGTGTGGACGCGATCACCGTGCTCCTGTGCCGTCGTCGGCGCGCCAGCCGCGCGAGCGAGTGCGCGTGCTTGGTCGAGCTCGGCTGGCTACGGTGGCCGACAGCCCTGGCTGGCAGCGGGCCCTCCTCTCCGCCGCGATGCACGCTACCGCTGGCGTCGCTGTTGGTGCCCTAGGGCCGGTCGTGCCACGCTGTGCTCGGCTCTACTCCGCTAGACGCTATCGTCGTTCCGCTCGGGTGCAGTGGCATCACATGGCCACAACCATCGTCGCCAGCACGTGCATGTTTCCTCTATGTCGCGTCATCACATAGCGTACACCCACGCCGTTGCCGTTGCTACGTGCGCCTGCTACACCGGCACATGGCTGTGTCGCCGTCGGTTTGCCTATTAAGGCATTGCGGCCACACGAGCCGTGTCGACTCGTACGCACACGTGTAGCCTCCTCTGTGTGCCCTTGTCCGCTTTTCTATTGAGTGGCATGCGCCACTCTACACTCCCTAGCCACCTCCGCCTTAAATGGCGTCGCGCCAGCGTCACCGAGCCGTGCCAAGGCCAGCTCGCAGCGCCGGTCCAATCCAAGTAATTGCGCACGCCAGAAGAACAATTGGGAACCTAGCTATGCGCCAAGCTCGCCCACTGCTGCAACTGTACCGTGTCGAGCTTCAATTTGAAGATTCCCCGCCGTCGGCCACCTTAAGACCGAACGACGACGCCCATCCAATTCACCTCGCACCATCCGCCTCCGTCCAATTATGGGGCACCGTATCTTTGCCTTGATCCCCTCCGCCCCGTGCGCACCCCACTTGCACTGCTACTGCCTTCCTGGCCCCGCTGACACAGTCGCGCCACCGTAGTCCCTCGTGGTGCTTGCCGTGTGCGCGTGGCTGGACTCATCGAGTCCGTCTCCGGTCAAGCCATCACCACAGGTAGCTTTGGGGTGAGTTGCTTGTGCACATCCTGTGGTTCTTTCACCTCGGTTGTGCTTTGGCTCATGGGAACGGGGTTGCCGCCGTCACAGGGTGTCCGCCACCGTGGAGGGAGCTCCTAGACGCGTCTTCGTTCACCGCTTCACCGCCCACCGTTTCGCATTTGCATCTAGGTGAGCATCGGCTCTTTAGGGGGGCGGGGAGGGGCTAGGTTGGCCGGCGTTACCGCCCTATGCCAGCGCCGCCGCGCCGGTGTGCGTGCGAGTGCCTGAGGACCTGGCCGTGAAAAGACAGATTGTTCTAGGGGCTTATCTGTAAAATGCTGACTGTAGGAATAGTTCTACGAACCTCAGGGGAAATCACAGGTAGCTCAAGGTTGTTTTTGCAAAAATATCAGCGCGCGCGGGCCTCCCCGTCACGGGCCGTTGCCGCGCGGTTGGGCCGCGCCCCGCGTGGGCCGCGGTTGGTGGTCACGCGTGCTTGGGCCGCGTCGCTCGCTTGTGGGCCGCACGGATGGATTTCAGTTTTCATTTTTCGAGGGAATTAGTAAATGTTTATTCAAATTAGTTTTGAGCTGATCTTTGGAAAATTATAGTAAATTTTGTAGGTGTCCAAAAATAGTGAAACAAAATTTGTTAGGTTCACAAAAATGTTATCTATCTATTGGTGTAGTTAGTTTACAGTTATATGCGATAATGATAGAATCATTAATTCATTTAGGAAAGCTTGGTATTAATTAGCTTAATATTTGTAGGATTTTTTATGGCAAATTGATAATAGCCTTGGACATGAAATTTTTATAGTAGGTTCATTAGATTATTATGTACTCACTGCAATTTTTGAAGCCTTAGAATATGTTGGTAAATATGGTAGCTAGTACTCCTTGTTTTAGTATATATATAGTAAATCGGAATTAAGAGTAAGAATGCCTTTAGTTGCTAAGTTAATACATGAAATGTTTCATACCTGTTTGGTAGAAATGATAGGCAACTTAGCATCTTAGTCGGTAGAGCTAGCTTAGTAATATGATAGATGTATTCTTATTTTAAGAGTTGATGTTGCCGCATTATTAAGTGTTGTATCATCATTTCATGCATGTAGTTAACAAGTTGGTAGAGTTCATTCCTGCGGACGAGCAGGAGTATGAGGAGATTATCGAGGCGTACTAGGAGGAGATTCTCGTACAGGAGGGAGCCCTGGAGCCATCAGTTGCTGACTTTGTTGACACCTCACCGGCCCAAGGCAGCCCCGGTGCATAACCCCTATTTTTGAATGATCATTGAATATATATATATATATATGTGTGTGTGTGTGTGATATGCATTTACGTTACAGGCATTTTATGGATACTACATGCATAGATATACCCACATATGAGTCCTACTAGCATAGGTCGAGTAGTTGCTATGCTTAGGATTTTCGGTAGCGTGAGTAACCTGCCGTTACTCACAATAGGTGATTATTATGATCACTCATGATAAAATGGTGGAAAGAAAAATGGAGACCGGGCAGGGATATGGTTTGAGTATTTGTGGGTGTAAGAGGTTGTGTCCTGTGGCCAACGGGGCATAGCTTGGTTACACTTTTTTCCTATCTGCGTCGGTTAAGGACTAGCCGTTGTATTGGGTTCTAGGCAAGTCACAAACTTATTATCCCAAGCACAAACTTGGGTATGGGCGCAGGGAAGGCTTGTTGCTCTCTTGTCGTGGGTTCCGGCTCTTTCTGGATCGACTGATTAGAGGCGGGATGGTGGAGATCTAAGCACCGCACTGAGTTCGGGACTTAGGAGCGGGGCTTGGAGTCCAAGTTTGGATGGGGACATGGACCCCGTGACAGGAGAGTGATGGGTTGGTCCTGCTTGTGCCTACGGTACAAGCGGGACATGTGTTTCGAGGTACCCAGCTGGGCACATTGATTCGTGAATCACCGGCGATCCGGTACGGCTTGTCTACAGTCTAGCACCGTAGTAAGAACTGAAAAATAAAAGGTGGTGAAATAGAACTGTTTGTTGAACTCTTGCTTGAAAGTAGAATAGGTGCTTACATAGAATGCCTAGATAAGGAATTAATCACGCCCGCTAATAATAACATAAATAAGGATTCACTATTAGTACAAAAACCCAGCAAACTATAAAGCTTATCATATCCTTTGAAGTCGGGAAACTATTCCCACTGGTCGGATAAGTCTTGCGAGTACATTGTGTACTCAGGGTTTATTTACCCCTTGTTGTAGGTGCAGCTTGAGGAGTAGCCGTTGTGTGAATGATTCTTCTGGTGGGCACAGACGGATCCTTATATATTATCGATAGATGTTTCTTTACATTCCGCTGTTCAACTTTCGCACTCTGAAATTGGTCCTGTAATAATATATTTCTAAGAACTCTGGATGTATAAAATGGACTAAGTAATGTAAACTCGTTCTCATTATTGGATCCTGCGAAAAAAATGTGGATTATTCGGGCTCTCCCTTGGGATGTGCTTGACGAAATCCACCCGATGTAGCTCGCTCTCGGGGTGCTTAGTGTCTAGTAGAAGACAAGTGCCTCTGTATGTGCGTTATTTCGGGCGGTTCTGCCACAGAGCACGTGGAGGATGCCCTAGGACCAGCAAGGCCGTCTAGGATGCCGACAAATCTCGCCGGGAGACGTGCCGAACAGTAGGATGGGTTGGAAAAGGGGTAAAAGGGTTGGTAGATTGATTTTGTGTCGATTGAATAGTTGGGAACTCGGCCATGTACCCCTTATTTTATAAGGAGTACGGTGGTCTCATTCCGTTGGGAAATCAACATTGTACTATTATTATGTCGTATTATAGTCTTTTTCTTAAATTGGGCCAAAACTAATCATAGGCCTCTTAAAATTGGCACGGGCCCATCATATGAACCGGATGTCCGTTCGGCTAAAAGGGAGAGAGTCAGCCGATATACCTAATCGACAAACAACGCCCGGCTCACCATCTTCTTGGCCACCAACACATATATGAAATGCATAATTTGTTTTTTTATCTCGACATGCATAATTTGTTTTTTTTTTTGGAGATGCCTACAATTCACCCTGGGACATTTTGGGTGTCAACAGATTCATAAAGAAAAACAATTGTGTTAAATAAATCACTTGTCTTGTCATGTCCAGGAGTCATGACCCAAAACGGCCCCAAACAGACTGGGCCGGCCCAAATTCCACCTGTACGGTTCTTTTTTTTTGGTTCGAACTTTGAAAAGCAACACACCAGTGCTGCAGTGCACGCATGTGTACAGTACAGACAGTCACAAAGACATGCATGCAGAGACATGGTCCCAAGTGTCGTCAGCTCGTACTACGTTCTACCGTGGCACAGCGAGAAAAGTCAAGTCCACTTGTCCTACGCACATGGCTGGAAGCCGAGGAGAAGACGAGAGGCGCAGCTGCTTGTCCTTCACCTGTGCAGCACGGCGTGGGGCGGAGTTTCAGACAAACCACCTTCCTTCTGGAGTCCACATGACGAACGCCCAAAATTCAGGTCCAAGGTCCTCCTTCGCTTCCACCAATCATTTGTCCATGATTTTGGCTGTGTTATTTAGTTTGCTACAAAACTTGTCAACTTCTCACATTTGCTTGCCAAAGCTATTGTAATATTTTTATCTAACTTTTGCTTGCCAAATCTTTGGCATGGTAAATTTTAGTTGCAAACCAAGTAGATCCTCGCTATTCTACCTCCGCCGTAGAAGAATAATGTAATTATAGTCCTACTCGGTATCAATCATCTCATCTATTGTTTGATCAAGACGTCAATATTTATGTATTAAAATATACTTTATGATAAATATAATAATAACTATTTAGTATTATAAATATTGATACTTTATTTTTATAAAATTGGTTTGATTTACGATGATTTGACTTGATAACATGCTAGAATTGCATTCTTTTTTTTATGGAGGAAGTACTACAAAGGATTGGAACTGTGTTGCATTTCATGGCACAGACATGCGATTAAGTAGATTGTATTGTATGGTTCAGTTTGACAACGTGTCAACGTAGACCCACAGATCGAGTTTATGTTATTTCTTTCATGCATAGAGACTGAAATTATGAACAGCACACGTACAGACACAAGCACAATGGACCGTCCGCCGGCCGGCAGGGAAGTTCCGTGATTTTTTTTTCGGCGCGGCGTTTGTAATACTCGGTGGGGCTGTATGATGTGGGTGTGGGGGAGAATGAGGAGATTTGATACACTCAATTTAGGTCCTCGATTGTGTAATGAGTAAGGAGAGAGAAGGCTTAGAGTGCATTTGGACGGTTCGTTTGAAATGTGTTGTTTTCCTGGGTACACTTCTTGGGGTGGACTTAGAGGGGACATCTCAGCGGGGGGTCGTTTTTTTGTGTAGACGTAGAAAAGAAAAGATGGTGTATTAATAAGGTAGATTGTATTGTATGATTCAGTTTGACAACGTGTAAACGTAGACCCACAGATCGAGTTTATGTTATTTCTTTCATGCATAGAGACTGAAATTATGAACAGCACACGTACAGACACAAGCACAATGGACTGTCCGCCGGCCGGCTGGGCCGGCAGCAGAGATGAGACCAACGAGAACTCAAAACGAGAACTCACACACAATTTAATGAAGGAATGAAAAAAAAATAACGGATGTCCAAATTATTAACACAATCATCAGTTTGGGTACGGATTGAGTTGAGCCAAATTTTGTCGATCGTGACCGGAGTCGAATTGAAGCTGCTGGTTTGCATTCGTGCATGCTTGGTGAGCTGGCTCGCTCGGTGCATGCCTCCGTAGCTAGCCGCAGCAGCCTAGCACGAGCTGGGCGCGCCCCGGATGTTGCGCCTGCACCACAGTTTTCTCTTTGCCGACTGCAATTTTCTTTGTCAACTGTTTTTTTTCGACACTCGGCAAAGAGGTCCCTTTGTCAACTGGAATTTCCTGCAGTCGGCAAAGCAGGATTTGCCGACTGCCTGGCAGTTGGCAAAGAATTGCAGTCGGCAAAGGCAGGCCATGGTTGACGCCATCCACACCGTCACCTTTGCCGACTACCACTCCGTCGATGATCGGCAAAGCGCGAGCTTTTGCTAATCGCCATCCTCCCCTGGCGGTCGGCAAAAGAATTTTTTTTTTTTGATTTTCGATCCGATTTTTTTTGTGTTGGCTTGATCTGATAAGTACATGATATATTCCAAGTTTGGGATCATTTTGATTTATTTTGCTATATTCGTAGAGATTTTTTACATTTCTTTGATTTTTCCGTAGCTCGATTTGAGCTGCGGTACATGAAATAATGGAATCCGCGATTGAAAATGATATTCATGATGTTTGGAGCATGTTGAGGCCGTGTGCGGGCCTCGCGTGAAATTCGACCGTGTTGGTGTCGGAACACGCGAGCCACGCAGCGTGAAAAGTGTTTTAAATTTTATAAAATCGAAGCGAGTCCGAAAAATTTGAAACTTGACGACGGAAGGTCAGGGTAAAAATTTGAGAAAGTTTCGAGAAAAGTGGCGACGTCGGTGGCTAAAACCGGACGTCGTCAAGTTTCGTCATTTTGATTCGTTTCGATTTTATAAAATTTAAAAACACTTTTCACGCTTGGCGGTTTTTCAAGCGTGTTCACACCAACACGGCCGAATTTCACGCGAGGTGGCGACACGGCCTCAACATGCTCCAAACATCATGAATATCATTTTTCAATCACGGATTCCATTATTTCATGTACCGCAGCTCAAACTGAGTTTAAAAAAA
This sequence comes from Miscanthus lutarioriparius, assembly GCA_904845875.1. Taxonomy (NCBI): domain Eukaryota; kingdom Viridiplantae; phylum Streptophyta; class Magnoliopsida; order Poales; family Poaceae; genus Miscanthus; species Miscanthus lutarioriparius. The sequence goes on from CAJGYO010000005.1 coordinate 9,375,830, forward strand.
TCAAAGAAACAGAAAAATCAACGGAATATAGCAAAATAAATCAAAATGACCCCAAACTTGAATATATCATGTACTTTATCTGAGCAAGGCAACACAAAAAACTGGGATCGAAAATCGAAAAAAAATAATTTTTGCCGATCGCCATCGATGGCGATTGGCGAAAAGAGCCTTTTTGCCGAACGCTGGGGAGGATGGCGGTCGGCAAAGAATTTTCGAGAAAAAATCAAAAATAACCTTTGCCGAATCGCCAGGGAGCAGAAGCGATCGGCAAAGTATTTTTAAAAAATAAAAAAATAATTTTTGAAAAAAAATAATAGACCTTTGCCGATTGCGTCACATGTTTGGCGATCGGCAAAGAAAAAAAAAAAAAAAAAAAAAACGTCGCTTTATCCGCTCGGCCCGCCCTCCCTCCCAAAATCCCGCCGCCGCCACCAGGCCGCCTCCATGTCGCGTCGCCGTCGCCAGCCATGCCCTCCCCATGCCATGGCGCCCCTCCATGGCCTTGACCCCCCCGTGGCGCCATGCTGGTCCCTCCCCGTGGCATGGCCCTCCCCATGGTGGCAGCCCTCCCAATGGCCCCCCCATGTTGGTCCCTCCCGTGTGTGTGCCCTCCTCCCTGTGTGCGCCCCATGTGGCGCCCCATGCTGGTCCCTCCGTGTGTGTCCCCCCCTCCCCTGCCCTGCCTCCCATGTTGGTCCCTCCCAGCATGGCGCTGCCCCATGTGTGCCTGGCCGTGCCCCCTGATGGTGGTCCCCCGTGGTGATGCGTCCCCCCCGTTGGCCCCCGGCGTGGTCCTCCCCGGTGCATCCCCCGGCTCATGCTGCCCCGGCCCAGCCCATTTCAGCCAGGCAGGCCAGCGCCGCGTCTGACCGGCGTCGGCCCGCGTGCTGCCGGCTTCGCCAAACCTTCAGCGCCGTCTGGGCTGCCCGCCCGATCGTGTGCCGCTCCGTCCGCCCGTCCATGCTCATTTGGCAAATCCGCCTCGCTCGCGGTTCGCCGTCCTTCGCCTGCGTCGCCCGTCCTGCCGCCTCCTCGCCTGCTCGCCTGCCTCCTCTCGCTCCTCGCCTCGCCCGCCTGCCTCGCCTCGCCGCCCTCGCCTCGTCCTCGCCTCGCCGCGCCGCCCGTCTTCTCGCCGTCCTCGCGCCGCGCGCCGCACGCTCCTCGCTGTGTGGCGCCGTCCGTCCCGTGACGACGAGGTAGTAGTACTACTAGTAGTAGTAGTTTACTTTGTTAATACCGCTTATATTCTTCGCATGGATTGGAAATACATTTGTGGTTGTCGGCCATCGTGCGTGACATGTATATGTGTTTGTCGGCCATCGTGCCGTCTTTTCTTCTTGAGTTTGGTAACCTTCCCGTCAGGGAGGTCTTTGCCAAAAAATTTTCGTTCTCACTAATTGTTTTTCTTTTTCGGAGGGCTCCCATTGGAGGCTAGCCGGAGGAGCACGACTTCGGCATCGCTTCGCTAGCCTTTCTTCACCCAGCACTGCAGTATGACCCTCTTTCCGCCACATGTAGTCATAGGTCGCGTTACCCGGTTAGGCGTCTCCGTCCAAAGCGGATACGGTTGGAAGTATGCGTTCTTCGCATATGTATAACCGTATCCATTTCAATTGTCCACATTATTTGGACAGCCGAGGATCTTGTGACGAGGTTAGCTCCCATGTTCCGCTCCCGTCCGAAGTCGGAGTTTGGCGAGACCTCCCGTTGTTCTCTGGATACACACTCTCCGGCGGGACGTGTATCGGGAGAACAATGAGGGTGTCGCGCCGAAATCCGTCTCTCGGACGGAGCGAGCATGGAAGCTAACCTCGTCTCTGCATGCTCTCGGGTGGGATTAGGACCTATCCTTCACCTATTAGATGGTAGGAGCGTGTTGTAGATGCACTTCTTTGGTTTTATCACATGTTAACATTACCGCATGATGAGCATGGGTGACCGTGAGTGGATGTACCGGGCTTCGCAAGTAAGAGCCACGAATGGATCGAGGGACGATCGAGTTCTGGAGCATGCATTTGGCCCATTTGCTAAAGGGTCGATTCGGATGTCGTGTCCCGCAGCGAAAAGTGCGAGGAACAAGAAGAAGAAAGTAAAGGCTCGGTGTTGAGAGATCTGTTCAAGCACGGGTTCGTTCCAAACTATACCCATTGGCGCCACCATGGTGAATACCATCCTATTAGGGACGAGGTGGTGCGACCCGTCCTCGAGGAGTATGATGGCGATGCGGGATGGCGAACATGATGGCAGACTTCCACGAAGCACGGGTTTGGCGAAGGAATGGATGTGGAGGAAGATCCGGAGCAAACCGCGAAGGCCTTCTACGACATGATGGAGTCGGCACGAAGCCCTTCACGAGAAGACAAAGCTTACATGAATCGGATCTTTGTCTCACGCCGATAGGGTTGAAGTCGCAGCTAGGCATTAGTCGAGACGGCCGATCTCGTGTTGAGCATTGTTGGGGGACCGCTTCAGCAGATCATGTCCCCGCCGACGAACACCTACGCTACACGTAAGCTCCTTCGTGCACTTAAGATGCCGTATGAGGGGATCCATGCTTGTCCAGAAGGGTGCGCCCTGCCTGGGGAGACCTCGAGGAAGCAAAAACTGTCAAAGCGCGATGCCTCTAGGTTCGTGTTGGTAGAAGGCTCGATGGCAAAGATGAAACAGTCTAAGGTCCCCGAGAAGGTCGACGGCACCTTTCCTTTCCTACCGAGGCTGCAACGGTGTATATGACGGAGGAGTCCATGAAAATGATGACGTGGCACAAGAATGGCAAAAGATACCATCGACAAGATGGTACACCCGGTGGACGGTGATGCATGGAAGCACACTCGATAACATGAATCTGTCAAGGCTATGGAGGCTCGAGAATGTATGCAGCGAAGGCCGGCAAATGATGGGTTCAACCCGTTTGGAATGATGGCGGCCCCATACACTTGTCGCCCGTGTTTGTGATCCCCCGAATGTCCGTCGTGGTGCGACAACCACGAGGAATCTTTGGACGGAGATTGTGCGCATGTGGCGCCGCGGATGAAGGCGTCTGCGAGGCGCGCCGACCGTCGAGTGGCCGCCGCAGCAGATGCGCGATGCGGGTGTCACACCACCAAGGGAATCAGCCCCTCCCCCAGTTCGCGACAAGATGGGTATGCGTCCGTTCATGTCTTAATCCTTGCGCTCAATTGTCAATACTTGTAACCATGTTTGTGTTTTCAATGCAGACGCAGACGCACGGTGGGCAGGAAATCAACGAGTACACCGCGTACCTCCTCTCTCTCACAAGGGCAAGGCGACGGATCCGAACAACGTCTACAACCCGGGAGGACGGGCCCGATCGTACACCAACCCCACCGCCTACGAGAAGGCCACCGAGTACACCGTCGCGGCTCGCCAGCGCTACGGGGAGACGTTCGACCCCACCGCCGAGCCCCTAGACACAGACCTCCTGCAGAGGTTGGGACCAGGGAAGCAGCACGGCCGCTACTACATGCCCCTGGCGCCCTCGACCCGTCCCCAGTGTTCTCTACCGACCGAGTTCGATCCACGCCCACGAGCCCCCGGCGACATCCCGTAAGCGCCCGGCGGCGATCGGCGTCACGGTAAGTGCCGTTTCGTTAAATCGTTCACTGTTTCGCTTTTTGTACATACAATCAACACCGCGGATGTAATATTGTAGGCCCGAGATGGAGGCCAAGATGGAGGAGAGGATCGTCATCACGCACGCCGCGAGATGATGGCGCAACAGATGGCTTACCGGCAAAGCCTCGCAGCGAAGACTACAACACTCGGATGCGAACATGGCCAGCTTCTTCCGGTCCATGCAGACGCCCGGGCGCCTACACCGCCTCCTCTTCCAATGTTCGCTCCACCGCCTCCTCCTCCGAGTTTTTTTTCCGTGCTCGCTCTCGAGGGACCCCGGTGAGTATATTGACTCTTGCTTTAACTTGTGCGTCCATGCTATGATACTAATGACATCACTTGGCGTTTAACTTGTGCAGTACGATCGGCGGGTTCGAACCCGTCTCACGGAGGTCCCGGCCATCGATGATGTCGTATCCACCACGCACCCTATCCACCGTATCCACCTCCGCGTGGCCCTCCTTCGACGATACTCGGGTGGCATGCGGCGCTTGCGGAGGGTGGCAAGACACGCAGCGCCTCGATTTGGTCCAAGGGGTTTTCGTGGGCAAACCCCGGGGCTCTGGGGCGGAGCGGGACGACGAGACAAAGGGACGGCGCGACGAGCTAGGTATTTGTCGATTCTGTTATCATGTATCCACCGTGATCGTTGAAGTTGTTGTCATGTATTTCTTTTCTTCGTTATGGACCTAGACTTGTTATGTTGAACTTCAGTGTGATGGACGTCGACTTGTGGTGTTCGACGTGTTGGACTTCATGTGATGGTTGTAATGCACTTGTGTGGTTGTTATTGTGACATATATGTGAGATATATGTGATGTTGTGCGTTATTGTGATATATGTGGTGATGTTGGCGACAAATGTGATGAAATTGTGATATAAATGGTGCTACTGGTGCTTACGGTGAAATTGGATTATAATTTGTGATTTTGCGGGGGTTTTGATGCGAGAAAACAGAAAACAAAAGCAAAAAAAAATTCCGACTTTTTGCCGATTGTTTTGATCGCAGAAAGTCGGGCAAAAACCTCAGATGTAGTCTTTGCCGATCAAGATGGGAGGCAATCGGCAAAGAGGTCAAACCTTTGCCGATCGCAACTCGAAGCGATCGGCAAAGAACATTCAAAAAAAAATATTTTCTTTCTTTTGCCGACCGCTGAAATTTGGCGGCGATCGCTAAACAATTTTTAAAAAAAATTCTTTCGACCGCCCGAGGAACCAAAGATCGGCAAAGCTCGCCGTCGGTCGACGCCGCCACGTGGCTATGCCGATCGGCTGGGCGGCGTGGCGATTGGCAAAGGCTTTGCCGATTGTGTGCCACGTGGCGATCGGCAAATCCGCTTTTGCCCGACCGAAGCTTTGCCGACCGCTCTTTTTGCCGGGCGCCACGTGAGCTGCGGTCGGCAAAGCCTTTGCCGACCTGGTTTATGCCTTTTGCCGGCCGGGCAAGCAATCGGCAAAGAGGCGTTCTGTAGTCTTTGGAAGGATGGCCATGGCGTGACCGGCGTAGGGCGCGTGCTCTGGCGTGCCCCGAGAGGCTATGCGCAGACGCAACCAAGTCGGCAGATCTCGGTATTTGCAAAGCGGCCGTGGCTCGGCGTTGCCCGCCGCCCCACCACCAGCTCGAGAGCAGCGGACTTGCAATGGTGCATCACCGCGCCAAGCGTCGACGTTGCACGTCCCGGCCTCGCCGCCGCTGCCAGCAGCGCGACCGCCATTATGGCCACGGCCACGGCGGCGCTGCTCAGCTTCTCCTTCCTCATGGCCATCGTCGGAACGTGGGTAGTATTGGCAGGCCGCACTCTCAGTACTCAGTACTCAGTAGTGTGTTTACTACGTACGTAGCCTGCAGTTTGTGATGATCTGTGTTGTGTGTCACGACTCACGATCGACGAAGCAGGGCGTATATATAGCGCGGGGAAACGAGATGACAGCGTGGCCAGCGCCGTGCATGCATGTGCAAATGTGCTCGCGCCGTCGGGGCTCATCGGTTCGAGGTCAACGGCCAGACCGCCGCAGCAAGTAGCCGCCGCTGCTCGTCCGCGTGCTGGCACTCGGCAGGCGGCAGCCGGCATGCGCGCGCGCATATATGTACCTGTGGGCTGTGGAGACGATACTACTACACGGCGAAGAATGTGCGCAGTACGCGTACGTCAGCAGCGGCAAGCGCGCGCGGTGCGTTCGTACACGGGCTGACGAGCTGGCGGGCGCCGTTGTAGCAGCCTTAAATTTATACCTATCTGTACTTTGTAGGCGTACATAGAACGAGTTTAATACGGTTGACTAAGGACGTGATCGGTTGGGAATTGGGAATATTGGATGCTTCCCCTCTAGTCTCTACTCTCCTAATAAGTTTTTGGTTGACTATGATGAGCTGTAGCCTCCGGCAGAGCAAGACTCCGTGACTTTGCTCTGCGAAGTCCTTTGCCCCCTACATCTCTCGCACGATCCAACAAATCCAACCATGCTGAGTGACTCTAGCCCCAAAAAACACAGCTAAGACCTAGCAATTTTCAGCCCATACGTGACTATCTTCTGTTTTTACACTACATTCTTATTATTCCACATCTTACACTACTTTTGCCCTGCGCGCAGTACAAAATCTGGTCGGAAACAACAACAACTAGTAGTATTCACATAGCAATAACACTTTCTTGAACTTGATTCCAAAGTCACTCAAAGTGGCCTTCATCCAAAGTATTTGTGCACAACAACTACCGGCGGATATGTATTCAGCTTCGGCGGTTGATAATACAACACTATTTTGCTTCTTTGATGACCATGGAACAAGTAATCTTCCCAACAATTAATATGTTTGCCCGAGGTGCTCTTCCTTTCAACCTTGCATCCCGCATAATCCGAGTCGGAATAACCAATTAACTCAAACTTTGCTCCTTTGGGTTACTCCGGATCGGACGCTCCCAGCGTTCGATCAATTGTTATACTGAACATCGACTTTGCTGATTCACTGGCGACCGAACGCGTCCGGTCACTCTGTGACCAGCGCGACTAACTCTTTTTCAACTCTATCTTCTTCACCCTTACTCAAATGTGCCAATCACCAAGTGTATCACCTTGTGCACATGTGTTAGCATATTTTTCACAAATATTTTCAAGGGTGTTAGCACTCCTCTAGATCCTAAATGCATATGCAATGAGTTAGAGCATCTAGTGACACTTTAATAACCGCATTTCGATTCGAGTTTCACCTTTCTTAATAGTACGGCTATCGAACCTAAATGTGATCACACTCACTAAGTGTCTTGATCACCGGAATAAAATGGCTCCTACCATTTATACCTTTGCCTTGAGCTTTTTGTTTTTCTTTTTTCTTTTCCAAGTCCAAACACTTGATTATCACCATGGCAACACCATCGTCATGTCATGATCTTCATTTGCTTCACCACTTTGAGTAGTGCTACCTATCTCATAATCACTTTAATAAACTACGTTAGCACTTAGAGTTTCATCAATTCACCAAAACCAAACTAAAACTTTCAGTTGGGCGGATGTCCTGATCGGCTAAAAGGGAGAGAGTCAGCCGATATACCTAACGGCAAACAACGCCCGGCTCACCATCTTCTTGGCCATCAACACATATATGACATGCATAATTTGTTTTTTTATCTCGACATGTATAATTTGTTTTTTTTTTGAGATGCCTACAATTCACCCTGGGACATTTTGGGTGTCAACAGATTCATAAAGAAAAACAATTGTGTTAAATAAATCACTTGTCATGTCATGTCCAGGAGTCATGACCCAAAACGGCCCCAAACAGACTGGCCGGCCCAAATTCCACCTGTACGGTTCTTTTTTTTCTTTTTTTTTTGCTTCGATCTTTGAAAAGCAACTCACCAGTGCTGCAGTGCACGCATGTGTACAGTACAGACAGTCACAAGACATGCATATAGAGACATGGTCCCAAGTGTCGTCAGCTCGTACTACGTTCTACCGTGGCACAGCGAGAAAAGTCAAGTCCACTTGTCCTACGCACATGGCTGGAAGCCAAGGAGAAGACGAGAGGCGCAGCTGCTTGTCCTTCACCTGTGCAGCACGGCCTGGGGTGGAGTTTCAGACAAACCACCTTCCTCCTGGAGTCCACATGGCGAACGCCCAAAATTCAGGTCCTCCTTCACTTCCACCAATCATTTGTCCATGATTTTGGCTGTGTTATTTAGTTTGCTACAAAACTTGTCAACCTCTTACATTTGCTTGCCAAAGCTATTGTAATTTTTTTTTGTCTAACTTTTGCTTGTCAAATCTTTGGCATGGTAAATTTTAGTTGCAAACCAAGTAGATACTCACTATTCTACCTCCGCTGTAGAAGAATAATGTAATTATAGTCCTACTCGGTATTAATCATCTCATCTATTGTTTGATCAAGATGTCAATATTTATGTATAAAAATATACTTTATGATGAATATAATAATAGCTATTTAGTATTATAAATATTGATATTTTTTTTTATAAAATTGGTTTGATTTAAGATGATTTGACTTGATAACATGCTAGAATTGCATTCTTTTTTTTATGGAGGAAGTACTACACAGGATTGGAACTGTGTTGCATTTCATGGCACAGACATGCGATTAAGTAGATAGTATAATGCCCGTGCTAACGCCACAGCTTTATCTTGGGGATGCATATGAAACAACCTAACAATGAACTTTTTTCATAGTTCAACTTTTCCACAATAGTATATTGCCCTTGCTAACGCTATGGTGGCGTTTACAAAAAATAAATCATAAAACTAAAAATAAAAGTTCACAAGAATGAAATCACATTGATTTTTTTTTCTTCAAATAATAATAATAATAATGAAAATAATAGTTCTATGGGTATACGACAAATATTTGGTTACAAAATTATGCCAAAAGTCAATTGAAACAAGCTCCAATCATGGAGACATGTAGGTGCCCAGGCACATGTTGTAAAAAATCCTAGTATAAACAACAAAAACTATTGAATGGGACATTATAAAATCGCCAAAGGTTCACAACTTGGATAAAACCTGAGATTAGAAACTATTTAATGAGACATTATGCTATACATTTTCTTGCTAGGAGGGCCTGTAATATAAGGACCATTGAGCCATCGAGCCATCAAGTTGCGATACAATCTATACCAACACCAATAGTGACATGCCTTGTAATAATCCCTATCCTATCCTCAACAATTAACACTGGAGACGTGTTGGTGAGGTTAGCCATCAGCAAGATCGAGAGGCAACGTTATGAAGGTGCAAGGAGATCTCTCACGCGATTTCAGTCACAACCCCAGAACTCCAATGACCTGCTGCTCAACCTCTAGTAGCTGAATTTGTCGAGCAAGAAGAAGAAATAATGTCAGCACTTTCTTGCCTTGTTCTGAGTTATAGGGGAAGAGGCACAAGCATACCTGGGTGCATGTTAAGAGCGCAAGGATGTATAGAACAAGTGAAACTAACACTTCCATACCTCAATCGATAATTCAAAAAAAATCATGCAAGATATAACAACAAACAATTGAACCTTTTACCCTAGTAATTGTAAGGATGATAGTCCACAGGCACTTTCATCCAAAATCTCCTTTCATCCTCATTTACTGATATGAAGCATCGGTGCCAAATGAAATTGTCATCTTTACTATTAGACACTTAGAAGTATTATTTGCTAAAGATGAGCCTGTGGGAAGAGCTCAAGAGCATTAGACTGAACTCAGCCTCAGATTCATCTTCATCCCACTGCTACATCCACCCGAATTTTGTTAACCGGTATATTTCAGAATATATTAATTGGCATCATGTTAGTAAGACTTTCAAAGCCATGAAGAATTCAAGCAAATACTATACCCACCGAAGCTTAGCAAACAAATTGTTAGCCCTCATTCCAAACAGTTAGGATATTCAGAGAAAGCTGCAAAATATACCTGCACAACCTATGAGCTTCTAACCACTTCATGTTAATGCAGGATCCTTTTGATCTATTTCTGTTGCTATCACCTGATCATGAATTCGTGATTCACGCATAGTGAGAATGAAAAGCTCCTGCATATCTGCTCTTCAAACACAGCAAACAAGAATTCATATTTTTTTAATTCATAGTGAAACTCTTTGCACAAGAGAAAAAATATAAGAAAATAAATTATTCAACAATGGTTAAACAAATCGAGAAGAGGATCATACCCTACGTTTTCTACCAAATGGGCGAGCGTAGGGTGTTCAGTCTGCCTCGAGAAGGATTAAATCAGACTCAAATCATCTTGAACGAATCTGCTCAACACAGGGAAACTTCCGTCTCGAAAGTCAATAAATCAATAAGCCACTCAAAAGAGTAAACAAATAGGATGGGGATTCTAAATATCATACCTGAACTTGAACGCTGATATTGAAGGAGAAGATTCGTTCATTGGTATACAAAAGGCTAATGATCAGATATTTTGCAAGGGAAAAAAATTGCCAGTACATAGCATTTGGGATGGGAAGTGGGAACACGCAGATGGAACTCACCTGGATTGGGAAGGGCAGCCAAACCGTTCCCCCGCCCCCATCCCGTAACCGCGCGATCCCCGCGCGCACGCACCACGCCGAACCGCTCCCCCTCAACGCCTCCCCTCCACGACTGGACGCCGCCGGTGCAGCCCTCCGCCGCTCCTACGATCGAGATTTTGGGTGCGCTCCTATTGGCTATATGCCTCTTTCCTTGCATGCGTTGCCCTTGCCCCTTCCGATCCTGCTCCCCTCTAACTCTTTCTCTTCTCCCCATCTGCATCTCGCACAACCCCTGGTAGTGGCACGGCCCTGCCAGCAGGAACGGTGGCCGCGGTGGTGGCGGCGGCGGCCCATGGCGGTATCGCAGCCAGGCCTTGAATCGGGGAGGAACGGAGGAAGGACGGGGTGATGACGGAGCAGCGTAGGCATGGGAGTCTCGTGTTTGGTTTCTGAGTTGTTTCGGAGATTTGGTTCTGGAAATAGGAGGTACCGTGCTTCGAAACGGGGATCGTTAGCCTCCGTGAGTGCGGCGTGCTTGGCAAGGGGAGAGGCGGTGATAGGGTGCGTTGAAGCCTCTGGATGATCCAAACAATCCTGACCAATAGATCGTGTTGAAGCCTAATAAGAAGATACGTGAGCCATTGATTTTAATGCTGTTGTATTTCTGGGAACATATTTTGGAGTGTACGAAGGGAAAGTCATAACTGTGGGGGATTGAAATTGTGGGTGGACCTAGTATAATTTTAATTGGTCCTTATAGTATAGATTTGAGTAGAAGCAACAATCGAGCATATGACTATCGACGTTTAACAACCCCTCATTTGCCTCACGTCGTCGTCTCCTCGCCGCGCATAAAATCTGCTATGACTTGTTATAGCCACATCAAATGGAACAGGAGCAGATCAACCTAGCGGTCACATAGCATGAGAGTGCTATGGCACCGGAAGCAACGAATCAAGATTCCATTGGAAGCAAGGGAGGCTGTCAGGCGGAGGCACGGAACAAGAAGATAATGAAGGTGCGCTCACTCACCCGTGTTCCATCTTACCGACATCGCGGCAGTCCACCTCGGCGTCGCAGTCCGCGTGGACTTCTGCGATGTCGTTGTCGCCGAGGAAGTGCGCTCCTCCATCCCCTTCACGTCACGCATCGAGTTTGCTTGCTAGGGGATTCTATCGAGGAAAAGGGGAGGAAATCAGATCGAACCGGGAAGGAAATCCGATGCAGGGTCGAAGCCTTACGTAGGTCCACGGCGCCGCCGATCCGGGGGCCACCCATGCAGGTGGACGCGCTGGGGCTCGTCGGTGCTGCCGCTGCTCACCAGCGTCGGTGCAAGGCGCGCCGCGGCGTATCGCTTCCGGCGCAAAAGCCGCTCTATGGGCACCGCCAAGGACGCGGTAAGCCCGAAGAGGCGCCTCTGCGGCTGCCGCCCGAGGACGCCACGGGAGCGAAGGCAGCGCACCGGCCAAGGCCGTGGTGGGTGCGCCGGCCGCGGTGCTGACCCGGCTCCCTCCGGGCGCTAGCGGCGCACCGATGCTTCAGGGCCGGTGGCTGCGGGACTGACTCCACGGCAGGCCAGGCGATGGATCTCTGCTCGCACGCTGCCGCCGTCCTCACGCCGGAAGCCCCGCGCGTGCAGGCACAAGTGGAACTGCAAGGTGAGCAGTGGACGCTAGCGGAGCGAGGAGACGGGGACGACGAGGCCGGAGCGGTCTGGGCAACTTTTGCGTAGGCGGAAGGGAGGCGGCGGTTTTGCGTCCGGAAGAGGAGGGGGAGTGGACGACGTTTTTTTTTCTTTGATTTGAGGCGACGGGGACGTCAACGCCGAGAAAGGAAGGGAGGGTGGGTGGCGGGCGGGTATGCGTGGGTACGCAAGCGGGTAGGCGTGGAGCACGGTGAGAAAAAAATCCAACACAAGACGTCGGCCACAGAGTTGTCGGGGAAGTTCCGTGATTTTTTTTGCGGCGCGGCGTTTGTAATACTCGGTGGGGCTGTATGATGTGGGTGTGGGGGAGAATGAGGAGATTTGATACACTCAATTCAGGTCCTCGATTGTGTAATGAGTAAGGAGAGAGAAGGCTTAGAGTGCATCTGGACGGTTCGTTTGAAATGTGTTGTTTTCCCAGGTACACTTTTTGGGGTGGACTTAGAGGGGACATCTCAGCGGGGGGTCGTTTTCTTGTGTAGACGTAGGAAAGAAAAGATGGTGTATTAGTAAGGTAGATTGTATTGTATGGTTCAGTTTGACAACGTGTCAACGTAGACCCACAGATCGAGTTTATGTTATTTTTTTCATGCATAGAGACTGAAATTATGAACAGCACACGTACAGACACAAGAACAATGGACTGTCCGCCGGCCGGCTGGGCCGGCAGCAGAGATGAGACCAACGAGAACTCAAAACGAGAACTCACACACAATTTAATGAAGGAATGAAAAAAAAATAACGGATGTCCAAATTATTAACACAATCATCAGTTTGGGTACGGATTGAGTTGAGCCAAATTTTGTCGATCGTGACCGGAGTCGAATTGAAGCTGCTGGTTTGCATTCGTGCATGCTTGGTGAGCTGGCTCGCTCGGTGCATGCCTCCGTAGCTAGCCGCAGCAGCCTAGCACGAGCTGGGCGCGCCCCGGATGTTGCACCTGGAAGGGATGGCCATGGCGCAGCCGGCGTAGGGCGTGCTCCTGAGCGTGCCCCAGTAGCTGCGGCAGACGCAACCGAAGTCGGCGTATCTCAGGGCGTTGCAGCAGCCGTGGCTCGGCGTTGCCCCGCCGCCCCACCACCAGCTCGAGCAGGCGGACTTGCAATGGTGCATCACCGCGCCAGCGTCGACGTTGCACGTCCCGGCCTCGGCCGCCGCGGCCAGCAGCGCGACCGCCATTATGGCCACGGCCACGGCGGCGCTGCTCAGCTTCTCCTTCCTCATGGCCATCGTCGGAACGTGGGTAGTATTGGCAGGCCGCACTCTCAGTACTCAGTAGTGTGTTTACTACGTACGTAGCCTGCAGTTTGTGATGATCTGTGTTGTGTGTCACGACTCACGATCGACGAAGCAGGGCGTATATATAGCGCGGGGAAACGAGATGACAGCGTGGCCAGCGCCGTGCATGCATGTGCAAATGTGCTCGCGCGCGCGCGAGCAAATCGCCAACTCGCCAACTCGCCGTCGGGGGCTCATCGGTTCGAGGTCAACGGCCAGACCGCCGCAGCAAGTAGCCGCCGCTGCTCGTCCGCGTGCTGGCACTCGGCAGGCGGCAGCCGGCATGCGCGCGCGCATATATGTACCTGTGGGCTGTGGAGACGATACTACGCTACACGGCGAAGAATGTGCGCAGTACGTGTACGTGGACGTGGTCAGCAGCGGCAAGCGCGCGCGGTGCGTTCGTACACGGGCTGACGAGCTGGCGGGCGCCGTTGTAGCAGCCTTAAATTTATACGTATCTGTACTTTGTAGGCGTACATAGAACGAGTTTAATACGGTTGACTAAGGACGTGATCGGTTGGGAATTGGGAATATTGGATGCTTCCCCTCTAGGCTCTACTCTCCTAATAAGTTTTTGGTTGACTATGATGAGCTGCAGCCTCCGGCAGAGCAAGACTCCGTGACTTTGCTCTGCGAAGTCCTTTGCCCCCTATATCTCCCGCACGATCCAACAAATCCAACCATACTGAGTGATTGTAGCCCAAAAAACACAGCTGAGACCTAGCAATTTTCACCCCATACGTGACTATCTCCTGTTTTTACACTACATTCTTATTATTCCACATCTTACACAATCATTGCATTAGATTGTCCCACTCTCTTTTTTTTTTTGAGGGAAAATTCAAACTTTCATTAACTCTCTACTCCATCTGTCCACAAACATAAGTATTTCTAAGATTTTTAGGATAAATTAACCGAGATGACCAATGCCAGTAATCCCGTTCAGAAAAAATGGCAATAATGATATAATCAATGATTAATTATGGGGGAGGTGTGGATTATTAGGCTACAAATGCTTACGTTCGTGAGGTGAACGTGGGAGTAGCTTCCAGCAATCCGGCCACGGGCCACCCATAGTTTTTTTTTTCAAACTTGGAAAGCAACAAACCAAGCATTGGATGTCTGCAGAATTACAGAGACAATGCATGCAGAGCCGACTGAACCGTGGTCTCAAATGTCCGCTCGTACGTTCTGCCCGGCTGCCGCCCCCTTCGGCGGTTTTGGGCCCTTCCCCTTGCAGCTTGCACCAGCACTGCTCCGGAGTTTCACGCAAAACCACCTCCCTGCGCTGCACTTCTCTGTAGTCCGTATGACACCCAAGATTTTGTACAGCACCGTCCGTAAATACTACTACTAGTTGTTGTTGTTTCCGACCAGATTTTGTACTGCGCGCAGGGCAAAAGTCAAAAAAACCGGCGTAAATTTCCGACCAGAGAGTACAGAGTTTATACAGTAAGTAAAATCTACAAGAACTGGAAGAGCGAGAGAGAGGATATAAGAGTAATACACTGCCACAACATGAAAAAGGTTTCAGAATCAACTGAATTCCCTTCAGATTCTCTTCTAGCTCTATGGTTGGCGGGCGTGAACTTGTGCTGCGTTCCGTGACCCAGACGACTTGCGATTAGTTACAGCGTCGACTTCAATTGTCCCGTCTGATGAGCAGAGGAAGAAGCTGGGAACGCCAGAAGGATGAAGCTTTGCCGCACGCAGGCATGGATAAAAAGCAGATCTTGACGCGTCAATTCAGCTGGGACGGCGGACATCTGCACTGTCCCTAAGCTAGCTTACATCAAAAGCCTAACTTAACCCAAAGGAGAGGCGGCAGCGAGCAAACACGCTTCTAATCAAAAGGAGCAGAGGCCAGAGGGCCTGGTAAAAACCTGGAAAAAGATAAAGGGGCAGAAAGAGAAGAGGAGGAGGAGAAGCTCGCTATGCGGGCCGGGATTCAGAAAATTCGCCAGCTTCCTGGTGCTCCCGTCTTTTGTTTGTTTTTTTCCCTTCGTCGTCGTCAATCAAAGCAGTAGATTCCGAAAGGTTCTTAGCTGGCCCAACAAAAAGGCCCATCCGCATATGCGTGGATATACGCTTGTACCAGAAGGCCTGGTCCATCCTGTTTTTTTTTTTTAATTCTTTCTTCGGCTGCACTCAACATAGCTTTAGCACACTGTGCCTTTGCATTAGCAACAGGAACAGGGGCACCCGTGACCACTTTGAGTGAACTTATTATTATTATCACTGTCGCTGGTATAGCCTGGTACCTGTAATAATTTCACAGCAACTACTGGCCAGTCAATAGTCATCAGTGCGAAGAAAATTGTACTAGAGCAAATTAATCCGTTCCAGTAAGCATGTGTGTTCTTGCAAAAGATTTGAAATCATGCCAGTGATAACTCATAATAACGTGTACGTGTTCATCAATCCATCTGGTGAGTAGCAGCAGTGACACACGGAATGACTTGTAGTAAAAGCCTAAAAGGGAGGTGACATGCACACACAGTAACAGAGAAGAGAAGAAAGGGCCCATCGGCCAGCGACTTTTTATTTTACATGCACGGTAACATGACCGACGACCGACCGGTCCAAGTCACGCATTCTTTCTCCCGTTTCTATTACGGTCAGTTTTCCAACGAAAAGCGAGCAGCAAGTAACCGGGGGGGGTCGCAGTCGTACACGGCGCCGCGCCAGCCAGCCACTGGCCCTTTTCCTTGCTCGTCACCGGCCGATGGCGACGGCGGTGGAAAGCTCTCGGCGGCGGGGAAGTTAAAAGCGAGTCGCGCGGGCGCGGCGTGCAGCGGGGCGGAACCGCTGGAATCATTGTGGTTTTGCCATGGTTCCGTGCAAAAGCGGATGGCTTTTGGCGCTTTTCTCGCTCCCCACCATGCGCGGCCGGCCAGGCCTTCCTTGAGAGCCACGGCTGATCGAGGAGCTGCTCGGCTGCCGGGTGCCGGCCGGGGAGGGGAGGCTACTGGCGAGCGCGACGACCGGCGCCATCCGCGGGTGTGTGTGTGTGTTCGACAAGGGCACGCGCGCGACAGGCACGCACACACACAACAGACACTCATTGTTTATCATGCGGTGGCAAGGACTTGGTGCCAAAAGCCGGCAACTTTACAGTCGTTACTGGAGACGGAGAGAGACGCAGACATAGACACTACACAGGCGCGCAGGCAGAGAGACGAGACGGAGAGATATTGGTAATAAGGGGCTGTTTGGTTTCGTAAGTCCGGTGACTTATTAAGTCAGGTCACTGAAAACTAGTGACTTATAAGTCATGTCTGTTTTGATTGTAGATGATTTATAAACTCATTAAAGATGTGGGCCCATATGAAAAAGGGTGATTTATAAGTTTTAAGCAGGGGTAAACCAACTTAACACTTATAAGCAGGGATGACTTATAAGTTGATAATGTTTAGCAAAATAAGTTACTTTTTTACTTTTTAACTTATAAGTAGATGACTTATTTGTAACGAAAGCCCTATTCTGGTCCAGTGAGTGAGAGTGAGGCAGCGAGCACAGAAAAGAAGAGCATCATCACTGCGCTAGCGCTTGGCCTGTGCCGCTGTGCGCCTCTGCCCCTGCACAGCATGCACGGCGCATGAGTGACTCAGTGACCGTGGGGTGCTAGTGCTAGTACTCATTGCCTGCCTGCCTGCCCGGGCTCGGCTCATCAGTAACAGCTGAACGCTAGCTGCTGCTTTGGGCGCTCGCTTTGCCTCGACGGCTTTCTGAAAAGTTTGGGTACGTGTGCCCCCACATTCTCTTCGGCCAAGCCTTTTAGGCTTTGGGCGCTCGGGCGCTCAGCTACGTATAGAGGAGCAACCCTCTGCTGCCCAATTCCAACTCAGCTTTGACTGCCCTTGCATTGCTTGCTGCTCAGTTCTTTTTCCCCTGTTCTTCCTCCTCTTCTTCTAGCACCTCGGCGCCTTCTTCGGCAACTGCGACCGAGATGGAGGTAAGCCAAGAATATTAGCCACTGCTTCAGCACCTTGGTTTTCTTCTCTTGTTTTCTTTTGTCAGATGAATACTAGCCTCGTCATGCTATATGGGGATCTGCATCCTTTTGCAACAAACTATACACCACGTCCTTGCTAACAGCGAAACATGCCATGGCAATTGGAATATCCTCGTCTTATATAGGAGTAGTTATCTACTGTGAATCTGAAATATATACTATGCTCGTAACAGTGTTTATTTTCTTTTTAAACAAGCACGTACGTATCCTACATTCACATACTGTTTTTCTTACATATATTGCATTGTTCAGTCGTCTGGGCTTTGTCCTGCCGATGATATCTCTGCTTCCTACACTCAAACTATGCACGTACTGTCCAGTCGCACACCAGAGGAGTAAAATGTTTCGTTTCGTTTCGTTTTCTGACAGGCGCAAGAGGACTGCAAGTGGCGCCAGATCCCGGCGTTTGGCGACTGGAACCTGTGGGACGACATGCCCGTCACCCAGTACTTCCAGGCAGGGACCTTCTTCTTCGCCGCGCCGGCGGAGAAGGACGACGAGGATCTCTTCAAGGTGCCCCAGTTCCCTGCCAAGCCCTACAGCTACAAGAAGGTGAAAGAACACTGCATTTCTTTCATCGACTCCGTTAGCAGTTTAGCACTGTTTCATACTATTTTCATTTCAATTTTCACTTCCATACCCAGTCTGCACTAGCTATAACAAAGATACTGACGATTCTGTGGTTGATGTGCAGTGCGTTGTTCGAGTGAAGGGGGAGAAAGAAAACGCTGTGCCGGCGAGGAAGGGAGGCAGGAGGCGCTACGTGAACGAGCAGCAGAAGTGGAAGCCCAAGGGAGTTGTGGACGAGGACCTGTACAAGATTTCCCCGCAGCTTCTGTGCAAGGTGAAGAAGGCAAGTACCCTGTAATCCCCGTTTGCTCTCAGATCAGTGCGTCTCTTGTTGCACCCACGTGTAGCTAAGTGGGTTTACTTTTTATCTAGTTCTCATCATGTGATTGACATAAACCTTTATCTAGCCTAAGCTGACCCTTTGCAAGTAGCTTTTGTTAGGATAACACTAGATAGAACAGCTATATTTGTCAAAGACGTGACCTTTTTTCAAAAGCTTAAGCACTTAATTTTCACACCAATTGGAGCTTTGTCAAAGATCATGAGCGATAAAGCTGGACTGTAAATGCCAGCAAGATTTTAGGTGAGGATTTTGTTCTCATGGTCTTTTGTTTTGTGTTGCAGAAGAAGCTGCTGAGGAATTTGCTGGGAGGGTGCCTGGGTCTGAGCTGCATCGCCTGAGAGATGCAGAGCTTAATAAGTTTCTGGGGAGTTTGCTTGGTTGGTGCTCTGGAGAGTTGTATAGTGTCTACGCTAATATGGAATTAATGGAAACTTACTACTGCTTTTGCACTCGTTTGAATGTAACACTTGCATTGCATTCCATCTTTACTGGTGTTGCTTTACTACCTCACTTTTTTACTAGTACATCTTAAAGCAGTTAGGGCAAAGAGCGGTAAAAAAATCAAACAAGAATTTACAATATTATCTTATCTGATCTGATAACGTTAATTTTCTGATTCTAGAACCTACTAGGTACAAAATCAACCTTGATTAACTAATGCCCTCAGCAAGACTTGTTACGGCAAGTTCAATGATTTAGCCAAGCTTGTCTCTAAACCTATTCAAATCATCAATGTAATAGAGAAGCCATATAACGATACAACAATAGTAGTAGCTAATCTTAAAAAGTAATGTTACACTATTTCCTGGTCCTGCATCCGTCCCATTTATCTTTTTTTCTCTCTCCTTATCTCTCACACTTTACTAGGCTAGTGGCACTGGCCAATATGACAAACCTGTCACAACCTCTCGTCTCTCTCATATCCCCTCCTTCCTTCAAGACCTTATCTTGAGCCGCTCGACCTAACCTGAGACTAAAAAGTCTAACTCTATCAGCACATAAGCTGGGTTCATGCCATAATTTTCAGACAATAGTGACCATGATGCTAGGCACGAGCTATAGTCCCCCCAAAAAAAAAAAAAAAAAAAAAAAAAACTGACCCAAACACTAACGTCGGTGGCGTGGGCTAAAAATTTTGGTGTGAGGCCCAGGTCAGAACGTGAGATTTGGGCCGGAGTAAAAAAAATCTGAGCTCCTCAGCTCGTTGCAACAATGCCATTGTCCTAGTGAAAACAGAATAAACCTGTAAGTAATTCCGAGCATAGGTGTGGACCCGACGGGTCCAATAGTACTGCTACTAAGAAGGCCATGACATCAAAGTGTGGAGAGAACCAGCAAAATCTGGTGACAACATCTAGTGCGCTCAAGAGGTCCAATAGTACTGCTACTGAGAAGCAGGTGGCTTCAAATGAGGGTGAGTTGCATAAGCAGATGGATAAATAGAAGAAGGTTCGTCGTGCATAACGGTTAGATAAGCAGAATGAGGTTGCACAAGCCCATAGGCAGACAGAGAGGAGGTAACGAAATGTGGTGTCTAAATATGCAAAGGGTGCACAGGTGAACACATCCGAGTTTGATGTCAATAGAACAGCAGGGAAGGGCAACAAAAGGAGGGAGACGCCTTCAGCATGGACCAAAGCCAACCCTAAATTCAAGTATGGAGAGGCAATGATACGAGAAAAAGAGAATGACAGTTGTGGTCCTTCGTCTGTTGCCCTCCATACCTACTATCTTGCAGCTTGTGCTGAACAGAAGGTTGGAATAACGGTTAATTTCAACCCTTTCCAGTTAGGGCATACCGAGTCAGCTGATGACTTTGTGGTTGGATTTAATGACTTGTATGACCTCTTCAATCTTGATGGGCTGGACATGTCCCTTTTACGTTGCTTCTCCGTGTAAGTTGAAAGCTCCCATTTGAAATTGTTGTATATGTTCCAACCTAATTCCTTTATATATGTGCTTCTCAGGGGCACGGGGCAGCAAGGTGCTGCCTGAAAGATAGATTAGCTCATCTATGTGCATCATACGGCACCCTAGCTTCCTGATAGATGCTATTAGGACTTGGATTATATTTTGATGTCCACGCCATTAATTCATTTTCGTGTGCCAGGTGCAGAAGTTTTTATTCATTAAATTAAAATTTAGAAAACAAATCTGGTGTTATTAGGATAGGGAAACAACATACATGAATTAATTAATAAATCCCCCTTTTGTTTTGTGTTCATTCAGGTACATGGTACAAAAGGTTATGGAAGATAGCTTGTCTGTGGGCATTATGGAACCCCAGGTGTTCTTGAAATCTAACATTCGTTGCAATGAATCAGCTGTTGTGGATTATGTGAAAAGTGTGTTCAATCCTTATGCAAAGGAGCGGGATAGCCTTATAATGTTTGCCCACAATACAGGAGATCACTGGTTATTGGTGGTAGTCATCCCTAAGTGGAACAAGGTCGTGTACCTTGATTCCGACAGATCAAAACAATGACACCATTCGTCGTTGAAAGCAGTGATTAACCAGTTAGTTTGTCTTGAGTTGCATTTGGCTACTGTACACATATATAAGTGGGAAACCAGTATACATACTAACACATGTCCATGTTGCATGATTGCAGGGCTTTTGTGCTTTCAAATTACAAAAAGAAGGCAGCTAACAAGGCTCCACTTTCACATGCCACTAAATTCCCAGTAATTAATTTTGTTGTGTTGTTGAATTCCTTTTGAATCGGTACTAGTATCCACGTACTGATGTTTTCATGCATAACTTTTGCAAGTGCCACCGGCAACTCAATGACCACACTTGTGGCTTCTACACTGCACATCACATGAAGTTAGCAATGGCGGCCACAACTTGTAAAGATCCTAGGGTATGTTTGTGCGAACCACGAGGCTCCTCTCAGTGTTGATTTACTGTCGTCATACCTAAAAGGCTGTGTTTATTCTTTCTTTATATGCAAGGATTTTGAGGTGGCCAGCACGGTACTGGATAGAAATCTGTTGTTGGGAATCTGAGAAGATATTGCCTCATTCCTGATGTCGCAACTCCCCAAGGCATGAAATGAGACGGGACAATTTTATTTTGGACTTATCTGGGTTTCTTGAACATTGATTTGTGAGACATGTGCTGCAGTTGGTTACTTAAGTTGCCCCGTATGTTTATTTGTCACACTTATATGCCTCTATGTAACTGTGCACACTTTAACTGTTGTTGACCTAAAGATGGATTTGCATAAATGTATGTGTTGTATTAGTTTTATTGAGTTGGTGATATTAGCAGTTGTTTTGTATGTGTAACATACAAGCTGTGTCAGACATGCTGTACAAGAACTGGCCCGTCACTGATAGCCGTCACTTTTAATACACAGATCGGAGAGGGGTGTTGGAGCCGTCGCAATTTTTTTGTTACAACCGACTTGTTTTTAAGATTTCAGAGAAGGTGTTATACAACCGTTGCAATTTTTTATGGGTCACAATCTTAGACGGGTAGATTCCCTGTAGCTGTCACTATTATTACTTATCAGAGATGGTTCGTGTAATAACCGTCTCTTTTGTCTACTTATCTGAGACGGTGCGCACCTGTCACTACTACTGTCCACGTCACATACATAAAATTTTAGACGCTTGTCTTCAGCGTCACTAACTGACATCATGAACCGTCACTAATTTGCTTATCTGGCGTAGGGAGTACTCTAGTGCTTCGATTCAACTTTTATAAGGCCCAGTTTGGTTACCCCTCCTAAAAACTTTAGGAGCTAAAATCTGGATAAAATTTGCCTAAAGAACCAAACATCCCCTTCTAAAAGCTCATAAAAACTTTAGGAGGGGCCAAAAACTTCAGGAGCTCCACCCCCTCCTAAAAGCTCCTAAAGTCCATCCTGGACTTGGGGTACCCTCCCGACCGCACGCTCCCCCACGCCCCCGCTCCCTCCCTCCTCCACGCCGGCGCCCACCGGATCCGCTGCCCCCACTCCCTCGCGCCGCCGCATCCGCCGCCCCTGCTCCCTCGCGTCGCCGCACGAGCCGGCCGCGGCGCCCCCACTCCTCCTCGGCGCCGGCGCCACGATGTCCGCCTTGGAGAGGCCGAGCGCCGGGCCGGTGAGGAAGGCAAGCACGGCGTTCGGCACCGGCTCCGCTCCAATCTCCACCGCCGCGACGCGGCAATGTCCGCCGGCGAGGACCTCTTCGGGTGGCCGCCCGCCCACCCCCTCCTCTACCACCTCCGCGCGGCCCACCACCATGTCGTCCACCTCCGGCGGCCGCCCCGCCACTCCATCCGCCGCATTCGCGCGCCCCACCACCCCGTCCTTCCGCCGGCGGGCACCCTCATGGAGCCGGTGAGGGGGAGGCTTGAGCGAAGAAGCAATAGGTCAGGGGGAGTGAGGGGGAGGCGGATCCGGGTAGCGCGGGCGTGGATCTGGCGACGGCGGCGGCGGATCGACGGCGACGTTGCCGGAAGAAGCGGCAGCGGCGGCGGAACGTGTGTGAGGCGTGGTTGCGGCATTTGAGGAGTGGGGAGGAGACTGGAGGGAGAAAGAGAGTAGCGCCAGGGGTAACTGGGGAGGGCATCATGGTCCTTTTGCTACTGCATTTATTGTCTTTAGTTAGTTTTAGGAGGTAGAACCAAACACTTTTTTAGAAGATTTTAGAAGGCCGTCTAAAACTTTTAGGAGCTAAAATTTTAGGAGCTTGGAACAAACAGGCCCTAAGTGTATAGAAAACACCAGTAATTTTAGGAGATGAAAGTAATTAATTGATATAGTGACCTTTTAAGATGGTTTTCACCGGTGTGAAGATTTTCAAGCTACAATGTACCCGTTGATTTTTTTTTTAACTTTTAAGATGATTTGACTGTGATAGAAATAGAACGCTAGGTTGGTTGATAATAATGTCAACAAGTCAACTTAGAATTTTAAAAGTCAAATAGATTATTCAAAATAATATCATATAGTAAATTTTTATATAACACATAAAAAATCACATATACATAGAAGGCATATACATTTTGCAGAATCTAATAGAATCTCGATATATACCGGATTCTATCAATCTAGATTATAAGCTGGAAAAGTATTTTTCTCTCACACCAAATCAGCCAGCGGTAAATAATCCACGATCGTTTACGATGAAACGAACATGCTGCTACAAGATTCTACATGGGCGAGAGATGGGAGGGGCTGGCTCCATGTTACAGTCTTGCAGCTATTTACTAGTCCTGTTGCAGTCGGATTCGGATAGCGTGCCATAACTGCGAGTCTCCATGTTCGGTCTTCAAATCCAACAAGGAGAAGAGGAGTCTCCGTGTTCGGAACGGTATCGAGATACGCGCAGGCGCCGCCGCCGGGCGGATCTCCGCGGGTCCGTGTTCGTGTCCACCGCCGGTACGGTGCTCGTGCGTCTCCCTTCGTACATATATACCTTGTCCGTGTACGCGGTGGACCGGACAAGCACAATATCGCATAGCACCCGCAACGCCGTCGTACGTGTCCTAGGCTCCTAGCCAGCTGCCGGCGGCCGGCCGCACAGCCGGAGCCGAGCGACCGCGTACGCACGTAGCAGGACCACGCCGCCGCCGTACGTCGTCCATGCCGCGCGGCAAGATCGAGATGAGCCTCATCGGCGACGCACGGGATCGCGCCAAGGCCTTCGCTCGGAGGAAGGCGGGGCTTGTGAAGAAGGCGAAAGAGCTCACGAAGCTCTGCGACGTCGACATCGCGCTCGTCGTCTGCTCCGGCCTCGACGGCGGCGGCGCGCCGGCCGTGTGGGAGTCGGACCCGGGCGTCGTCATCGACAGCTACCGCAGGCTGCCGGCGGACAAGCGGGCGAAGCACACGTACCTGGACTACGTCAACGGCCAGCTGGGCAAGGAGGAGCGCAGGCTCGACAAGAAGCGGAGGCAGGGCCTTAAGGCGCTCGCGTGCCCCGGCGAGGCGGTGCTGAAGGACATGAACCTGCAGAAGCTGCTCGCGTCATCGACGCGGCGCTGCTGGCCACGGCTGAGAGGCAGAAGGCGTTGGGCGTCGCTGACAATGATGGCCAGCAGCTTGGGCAGCAGGTGTCGTCGGACGCCGTCGTGCCGGTCTCTGTTGGGCAAGGGAATGGTCCTCCGTTCGTCGGCGGCGATGACCTCGACGACATTCAGGCTTGGGTCGACGAGCTCATGTGGGACGGTGCCGAGCCGCTTCCGCTGAATAATGCCAGCATGATGCAGCCCGCGTCCGGCGTGATCCAGTACAACAACGGCAACGACGTGGACATGCTCAGCAACCATCAGTGCCAGGCGCAGATGCCGCCAGGCAATGGCGAGAACGGCTACGGTAGCCAGCTCCCATGGCACGCCTACCAGCCGGATACTACCGTCTCTTACCCTGATCACGGCTTCCCATGCACTGGCAACAACTACGGGGACATGGGCGAGTACTCAGATATGCCGGTGCCGAGCAATGCCGATGCCTACGACGGCTGGTACGATCAGGCCTGGTGGGGCGCCGACGAGTCGTCATGCGACGCCGCCGTTGCCGTCTTGCCATCGGCGGCGTCGTACCCGTCCCTGGACATCGCCGTCAATCCTGCGTACATGCCACCGCAGCACGAGCACCCCAGCATGGGCATCGGCAGCCTCATGGATGCAGGTGGCCACGAGTACGAGACGGGGTGCTTGGCTGATTACTTGCAGTGCCCGGACGCCAGCCAGCATTTTGGACCGCTGCATTACCTCAGTGATATGGCACAGGGCATTAGCTACTGTGATGATCTCGAAGCAGGCGGCTGCAGCTCTGGAAGAGCTCAACTCTTTGCTCAAAGTCACAGCTGCTCTGGGACACCACAGTTTAGTGGTTCAGAGCAGTCCCAGTCAGACGTGAACTCTGGAAGAGCTCAACTCCTTAATCAAAGTCACAGCTGCTATGGGACACCACAGTTTAGTGGTTCAGAGCAGTCCCAGTCAGACGTGGGACATCAGTATCGGGATCCAGGAGTACAGCATTTTTGGGTGATGGAAGGGCCGCCGGGTTCAACTGATGTCGCCACTGCAAGTGCCAGAGCCAGAGGGGGAGGGACATGGGCTAACAGTGGAGGTCTTTACCGACCATGGATTAAGCTAACAGGATCTGAACCTCTTGTACTAAGCATAAGCATTTGTTCCAGATGAACTCTTAATTTCTTCGTAGATCTGTCAAAGATACCGCAAGGCTTTGTGGGCCACAACCTGGTAGGTGTCGATGAAGCGAAACCCGGTTGCGATCACATTCCAGGCTTTAGTGATGTCGGAGAACTCTTCACTATTCCCAATATAGACGGTAACCTCACACCGCTCAATGCCATGCTTTTCATACTCAAGGCCCTCATACTCGGGACGATCTTTGACTCCGAGTTTTTGCAGGGTGGCATGCAGGATTCTGAGAAACCCCTCAATGTTCAGGCAGTAACTACTAACCCAGGCTCCTGCCATTCCTGGCGATGGTGGTGAGGAAGGATTGAGCAAAAAGCTTCCTCAAAGGAAAAGCTAGACGAGCTAAAGTGCACCGAGTGGTGGTATCAAGGGCTAAGCCATGCCCTGCTTATAAAGGCAGAGCGTTCAGAGGTCCTGGCGTGGTCCACCAGGGTTCCTGCGCGGGATTGCTACGAATGAATCGGCAAAATTTTCGCGCGTTCGAGGCGAGCGATGACCGAGACCATTACTAACTAGTACGACTGCAGGACAAGGGTTCGACAAGAGCGTAGAAAAGAGTACGGGGAGACGTGGGTCATGACCGGCGTGAACCACGGGCGAACGCGAAGCACGAAGCCACAGTGCAGAAATAACTCCAGAACAGAAACGAGTCAGTCATGCACAGTACGACACGCGTGACACCTATGGATGGATATCTGCAAGCAATACGGACACTACAATGCACAAACAAGATATGCATGAATGCACGTCCTATACGTCCTTCCACCGTTGCCAATATATAGGGCAACCGTTCTAAGATTTTTGGCACATCGTTCTCTCCCTGTAGGTAGTCGATACTATCAGACTATGCTCGGGGTCTGATATATAACTTCACATACAAACGTACTATCCTTTTGAAAAGAATTTGTTCTCAAATTTTATTTTAGAAAATGTTTTCGAAGCTTTATTTTCTCATTTATGCTCTGATACCACCTATGACAGAATCGTCTAATCTAATGCCTCCCAGGAGTACTCGTCTTTCATTAGACACTAAGTACCCAAGGGAGGACACCAAATTACGCGGTTCCGTCGAGCACACCCCAGGGAAGAACCCGAAAATCCATATTTTTCCGTCAGGATCACAAATGATAGAATAAAGCTTACATCCTTATTAACCATTTCTTACATCATTTTTAATACAACTCAGAGTTATGAACAATTTAATTTAACAGCGAAATATAAATATGTGATCAGAGTTACAGTGAAAATAAATATCTATTCATGACATGATGAAACATTGATATATAAATTATGACAACATATTATAAAACTTCTATTTAATAAAATATTTAGTGAGAATTATAAATAAAAACTATGATCGCAACGTAAAGGAATTCTCTCTGAGTCCACCAGGAGGAATCCGCACACAATGGTCAGCTCTAGCATCCACCTGTCACCTGCAACAGGGGAAAATAAGCCCTGAGTACCCGAGTGTATTCAGCAAGACTTACCCGACAGGAGAAAAGAAAAAGACTCCAAAGATATGTAAGGCTATCTGGCTTGTGGGTTTATTGCATCTGCAGGAGCATTACTAAACGTGCGTCCTTATATTCAATTTTTTTAGCATTCATCATTAGTTCATTAACTAACCATTCTATGTAAGCACATGTGCTACTTTCGAGCAGTTAGTAAGCGATCAGAATCATTTTATCATCTTTTATCTTTCAGTTCTTACTATGTTGCTAGAGTGTAGACAAGTCGTATCGGATCGTCCGGCGATTCGTGAATCAATGTGTCCAGCTGGGTACCCTGAAACACACGCCCCGCTTGTACCTCAGGCACAAGCAAGACCAACCCACTACCCTCCTGTCACGGGGTCCTGGTCCCCGTCTAAACTTGGACTCCAAGCCCCCGCCCCTAAGTCTTGGACTCAGTGCGGTGCTTCGACCTCCACCCAAAAACCACCCTGAAAGTCGGTCCGAAAAGAGCCAGAATTCATGACAAGAGAGTAACAAGTCTTCCCGCGCCCATACATATGTATGTGTTCAGAATAATAAGTCGGTGACTTGCCTAGAGTCCAATGCAACGACCGGTCCTTAACCGACACAGACAGGAAACCGTATAATCAAGCTATGCCTCGTTGGCCGCAGGACACAACCTCTTACACCCACCAATACCCAAACTATATCCCTGCTCGGTCTCCATTTACCATTCATATATATATTCCAAATAATAATAATATAGTAACAACAATAATATATTTCCTATCTCTCGTGAGTGACAGATAAGCACTCGACTTCTACCAGAGTTCTATAGCATAGCAATCTACACGATCCTGTCATATATGCAAGTGGGTTTCACCCAACTCCTTAAACTTAAAGCACAAATATAATTTAAAAGTGTAAAAAAGTATGGGTTATGCACCGGGGCTTGTCTGGGTAAGATATATACTAAAAAGTTAAGCATCTGCATCTTCGAGATCATCCACCATCATGTGAATAGAAAGCCCATTACATCATCTCGTGGAGAGAATACCATTACACCATCTTTAGATTGCTAATCACCCTTTAATTGATCCATTGATCCATCATCGTACCTATATGATATGCATTGATGCAATTGATACAACAGATAATTAATAAGGCAACAACAACTCTTAAAATAGAGTACATACTACGAACTAACAAGCTAGCCCTAATAACTAACGTACTAGTCTACGCATCAATATCGTCGAAAAAGGTGTCATTTCCCAACAAGTGCTATAGTTATAAAATTCTAAAGTGTTTCTTTATTTTATTTATTTGATTTACTATATATTCAAACTATGGCTCATTTGCTATCATAGCAATTTAATTTTTCTGCGGCTGCAAAAATTACAGTGGACACCTAACCATATGATGAACCTACCATAAAAAATTCATAGCATTCGGACTAAAGGAACTAATTTAATGAATTACAACAATAATAGATTAATTTTTAAGGCAAATTATTTTGCACTCAAGCATATGATTTTATGTGTTCACGGTAGTACAATCTATGTAGAGTTCAACAAAATTAGATTTATTATTTTACGATTTTTATTTAATTTATTATGAATTTTACAAGTTTAAGCTATTTTAAACAAAAACTAGAAAAAGAAAAGCGCACCTGGGCCGGCTTCGGCCAGCGCGGCCCACGCTGGGCGGCCAAGAGGCCCAGGCACACGTGGCCTAGCCAGCCAGGCAGGCTGCCCATCGGCGCTCACGCGGCAGCGGCCCATGGCCGACAACGTCCCACGCGGCCAAGGCCCAGAGGGGCGCGGCACCAGGCCCTAGAGGGGCGTCGAGCAGGCCACGACCGCGGAGGCGCAGGGCGAGCGGCCCAACAAGCCGGCCCACACGGGAAACCCAGCGGCAGCGACACCAACTTGCACCGAGGCCCTCTTACTTTTACTTAATCCACCCGCAGGACATTAGCACTATTCATGTAAGTCACGAAAAATTACATTGAGGACCCTGAAAAAGCTCCTATTCTAATACTCACCCTTCTCTCCCTCCTCAAAAGCAGAGCACAAGCAGGGGAACCGACCGCGCGGCCGAATTCGGCCTTGAGGTCGCCGACGGCGGTGGGGAGGCGACATCACAGCATTCCCGCTGCGGGGCGCACCCGCTGGTGGACGCGGCTCGGCTAGAGCTGGAGCGTGGAGCCCCGGCCACATGCATCAGCTCTCGGGACCGGGCGGCTCCGCAGTGAGGGCGCGCCGATGATGAGGTGGTGGTGCGGGGGCGACGCGGGGCTCGGGCGTGCTCGCGCGCGCAGTGACCACTGGCACGGCCGCACGGGAAGCGCGGCACGGCGACAGCGCGCAGAGGAGGCTCGGCCAAAGAGGAGGGCGTGGCCTTGAGTCGGTTCCCGACGAGGTCTTCCACGTGGCGATGCGGTGAGGTGAGGCTAGGGACTCGGCTGCACTTGCGCGTGCAGTGGCTGGGCAGCGGTCGCAGATGCTTACAGGAGGTCGCTCGGAGCAGCGGCGTCGACGGTTGGCAGCAGAGAGAGGGAGAGCGGATGGAGCCATGCGCACTCGCCACCAGCATCTTAAACACGGCGTGGGGCAGGGCGCCCTGGCACAACGTGGCCGACAGGGGCAACATGGCGCGACGCAATAAATTAGAAGACTGATTCAGAGCAGGGGGATGCACCACCGTCGTCAAACTAGCGCATAGACAGGATGACTCAAACTTGGTGGGACGCTCTCGGCGGCAGTGGAACAGCAGGCGCACACCGAGTCGCCACGCGGGATCAACGACCGCAGCGTGACGAGACAGCGAAGGCAGCCAGCTCCTCCGTGGTTAGGTGGGTCATGCGGTGGGCGAAGCACCACGTCGGCTGGCAGGTAGTGCACGCGGCGACCGTAGGTCGAGCCGTTCGACGGTGAGTAGTGATGCGCACGAATTTAAAAGAGACGCAAAAACCGCGGATTAGCTTGCTAAGATCCAACCAAAATGCACTACCCTAGAGTTGACACTACCATCTCCCCAACAAAGCAAACCATACGACCAGAAGATGACCAGCGAGAAGGAAAAAGAGGCGCCAAGATAGACTGGTCGCGCAGAACGTCGGTTCACGGATAGAGCGCCACTAACATGGTTAACATGTTCAAAGCAAAATGGGGAAATTTTTACGAGAGCATCGTGACTTCCAGACCAACCACAACCTACACCGTGTTCAAGTACACATCTTGATGCAACCAGTCGTGCAAAAACATAGATATATTGTCTAACCAGTTTTGTTGGAATTTAAGTGTCAAATTGGCATTGTCTAGAATTATTTTCCAAAACAAGCCCTAAACAACTTTTGTCCACAAGATTATTTAAAAGTTGTTAAGCACCGAGACAAGTTGACTAGCGACACTTATTTGTTTGTTTTATTTCCGAAAGCGAGTCACACAAGATTCGTTTATAATTCCATGCGTGCTTTAACTTTTAACTCAAAATTTTGTTTGGCTAATTTCTCTTAGGCATTAACCTAGGCGCTAAGCGAGCTCGTAACACCAGAGGTGTTACACCATGTGGCCTGCGCAGCGACGGTGATATGGAGGCCGCACAAGGGTTGCGCGGCGATGGCGGTGCGGAGGCCGTGCATAGGCTGCGCAGCGGCAGAGCGGAGGCTGCGAGTTGGGCGGCGGCAGCCCCCGGTAGGATCTGCAAAGGAAGGCCAGATCCGGTGGATCGGAGCCCAATTCTGGCCCTACTGACCTGGTGGTGGCTCGGAGGCCTGTGTGGCACGGTGACGTGCGGCGATGGTGCAAACGGCCGTGCGAGAGGCATCAACGGCGCGGGTGGCGATAGCATTGCGGCGAGGCGGCGCGCCCACCGTGCGTGGAGGGCCAATGAGTGCGGGGATTTTTACGCACGACGCATGGTGGCCACGGGCACAGAGGCACGTAGGCCTGTGGTGGCGTGGCATGGTGACTGCGATGGCAGCTGCTGCAAGTTGCTGTAGTAGCATGGTGTGGCCGCGTTGGCGTTGGCGGTTGGGTCGAGGAGGGTGGAGGCCATGTTGAGGACTCGAGGTGTGGGTGTTCAGGGTTGCGGAAGGCTGTCGGGGAGAGGGTGTTGGCGCAGCAATTGGAGGGCAAGGCTTCTGCATGGCAGTTGAGGGCGATGGTTTGGTGGAACCGTGCGCCGGTGGTGTCCGCGAAGTTGGCAAGGAGGCCGGCGCAGGAGGAGGTGGCCAATAGAGATGTGTTGCTGAAGTGGCCTGCGTGGTGTGATGGTGAGCGATCCCGCATAGCGGTGGCCGTTTCGGCGCAAGGAGACCCTTTGTGGCAGTTGGAGGCCCCATATTCGTCTTGCTATCTTCGGGGAAGCAACTTGGTTACCGGGAGCTACGGTGTATGCACTAGATCTCGGTGGAAATGGACAGCATGTGGATGACCAAAGGCAGCTACTCATGTGTCGGGGTGATGGCTTGCAGCGGACTGTGGCGGCTAGCCATGCGTGGCATGGGCTAGTCCGGCATGGGACAACGTCAAGTGATGGCGCAACAGTTCCGATGGTATGGTAGCTACACAACTTGCAGTGACCTATGGCGGCCAGCCCTGCATGGCAGTGTCTGGCTCGGTATGGGGCATCGTCTGTAAAGATGGCGCAAGCGGTGACGATGGCTTTTCGACGTGCTGCCTTGATCGCCCAGCAACAGTGGCACAATGTGGCAACTGGCTGGCGTTGGATTGGCATTTGCTGGTGGTGTGCTTCAGCGGTGAGGCGGTGTTGTGCCGCGCATTGAGGCCTTTTTCCAACCGGTTGTTGTGTTGTCGATAGATAATTGCTTTTAGTTGTTGTGGTAGTTCCTTAGCTCCGTTGCTTTGTTGTGGTTTTTACCCTTCGGGTTGGTTGTTGATACGTTGTACTGCTCAATCTAAGCTTCTTGTTTTTAATATAATCGGTAGCTCTCCTACCTGATTCGTTTTAAAAAAATAGGTTCTATCTATTTTGGGGGGAAAGCCGGAAACTTGTAACCAAGCAGCTGAGCTTGGAGATCCGGAAAATTTGTACGGAGTACAAGTATAATAACGAAATGCAATTTGATGAAATTATTACATCATATCAAAATTACATTCAGTTCCTGCCATCCCGTTCGCTGGTCTGAAACTTGCTGAAAAACACTGTTCCCGCTAAATCATTGTGAGAGAAAAATATTGTTCCGGCTGAAAAAAGAAGCCGAACAAGCCGAATATGGGGTAAGCCGAACAGGGCCATATACGACGAAAAAAGTAAATATGATGAATTCAACAGATTTTTTTTCAAAAAAAATAAACAATTTCCTTTGAACTCATACCAAATTGTCAGGTTTTGGTTTTGACGCAGTATGGTTTGACGACATAAGCCTGTTCGCTGCAGCAGCTGCTGCTGTTTACACAGTAGCGTGTGAGAAGCAGCTGCAGCAACAGCCACAGCAATAGCCGCTTATAAGGGCTTCCGAGCTTTTGCCAGTACAACCACTGCACAAATTACCCGACTGCCATTCGCGACCACGGCCGCCGCTCGCCAGAAGGCCAGAATGACGCCTCGGGTGCTCCTCTCCCGCCTGCGCCTCGCCCCTCTCCTCCACGACGGCCACCACCTGCGATGCCCTCTCTCCGCCGCCGCTGCCAAACTACCTGATGAGTTGCCTCCTGGCGCGCCGCCTCCGACCTCCGACTCCAGGCTCTTCGTCGCCGGTACCGCTCTGCTCTCCCGCATCCGTGTCTGTCTCCCATAAGATTCCCGATTGCAATCATAGCTCTCACCGTACTACGTTACTGTTTAACGATTGCGGGTGCAGGGTTGTCGTGGTCCGTGGACGAGCGCTCCCTCACGGACGCCTTCTCCTCCTTCGGCACCGTCACCGAAGGTACGAAACAGATTCGCGCACTGGAACGGCACTGTTACTAGGAACTTATTAGGAATGTCCAATTTGGTTGTGTTTAATAACCTCTGCGCGTTGGGTTTTTTTGGGTTCGGTTCGAGGTCAGATGGTGCACGGGGTAGGTGTTCGGCCAAATGCCGTGGAGACCGTGAGCCACTCCATCGTGCCCAGGCCCGCAGCCTGTTCGACGAAATTCCTGTTAGGGACGTGGTCACCTGCTCAGCAGCAATCTACCGGCATGCGAGGAGCGGGTTGTTTCATGAGTCAGCTGGGCTGTTTGTCGGCATGATGAGGGCAGGTGTGTGCCCAAACTCGTTCACCTTGGTCGGTGTGTTGCTTGCGGCAGCTGGTCTGGGTGATGTTGTGCTTGCCGAGTGCATTCATGGGTGGGCTGTAAAGAGTCAGTTGGAATCCAATCATTTTGTTGCAACCGCACTGGTGGATGCATATGCAAAATGTGGGCGCCCCATGAACGCATTGGCGTTTTTCAGCGGTTTGAGGGATCCTAATGTAGTTTCCTGGAACGCGATGATCTCCGGGTTAGTGCACAATGTTTTGTTTGAGGAAGCAGTATTGGCGTTCAAGAGGTTGTGTTGTTGTTTTGGGTCAGTTCCTAATAATGTTGTGACCGTGATTAATGTCGCTCAAGCGTATGCTGGTTGTGGTGACCTTGGAATGTGCAAGAGTGTACATGCTTATGCAGTTAAGATCGGCTTTGATTTGGATGTCTCGGTGACAAACTCAATACTTGGCATGTACTTGGGTTTTGGGGACATTGAGATTGGAAGAGAGATTTTCAGGAAAATTATTGTTCGGAATGTGGTTACTTGGACAATGATGATGGGTTTCCTTCTTGAGCAGGCGCATGCTAGTGAAGTTATAAATATCTTTGTTCAGATGAGGTCAAATGGCATAGTTCCTGACAGGGTAGCAATGGTCAGTTTGGTGCAAGCTTGTGCACTTCT
Organism: Miscanthus lutarioriparius; assembly: GCA_904845875.1. Classification (NCBI taxonomy): domain Eukaryota; kingdom Viridiplantae; phylum Streptophyta; class Magnoliopsida; order Poales; family Poaceae; genus Miscanthus; species Miscanthus lutarioriparius. The sequence continues at coordinate 9,409,349 of CAJGYO010000005.1, forward strand.
GGGTGATGCAAGGAGAGGAAAAATGGTTCATAACCAAATGATCACCCGTGGGTTTAGTAGTGAGCTTCCTGCAGTTAATTCATTAATCACTATGTATTCCAAATGCAAGGATTTAAGTTCCGCTAGAGTGTTGTTTGATGGAATGAGGAACAAAAGCTTAGTTTCATGGACTGCAATGGTTTCAGGGTATATAGGAAGTGGAAGAGCCCTAGAGGGGATGCATCTATTTGGTAAGATGAGGCGTGAAGATATTTTTGTGATTGATTCTGTGACATTAGTCAGCTTATTGACTGGATGCTATGAGACTGCTAAGTTTGATCTGTGTGTTCAACTTCATGGGTATAGCTACAAGTCAGGTTTGTATCTGTATAGACCTGTCCCTAATACCCTCATGGCAGTTTATGGTAAGTGTGGATATGCCAGTTTAGCTCATAAAGTATTTGATGACATGATTTCTCGAGATGTTGTCTCGTGGAATACCCTGATATTATCCTATGGTATAAATGGCCAAGGAGAGCAAGCAGTAGCACTTTTTAATGACATGGATGAATCTAGTGAAGAGCGAGACAGTGTAACATACTTGAACACAATGCTGGCATGCAGCCATTCTGGACAAGTTGATGATGGGTTGATCATATTCAGGAGAATGATTAATGAGAAACGCGTAAATCCATGCCAGGAGCACATTGGATGCCTAGTAGATATGTTGGCAAGAGCTGGTCGCTTGGATGAAGCAGCAGAAGTGGCTAGCTTGACTAGCAATGAGGGAGCAAATCCTTGGAAGGCTTTGATGGGAGGAGGTCACCTGCATAGTCACACAGAATTAACTGAAGTTGCTGCTGAGAAGGTGCTGAACGCGGACTCATTTGATAATGGTCATGTTGTGTTACTTTCTAATGCTTGTGCATCTGCTGGGAAGTATAGTGATGCTGAATCTATCCGATCCTGTTATTCGAAACAAACACAAAAGAAGATTCTAGGGCTTAGTTCCATTGAGGTTATGCTATCCAGCACAAGATAGCCACTATACTTCTTGCAATGGAAGGGAAAAGATACATGAGACAATTACCATACACTATCTGTCTGTCTCAAAGTATTGGAGATCTGTTTTAGGCATGAAAGATGGAGTTTTACTTTGCAGACAGCCAGGTCCCATGTGATTAAAAGTGAAACATCAAGAATGAGGCTTCAGATATCACATTTGTTGCATTGGTCTTTATATTGTGATAGACTAAGAGTTTTTCATCTTGATTCTAGTATGGTTGAATCAGGAGCCTTACGTCATGTGAGTATGGTGTTTATCTGGTGGTATTCTGACCCAATAGAAAACTTGTTGACTACACCATCAGTTCAATTGCATCTGTCATTTTGTGTTTCCTTACTACTTTTACCTTGGAGTACTAACCATATCTGATCTGTATCAATATCCTCCTCACTATATCCACTCTTTGAATACAATCATTTGCTGATTGTGAACATGATACAGCCTATGGTCCATGCTTCATTGCAAAGAGTTGGCACAAAGCCTGAGATAATCTTAAGTACTTGACTTTTGAAAAATATATTATGGTGCATCTGATCCATGTGACAATGTAACATTTTACTTGAAGTAGTGCCTAGGAAATTGCAAAAAGATAAGGTCGATTTTACTTGAAATATTTTATGAAATTTGTGCCTCATTTGTGCAGCCCTAGATCACGTTTATTGCAAGAGTGCAAGTTTCTGCCATGTTTTGCATCTTATTTGTTTGTCCCTATTTTTTTTTTTGAGGCAAAATGTCTGTCCCTATTTATCAGGCACTTAAAAGTTTATTGGATGTTTGTTCATGAAACTAATTGTGTGATCACACCCTTGTTTGAAAGTTTTTCACACTAACATCGTGTATGTTGCTGTGCTATTAGCCTACTACCAACAAAACCATAGTTAACAATGTTGACGCTAAAATAGCAACAGCTAAGAAGTGTTATGGTTGTATTACTCCAGGGGTAGCTATCATGTCATGGCTACACATGCATTCTGGCTATTGTTTCTCTTCATCTGTGGTATGTGATTATAGGTTAACCTAGTCAGGGGTTTACTCTTCCATTTCATGGCAGTGTTCATATACTTGAAAACCAATAGGTCAAGTTATTTTTGTGTTTACCTGGTGTTGAGCTAGTGCGATAAGAAATAACTTTTTATGCTTTTGGCCTATTTGCCCCCACGAATTTTTACCAACTTTGTATTTATAAGGTTTAAATAATTTAGTTATAAAAGGACCTTTTGCTTTGCAGTTAGAATAATGTATGACAAAAACTCTGGAAGATCAAGAGGCTTTGGATTTGTTAATTTCTCAAATGATCATGAAGCTAAGTGTGCCAAGGATGCTATGGATGGGAAAGTACAGCCTTATTCTTTCAAAAACATGTCAGTTATTGCAGTTAGAAATGAAGCATTGACCTATATTAATTCTACAGGTAATGCTAGGGCGGCCATTGCGAATAAGTTTTGCTCTTGGAAAAGTCCGTGGCGCATCAGTTATTGTTCCTCGACTTTCTACGGTGAGAAAAAAAAACTAGCAATGACATGTTCGTTCACTTCGTTACCGGAAACCGAAGCACGGCTATTAACAAGTTGGTCTTTAGAAATATTGCTTCTACTGGCCTTTTGTCATCTGCATATATAAAATCTTTCTAAAAGTTAAATTAAATCTGTGGAAATTGTAAAAATTGAGTTTCTTGCCTCTTGTTCATAGACCGACCCTCAGTTCAGTTGCTTTTTTTTAAAGTTGATCTGCTTGTATTGGCCCTACACTCCTACAGAAGCTTTAGAAGCTAGCTTGAGAGTGATTGATGCTAGGAGTGTTAGCAACTGGTTGGAAATGCCGCACTGAGACAGGCTACAGTTGTATTTAGAAGAAAAAAATTAACCGTTTGATGGCTAAACAACTGCTGAGTAATCAACAAACTGCTTGCTGTTTCATGTTCTCTCAGAATTTATTTTCCTTTTTTATTTCTTTTCGAGAGAGATCTACTTGCATTTTGTATTTAGGTATGTGATACTGTGAGCTGTGATAGGCGGCTACCCATACTGTGCGTACTCACCTAAAAATATTAAATTCGAAACCTGATATAATTTGGCAATTTACTTCTTTAGATGTTCACAGTATCGGGTTATATGTTACCGCAGCTGACTGCTTTGCTCAATTACTTCCTGTAACTGTCAGTTATGATTAGTTGTATGAAGTATGAACCCTGGTCCCAAGTACCAATGCAATATACAGGAAATCTAATACTATATGCAGTGAAGTCCGTGAAGAAATTGGTGCATTGCTGTGCTTATGTGTTACACATATTACATGGAGCCTTAGCTTCTACTCAAGTATGAAAGACTTCATTGAATTTATATATACTGTCACACACTTCATGAAGTTCCAATATAATAGACCTTATATATTGTTGTTGTTTGGATAATAGACCTTATTTTTTATTTTATTTTTTTGAAAAAGTTTTGTTTGGATAATGAAGTTAAGTTACCATGACTGGCTGAACTGTAATTCACTTGTTCTTCTCTAACATTCACAAGATACATATTACTATAAAGCATCTTACAACCTGAATATCAATTATCACTAAATCTGGATAGTATATAAATTACCCTTGAAAAAAATCATTTTCTATGCGCCTCTATCTATGTAGCTTCTTCTTTGGCATGACTTTTGATGGACTCTTCAGCATGGAGAGACATGACCTTATATTTATAGTAGCTAGAACATACAAGGAAGTAGAAAAGGTTCAGTGCTCCCAGTCCCAGGATGACAATAAAATGATAGTAAAAATCAAGTTTGCCATTGTTAATATTGTCTGTTAACCCACTTGTGTGGCCATATCTGGCGGCAGTGTTTTAAAGGCGGCTAGGCGTCCAGGCGAGTGCTGGGTACGCCCGCCTAGGCGACGCCTTTAAAACACTGTCTGGCGGTAACCTTTCTTGTGATGTTTACCAGCGGCTCAGTGCAGTACACAAATAGTTTGCTCTGGCTATAGCCTATAGCACAGAACAATAGGTATATGATCCTGCATTCCTGCTAGAGATTGCATATGCTCTGGAAACTGCTTATTATAAAGTTCTATTTGTCCAACTATGATGAAGGCTCAACAATATCCCATTAAAACCAATTGGGGTGCAAGCCGCAAAACTGTCATAGGTGATATACCTCCATGAGACAAAGCTGAATTCCTCCTTTTATGCTCATCAAGTTCTGCTACCACCATAGAAATAGGAGAAATTACCAATCTCACACCTTGTTTCTGTAGAAGTGTAATTCCACCTTCCAGCCAAGTGAATTTTCTAGCAAGAGGTACCATAATTCGGTCGTAGATGGGGATGACCACAGCTAGGGTGATAAGGGATATGGATGTAACAGAGCCTGCAGGAATTTCAAAGTGTGGGCATAGGTGACAGTCCATGGTAAATGCTTTCAATATTATAAAGGTGTATTGTTGAGGCATTGTAACAAACATAATATTCCAGAAAAATAAATAGGCAAAATAATTACCAAACATTTGACTTCCTCTGTTTGCTGGATATTGCAAATTTCCCATGAGTTTCTTGCAGAACCCTCATCGTTTATATCACCATCTCGCATAATTGCACCTTTGTTCAGAAACCTGAGATGAATGGAAATTGTGATACACCAGATAATCCTAGCATATTCACAGCTTTTCTTTTCACTTCATTCAAGCATGTATGACAGTCCACATCCCTGCTTGCATAGAACATTGTCTATTCTCTATGTTGCCTGTATGTTATTTGCCTTTAAATGGATATTACCAATTTGATTAGCTCAGTCCGTTCAAGACTTCAAGTCCTCTTTGACTCGAATTTTGGTGCCAATTTCTTCTTATTTACAGTGCCACATAGTTCCTCCTAGACTGGTTGAGATTTTTCTTTTAATATCCTCAACTAACGAATGTTATGTCAGTTTGTTAATCAGACAATTACCCTTGCAATTAGGATATACGTAATCATTGTTAGCGAAATATCCAGCTGTACAATAATTCCAGCTTGTTAGAGTGCGAGCAAATATTATAATGTAGCCTCAATCATTGACAATAAATTTTGCTTGGGAGAATCAGGTTTGCTTTTTGGAATATTTTAGTATGAAACATATTTTCAGATATGTTCGATAGATTCATTGTGGCTACTGGCTAGTTCTTTTTGTGCATGTACTGATATACAGTATTCGCTAGACCTAGTCAAACCTTTTATATCTTTCCATACTGTTGCTCATATATGGGGGCAGGGTGATACATATTTCACCTAAATTGTAAAGTGGCAGTCTGAAAATGCGGTTGCCCCTTGTGGGAGGGTTGTACAGCATCAGCATTGTACAGCATCAGCACTTGTCATGAGGGCATGGAAACTTGAGTCTTCTCTTTTAAAATGATGCCACAAAGTTGCACAATTCCAGAGAAGATGCTTCCCTCTGGTGGTACATGGACATAAAGTCTGGCACCAGCTGATGTTGGTCTGGACGTGGGTATGCCAAATCCTAGTGCCCAGCTGAGGGTCTGGATGTAGAAGACAGTCATAGATAATACCAGGGCAGCGGTACTTGTGCTATAGTACCAGTTATAATAGCTATATAAGCCCGTTCGATTTCTTTTATCAGTCTGATCCAATTGGTCTACTCCGAAAGGTAAACTGCATGACCGGATTGCTCCACCACCAATAGTTAGGAGCCCTAGGGAAAGGTATAGCACGCCCAGCTGATGTTGATCTGGATGTATATGACAGCCATAGAGAATACCAGGGCAGCGGTACTTCTGCTATACAAGTACCGGTTATAATAGCTATATAGGCCCTTTCGACTTCTTTCATCAGTCTGATCAAATTGGTCTAACTCCAAAAGGTAAGCTCATGGCTGGGGATGGCTCCAGCACCAATAGTTAGGAGCCCTAGGGAAACATATAGCACGCACAGCTGGAGTGTTGCTGAACTATTGCAGTGTCCTACTTGGGATATTTGATTGCATATTGGCGGTTTAAGAGCAGGAAGTGACACAGTCAAAGTCACTCCTAGTATCCCCTGTTTTTGTTGGAAATAAACACATTGATTAGAAAAGAAGCAATGCACAACTCCATCTACTATTAATATTTCAAGCATTTATTCTTTTGAAAAAAGAAACTCGGAGTGCAAAATGTGCAATCCAGCTACATTATGCATCTTGACGTGAAAGAATCGAATTGTGTATCATATGCTTATTTGCACTTAAGAATCTACATGAAACACTGTAGGATGCAGCATGGTAGGCATGAGCATGAATGGATGCATAGGGTGGCTGTAGCATGATTTTTCTGGCAAATATGTTGACCTATGGTCTGTGACTCCTTACAGCATCTTGGACCAGTAAAATACCATCAGCGGCTATATCAAGTTCTGTGAACTAATAGAACCGACTTAGTCTAATCTTTTGCCTAGGATCCTTGTGCTTGTCATTTCGTTTTATTGAGCCTTATGCTAAAGATGACAGCTGATTTTCCGTTCCATTTTGTGTTGACGAGCAGGTGAAATGAGCAGAAGCCTTGGTCGTGGCATGGACTGAAGGACATAATACCAGGAGGGTTGCGTAGCACCCATAGGATATTGGTTTTGAACCTTCCAAACTAAAAATCAGAGATGAAGGCACCTAGCAATGGCGTGAAGTTCAGGGTGGCGAAGATGACGCTGTTGGTTATGTTTGTCGCCTTGAGTTGCTCGATGTTGAAGGTTTCACGAGATACGTTGTCAAGTTTGCAGCCGCCCCGAATGAGGCCACCTTTTCGAATGTCTCGTTTGCTGCATCCCAAAAGAGTGCCATTCAAGTTTTTCCAAAAAAAAAAGAGTGCCATTCCGTATACACACTCTTCTTGAATTGATTCTCATGTAAAGATGTGGTGGCAACCGTCACTGCTCACTAGTAGTATACAAGACAGTTACAAACTGGCATGATTCTTCATATCGAAGTGCTACAGCCTATATATTTGGAATGGAGGGATAACCGTCCTTTCTGGCTGCAAACCAAGGGGCGGCTGCCTGCCTTGCGTACTAGTCGTGTCGTCTCGGAGATAGCAGCAGCAGACCATGGGTGAACCTGAGCGAGAAGCCTGTTGCAGCCGTCCACATAGATAGAGCGTGTCCTTTGCGTGGACGTTTTTAGTCCTGTCACGCGCTAAACGTGGCCCTGGCCTCCGCCGGCATGTCGCGTGTGATTGTGTGCTTCGGGTCTCGGAAGCATCCGCAAAGCTGTGCGCGAAAGGTGCATGCGCACAAGGAGTAGACCGTGAGCACTGAGCCGGATTGTTTGCTCAGTGGACAAGTGTGAGCCGCTACCAGTTGGGCCTGCAGCAACGATTGGACTCAGTGTCAGTGAGGCGACTCATGCATAAGACCTTATAGGCTTATACGTCTTGAACACTGGGACAGTACTGGTTGACAAACACAGATCAGTTGGTACTTATGCGAAACAATAACGCTCACTCTATCAAGAGATAATATAAAAAAAAACTCCACATATTATTGTTTTAATCTTATTTTAAATACAGTTTAAGCATCCTATAAGATTGAGCCGATGAATCTCAAGATTAACAGCGCCACCACAAGTGTCTTAATGTCGATGGGTAGGTCGTCTACTATTGAAATAACAGTGCCGCTAAGGACTCAAATTTAGGTAGACAAGTTTTACCATAAGAAACCTAACCAGACAATGTATATAGATTCCAAATTCACAAATTATCAACGGATAATTTATCACTGAATTAATAGTGTCGTTTCTCGCTGTCCAGAAAAATGTGAGCGTTGATTGCGAGTGGACGGGTAGGGCATCCTTAACCAATCCTGCTGTTGTATCTGATGGATTCTCTCGCCGTCACATTTGTTTTGGGACTGCAAGTGAGTGGCCGAGGGCGATTCCAATAGGAAATCACAACCGTCATGACTTTACCTAAAGCCATGTTCCATGAATGTTGAGTGCTCCTTGTTAATAAAAGAATACGGCCGGCAAGCCATTATTAGAGATCTTTCGAGAACAAAGCCACGCATGTCCCATGACACGGGCAAAGGGTAAAAGGCGCCGTCGTACGTCTAAACTGCATGCTAACAGCGAACAAAATCAGTGTAATCAAGCGAGATATATAATGCCTGCAAGCTTGGTGTGCCTCCTGTTGCATGCATCCATCATGACGCGTGTATGCATGACAGCCGCCGCCTTATACATCTAGAGTCTGTTTGTTTGAGCTATAGTTTTTGACTTAGGCCTTGTTTAGATTGAAAAAAATTTCAACCCGATGAATAGTAGCACTTTCGTCTTATTTGGTAAATATTGTCCAATCATGAACCAACTAAGCTCAAAAGGTTCATCTCGTGATTTCCAACTAAATTGTGCAATTAGTTATTTTTTTACCTACATTTAATGCTCCATGCAAACAGCTAAAAATTGATGTGATGGAGAGAGAGTGAAAAAACTTGGAATTTTGAGGGTATCTAAACAAGGCCTTAAAAGTTAGCTTTCTAACCCTCTACTTTTTATTATTGACTTTTGTAATAAATTTTTAGCTTCTCAGCGTTCCAAATCGGAAAAACTCCTCTCAATATGCTTTTCAACTTTTAACTTCTCAGAAGTTAGCTTTCTAGCTTTTTAAAGTCAGCTCAGCAGCTAAACTGTTTGTTTCGGCTTCTGGCTCTAGCAAAAAGTTGAAACAACTAGCCCCCCCTAATCCTCGATCAAGCTTTACACTACACGTCCCTTAACAAGCTCATTCGCTGGTGATTAGTTAGTAGAGAGACTGATGTGGCTAAACTGTGGGACCCAGCAAGGGACTTTGCCGTGTGCTCTAAGGGTGTGTTTAGTTCGTTGGATCTGAATGAAATTAGGTGTGAGATAGACGACGGTCTAGCTTTTAGAGTTGTTTGTTTCCAAAACAGAGTCCATCCATATACTGTAGCGCATGTTCTGATAATGCTGGATGAGCTTAGCCTACCCAACAGAAAATTGCCGAACCAGGTCATCCATCTTCACTAACCTTAATCACTAGTAAAGGTTAGTATCAGATTGTCTATGAGGGCAAGACAGCATGCAGAGGAGAGACGGCTGGATCACGGGCGAACACGTACTCCGTACATCAGGTCGTCCATTTCCATTGGAGCTGGATCGCCAACTCGATCCATGCAGGAAAGTTTCATCAGATATTCAGATGAGTCGCCTGCCGCATTCATGCACAAGCTGCTGCCGCTACGACGATGGACGGAAGACTGTGCTGTGCAGTGCAGTGGGCCTCCATCCATCTTTATAATAGGTCGACATGATCATTGCTCGCACACAACTTGGTGTACGCCCCGTCCTTGCCTCTCCTTGGCATGGCAATGGCATCCATGATCCATGCATGCATCACCGGCCCGTCGAGTGTGTTTCACCAACCCTGAGGTGACGTGACCCCGTAGTCTCGATACTTCAGTCTCAATAAAAGCTCGCCTCAACAGACAACGTTGCGAGCAGCGCGCAGCGCGCAACTCAAAGACCGGCCCAAGTACCTAAACGACAGGCCGGAAGGACGATCCGATCTCCGACCGGAAGGCCTAGCTGATCGGAGCGCTCGCTTCGGTCTCCAGCCCGCCTCCGGACGGCCTCTCCGACCGGAAGGCCTGGTCAAACACCACTTCCGACTCTGACCCGCTTCTCCAACCAGGGATGCACTGAACCCCTGCTTACAGCTCCTCTCCGACTGACGCAATCAGAGCCGGCTGGGATCAACCGATCGAGGACGCCCGCTTGGTAGGGACCAGGAAACAGACGGAGAAAGTAAGGCATGGCACTTAAAGTCAACCGTAATACCGAGGACCATATCTTATACACCTACAGGACAGTACCCTGCGACCTCCCTGACACGGCGGAGCCTGAGCAGTGTTGTAGGCGCTGATATTTTTCCCTACAGTGTTGTAGGCGTCATCAACTCCCATACCAGATAAATACGGTAAGGCTCCCCCACGTGCCTCTGAGGCATCGACAGTGTTGTGAGCGCCGGCACTTACCGTAGCAGGCGAACACGGTAAAACCCCTCACATGCCTCTGGACATCAACAGTATAGCAGGTACTGACATCTGCCATACCTGAACAAGAAGACGTAACCTCCCACGTGTATCTGACATTCAACAATATTGTGGGCGCTTACAATCATCTTGAACCCGTCGACATGGGCAGCAAAACTTAGCAACAAATGTATCCTCTCCCTCTCACTTGTAAGGCCATCCCCTTTATCTATAAAAGGGGATGCGCTCTCTTCCAACAGATAGATGGATTCAGGTCGATCAAGTTCACTAGTACACAGCAACAGAACCACCAGGTTCAAACCTCGAGCACATGCTTGAACACATAGCGTATAGCGGAGTTCTCGTCACTCTCGGTCCCTCTGACCAGAGTCCGACCGGACCTCTTTACCCCCATCTTTCTCCTTCTTGTTTGTAATCCCACTACAAACTTCGAGCACCTGGGCTTAGGAATAAAGTCACCGACCAACTCAAACTGGACGTAGGGCACGTTGTCTGAACCAGTATAAACCCTGTGTCATTGAATGTTAGGCCACCTCCGATCACAACGTACGACAAAACTATAAATATTTACGTGTTGGTCACTTTCTGTACCGACAATAACTATATTAAGCATGCATGCATCAATAATGCAAGTTTTTCCCCTATCAAGGTAGCTAGTGTATGTGGTCAGGTGTCAAATCTACATGCATGGCGATCTACGACGTGGAGCAGCCAGCATCATGTCAGCCATATTTTAATCCAGCATCAGCCATAATTACATAAATCTGAAAGTAGTTAGGGTATGGATTAAGTTCACCTACAGCCTGCCAGCCAAGGAGCAATATTATTAATTAAACAATGCTTATTAACTACTCCTCCGTCCCAAAATAAGCGCTCATCTCGCACTTCGAGAAGTGAATTAATCTAAAGTTTAGCTGGATTTATAAAAAACAGTATTAACATTTATATCTCTAAATATGTTAACTATGAAAATATATGACGAGATTAATCTCATGATATATGTATTTTGTATCATAACCATTGTTACTTTTGTGTATATACTTAGTCAACCTTAAGATTTTGCCTCGTTATTTTGGGACGAGGGAGTACTCCGGCCGAGCGATTTCTCTATGGGTTACACGGTACAGGCGGCGTACAGCATCCAGGTTGTCTGATTATGTTGCAGGTACATGCACGCAAGATGGGCCTTGACAATGATTCCCTCCCTTTTGCCCCAAAATCATTCGTGCATGCAGTGCAGGGCAGCTAGCTAGCTTGGTGAACAAAAGGCGGCGGCGAGTCGATCAACAAGGAACCTGCTGGATATAGAGAGAGACCCAGAGGCCAGCCAGATCATTCGTTTGCACTTTTGTGTGTTTCGAGTGGAGAAAAAAAATACATTCCCTTTCAGTGCTCCTCCATCTTAATTCTTGAACGAACGAACTCTGAAGTTTGGAGCATATGCACAGATACAGTACTTACTATATACTCCCTCCATCGCAAATTATAAGTGATTCCAAAAATCTTGGAGAGTCAAAGTATCTTAAGTTTGACTAAAATTATAGAGAAAATTATAAAGATTTATAAGATCAAATAGATATACTATGAAAAATATAATTAATGAAGAATCTAATGATACTTAGTTGGTATCATAAATATTATTATTTTATCATATAAATTTGGTCAAATTTGAGATGTTTTGACTCTCTAAAATTTTTGAAACGACTTATAATTTGGGATGGAGGGAGTATAATATTTAAATATGCATGGATAGTACGGCCATGACAGGATTGGCGGAAAAGCAGAAAGGAACAGGGACAGAGAATCAAGAGATGGAGGAGGCACAACAAGGGTTTGCGACAGCACACGCGCCCATGGAAAGCCGCTCGATCGCTGCTGCTAATCTGCTATGTCGCCGAAGCTACTCCTAGCTGAAGCCTGAAGAAGGCTGCAAGCTGCCAGATTTCCGCGTGTGCGGGACGAAATTTCCTTTTGTTTTGCCAGCCGTTGGCGTGTGAATCCCGTATGGTTTTTGCTGCGGGATCCCCACTGTCATTATGCTGCTCCCCCGACAACTTATGAGCTTATCTCGCGGTCGTCAGCTCAACTGAACCCCCGCACCGCAGCTGCAGCAGGCTCAACAGTGGCGGCTGGGCTGCAAGTGCCAGACCAGTAATTCAGTGCACATTACCTGTTCGCTTCACATTACTGTACAGTAAGCCGCTGCTGGCTGCTGCCCCAGATTTGCTGCTTGCTGCTGCCTCTGCTGGTTGGCGAACGAAGAACACCTCCATCGCTCCACAGTCCACGGTCCCAGAACTGTTGTGTACCTGCTCATTTCCGTCCTGTTCGTTGATTTCAGCAAGGCTTATTCAACCAGTCAACAGTGTTTTCCTGTCACAAAAAATCAACATCAGCCAGCCCAAACCAGCACCAGCACCAACCAGCGAACATGGTGTTCTTAGTCAAGTCTGGTGTGTCCTGGCCTGTAAACATGGCATCGTGTTTTTCTCTGCCCACTGTTTTGATCAATGCTCAGTACGGGAAAGGTGATTGTTTTTCCTTGTGCAAATGAATGAATCCTGGCATTGTTTTGAGTTGGGCGGTGGAAAATACCCTTGGTTAGGGTACTGAGATGTCAGAGCGTGTATGGGAGAAGGAGCACATGCCGTGTAGGAGGGCAGCCTCAAAAATCCAGATGAGGAACCAATGCATTTATTTCTAAAGTAATGTACCAGCCGGTTTATCAACTAGAATCTAGGTTATGTTTAGTTCCATCAAAACTCCCAACTTTGGCACTATGCAAAAAGAAGATTCACCGTCACATTAAACTTGCGGTCCATGCATGAAGTACTAAATGTTGACGAAATCAAAAACTAATTGCACAGTTTGGTTATACTTTGCGAGACGAACGTTTTGAGCCTAATTAGTCAACGATTGAACAATTATTACCAAATAAAAACAAAATGCTACAGTATAGCTACAGTGCTGGAAATTCCGGCGGCGCCGATTCAGGAGGCAAACTAAACGCGGCCCTATAATTTTTTTTTTTTACACTAAAACAGCTTCAGGCGGCTTATGTATGGGCCTGTATCTTCCATTCAGACAGTCGCCCAGTTGGGGGCCGAGGCCATTTTTTTCCCCTATGATATGACAGAAGAAGAACAGACCCCCATCATTCACGTATTCCATCACGTAGACGTACCGAGAACATTTACCTGTCTCTGTTTTATTTGCAATAAGGCTGCGTTTAGTTCGCAAAATTTGAGAATTTGGTTATTATAGCACTTTCGTTTTTATTTGACAATTAGTGTTTAATCATGGACTAATTACGCTCAAAACGTTTGTCTCGTGATTTTCAACTAAACTGTGCAATTAGTTTTTTTTCGTCTACATTTAATGCTTCGTACACGTATCGTAAGATTCGATGCGATGGCTACTATAATACTTTTTGGAAACATTTTGGAAACTAAACACAGTCTAAGTAATCGTGTGTAAAAAAAGGGGGGAACGAGGATACAGTACTTGCGTTGTTGAGGCCTGCTGCTGATGCCGTCACGCCTCACGTTCTCGGGATCGTAACACCTGCGCCCTGCGCGCGGGGACGTCCAGGACCAGGACGGAGAAAGGCAGCACCCGCCACCACCAATGCGGCAACGCCGCAGGGGAACAGAACAAACCCGCAACTCCGTGCCCTGCACAACGGGCTCCACGCTGAATCCACACGGCGGCACTTGCGCTGGCACCGGACTCCGTTCTGTTCAGTTGGTTATGCGCGGAGATCACGCTCTTCGTCCCCTGCTTTTGCGCTCCTTTCCGTTGGTTCCTGCTTGTTTGACTCTCCAACAATGCCAACACTTCTCCGTCACCTCCCTGTTCCATGCGTAACAGTTCTGGTCTTCAGGTGTGGCGCTGCTGGGCTTGCAGCTGACCGCGGTATCCTGCTGCCAACCTCCCAGAACGTCTGAAACGGCGCGGCGCAACGCGAGAGCACCAAGCAAGCCAAGGGTGCCAAAGCGGCAAAAGCCAGCCAAGTCCTCCTCTATCCAACCCGCCTGCCCGTGACATTTGCTCGATATACACGGTAATTTTCGTAATTAAAACGGGTCTTAATCCTAATCACGCACTTTTGGGTCACCGGCACGCGGGCCCCATCCCGCGCGGCGCGTCCCCATCCGTTTCCTCTGCCTCTCTACCCCGCCCCCTCCCTCCTCTCCTTCCCCTGATCTCTATTTCCCATTCCGGCTCCCGTTCAACCTCAATTTTTGCCACCCATCCCCTCTCCTCCTCCCCTCCTTCCATCTCATCGCACCGTCGTCGGGAATGGCGGCCGCGCTGTGGACGCTGGTGGCGCTGTCGGTGGCGGTAGCGTTTGCGACGGAAGGTCGCGTGGCGGCGGGGGCGACGGCGGCGGCGGAGGCGGCGAACAAGGTCCTCCGCGCGCACCAGCTTCCGGGGGGCCTGCTGCCGGCGGGGATCACGGCGTTCCGTCACGACGCAGCCACGGGGCGGTTCGAGGCCCAGCTGGAGGCTCCCTGCACCGCGCGCTTCGAGGTCGGCCTGCGCTACAACACCACCGTCACCGGGGTCATCAGCCCCGGGCAGATCGCCGCCATCTCGGGCGTCGCCGCGCAGGACCTCTTCATGTGGTTCCCCGTCCACGACATCAAGGTCGACATCCCTTCCTCCGGCGTCATCTACTTCAACGTCGGCGTCGTCAAGAAGCACCTCCCGCTCGCCGTCTTCGACGCGCCGCCGGCCTGCACGCCCGACCCGCTCCTCCTCCGCACCGTCCCGCAGGTAAACACAGCGGTCGGCCCATCCACCGACTCGATTCCTTTTTCTGTTATTAGTATGGTTCGCGTGTTTTTTTCAAAGAGTCCTGATGAGTTCTTCTCCGGCGCCGCAGCGGCTGGAGGACGTGGGCGAGGACGGATTGGCCACGGGCGCCGCGGCGGCGTCCCGGCGATGATGGGTGGAGAAGCAGGAGGGTTCGACGGCGCCGGCGAGCCAGGATCACAAGCGCAGTTTTGAGAGGAGAACGAACGATCGCCGGTCGGGCGCCGCCGACGGCCGGCCTTGTTCGATGCACATAGATAGCGTGGGCATTTCCATTCTGTTTTTTTTCGTCAATCTGTTCTTATTATTACTCTTGTTGTCTTTCGTTCATGCCCGTGTACTTTTCGACCGGAATCCGCCGGCAGCCGGCTGCCGGAAGCACGCTCACGACGTCTTCCGGTGCGGCGACCTCCGGCGATATTTTTCGCGGTAATGGATGGATGGTTCTTGTACGTGTCAAGCGCGTCTGAGACGATAGCCCGGTTCGCCGCAGATGATTCCGTCGCCTTGTGAAGAGGGCTGCGGCCGCGCACTCGCGCGTCGTGACGACACGAATCTGGCTGGAGTGGAATCCTAGCACGCTTCCTTCTTTCTTCCCCTGCCTAAATGCCCAATCCATTGGCTGGTTCATCTGAGATTCAGAGCAATCTCATTGCATTGCAGCGTCGTTGTCTCGCTGATGCCTACAGGCTGCAGCATCCGTCGCCGCCGTCGACGTCGTCGTAGAAGCGAGGCCCGTGACGCCGCCTCTGTCCGTTCCATCGTGGCACCCAATGGGATCCCCGTCCCCTTCGCTGCTGCCACCTGCCACGGTTTCACGGTGCCGTCTCTTGTTGCTCTGGCGAGTGGCCACTGGCCGGAGAAAGAGAGGTCGCCTGATGCGAAAGTCCCATGATTCGCCACGACGGATGCTGACCAATCCCCTCCCCTCGTCTCTCTCGCTCCGATTAGTGCCCAGCCTCCTGATGCGGATCCTGATATGTCTAGCCAAGAAAAGCGCAGTCGCTTTGCGGAGGTGATTGGACCAGTCGCCACACTACTGGGTCTGGGTGGATGGTCACACTTCAATTCTCCATGTCTGCAGAAGATGCCTCCTCCTCAGCCTACCGGCTGCAGTTTCGCTAACTGTTCTGGCTGGATTTTTTCCAGCCCTGCTAACTGAACGGGACCACAATGGAATCTTTAATTGGTTTTTTCTCTCCAATAACCAAAGTACTATTAGTACGTTTTGCTAGTAGAACACTAGTAGTAAATCTGGTGACCATTGATCGCGGTGACTGAGTATGCATGATTGGGTGGCATGGCTGATGGGTCTGGTACACACATGTGACGAGTCCGGCCTGGGCAATAATTCCGGGTCACAAGCGGACAGGATGATGCGCATGGAGACCCTGGCTGGCTCTTCCAAAATCCCCATTTTTTCCTGTTCGACTAACCCGACAGCTCAGGAATATCTGGATCGCAGGTGATGCCACACATCGTGTCGGTGTTTTGGAACCGGGGGTCCCTCAACCAACGAGTGAATTTGTGCTGCGTGCCCCTAATCTCGGATGGTGGCGCAAAGAGACACAAGGTTTATACTGGTTCAGGCAATCGAGGCCCTACGTCCAGTCCGAGAGATCGATCTTGTATTCCTTGCACCGGAGTGCTCGTAGTAGGGGGTTACAAGCTAGGTGAGAGAGGGAACTAGCCCCAGGTCTCGGCGAGTGTGGTGCGGGCTGCTTGAGGCGTTGTTCCCAAGCAGCGTAGGAGTGCGTGGTTCTATCGGCGTGTTCGTCTTCCTGGCCTTTTTCAGAAATGGCCCCAGTCCCTCCCTTTTATACTCTAAGGGAGGACCGGGACCGTGCACAGGGTGCTACATAGCGCTTCTGTAAATGGGGTGGCGTGTCCGAGCCCTCGTAGTCGGCCCCTTTGTTGTGTGGTATGGTCGATGGAGTGGCCCCGTCCTTGTCGTGGCGGAAGTGACATCTTTGGTCGACTTCGGTCTTGTGCGTCGTGGGGCTCGAGACGGCTTGATGCGGGACATGGCGGGCGACGTCTTTGGTCGCCGATGTAATGACGTCGTGAGGGAGCGGCTGGCTCTGCAGATGCCGAGGCCGAGCCATCGTAGGGGGGCTCGGTGGTCATGGACCCTCAGCCGCCGAGGCCAGTGAAGCAAACTGTCGAGGCCTTGGGGAGAATTCGCCCGGTATCGATTCCGAGGCCAAAGGAGCGATAGCCAGACGTGGCTCCCCATGCGCGTTGTCCTTGGAGCGGAGTTGGCGACATAGTGAGGCATGGGCGTCAACCATGTGCACAGTGGTTAATACGATGGCGGGTAACCCCCCTTGATCCCCGCCTCTGTCCCATCGGCCATTCTTTGCCTTGTCTGCGGGCATCTTGTTGTTGTCGAGCAAGCAGCTTAATTTGAGTTGATCGACACGACGTTTTGCGGAGGGACGGAGGAGAAGGAAGAGGTAGTGAGTCTTGAGCCCGCCTTCTTGCGAGACGGAGGGTCGGTGGCCTCGGCCGAGGCCTCTGGCGGGGAATCGACCGAGGCCCGCGGTGAGGGGGCCTCGGGCGAGGTGGAGAATCGGGTGAGGTCCATGGTGATGAGGGCCTCGGGCGAATCGGAGAATCGGCCGAGGCCATGGTGATGAGGCCTCGGGCGAGTCGGAGAATCGGCCGAGGCCCATGTGATGGGGCCTCATGAGAGTCGGAGAATCGGCCGAGGCCCATGATGATGGGGCCTCGGGTGAGTCGGAGAATCGGGCCGAGGCCAAAGCGTTCGTTATTTGGTTTCGATCTTTCTGAAATCTAAGCGATCGTTCTTTGGATCTTGCTTAGGGTACCCCTTCTCACGGTGTCCACAAGAGTGGCCCTCGAGCCTTGGGGGAGTGGAGGCACTCTCCCCGAGGTTCCGGCGAGAATTGGCTCTTGATAGCTCTGCCGGGATGGTGTTTTGTTTTCGAGGTTTTGGGTGGGTGTGGCGCTCCTACTGGGTGTAGCCTCCGAGGCCACGGAGGAGTGATTTCACTTCTTGAGGGCTTTTTTTCTCTTCGAGTGAGGCGTTTTGATCGTGTTTGCGGGCCCGTGGGTGCGAGTTCGGATCGGGGCCTCGGCGATCTTCTGCGGAAAGAGCCCCTTAGCTCTCACTTTGGAGCGAGAGGGCCGTCGGGGGTTCTCCGGCTTTTTGTACGACCCTCGTGCTTCCCTTTTTCGCTCGAAGGAGGGGTGGAAGATGCCATGCTACCCTCGGTGGGCGCGGCGATGGCATCTCCGGTGAGTGATATCGGGTAAGTCCGAGTGGAGGCCCGCACCCCGTTCATTTGGGGGGGTCGGCTAAGCGGTCCGGAGACGCGCTCCAAGAGTAGTACCAGAGGGTTTCTCTAGTGGGTGCCGAGGCCGTTCGGCTGGGCCTCGGTGGCTCAGTGCCTCCCTACGGTGGGATCCCATTCGGAGACCTCCCTACTGGGTCTCGGACACAACCACAGGCGTGCTCGACAGGCTCGCCGTGTAGTCGCCCCCGACTCTTTTTGCCTGGGCATTGCCGAAAACCCCGGGGCTTGACTTTGAACCCCTGGACCGTGAATGGGATCGGGTCGCTTGTTTTTATCTTGGGTGCAGGAAGAGCCCCCGAGCCTCCAAGACGGAGGCGAGAGGGCGGTCGGGGTCCTCCCGACTTTTTTGCCCGTCCCCCGCCCGTCCTTTTCGCTCGGACGGGGGGGGCTGTTTGCCGAGCCCACCCGTGTGCGAGCCTGAGCCGCTGGGTCTCGGCAAAGTTGCAGGAGGAGCCCCCGAGTCTCTCGCACGGAGCGAGAGAGCGGTCAGAGGTCCCCTGGCTTTTGGTTCGCCCCTCGCGTGAGGTCATTGCCTGAGCCCCCCCGGGGTGCGAGCCTAGGTCGCGGGGTCTCGGCGTCTTTTGCAGAAGGAGCTCCCTAGCCTCTGCATGGAGCAAGAGGGCCGTCAGGAGTTCTTCCGGCTTTTTGAACGACCCTCGCGCTTTCTTTTCGCTCGGAAGGAGGGTTGATTTTTTGCCGAGACCCCTCGTGTGCGAGCTCAAGTCGCTGGGCCTAAAACAGCGTTTTGCGGGAAGAGTCCCTTAGCCCTGACTGCGGGCGAGAGGGCCGTCGAGGATTCTCGACTTTTATTCGACCCTCGCGCTTCCTTTTTCGCTCGGAAGGAGGGTGGAATGTGCCATGCTACCCTCGGTGGCGTGAGCGATGGCACTTCCGTGGTCACATTATCGGGTAAGTCCGAGTGGAGGCCCGTACCCGTTCATTTGAGGGTCGGCTAGCGGTCCGGAGACAGCGCTCCAAGAGTACCGGAGGGTTTCTCTAGTGGGTGCCGAGGCCGTTCGCTGGGCCTCGGTGGCTCGGTGCCTCCCTACGGTGGGATCCCATTCAGAGACCTCCCTGCCGGTCTCGGACACAACACAGGGCGTCCCAAGCGTTTCGCTTGCTTGGGCCTCGGCCTGTGTAGGCTCGCCCGTAGTTGCCCCTGACTCTGTTGCCCTGGGGCGGCTGTCGAAACCCCTAAGGGCCCAGCCTTCGAACCCCTGGACCGTAGTGGGCTTGGTGCCCAGTTCCTTTGCCTGGAAGGAATCGGGGGGGTTATTTCTCTCCCTACGGTTAATTAATGGCAGGCGCGTCTTTTGAGGCGGCTTTTTCGGGGAGGCGAAACGGCTCCTGCTGCTGCTGCGGTTGGACGCGACGTGGCGTCAGCCGACGGGACGTACCTGCACGCGCGATTAACGAGGAGGGAAGCCGACGGGACGTACCTGCACGCGCGATTAACGAGGAGGGAGAGTGTGCGTGGGCGGTAAGACCGGATCTGGATATCCGCGCCGGATTTTTTGGGGGAAACTTCCCCGATTTTGTCGCCCGGCGGTTTCGTCTTGTCACTGCATAAATACGCAAAGGGCCTCGCCCTTCCCCTTCTTACCTCTCTCGCATTCGCTTTTGCTGCCTCCGTGCCGTTGCTGAGAGCATAGAGCGCCGGGGAAGAGAAGGGCGAGGGCGAGAGACCAATAGAGAGAGGGGGAGAGATTACCGCCGTAGTGGCGTCCTCCGCCGCGCGCAATGGTGGTGGTCCCGTCATCCTCCGGCGGATCCACGGGGCGGTCCGGCGTCACCGAGGAGAAGCTGCGATCGCTCGTGGAGGCGGTCTTCTTCGCCCGATCACCGACCCCGACGAGCGGAGTGGATTGCTCCGGGAACGAAGTCGAGCGAGGCCGCTGCGGCGGCTACGTGGTGAGCCGTCGTCTTCCACGAAGCGAGGCTTGGGTCGCCGGTGGATAACTTCATGCGGGCGCTCCGCACTACTATGGCATGGAGCTGCACAATTTATTTAACTCCATCGCCCAGCGGCCATCTTCGTCGCCGTCTGTGAGGGGTATATCGGGATCGCTCCCCCACCGGGAGTTGTGGCTCCACTTGTTCGAAAGCGACGTTCACCACCAAGCCGGGGAACGAGGGGGGCTCGGAAGAAGGCGGAAGGCGGCGGTGGCTGTACCCTTCACGTGCGCCAAGACCGGCGGTCCCTCTACATCCCGGCCCGTTGTCAACGTCCAACCGTCGTTGGTATGGCGGTTTGGTTCTACCTCCGCAACGGCGGCGGAGGACTTCCCCCCTTATACCGGGCGGGTTGTAGAGAGTCAACCAGAGAAATGGGGTGCGGCGTCATCGCGGCCCGATCGGCCAGTTGGAACCGCTCTTGAGGGCCTTTGGGAAGGCTGCGTGACCACGGCCTTTCGGCGGCCGTGGTGGTCGTGGCGGCTTTTCACCGCCGGAGGTGTTGCCGCCGATGTGATGGCGGCGGCGGTTATTCGAGATGACCCGGGCGATTCGATCGTCGGTGTCAAGATGTCGCCGCCGCCCTTACCGACGCAGAGACCTGCGTCGGGTGAAAAAAGCGGTGGACGGGAAGCGAAGATCGACGATTTGATGCCGTTTCGTCGCGCCGTCGCGGGTATGTCTCGGTTGGTAAGTTGGATGTTGTCGAGGCTTTCGCCTTTTTGGTGCATTGTCTTACTTCGTCGTTCTCACGAGGGACTAAGAGCGTGCGAAACTCCCCGCCGCCGTTCAGGGCGCCCGTGGCGGCGAAGCCACGCAACAGTATGCGCGCCGAGGAGGAGAAGAAAAGAAAGATGCCAAGGAGGCGAGGCGCACGAAGAAGCTCCTCGTGAAAAGCTGGACGCCCGTCGCCGGCGTCGAAGCTCGACGGTCTCCGTTGGAACCGTCTCCCTCGTCGTCGGTGTCGGATTCTTGACGGCGGCGGCGGCGGCGCGAGTGGGGGACGGCTCGCTCGGGACACCTCCCGACATCGGGGAGATGGTTCCGGGCGCGCAAGCAAGGACTGACGCCCCTAGGAGGAGGAGGAGGTGTCCGGGGCGATGGCGGCCGCCCCGGGGCCGAGGCCGACACACCCAGGCGCGGGTGTCGGAGGAGCGTGCTGCGTCCCGATGGGTTCGACGGCGGAGGTGGAGCGGTGTGGTGGGGGCGGCGACCCATTATCTCCGCTGGAAGGGTCGAGGAGGTGC
Organism: Miscanthus lutarioriparius; assembly: GCA_904845875.1. Classification (NCBI taxonomy): domain Eukaryota; kingdom Viridiplantae; phylum Streptophyta; class Magnoliopsida; order Poales; family Poaceae; genus Miscanthus; species Miscanthus lutarioriparius. The sequence continues at coordinate 9,430,749 of CAJGYO010000005.1, forward strand.
CGGGTCCGACGGAGGCCGGGCCCGGGCATCTGGTGGACACCGGGGCTTCTTGCTGCCACCACCGCTGCCGTTGCAGAGGAGGCAGGCGGTGTCGAAGCGGCTGCATCCCCGTTCGCGGTAAGCGTCTTCTCTGGTGGAGTCCGTAGTACTTCTTGTCTGCCCCTGGGTTGCATGCTGACCTTGGGAGTGTCTTTTCTTCCAGCCAGACGCTTCTGGTGGAAGATCCTCCCTTGGCGCCCCGTAAGGCGCTCAAGGTGAACGTTAGCTCCTCCGCCCATCAGCGGCGGAGGCGAGGGTCGGCGTCTTGACGACGCTTGGGCGTGGCGCGAGGCTGCCGGGAGGAGGCGGCCGCCCAGGAAAAGGGGGCCGAGGCGGCCGCGGGACGAGTGGAGGAGGAGGAGCCCATGCCTCAAGATGTTGTGGGTCTTGGGGCGAAGGAGGCTGGGGCGTCTGCTATTGCCGGGGCCATCGAGGTAGAGGTGGCGGAGGCCAGAGCCCCCGGGCCCGTCGAGAACGAGGCGATGGAGGTGGAGACGGGGCAAATTTTGGCGCCGCCCCTGGTTCGGACAATCTCGTCGATGATTCTTCCGAGGGAAGGAGGCGGCGGACGTCAGCGGCCTGATCTGCGGAGCAACCATCCCAGATCCCGCCGAGGGAGTTCGGTTCTTGTCCGGCCACGGCCCGAGCCTCACGGGTGGAACTTCCGCGTGTTTTCTGGCGGAACGGGCTGACCCGAGGGGGAGCCGTGTGCATATGAAGATACCGCAGAGAGGGGGGCATTGGGGCACCCTCGAGTAGTACCATGGCTGGTAAAGTCGGTCGCTGCAGACGGCGATGAATATTATGGGTCGAGGACTGCTTTCGGTGTCACGCAGCGTGGTAAGTACTTTCCTCTCTCGTGCAGCGTTGTTTTCTCTCCGAGCCCCTCGCTTTTTTGACGTCGTTTTTGTTTTGCCTCCTTAGGAGCTCGAGACCCGATCCCTTGGGAAATCGGTGTTCTGCGAAATGAGAGGATATTTGGGACCCAGCTCCGGCGCCAAAGGGCACGCTTGCCGATGCCTGGGGGCTATTGTCGGTCTGTGAGTGCGGAAGTGGAGGACCTCCGCCTGCCGTTGTCTTGATATTCAGCCGAGTTGGCCACGGCTAAGGAGCGATCCGCTCCTCTGGTGGCCAAGATCAAGGAAGCTACGGAGGAGGAGCGAGACTCCTTCAGAACCCGGGCCCAAGAAGCGATGGCCTCTGCTAAGGTCACGGCCCGGGCGGTGGGTGCGGAGCAGAGCGAGCATCAGCGACGAAAGTCGCCTTGGCAGAAAACTACCAAAAGGCGGCGAGGCCTCTCGGGTCGAGGTCTCGACCTAGAAGAGCAAGGTCGAGGTAAGTTCCATTGAACCATGTTCCTTGCTCCATTTGCTCGATTCGCGTTTGACTCTCGACCCCTCGTCGTCGCGACGTAGGTCCGGAGAAAGAGGCCTCAGCGGGTGAGGCCTCCGCCGCATGGTATAGCGCTATTTGGATGTCGAGGTCCGGGAGCACGAGACGCTGCTTGTATTGTCCGGACCGGCTTCTGCGAGGCTCTTGACATCGAGGAGGTCCAATCGGCTAGCTCCTCGGGAGCCGCTGATTGCGTTGATGACCACGTCCGCGAGAGACTCGAGGCGTTGCACACGGGTGTCAAGCGCGCCACAGCGTCGTCTCCTCGCACCTCGCCATCAACCTCGAGGGGCCGTCGGACAGCACGTGTTGTTGCGAAGATGACGAGGAGGCGGATGCGGAGGTCATGAAGTCAATTGGAGGCGGCGAGGCAGGCACATGCACATGGCCTGGCTGTCTGTTTGAAGAAGAGGTGGTCCCTCGCGCGCCTTGACCGCCGATCCTTGAGCTTTGACACGGGCCAAAGGGGCCATGTAACCGGATTGAGTTAGTTGTCAGATCGTGGCGTTTTTGTGGCCGTCGAGGCCTTTAAAGTATTTGGCGTATGTGCGTCTTTTAATCGTTTTCTGTTCTACTTCCGAGCTGTGCCCTCTGTCTCGATCTTGGGAACCCGCAAAGAAAACCCTCGGGACCCTAAGCCGTCCTTGGCGAAGGGTGGTGAGGGAGCTGCCGTAGCCTAGGCGTGAGGCCGTTCTCACGTCTCGCGACCGCCCTTTGGCCTCTAGACAAACTTTTGGTCTTTGGGTTTCTTGTGAAGGTCCCATCGGGAGCTTGAGAGTTTAGGACGTAGAAATTTTTGAAAGACCATTAACAAATGGTGTTCGGGACTTAGGGGTTCCCCTTTCTAGCCCCGAGGAGGCCCGGCTTTATGAGGGGGCCGAGTCTCCCTTATAAGCGCTATTGTGACGTCGAGCCCCTATTGATAGACAAGCTCTGCATCTGAGAACTTCCTTGGAGCCCTCGTTGTCTTTTGGGTGAAAATGTGGTGAGGAGTTGTCGTGAGCCCAGAGGCGAGGCCGTTTTCACTACTCGGCCGGCCTTTTCACCTTTGAGACGATAAATGACGGTCCTTGGGTTCTATACAATCGGCTAGTCTATAGGGGGGGTATCTCGAAAAGTTATAACAACTAAGAACGCTTCTTTATTGTATTTCGAGAAACAATGTAAGCAACGTTTGGAATTTTAAGGGTAGAAACGACGAGCTGTTCTATGTTTCAAGCGTTGGTGAAGATTTCGCCCTTCTCGTTGGCTAACTTGTAGGTCCGGGCTTTAGCACTTGAGCGACGATGTACGGCCCTCCTGTGGTGGGGTCGACTTGTGGCGGCCCTTGTTGCTCTGCCTCGCCTCAAAGACCAGTCGCCCACCTTGAGTCTCGGCTTGGACTTGCGGGCTTGGTAACGTCGTAGGGCTTCTTTGGTACTGGCCGAGTGTAGCAGTATGACGTCCCGAGCTTCCTCCGGTGGTCGAGGCGTCTTCAGCAGGCGAAGGCGGTTGTTTTGCTTTCATTGTATGCTCTCAGCCTCGGGGAACCGTATTCTAAGTCGATGGGGAGGATGGCCTCTGCTCCATAGACCAAGAAGAACGGTGTGAATCCCGTGGCTCGGCTCGGGGTATTTCTTAGGCTCGGATGGTAGCGGGAGTTCGGCAAGCCATTTCTTGCCAAACTTCTTCGATTGGTTGAATATCCTTGGCTTAAGGCCTTGTAGGATCATGCCGTTGCACGCTCTACTTGGCCATTGGTCCTTGGGTGTCCTACGGCCGACCGTGCCACCCGGATGTGGTGGTCGTCGCGAACGTTAGGAACTTGCGGCCGGTGAATTGTGTCCCATTGTCGGTGATGATGGTGTTAGGAACCCGAACCTGTGGATGATATCCGTAAAAACGGCACCGCTTGCTCGGATTTGATCTGAGCGATCGGACGAGCCTCGATCCATTTGGAGAATTTGTCGATAGCTACCAGCAGATGGGTATAGCCCTCGGGTGCCTTTTGCAGAGGCCCAACCATGTCCAGCCCCATACAACGAATGGCCATGTGATGGGGATGGTTTGGAGGGCTTGGGCCGGGAGGTGCGTCTGTCGAGCGTAGTACTGGCATCCCTCGCAGGAGCGTACTAGCCTCGTGGCGTCGGCCACCGCCGTCGGCCAATAGAAACCTTGGCGGAAGGCGTTACCCACGAGCGCCCGAGGCGCCGCGTGGTGCCCGCAGACCCCCGCGTGCAAGTCCCAAAGTAAGGATTGGCCAGCCCCGGTGGTGATGCATCGTTGGAGAATACCGGATGGGCTACGCCTATACAACTCGCCGTCGCAGAGGACGTAAGTCTTGGCGCGCCGCGCGAGCCGCCGGGCTTCGGTTCTGTCAGCAGGAAGCTCTCCCCGAACGAGGCGGTCAAGGAAAGGGACTCGCCAGTCCGTTTCTGGGTCGGCCTGGGGAGGCTCTGCGTCAATCGCCATGGCCTCGGGCTTGGCTGGCAAGGTCTCGGTGGTAGAGGGGGCCTCGAGCCCTGCGGCGGGCTCGGTCGATGGGCCCTCTTCTATCGCCGAGGCGTAGTCGACGGATGGCTTGTGGAGGTCTCTGGCGAAAACGTTCGGGGGAACGGGGTCCCGTCTGACGCCATCTTTGCTAGTTCGTCTGCGGCCTCGTTGAACTTTCGAGCGACGTGGTTGAGTTCGAGCCGTCGAACTTGTCCTCCAGCGCGACGTACCATCGTGCAAAGACGCCTTCATTTTGGGGTCATGGGCAGCTTGACTCTTTCATCACTGATCGACGACAGCTGCGAATCACCCGTGCCGAGACGCCGACTCCAAGTTCGATGGCGATTTGTAAGCCGTTGACGAGGGCCTCGTATTCGGCCACATTGTTGGAGGCGGCGAAGTGAAGCCGGATCATGTAGCGCATGTGTACTCCAAGGGGCGAGACCAGGAGCAGGCCCGCGCCAGCCCCAGTCTTCATCAGAGACCCGTCGAAGTACATGGTCCAGCATTCTGATTGGATTTGAACGGGTGGCAGCTGTGTGTCGGTCCACTCGGCTACAAAGTCGGCCAGGACCTGTGATTTGATCACTTTCCGAGGCGCGAAAGACAAGGTTTCCCCCATGAGTTCAACAGCCCACTTGGCTATTCTACCCGAGGCCTCCCGGTTTTGGATTATCTCTCCTAGGGGAAAAGACGACACCACAGTCCGGGTGGGACTCAAAGTAGTGACGCAGACTTGCGTCGAGCCAAGACTTCTGGTGTAAACCACTTACGGATGTGGGGGTAACGCGTCTTAGTCTCGGGAGAGCACCCTGTTGATGAAGTAGGCAGTCATTTGGGCCGGGTAGAGCATGTCCCTTCTCCCGCCTCTCGACTACTACGGCCCGCCACCGACCACTTGGGTTGTCGCGGTGACGTAGAGTAAGAGGTGCTCGCCCTCGGTGGGCGGAACCGGGACAGGGGTTGGTGGCAGTGCTTTGAGCCCTGGCGAGGCTTCCTCGGCCTCGGTGGTCCAAAAAAACGCTCGGACTTTCTCAAGAGGCGGTGATGCAGGCGAGGCCTTTTTCGCCGAGGCGCGAGATGAAGCGGCTTAGGGCCGCGAGGCATCCCATGACCCTCTGCACCCTTTTGAGGTCTCGGATCGGGCCCATGTTGGTCACGGCCGAGACCTTCTCCGGGTTGGCCTCGATTCCACGTTCCGAGACTATGAATCCCAAGAACATGCCTCGGGGAACCCCGAAGACGCACTTCTCGGGGTTGAGCTTGATGCCCTTCTCTCTGAGACATGTGAAGGCAGTCTCTAAGTCGCCGATGAGATCACCGGCCTTCCTGGACTTGACTACGATGTCATCCACGTAGGCCTCGATGGTTCGCCCGATGTGTTCGCCAAAGACTTGGATCATGCACCGCTGGTAAGTAGCCCCTGCGTTTCTGAGGCCAAACGACATGGTTACGTAGCAGTACATGCCGAATGGAGTGATGAAAGAAGTCGCGAGCTGGTCGGACTCTTTCATCTTGATTTGGTGATAACCGGAATACGCATCAAGGAAGGAGAGGGTTTCGCATCCTGCAGTGGAGTCGATGATTTGGTCAATTCGTGGTAGTGGGAGCGGGACCTTGGGCATGCTTTATTTAGACCGGTGTAGTCCACGCACATCCTCCACTTGCCACTTTTCTTCCCGACTAATCTGGGGTTAGCCAACCACTCTGGGTGGAATACTTCCTTGATGAACCCGGTACCGCTCTGAGCTTCGCACTTCTTCGCCGATGGCCCGCGCTTCTCCTCGTCGAAGCCGGCGCGGTATTTATCTTGCCGGTCCGGAGCCCGCCGGATATCTAAGGCGTGCTCGGTGACCTCCCTTGGTATGCTGGCATGTCGAGGGGCTCCATGCGAACATATCGGCGTTCGCGACGGAGAAAGTCGGCGAAACCACGGCCTCCTATTTTGTCGAGGTGGCGCCGACCTTGATCCCCGGCCCGTCGGGGACGGTGGGATCGACGGGATGAGCTTGGCGTCCTCCGCGGGCTCGAAGGTCCCGACGCGCCGCTTGGCGTCGGGAACCTCGTTAGCAAGTGGTCGAGATCGGCGATGAGGGCCTCGGCCTCCGCGATGGCCTCGGGCGTACTCGATGCACTCGACGTCGTAGTCGTATGCATGTTCGTGACGTGGACTCGGCGGTGATGATGCCGTTGGGGCTGGCATCTTGAGCTTGAGGTAGGTGTAATTGGGGATCGCCATGAACTTGGCGTAGCACAGGCGCCCCAAGATGGCGTGGTAAGCCCCTTGAATTCAACCACCTCGAAGGTGAGGACCTCTTTGCGGTAGTTGGAGGAGTGCGAAGCGGATGGGTAAGTCGATGCGCCCGAGGGGTCGCGGCGCTTCTGGCACGATGCCGTGGAAAGGCGCGGAACCGCCTCGAGCAGCTGATTGGTCGAGCTCCGGGAGCTCCAGTGTTGACGTAGAGGATGTTGAGGCCGGCGCCTCCGTCCATGAGCACTTTGGTAAGTCGGGTGTTGCCGACGATCGGGTCGACGACAATGGTCTTGCCGGGGTTTGGAACATAATCGGGGTGATCATCCCGATCAAAGGTGATTGCCTCCCGAGACCAATCGAGTACCAGGGGTGGCCACCTTGACCGAGAAAACCTCGGCGTTCCCTCTTTATTTGGCCGCGGCCGTGAGGCATGCCGAGGGTCCGCATAAAGATCATGAAAGCGTTGCGTACCTCGGGAACCCGTCGTCCTTGTCCTCGTTCCGACCGGCAGGGCCCTTACGCTTGGCGTCGTCGTCGGGGAGCCCGAGCTGGCGTAGTAGCGCCGAGCATGGTGCACTCCTCGGCGTGCTTCACCGGACCTTGATGGTAAGGCGGGGCTTCTTGACATGTCATCAAATAGCCGGGGCCTCGGGCGCGGGATTCTCTGCGATCCGTTGTGGCGACATGGACGGCCTCGAACTTCCCCGCTTCCCTGGGCGACCTTTCTTCTTTTTCTTAGGGAGGGGAAATTTGAGGCCTCGGGGGCCTCTTCCTCCGCTTCCCTTGGAATCGGTGTTGGGGAAGATGGCTCGGCGACTTCTTCCCCTGAGGCGAAGCTGGTGGCGATGTCGAGGAGCGCGGCAGCAGAGCGCGGGACGTTGCGTCCTAACTCTCGGACCAAGTCCCGACAAGTGGTGCCGGAGGAAAGCTGGACGATCTCCGAGTCGCCGCGTATTTGGGTAGCTCGGTGCCTTTGTTTGGAGAAAGCGCCGGATGAAGTCTCGGAGGGACTCGTCGCTTCGGGCGGCGGCTTTTAAGATCCAGGAATTCCCAGGCGCACGTATGTGCCCCTGGAAGTTTCGACGAAGATTCTAACCAAGTCGCGCCCGATCGTGGATTTGCGAGGAGGAGATGCTCCAGCCCGGGCTCTCGCCGAGTCCGACAAGAGCAAAGGGAGATTGCGGATGATGAGCGAGTCATCGTCCGCGCCACCTAAGCTGGCGAGCGCGGTGATGTCAGCGAGCCGAGTTAAGGTTGGTCTCGCCACTGTGCCCGCGAGTTGGCATTTTGTCGGAACCGGGCGGGGAAAGGAGCGACGCGGATGGCCTGGCTGAAGACCCGAGGTCCTGGCGACTCGGGGAAGGGATGCGGTCCTCACCGGCTGTCGTGAGCGACCGCCTCGGTGTGGGTGGTAGCCTCGGGGCGCTCCGTCGTCGTGGGCGCCATCGCCGCCAACTTACCGTGGTCGCCACATGCCTCGTGTTGGTCCCCTGAGTCGGTTGCGCACCGAGAGGGCCCCTGTTGACCGTCGGCGCATGGAAGCGGCTTCGGGGACGGGCCGAGGCACCCCAGCCTTGACGAGGTCGTGCCGTGGGTTGCTCCGAAGTGCCTCCGCGCCGGCGGGAGGCGGAACTTTCGGCCTGCTGCACTGCTGCGGTCTCGAGGAGGTCGCGGAGCTCTCCGCGGACCCGTCGCCCCTCGGTGGTGGAGGGCTCGGGCATTGCTCGGACTAGCATCGCGGCCGCTGCGACATTCTGGCTAGCGCGGTTAAAGATTGGGGGCGGCTCATCCCCCTCGTTGTCGTTGATGCGGTGGTGGACGTCGCGGGCCTCCCTCGGGCCCCTCGCCCTCACCGCGCCCTTGCTGCTCCCGCTCGAGAGTGTCCCGAAGCTGTTGCAGAAGGAGTCGATCTTGTTCGACCTTGGCTTGAAGCTCGTGGAGCTGCTCCAGGTCTGGGCGTCGATGCCCCCCGCGGGCGGGATTCTCGTTCCGTGCTGCCGGGGCCTCGAGACGCGGTGGTGGTGTGGCGTCGCTTGCGCGCCCGGGCGGGAATGGTTGCCTGTCCTCTCGTTCCTTCGCCGCCCTTGGCATCCCGAGCCGACGTGGAAGCACTCACGAGATGGATCGTAAGTCCCTTCATCGTCGAGTCGGAGTAGCCGAGGCGGCAGAGTCGCTATGGCCAAGAATTGGCGCAAATCCCGTGGTTGTGAAGTTCGGAGAAATCCACCACAGGCCATGCTAAATCCTCGTCCGAGGAGTCGGGCGGGTGCTCAAGTCGAGCGAAGTTACCTGGCGGCGTCCGAGGGGTGCTCGTGAGTGGCGGCGAAGAAGCGAGCGTCTGGCGGCATTTCTCAACCCAAAGGGGTATGGGGACGGGCCGTCTCCATATTACGCCGCCACGGGGTCGGCTCTTCGAGGAGTGGCGGAGCGAGGTTAGACGCCCGGGCATCGCCGTAAGCCACCGGCGATTTTCCTTCGTCGAGCTCGGTCGACGGGTCCCGGCCAGGGACCCCGTACCAACAAATGGTGGTCGTAGGACATCGGGGAGAGGCGTGTCGCACAGGCTCGCCAGAAGCGTCAGGGGTGGCCTTGCTCGCGTCGTGCTGGCGGCGTGGCGAGAGAAAGAGCGCCGGCCGGCGCCGCTGCTACTGAAATTGCCGGCGCGACTTTCGTCGTCGGACGTGTGGGGTTCGAGGAGTGAGGAGCACCATGTCGTACTCATGCCCTAGAGACATGAACTCTAGGCTCCCCAACCAAACTATGGTGCCGAGAGGCGCAATGGTGGTATGTAGTCCGCCATCCGAACTTGCTAGGATGACGAAGGCGACACGCAGCCGCGCCCCTACGGGCGCGCATGGCTGCCGGTGTTTTGGAACCGGGGTCCCTCAACCAACGAGTGAATTTGTCTTTGCGTGTGCCCCTAATCTCGGATGGTGGCGCAAAGAGACACAAGGTTTATCTTGGTTCGAGCAATCGAGGCCCTACGTCCGGTCCAGAGATCGATCTTGTATTCCTTGCACCGGAGTGCTCGTAGTAGGGGTTACAAGCTAGGTGAGAGAGGGAACTAACCTTGTGTCTCGGCGAGTGTGGTGCGGGCTGCTTGAGGCGTTGTTCCCAAGCAAGCGAGGAGGAGTGCGTGGTTCTATCGGCGTGTTCGTCTTCTGGCCTTTTTGAGAATGGCCCCTGATCCCTCCCTTTTATACTCTAAGGGAGGACCGGGACCGTGCTGTGGTGCTATAGCGCGCTGTAAATGGGGTGGCGTGTCCAAGAGCCTCTGTAGTCGGCTTGTTGTGGTATGGTCGATGGAGTGGCCCCGTCCTTGTCGTCGTGCGGAAGTGACATCTTTGGTGGACTTCGGTCTTGTGCGTCGTGGGGCTCAGATGGCTTGATGCGAGACATGGCGGGCGACGTCTTTGGTCGGCCGATGTAATGGCGTCGTAGGGAGCAGCGTGCTCTGCAGATGCCGAGGCCGAGCCATCGTAGGGGGCTCGGTGGTCATGGACCCTCAGTTTGCCGAGCCCGTGAAGCAAACTGTCGAGGCCTTGGGGGAGTTATTGGCCTGGTGCGATTCCGAGGCCACGATAGCCAGACGTGGCTCCCCATGCTGCGTTGTCCTTGGAGCAGGAGTTGGCGGCATAGTGAGGCATGGGCGTCAACCATGTGCACGGTGGTTAGTACGATGGCGGGTAACCCCGCCCGATCCCCGCCGCCTCGTCCCATCGGCCATTCTCTTTGCCTTTGCATGCAGGGGCATGCGGCTGTTGTCGAGGCGGCGATTAGCTATCGAGTTGATGCGACACTGACGTTTTGCGGAGGGACGGGAGAAGGAAGAGGTAGCGGAGTCTTGCCGAGCCCCCGCCTTGGCGCGAGACGGAGGGTCGGTGGCCTCGGCCGAGGCCTCTGGCGGGGAATCGACCGAGGCCCGCGGTGAGGGGGCCTCGGGCGAATCGGAGAATCGGCTGAGGTCCGCGGTGATGAGGCCTCGGGTGAATCGGAGAATCGGCCGAGGCCCGCGGTGATGAGGCCTCGGGCGAGTCGGAGAATCGGCCGAGGCCCGCGGTGATGGGGCCTCGGGCGAGTCGGAGAATCGGCCGAGGCCCGCGGTGATGGGGCCTCGGGCGAGTCGGAGAATCGGCCGAGGCCAGCAGCGTTTAGCTGGTTTCGATCTTTACGAAATCTAAGCAGTCGTTCTTTGGATCTTGCTTAGGGTACCCCTTCTCACGGTATCCGACACATCGTATCACCCTTTTTTCCGGGGGTAGGTAGTTGCACTGATGACTGATTCGCAGTCTAAACTTGACCGGGTTTTTGCTATAAACTAACGGTTAAACCTTGTGTGACCACTGCTCCCGGAAAAAATAGCTGCTGAGATGCTGACACGTGGGTCCAGGTGAGGGGGCATGGTACGTCCTTGGTGTCAGTGCTGGAGTGGGGAGTGACAGGTCACAGCCCCACACAGGCAACAGCGACGTGACCGGACGCGACGCGATTAGCGAGCGGGAAGGCAAGGGGGCAGGGGTAACTCTGGGCATAATTAACCAAAGACCAAAAACCGAATCGAAAAGACCGAGACCGAGACCAAAAAGACCGAGACCGAAAAGTTTGGTCATGAGTTCGGTCCTGGCTCCCAACTAACAGAAGTAACCGATAGAAGTTCGGTCATATGTGTCGGTTAACCGAAGTGACCGAACTGACCGTAGTTCTGTAGACTTCGTTCGTAATGTCATTATGTGTGATTGTGATTTGTGAGAACTGAGAAAGTTGTGTGCTAGAACTTGTCATAATAATGTGTGGTTTGTTTTATATATTGTGTTGTTATTTTTTTGTCTTCAAATAGCAAGCATGCTGTTGAAAATTGCTATAGATTCTGTTATTGTTTGTGGCTGCTACTCAGGTCCGGTTAGTTCGGTCGTGATCGAAACCGAACCGAACTAACCGAGACCGAACTTCCTCGGTCTTCGTTTTTTGCAAAGACCGATCGGTCCCAGGTTTCTAATGACCAAACTGACCGAATGACCGAGGAACCGAACCGATCGGTTCGGTCTGACCGAATGCCCAGGGTGAGGCAGGGGGCGCATGTGCGAGGGTGAAGAAGCTACCCCTCCGTCCCAATTTATTTGCACGTTTGGGTTCAAATTTTTTCCCATATTAATTGGTCACTGAACCCGGCGGAGCATGCAGCAGTGGCAGAACCATCAGAGCAATGCAGCGCTAGACAGCCGCACAGCGCCCGTGTGTCAGACCAAAACAATAAAAAAAACTAAAAAACAAAAGGAAAACAAAAAAAATCAACGGAGGCTCCATCGGCCCCATCCAGAAGCTGCTGGGGCTGCGTGACCCATCCTGGCGTAATAGAATGACTGTCGTACTGGAGAACTTCCTCGCCTCCGCACAGCTGTCCACCACTGCAACCGGTCTATATTTATAGGGGTATTTTGGTATTTTTGCATCCATTTTGGTTACCGTGTCCCATCTCAGAAATGCAAATAATTGGGGCCTTGTTTAGATTGATGTTTGGAATCAGTATTTGGCACTGTAGACTTTCGTTTGTATTTGATAATTATTGTCCAATCATGGCCTAACTAGGCTCAAAAGATTCATTTCGTAATTTACAATCAAACTGTGTAATTAGTTATTTTTTTATCTACATTTAATACTCTATGCATGTGTCCAAAGATATTATGTGATGAGAGAGAATGAAAAAACTTGCGATCTAAACCAGACCTGGGGACGGAGGGAGTAACGATGACGGGAAAGAGACAAGCGTTATCAACTGCAGCGCCCTTCCTGCAGCCTCCTGCAGCTGCCGGGTTGGTTGGTGCAGTAGGTGCTGCTGCTGCCGATGCCAACGTGACATTGCCGGCTACCGCTGTGGTTTGCCCGGTTGCCCCGGAGAATTCGAGCACCAACGCCTGGCCACCACCTGGGTCACGGTCACCTCATCAGCTCACCTGGCGTGGCCCTTGTGGATTTGTTGCGAATTAGGTGGGCGGGAGGATAGGGACGGAGAGAGCCGCGTCCGGAATTCTCTCCGGGTCTTCTTCCGCTTGGCTGGGGCTTAGCTTTCGTTTACCGTTGCATCTTGCATGGCAATGGCATGGTTGTTGCGCTTGCGGATGCATGCAGGAGGGGGGTGACGTCACAGGCTCACCTTGTGCGTGGTAGTCCCGACTCCCGCGTTGGTTGGGTGGCATGTGGTGACGTCGATGAGCTCGTGCCACTGGCCCACTGCCGACTGTTCTATGTAGGAGCCCTATCAACGTGACAAGGAGGTCAAGGAGGACAGTTCAGGCTGATCACTCTTTGGGCTGTTTTAGGTAGGAGCCTGTCAACTTGACAACTGACAACGTACGTGACATTGAGGTGTGCTTTAGAGGCTTCTTTCGGATAGTTTTTATTTTGGAACTTGATTGCTCTTCGAGGTGAAATGTACTCTGCATAATCTGATTGCTAGTGCTACGCAGAGGCCACGCTGGCTAAAAAGGAAAAAGGAAAGTTGTAAAAGAAAAACGAAAGGAAAACAAAACAAAACAAAAGAGCAGCAATAACTCAAAGGTTGGGCTGAATTCACAGATGCCCCAAAATTGGGCCGAAGACCTCAACCCCAGATTGCAAGAGCAGCCCAGCTCAGAAATTCAAAACTCCGACGTATAAAAGGACGCGAAACCACCCCGTCCCTCCTCTCTTTTCCCATCACGCTTCCACCACGCGACGGCATGGCGGCCCAGCCCATCCGCAAGGCGCACTTCGACCGCATGGCCCGCGCGCTCGCCTCCGACCACCCGCCACCGCCGCCCGCCGCGTTGCACGCGCACCTCCTCCGCTCGCACGCCGCGGCCACCGCGCCGAACCTCGTCCGCTCGCTCGTCAACTGCGCCATCAGCCGCCTCTCCAAGCCGCGCCCGCGCGCCGCGCTCGGTCTGCTCCTCCTCATGCCGCGCCTGCCCGTCCGCCCCGACCACTTCACGCTCCCCTTCGCGCTCAACGCCGCCGCGTCGCTCCGCCTCCTCCCGCTCGGCGCCTCCCTGCACGCCGTCGCGTTCCACCTCGGGCTCCTCCCGCTCCGCCTCCCCGTCGCCAACGCGCTCGTCGACCTCTACGCCAAGTGCGAGGAGTTTCCCGCCGCGCACGCCGCGCTGGCCGACATCCCGGCCCCCGACGCGGTCTCCTTCAACTCCCTCCTCTGCGCACACGCCCGCAACGCCTCCGTGCGTCCCGCCGTGTCCCTCTTCGCCGCCATGCCCAGCAGGACCCAGGTCTCCTGGAACGCCATGGTGGTCCTCTATGTCAGTGCTGGTGACCTCGTGTCCGCTCGCCGCGTGTTTGACGAAATGCCGACGAGGGACACGGCCTCGTGGTCGGTGCTCATTGCTGGGTATTGCAAGGGTGGGCTGGTGCAGAATGCGCGCGAGCTGTTTGACAAAATGCCATCAAAGAATCTCGTGGCCCGGACGGCGATGATTAATGGTTATGCACAGACTGGGCGGCCAAAGGCGGCACTTGCTCTCTTTAGGGATCTGGAGGCTGCTGGAATTGAGCCTGATGGAGCCACAATGGTTGGAGTTATCTCTGCGGTTTCACAGATAGGCAGCACGGAGTTGGCTGGGTGGGTTGGAGCTTATGTTGACAGGAAGAAGATCGAAAGGAATGTGAAGGTTCTTACAGCATTAGTAGATATGCATGCAAAGTGTGGCAACATTGAGCAGGCACTGAGTGCTTTCAGGGAGATCCCACAGCCTGATGCCTATCCATACACAGCACTAATTAGTGGCCTGGCAACTCACGGGCATGAAAAGCTGGCACTTTCAGTGTTCGAAAGGATGCAGGCTCAGGCTGTCAAGCCTGACCCTATCACTTTCGTTGGTGTGCTTACTGCATGCAGCCATACAGGGCTTGTTGATAAGGGACTGGAGTATTGGGAAGCGATGGTGCGGGATTATGGAATTGAGCGGCGTGCGGATCACTATGCCTGTGTCATTGACATGCTTGGCCGTGCAGGGAGGATTGAGGAGGCTTTTGAGATGGTTCGAACGATGCCAATGGGGCCACATCCGGGGGCCCTTGGTGCACTCCTGAGTGCTTGCAAGACATATGAGAATGTTGAGATTGCAGAAATTGTTGCAAACAAGCTATTTGAGTTGGAACCTTGGAACACTGGGAACTATATACTCTTGTCAAACATATATGCTGGGAAAGAACTGTGGGAGGAGGCAGAAAGGGTCAGATCGCTGATGAGAACAAAATTGCCATTTAAAAATCCTGGATCTACTTGGTTTGAGGATCGACAGAGGGAGCATGCTAAGATGTAGAATGGGCAGAAACACCATTGTTGTATCTGGAGATGGTGGAAGCTAGGAAGGCTGAAAACATAGTTATTTAACAGTTGGCAAAGCAGGAGCTTCGTATCAGCTTGCCACTAAGGTCCTTCAGCTCTTCGCAGTTCATGTCATGTCCAAAACATACTGTGATAATTTTTTGATCCATACAGGCACTGGTCAAGCTGATTTCCTAAGTAAGTGTATCTACAGTATCTCCCAATGTACATAGGTAGCTTACAATAAAGCTCCACATATATAGAATAGGTGTTATAGCAAGAGATTCCAAGATATCATTCCCTTAGCATTTAGAAATAGGAATTGCTATGCTCTATTACAGACCCTACACCTTAGTGGTTGTAGCTCAAAGATCTCAGCAAGATAACCTCTTGATATATAGTTTTCAAAGCATGCAGATATATAGTTTTCATAAGAGTAGGATCACAACATTTTAAAAAATCAGTATCCTCATGAAGTAGGAAAGTTTTTTTTAGGACAAACACTCCATATCAATCAGGATACATTGGTCTTGATGACTGATAAATTATGAGCACATTCACTGCATGAAATGGTTATTTACGACTAGAATAGCTCTATTTTGCATGTTGAGTATCCACTTCCATAGAGAGGGAGGTGGGCGGGAGTACCTCATTCATAGTGTACATTAGTTATTGCATGCTAATCCGTGTACATTTTTCAGGTCAGTTCTCAGCTTGACCTCACTGTCTTGATAGCACGAGCTAATTTATCGATCTTGGGAGCAATTACCTCCTTGACATCATTCCGGTCCTCGAGGATCTTGATTGTTGGTGCAACCTTTACCCAGCTTCTTCACAAGAAGCTGCAAGTCGCAGGAGCTTTTCAGCATGCCATATTCCACGGAGCAGAGTCATGAATACACAAGAGAGAGCAAAGTAATCCCAATTGACTTTGCTGTCCTCGTTGCAATCGAGCTTGAGGAATACAACATTGAGGTTCTTCTCTGACGTTTACTGGAATTCCGGTGCCATGACTTTGCAACAAGGCCCCGCACCTGCAAACAGGAGTGCCAAACAGTCATCAGATTCTACAGTCTGCAATGAGGTGAGATCTATTCTCCACTTGTTGAAGGACTGAAATAAAGAAGAGATTGGTAGAGCTCAGACAATATACCATCGAGAGTGTACATGTTGAGGACGAGGACTTTCTCTTGTCGGACAACGCCGGAGTGACGACGGTTCCACGTCGCCGGCGAACTCTCAGCTCACGCAAACACACAAGCTCTGATGAAGAACTCGCTGTTTTTGGTGCTGCAGTGGGCAACTTTTCTGTGACTACAGTTGTTGAATTATACGGCTTCTGACCTCCGAGGCTTAGCAAACTTTGTAAGCTATTCTTATTTATTACTTAGACTAGATAGAAAGTAGAAATCGGCAGTCTCATGCATTTCCGTTTAAAAAATAATGTTGAAATAAGCAACAATTATTACAAGAGACCATGGCCACTCGGCCCCACATGCGCGCCACGCTCCTCTTCACAGTGAATTGCCATCCCCATTCCCCAAACGCAAGAGGCCTGGAGAGAACTAAGGGCCCGAGCGAACGTGGCTCGGAGGCCCCCAAATTGCAGGGTCTAGTTCGTTTCTTTGGACTCCACGCCGCGGGCAACTACGAGTCGTGGGTCTGTCGCGGGGGTGTTCGGCGGGTTTATTCCGCTTATCTCGCTCAATCGGCGCGGAACCAAACAGGTCCTGAACATGGAAAACTAATCCTAGACTGTGTACAAACTGAACAGACACCCTGCTCGCATCAGGTTGCGTAAACTATCGTAAAGTGTCCTTGGATTCTCAAAAGAACGTCACATATGCACCCCCTGGAGGATATCGATAAGGCCAGGCCCAGGAGAATTCGGCTTACAGCCTGTTTGATAGAGCGCCTAGCTACTGTTTGGCAGAATTTCCGATGAATTCAGCCTAGAAGCTGTTTTCGAAGCACCGGCAAACATGCCCCCTAGTCACCCACGACAGTGCCCCCTCCATCCCCAAATAACTGTCATTTTCGCTATCCGAGAAACAACTTTGACTAAATATATAAAAAAAATAATGATATTTATAGTAAAAATTAATGCATTAGATAGATCGTTGAATCTATTTTCATAAAAAAAACTTTGTTTGAAGATACAAATGTTGTACGTATTTTCTATAAATCCAGTCAAACTTATGGCACGAAAACCAAAAATAACATTTATTTAGGAATGGAGGGAGTACTCACTATGGCCAAGATCCAATTCTTGTTGGAGCCATCATTTTTTTTTTTGGAAGATCCGACTTTATATTACACTCTTACAAGTGCGAGGAGCGCTGTCTCATACAGCACACTGCCGTATGAGATTGGAGCTATCATATTTCATATGGACCTTAAAAGGAAATTTGTCTAGAATCAGACCATAACTTATTGAACATACAAATACATTCTAAAATACATTCTAAAGTATCTGCATCCGTAAGTTCCGAGACAACAAAAATGTCAGCTTACTATAGATTGAAAATCCGATCAAGTCATTTTGTACACACTCGGATTTTCACCAACGCTCCGCAACTTTATATTACTAATTCAAATACAGTACACATGACATGCAAATGCTACACATACCGTACACTTGCTCATACGGACACGCACATTCACCCTACCTCTATGACTTCAAGAGATCTTGAGGTAGACAAAATGCCACTAGACACCTCATTGCCGGTATGCACATCATCTGCCACTTAAGAGTATAAAAATGATTCACCATAAATATAAACACACGTGTTGAGATGAAAACTAGACTTTGGCCTTGTTTGGATGCGTATGTATTCATCTCAATCCACATATGTTGAAGTGGACTAGAGTGAAATTAAACTAAGTTCCATTCTAATCCACTCCAACACATGTGGATTTAAGTGGATACACGTACATCCAAGCAAGACCTTTGTTGGATATGTTCCATCAAAAAGAACATAATTAACCGAGTGTTGCCAATATTAATAATAACTGTAAATTGGCAACTTCAAATCCTGAGTACCAAATTAATCTCTCTCCGAAAAAAGGAAGGCGCGCCAAACTAATATCAGCAGAAATAGATCAACTGTAGTCAAGCTCACAAATCTCTTGCAGGTCAGATGGCACAATGCTTGTATGATATTATTTTGCTAGACATAGTTACATGCATATGTATACACACAGGCTACATTCGGAGGATTCGGCAGGTTGCGACTCACGATGAAGTTGGTCCGCAGTCACAGAGTCGTTCTCAAAAACTGTACAATGAAGTAGATCACGGCCAGGAGAAGCCCAATCTGGTACACATCCTGATTGAAGCCATCATCTGGCCTTTGAAAGAACTGCACCAATAAAACCAAACAACGCGATGAATAACTGGCGTAACTGAACTGACCTCATCAGAATTTTGGAGTATCAGAAGCGAGGATAGCCAAATAATCTGGAGATTGGTGATGTAGCAGCACAGTTATGAAACTGAAAAGGTTCATGTACCTTTGTAGGATCACTAGAAGGATCTGGATAAGTCTCGAAATTCTGATCTCCCTTTGTCAGCCCAGATGCCGTGCTCTTAGCAGCTTCGATTGTATCCTTCCCGGACTCAACGGTGGAGTAAACCCTTCTGGACAACCAAAAGTATGCTTGAGCTGGAAGAGACGAGGCAGAGAGGTCCCAGGAGTCGACCTGTTCTAGTACTTGTCCACTTATCTGGTTCAGGACGAACTGCGATTCAACACGGACAATGACGTCACCTCCCATGGTCGCAAAGAACGGATTCTTAGGCTTCCCTCTGAATGCCCATTTAATGGTCAGATTGCTTGTCGATTGCATTGACATTTCCTGGACTGTCTGACGCAATAATAAGAGTGTTGATTAGATGCTTCTGAATGTTGTAGGAGGTAGCATGCTGAAAACATTTAACATGATGACATGTTGTGCAACAAGTTTGGGTTAAGATACTGGATTGAAGTATCTAACATTTAAGATGATGACCTATTGTGCAACAAGTTTGGGTTAAGGTCCTGGATTGAAGTATCTAACATTTAAGATGATGACATATTGTGAAAGTTTGGGTTAAGATCCTGGATTGAAGTATTGAATTCCGCAGGATTATCTGGAACCAATCTAATGATCAATGATATGAGTCGTAGATGCTATTGCAATCTGATCGATTCTTACCACTACAGGCTTTTCCAATGCTTTGGTGATCCACAATGGCCTCTTGTACTTCTCACGCCCAACAAATGCCCTGAGTGGGTCCTGAAAGAAGATATGCACAGCAAGGATAAGCATAAACCATGCATATAACTACAAGCATGTTGCATCTGAAGGATGAAGTTAGGCCATTTGCAAATTGAGAGGCAGGCAGGTAATATGTTTTCTTCCATGGAAAGGAACGGACACATAATTACTAACGTCTTGGTGTTTGTTACTTGCCGTTCCAACTGCTCCATTCAACCAATACGAGCAATGACCTTGCAAAAACTTTCTACACACAGGCAAAGGGGGCAAGGGTAACATAGTGCTGCTATAAGTGTTCAGTCACTATCAACTACTAGTGACTAACAAACGATCTCCTGTCTAACATTACCTAGTTGAAATTTTGACACTTCGTTTATGCCCTCAACTTCATAAGGAAATCATTATCTAAAAAACTTCATTAAGGAAACGACCGCCTTTCAAGTTTTAAAGTGCAAAAATCCAAAGTGAATATTGATCTAAGAACTCGAATTGAAGTCTCAAAGAGCCGTGTTCATGTACAAGTACAGCCAAATGTAAAAGATTTCGCGTAGCAGGGGGACTGATGAGATGGGATCACATGAGCAATGATCAGCACCTTGTATTTGACGGAGACGGCGTAGCTGTTGAATGCGCGGTTGTCCTCGCGCAGCTCGATGATGTCCCGCGCGATCTGTCTCGCCGTGGACTCCACGTAGGGGCTGCTTATGCATTCGAAGTCGTTGCAGAGCTCCCCGAAGTCCATGCCGTCGACCATCTTATCTGTCTGAGACCTCTCCTCGGGGAGATCCTTGGAGTCATCGACGACTGTGCACACGGTTCAACGCGTCGTCAGCACGCACGCACGGACGCGCGTCGCGGCACGGGTCACTGGTCAGGGAAGGCTCGCGCGAGGGTCTAGTCTGGGACTCACCGTGCAACGGCGGGAGACGGAGGCGGCGGCGAGGAGAATGGACGCCGGAGATGTTCAGCCGGCGGAAGGCGGCAGAGGACGAGGACGAGGGCGAGGGGCGGCAGGAGCAGGTGAGCGCGGTGGCGGTGGGGGTGGCCATTGGTGGCCCATGGCGCGGACGGCGTGGCGCGGCGTGAAGACGCGCGGGCGCGTGGGGCTTGGCCACTGCGGATAAGGCCGCGGCGCGCCACGGCCTCTCGTTTGCGTGCTCGCCGTCCTGTTCTGCTGCGCTGCCCCGCGTGGCCTGGCCCAACGGCCTATTTTTCGCGGGAAAATGGACGCAGCTTTATTTTCTAGTGGGCGTGCTTTCTTCTCAGCCCAACTTCCCATTCTCTTCGTAAATCCGGAGTACTCTAGTTCAGCTAGTGCCATTTTTCTGATTTTTTCATATAACATGCGGCTAGACAGGCATTGATCCGGCAGATCATCGACAACCTAGACGCATCACATGCGTTCATTGATCTTTACTGTCTTCCCAACTGAAAGTCTCGAACATCTCTTCAGTTTCGTCAGATAACGAGTATTCAGTTCGTGTGAGCTTGACAGCGCAAAGCCTCGAGCCCTGCCCTCGATAAAAGTACTGCCAGCGCACGCCAATGTTTGGTTTGGAACATGGAAATCTGACCCAGTTACAAGTCATCTAGCCATTTAATAACTCAGAAAAAACGTACGAAGCCCGCATGGATTTCTTGCAGCGAAGAATGTACAGTCTAGGACAAACTATAGACTGTTTCCCGACAAAAAAAAAAAGGAGAAACGTTACTCTTGGATGAAATCATATACAGTGTGAGGATATAGCAGTGTGCTGTCTTCCTTGTAATGGAGGAGGTAGTAGCATTTGATGCAGAAGTAGCAGGGATTGTTCAGAGCCCACTTATCGTCGACCGTCACCTTCGTCGCGAGATAGATCTGGCACACCGAGCACTTCTGCAGGCGCTTCTGCAACTGGAATGTCTGGAGAGGGTATTCCGCTTGGTTCTGTGTGTCATCTGGGTGGATCAACCTCATATCCCTTATCACGATCGTGTGCTTGCAGTTCCCCTGAAAATGTGCAACAAGGTATCAGAATAATGCTGTGCAGTTAAAATTAGCAATGAGCAAACATCAAGAATCACATGCATTGCAGTTCAGATAATAAATGCTAGATTCCATAAAAACGTAGCATAAGAAAGCAACTTATAATCACATTCTATCCTTTTTATCTTTTTCTTGAAAGTAAATAAAGACAAGAACCAAGCCTGTCTGGTTAGTACAGTGTGCCGTAAAGCACACCTGCCCAATGTTTTCCTATCTCATATTGTGATCGATAAACATTCAACTTGAACATATGAGATATCAAAGCCAAATAAAAATTTTAATATAAAAGATCTGGAAAAACGAAGAAAATCAGATCCACCACACAAACTTTTCACCAAGGAAAATGAAATTATCTGAAACAGTAAGACAAAAGAGAAGATGAAAACCTGATGGCAGTAGAGGTACGCAGCACCGGGCCGGAAGTGCAGGTTAGAGAAACGAGTCATTTGCATTTTTTCAGATTTAAATTCAGGCACATTAGAAATACTCAAACCGCTCAGCAAGTCCTTTTGCCGTTTCTTCAAAACACCAGATGTTATGGCATCCCACTTCTCTGCTACCTCATCACTGGAATTCTCAAGCCAATCGAGTATAGGCTTACTGTAATCAGTGGCAGAATAATGTCTTGTATCATTGTAGAAAGTGTCCTGACATAGAAGTGGAGATTTAATAATTATCCACAGTTCTTCGAGAATAAATATCCAGAAACGTATTCAATTTTTAAAAAAGGAAAACGATACCTCGATAAGGAAATACCCAGAATGATCGTGTTGCCCAGCCACCTTCATCAGCTTATCAGTCAAACAACAAATGTTGTCCCTCAGATCAGTAAGGAATTGGCTTCCCAGCACAAGAAGTTCCTGGGACTGCAAGGCATGGTAGTGACCATAAAAAATAAGGCCTTCACATAAAAAATAAGTATGTGTAACTGAAGGGTAAGATATACCTTAACAGAGGCATATGTCTTCTGATAAATTTCAACACAAAGAATTACTTCTGGATGGACCACAGGTCTGTGCTTGTCAGATCTTAAAGCTTTGTTCTGGAAACAAAATAGATTGTAAGATCAAAATTCCAAAGACAGGAGTGTGTAAATGGGTGCTACAGATGAACTGAGATGGTTCAAACCTTCCAAGGTGCACCGATTAGTTTAAGAGATCTCGCCATTTCAATTTTCTCAGATGATGACTTGGAACCTTTGGGCTTAACAGAATTGCCACTGAACCAAAGAATCATATTCATTTAAAATTGTGGCAAGAAAGAGATAAAATGAAATAGACTAATTCATGGTGTCAAGTGCATAATGACAAAAAACAGACAAAAGTTGTAATCTGTTCTAGAATCATATTGCCAACTCATCATGGCTTGCATAATAGCATTCCAGATTTGATCAAGAATAACTAAAAACCTAGAATCGTAATATATGATTGTTAACAATATGCAGCAATAGATTTTTAACTGACTCACCTGAAAGAATGCAGCCTTGCTGTAAATTTGTCTTCGTCTTGCTTGGCCTTGATTTGTACCCACTTCTCTGCTTTAGTAAGATAGCTTCCCTAATAATGATCATGGAAATAACAAAAAGATATAATTATGCAAAAGCATAATTTTTTTTTACAGAGATGGCATATGTAATTCAATGTTAAATGACAGAAATCGCAGGTTCCTCTTACATACAAGAATATAAAGGATACAGATACTAATACAAAGATTGACCTAATCCTCAACAAAAGCATACCTTACAATGTAACTTGTGAATATTTCATATATTACAGTAACAACAACCTATAGCATTTACATCTACCATGGACTTGTGGTTTCTAGTATCTTCAGATTTACAGATTAGCAGTGACTGCAAAATTAATTTTCGTAACCAGATGGCTGTGCTACCTAAACAGGCTAGTCCTATATGCATTTGTATCACAGTGACAAGGGACATGGCTGAATGGATTAATCAGCAATAGCACCTTACTCAAATACAGGATACATGTATAATGAACATAATTCGTTCAGGTGGTCAAAAGATGGAGAAAAATTAATGTAACAATTCTGCAGCTGCACTAGCTGACTTCTCAAACAATTGCTGTTAACAAAAACAAAAGGTGGTCAAAAGATGGATAGACGTACTTGTAAAATCTCTGCTCGAACCTCTCTATCAAAATGTCTGCCTCTCTTTTTGCCCTTCCTACATGTTGTTTGTCCATTAGTTCCCTCTAGATCATGTGGAACAATTGACATACCATCAACAGGTGATTCAGAGACACCATTTTCAGCTGATGGATTTGAAGGCGTCGTTCCATTTCCCTCACTACGTTCTGGTTCAAATGGTACGATTGACATGTCAACAGCTGATCCATGGCTCTCTCCTTCAACTGGAGAATCTAGTGTGACTGTTCCAGTTTTCCCCTTCCTGCATCTGGCTTTTGCCTTTGTGCCTCTGGGCTTGCTATTGCTGCTTTGTGATTCATTTAATACGGCCGCCACATCTTCAACAGGCAATCCAGAGCTCTCTCTTTCAGCCGATGGGCTTAGTGTTAGGGCCTCATTTGTAGGTGTTGGATTCGCTGACATCCTGCATATGGCAAATTCAAGGATACATCAGATTCTAACAGCCAAATAACACATCATGAGAAAGAGACTTTGGTGCGCAAAGATCAGAACGATGTCACCGGGGTGGGGGGGGGGGGGGGACACAAATGCCGACTTGCAAGTTCCATTGCAAACTTTGTAGAGCCTACCTCGCTAAATGTTGACTGTCACTAAAACCCCATTTGGATCCACCAGCTAATAGTTAGCTGCTAAAAATTAGCTGGAGGATCCAAATGAACCTAGCTAAAAGGTCAACTGATTATTAGCTGGGCACCCATCTAATAACTATCTCACTAGCTATCCCAATTCAGCTAATAGATTGCAAAAAGGCACTTTTGTTCTCCCACCTACCCACATGCCCTACCGATAGCAAATGGAAAAGGAATGGCATTATAGACAAAATCACTAATGCATCCACCTGAAGGGCATTACAGACAAAATCACTAATGCATCTACCTTTTATCTAGTGAATTCAAACAACACCCAGCTTAGGTAGCCAGCTAATATTAGCTATTAGCTATGAACTATTAGCTGCTACTGGATCCAAACAGGGCCAAAGGCAGACCAGTAACCACCATGCAATCAATAATGAAGGTCCTCTGCCAATGTTGCATCTAATATGACTTGCCTAAATGACCATAACAAGATAACAAATGAACCACAAAGTGGACCAACCAAGCAATGGTCAAAGCAGCAACTTACCCTCCATCAAGTGTTTGATCCTCTGATTGTGGTTGAGTGCCAGAATCCGAGTCCTAGAAAGAGAAAAAACAAACATCAAAGCTTCAAATGATAATGCAATCCAAAACAAAGTGATTAAAGCAAGCTAACTATCAGTAGAGGCCACCTCCATAGCCTCCTGGAGGGCGCGCTCCACCAGCTCCTCCTCAGAGAGGACCTTTAGCTCATCGACACTGCAAAAACGCATCCACGCATTAATAGGCACAGGGAAAAGGATTGTTACTTCGACACGACAGAATGAATCATGGGATTACCAAAGCTCATCGTCAAATTCGTCGCCGGGGTCACCCAATTCGTCTTCCAAGGCCTGGATACAAACGAAACAAGGAGGGAGTCATACCCAAAGCTCTGGGGGAAATAAAAGGTTGGTTAGGGTTTTAGAATAGTTGCAAACAGGCTCGGTTGGCACCTGGAGCTCGTGGAGGGCGGAGGACATGAACTCTGGTACGGTGGAGATGGGGCCCACCATGAAGGGGACGAACACCGGGCCGCCCAGTGCGAAGGGCACGCCCTGCCGCTCGCCGGCGGCGGAGCTCTCGGCTCCCTCTCCGTCGCCCGCCATCACCGCGACGGCGCTTCTCTTCTCCTTGTCGATGATGTACACTGTTGACGATTTGACAGTGCCGCCCACCTAGAACTAGAAGCCTGGTGGTGAGCACAGGACCTGCGGGGACGCAGGCGCCGTGCACTGGCCTCGCCGTGCCCTCGCCGCGTCGCGCGCCGGCTCCCCCTGATCGACACGCTCGTGGTGGAGCGCCGACGTACAGCCCGGCGGCCCTGAACCGCCTCCCTCCTCGTCCTGCCCAGCGCCCACACGCCGTCACGCCGATGGGCCGCCGCCACCGTCGCCGCCCGCGCGAATCGTCGTGATCGCCACCCGTGCCCCTCTCGGACTGTGCCTTACGGTTGAATGGGCCCAAACTATGGCCCTTTGTTTTGTGGGCTCTATGTGGCCAACCGGCATTGCTTAGCCCAACTTGGCGTGGACACCAAACAAGGCGTCGTTTTCCCATTTTCATTTCAATTTTATTTATTTTTTGTAGAAATAGTTCTTCGAACCAAAATATCAGAAATAATATACCTCCCTCGCCAATTGAAACAGTGATATGTAAATATCGTTGTTTTAGTTTGAGATTTATTAAAATTTCTATATGAAATGGCGAAATAGTGGGCTAATCGTTAATCTTAGGGATGCAACTGACATTGATAATTCTCCTATTTGAATTTGAATTTAAAAAATGGAGAAATATATGAATTATAATCATGGAGAAATGTGTGGATACAGTTAATCCAAATTCGATTTGTATGCAGAAGCAAGTAGGATGTAGAATT
The DNA here is from genome assembly GCA_904845875.1 of Miscanthus lutarioriparius. Lineage (NCBI taxonomy): Eukaryota > Viridiplantae > Streptophyta > Magnoliopsida > Poales > Poaceae > Miscanthus > Miscanthus lutarioriparius. The sequence goes on from CAJGYO010000005.1 coordinate 9,456,168, forward strand.
GGTAAAATCAAATGAATATGGATTATCCAAGGCCTATATAGAATAGTCAACTACTTTAAAGAGTCTGCACGTTCAACGTTTTAAGAGTAAGTACAGTAAAGAGTTGTATGTTGATGTAGAGAAGAGAGTAGAGGAGAGATGAGATAAGCGAGCTATAAGTTCACAGCCAGCTTATATACATAAAAACTAAGAAACCCTGTGAGAGAGATAAATAAGTCATGTATTAATAGTGAAGAGGTAACTACTACATGATTAGGCTAAGAGATAGACTGCAAAGATCCATACTGCTAGCAGTAGAATGTATTATTAGATTTGCTCTAAGTCCAGCTACCCCCCTACACGTAGTATTTTGTAGCCACCTTCAAACATGTGTGTCTAGTTATCTTGGCTCTTCTAAATTATGAGATATGGTGGCTAGGACTAAAACAAGTTCTTGTTCTGCTGCTGCTTTATGACTCCGGTTAATGTTCATCATAAAAAGACACGCGTCACCTTTTTTTCGAAAAGCTACGTGCACGAAAATTGTCGGGCATATATTAATAAAGAACCATCCTACAATAAAAATACACTAAAAAAACCAGCCATATGGTGGAAGCAACAACATGGCAACCACCACAATAAAAACCACACGTAACTATGTCTTATCTAATTATTCAAGTCCACTTTTGCTCTGACATCGATCAAACTGAGTAATCTATATTCACAACTGAATCTATTTAACATCCGCTCCGCTACAAATTCGACAAAAGAAAATGAATTAGAATATAATATGAAGAAAACATCGTTCTCTGCGATTTTGTCCATTTTCATCCCCAGCTACACGCATTAATGGTGACTTATCGCATGCCATGTGGCGTTTTTTCTTTTCTTCTCGACTTACTATGATTCAGCGAGCTATCATGTGTACTCCAAGGTCAGCATAGTTTTAGAAGCTAATTGTTGTCCGTAAAAACTCGTCTGATGATAAAATGTACACGAAAATTGGATCTCGTGATGGTATCTACAACTTTATAAAGTAATTTTTCTTTTCATTTTAATCCATATAGGTACCAAAATAGTTATTAGGAAGGTCGTCTTTCTGTGAACTAAGTGTAGCTTAGCTACCATATTTGTGATGAAACTTATTCACGTTATAGTAATTGATGGATGTTTACATTTAAAAAAATCTAAAATTTAATGGTGCTATTATTTTCGGTACTGGGTCTGCAGGGGATTTCTAAAAGCTGTTTGACGCGGTCAGGCACTCGCGCTAACGGCGGAGCACAATAGGATTAGGATTCAACCACGACACCACAAATAGGCGAACGCAAGAGAATTTTTTTAATTAAGGAACAAATGTATTCCGGTCTCCCACATTCATAATTAAATGGGTACAACCAAACTGAACCAATACAAAATCACGGTCTAAAGATCAAAGACGGCTATCGGTGTGAAAAGTGACAAACAAGTAAATATTTATAGTTTTGCCGTGCGTTATGATCAGATGTGGCATAGCACTCAACGATACAGGATTTATACTGGTTCAGGCAACAGGCCCTACGTCCAGTTGAGGTCGGTCGGTGACTTTATTCCTGAGCTCAGGTGTTCGAAGTTTGTTGTGGGGTTATAAACGAGTAAGGAATAAGAAAGGGGGGTGTTAGAGGCCTGGTCGGACTCTGAACCGAGTGGAAAAGAGTGACGGATGCTCAAACGTACGCTAAGTATTGGAACGTATGCTCGGTGTGTCCGAGCTTATCAGCTGTTGAGATCGTGTAGACTGTGTAGCTGTCGAGTCCTAGAGCTATTGATCTGTCGAGTCGACCAGTCTTCGGGGGGCTTTTAGGAGAGAGATCATCCATTTTTATAGTTGAAGGGGATGACCTTACAAGTTAGAGAAAAGAGAGAATGTATACGTGTACTGCCTAGTCTTGTTGCCCACACCATCGGGTACGGGATGGCCGTCGGCGCCCACAATACTGTATATGTTCAGACACATCTAGCAGGCTCTACCATGTTCGTCTGGTACGGCAAACGACAGCGCCCACAATACTGTTTATACTCTGACACGTCTAGCAGGTTCTACCGTGTTCGCCTAACATGCCCTGATGGCACCGTCCTACAGATGCGCAGGGCATGGCAGGGTACAGTCCTCGGTATTGCGGTTGACTTGAGCGCCTTTCCTTATCTGCTCCACCTGCTCCCTGGACCCACACTGAGCGGGCGTCCCCGGTCAGTCGGTCCCGACCGTCTTGGTCAGGAAAGAGCAACGAGTAGAGGTCTGGCGTATCCTCGGTCGGAGAAGAGGGTTAGAGTCGGACTGCGGTCCCACCTTGGCCAGGCCTTCCGGTCGGGGACTGGATCGTTGTCTCGGCCTGTCATTATGTATCTGACCTAGCGGTGCTGTCGTTGCGTCGCCTGCTGGGCTGGATTTTGCAGGGAAGCGAATCCATTGAGGACCCCGGGTTTATGAACCCGACAACTGCTAAGCAGGTTAACCCCAACTCCAGACTACTGCTAACCAAACAACACTTACAATGTCTAAACACAGCGCATAGGATGCAGCCAAACCAAAGACTGCTAAACAACTAAACAGCTAAACCCCAACTCCAAACTGTAGCTAAACAGGCAACACTCGTAGTGTCCAAACACATCACTCAGGATATAGCCAAAAGAAGCTAGTTCTCTAAACTCTTGCGTTGCTTCCACACCGAACTTCTGAAGATTTCCAACACCATCGTTTCCAACTTCTTGCATCTAAACTTCATAGACATTCTCTCTTCCTCTTTAGATAGCAACGACCATTCCCAGATCCAGTATGTCCCCCTGAAGATTACTTATAAAAAGGAGTTAGTATTTTTCTTATTGAACACCATATCATTTCTATTCAACCACAACGCCCAGCACATCGCTGCTAACCCCACTAAAATTTGATTTCTCAATTTAGGAGAGAAACTCCTAAGCCATGAACCAAACAAGTGAACATTATTTTTTGGTGGTTGAATATTGAAAGTGATAAATAAAGTATTCCACAAGAATCTTGCCACACGACAGTCAAAGAAGAGATGTTGAACTGTCTCTTTGAGACTACACAGGCTATAACTATCCTCCCCTTTCCATCCCCTCTTGAGCAAATTATCTTTTGTCAGTAAACAGCCCCCCCCCTCTTTAGGTACCAAAGGAAGATTTTTATTTACAGGGGCAATTTTGCTTTCCAGAACGGATCTTTTCCACCCGTCCTTACGGATTTCATGCTTTCCCTATACAGTGCCTGTGTTGAGACATTGCCATTTTTCCTTAATTGCCACAAGGACTTATCCTTGTTCTCATTCAGCATAGCAGGCACTACCAGAGCGACCAAATCCAACCACTCGCTCAACCTCTCACCCACTAGCGCCCTCCTAAACGAGATATTTAACGGAGTTGTGCTTAGCACTTTGGCAACTGAGTCCCCCTAGAGGGAGAATGTCCTCTCTTTTGTCAAGAGACCGGGTCCCATTTCCATTTTGTTGACAAAACACGCTATATAATGAGAGAATCAGCAACGGCGGCAAGCAATCCAACATACGAGAGAGGAGACAGTCCTCGATCAAGACTTCGTTATCACAGTCACAGACACTTCCTCTGTCGTTCTCTGAGTTCTCAACAAGTTTCATTTTACGTCCTTTTATGTAAAGATTCCTAGAGTTAGAGTAGACTGCAGACCATACTACAGCCTGTTCGGTTGGCTGATTCGTGAAGAAGTACTGCTGACTGATTTGTGTGAGAGAAAAATATTGTTTCAGCTGAAAATTTACGATCGTTTACGACAAGCCACAGCCAAACGAACAGGCTGTAGTCCCTCCCGTGTCCCGTCACTAGAGGTAAGTACACATTTCACTGCAGGGTAATTGTCAAGAGGTAAGAATGGATTACCATCACCTCAGTTCTATATGTCGAAGATTAAAACGGCATTATTATTTACATAAATATGGGTGAAATCTTACGGAAGAGACCACATGTGCGTGCCGCGTGCAGGACCTTTGCCCTGTTCGCTTGGCTGATAAGTCATGGCTAAAAATACTGTTGACTGATTTATCGTGAGAGAAAAATACTCTTCATTAGCTGAAAAAATACGGCTTGTAAGCGAAGTGAATAGGGCGCTTCTCCGTTCCTCCCTCCTGCTCCTGGTGTCCTCTCTGCCACAACCATCCTATGGGGCCACAGTGCAGTGCATTTGTTTTTTTGTGTGCACAAGTTGCACACGTGCACTTCCAATACAACGTTTCAAAATGAGAAGCGGTATTTATGCGTACATGATGCATTTTTTTAACCAAATTACGTGGCGGGTGATACTGTGATTGTTTACGGATCATGGCGACAGGCGACTCTTTCAGCGAGTTGGCGGACAGCGGACTCACTCGGTCGCCGTCAACCATTCAAATCCGCACGCACTGACAGTAACTATATAAGCCGCAAACATCGTTGTCAGCACCCAGCATTACCAAATCCTCCAACGACAAGTCACACCCTAACCGTCTCGATGTACTAGTGCCGCATAGGTAGAGCTTCTGCTCCTAGTCTTAGTAATATATATCTACTACCAAGTCTTTAGGTAGAGCCACGCCCGTTTTATGTAGCCATGGACAATAAACTTGTGTGTAGTGCAAAAGAAGCCTTAGAGGATACGGAACCATGGTACCATGGAGTGAAGAAACAAGGAGAGAAAAGTACAAGTTTATAGTAGGACCCATGGGATGGATTCAGAAAGTTTGGTGGGTATACATGTGGATTGTAGGGATATATAATATAACATTTATATATTATAAAAAGATGTACCTTGGTTAATAGATCTTCTGTGGATTAATTTTCATACCATGATATGGGTAGAGGTACTTGAAGATATTCGGTTATTAATGCAGTATATTACTATGTGCCATATAGATTCTATTTTTAGATGTATTCGTTTAATGTGTGTGGCTGCGATATAATATTTTCCTCTCATTTGAAAAACAGTTGAATACGTGCGATTTAGCTAGTCATTTGAATAAAAATTATAACTCATCAATCAATCAGATAAAAAGAAAAATAAGTCTAATTATAGTTGTACGGTACTCCGGTGGATATACTCATTTGGTTATCTGTAATCCAGAAAACAAAATCGAGAACTTAAGCTCGTTGGTTCCTTTGGTTTTTCCTACTGAACACTAATTTTACAGAGTGATAGATTCAAAGGAATTTTATCTTTTCACCATGCTAGACCACATTGTCAACGTCATTGAGCAATTGCCCAGAAATTTCATAGGCACGTTAGATTTGCGTGGTAGATTGATCTCTTCCAATTGGTCCAACGGCCAATTAGGTCCTTTTTTATGGTGCTGTGCGACGGGGGCTCACCAACCATGCAGCGGTTAAACGGCCCCGATTAGGGCGTGGATCCAATGGCCCAATTGGCCGTTGGACCAATTAAAAGAGATCAATCTAACATTCTCCCCCTTGATCCCACCTTACAACTTAAACTAACTTAACTTACTTACTTTATCTTGTTCTCATTCCATCGCAGATCAGTGCATAGAGCGTGCCTCATCGTCACGGTAAATTGCCATTAGATTAAACAGCTACAATGTATCTCTCTGTTTTGAAACAGATTCTCAACTAGGCCCTTATTGTCCATGAATCATAGGCTTTTCCTTAAACCCATGCCGGCTAAGTGTTCTCTAAACACGTTGGGTGGTGAGTCTTTTATAAGCGGATCCACGAGCATCTTTTCTGTTCTTATATGCTCAAGACTAATTATATGATCTCGGACTTTGTCTTTCACAACATAATACTTTATGTCAATATGTTTGGCAGCACCACTTGACTTATTGTTGTAAGCATATCATATTGCTGGATTATTATCACAGTATAACTTGAGTGGTTTATATATGTCATCTACCACTTTCAACCCAATCATGAATTTCTTCAGCTAATTCACCTGTCCTGTGGCCTCATAACATGCTATAAACTTGGCATACATTGTGGACGATGTAGTGACGGTTTGCTTTGAGCTTTTTCATGATATAGCTCCTCCTACGAGAGTGAATATGTATCTTGACGTGGACTTTCTGTCATCTCCCGCATAATCAGAATCTGTATACCCCTCTATGTGTAGGGAATCAGATCTTCTGTACGTTAGCATGAAACCCTTCGTACCTCGCAGGTAACGCAAAACTTTCTTTACTAATTTTCAGTATTCTATTTCTAGATTACTTTGATATCTGCCAAGTAACCCGATAACAAATGCTAAGTCAGGACGAGTACACACTTGAGTATACTGTAAACTTTCGACAACTGAACTATATGGAACCGCTTTCATTTGATCGATCTCATATTGGTTCCTAGGATATTGAAATTCTTCATATCTATTGCCCTTGACTATGGGAGCAGGTGAAGACTTACAATTTTACATACTGTATTTCTTTAGAACTTTTCTATGTATGCATTTTGTGATAATCCTAAAACCCTCTTTTCTCTATCTCGGTGAATGTTTATTCCTAGAACGAATGAAGCTTCACCGAGATCCTTCATATCAAATTTCGAGGACAATAACTTTTTTGTTTTCAGTAGTAAGATTAACATCACTGCTAGTGACTAAGATGTCATCCATATACAAGACTAGAAAAATATATTTTCCATTCTTGAACTTTTGCATAAACGCAATTGTCCTCTATATTTTCTTGAAAACCAAACTTTCTTATTGTACTATCAAACTTCAAATACCACTGTCTTGAAACTTGTTTTAATTCGTAAATGGATTTGTTCAGGCGACATTCCGTACGTTATTTTCCTCTCACAACAAATATTTTGGTTGCGCCTTTCAGCTACTCCATTCTGTTGAGGCTCGCCCGGTGTAGAATACTGAGCAACTATGCAATTTTTCTATAAGAACCTTACAAAAGGTCCAGGAACTTGGCCATATGGGGTGTGTCGACCGTAGTACTCTCCCCCATGATTGGATCTTACTACCTTAATCTTTAAGTTGTGCTGATTTTCTATTTCAGTCTTAAATATCTTAAATTTATCCTATGCTTCCGATCTTTCCTTAATTGGATAAATATAGCCAAAACAAGAATAATCATCTGTGGATGTTATAAATGAATCATAACCATCCACACTCTTCACAGGAAAAGACCACATATGTCTGTGTAAACTATTTCTAAAATTCCTGCGCTTCGTTTGTCATTTTATTGAAATTATTCCTTTTGTTGTCCTTCACAAGGTTAGCAGAGTCACCCTGTGAGCTTTTCAGCCTCTCCTCTTCTTAAACACATATTGCAATGAGCTTCTCTATATCCCACTTATCGGGCTGCATGTTGTAGTTCACAACAAAAGTTTTATATTCTTTGGGTAAGGAAGCAAAACCAAATGAATTAGGAACTCATCCTTCCCTAAATCCATTGGCTTCAGCTTCGAAGCCGTGTTGCTCATCTTCAGTATGTGCTCTCTGATACCGTCACCAATGTATTTCTCATTAAACAATTTCTTGATCAAAGTAATGGCATAAGACTTTGAAGAGCCAGTAAACTGACCCTCCACTTTTGTAAGATACTCTATGGTGGTATCACAATTTAAGATAGACCCTCTTATCGCATCTGAATATATGTTAGATCTATGGCTACACGATCACGTAAAACTCTTTCATTATGGTCTCTTTATCTTTGTTTCAATCAGTACACGAGAATATTTCTCATTGTCCAACCTATACAGATTCTATTCCCAAAATAAGAAGTGTGGGAAACCACCCGTCACTGTACACATAGCTTTAGCAAAAGGTGTCAGAGTACTGTTGGTCTTCTTCACCTGGATATCCCAATCATACAACTGTACCAGTGACGAAGGCACGAGACAAAAAGGAAGAGATGACATGAACTCGACATGATCATCTCTGGTAAACTGGTTTCATTGTAGAACAGCTGCTTTGGCTTTGAGGTTACAGATTCGACGGATATCACTGTTAGATTCACATGGTTGCTATGCTACTCTTTTACGGTCCTACCAGAGCAAGACTACCAAACTGATGCTACCAAGCGAGCTAAATTCTTGGCCACGACCTAGGACCGATTGATCATCTCTTCAACTAATCTACATGCCATCATTGATCTACAATATCCAACCTTAACATACACAGCAATGGCGAATTGCTTATCCACAAAAGGAGTTTTCCTTGGGGACGACACGGTGACGGTGGCGATTGATATCGGAGACCAGCGAAGTCAAAACGTAGCATGGTGTTACTTTGGAGGGGGTGGCATGGTGTTGTCCCATGACCAGAGCTTCAGCGGCTCGCCGTCGTCGTCGTTCAGATAGCTGGGCGCGACGCACGGCGGAGGCATCCCGAGGTCGAACCGGATGAAATCATAGGCGTCGCGCTCCATCCAGGAATTGCCCACGTTGATGTACTCGATCCCGGCGGCGTTCGCGGCAGGGTTGTGCGGCTGGGGCTTCTTCTTGAGATCGTCTACAAGCCTCCGCATCCACTCCGCATCGTCGGCGTCGACGTCGCCTGGCGGCCGCAGTATCTGCACCTCGTCGCCGGGATCCTCGCCCGTCACGATGTTCTCCGCCACGACCTCCTCCTCGCCCGCGTCGACGGGCACGGCATTGGACGGGTTGGGGTCTTCACCGGAAGGCGGCGGTCCAAGCCCGCCGCCACCCGCGTCGGCTTCGCCCCGCGGCGGCTCTGTCGGCGGCGGCACCACATTGTTCGTCGCGGACGCGGAGTCCTCCTCGGCGGCCTCGTGGTCGTGCACGAGGCCCGGCGAGAGCGTGGCGCGATCGGCCGCGCCGCCGGGCGGCGCTCGCACCTTCAGGACCCTGCCCCGCGCTGCCACCAGGGCGGCCTCGATCGAGGCGAGCAGCTCCCTGAGCTTCTCCTCGGACATGCCCTCGAGGGAGCCGTCATACGACCCGAACGCATTGGCCAAGCCGGACTCCCGCGTCCTGGTCAGCTTCTCGCGCTCCTTGGCGACCTCGCTCGCGACGTGGTCGGCGAGGTCCTCCTTGAGCCTGGCGCGCTCCGCCGGCTGGAGCGCGTTGTACCGCCTCACCACCGCGTCGACCGCCGCCTTGGACGGCCAGCAGTCCAGGTCGCCCACGCCGCCGGGGCCCGTGCAGACCACCGCGACGTCGACGTTGCAGCGCGTCAGGAGCTCCCCGGCCTTGTTCCTCAGCGTCTCCTTGCGCTTCGCGAACTTCGCGAGGCGCGCGTGGGGGGTGGAGGTGGCGGTGGCGCTTGTCCGACCAGCCTTGCCGCGAGGCATCGCTCCCTCTCCTCTGTCTCCTCCGGCCCCCTCGACTTGGCGGCGTGCGCGTGGGGAATGGCAGCCGACTCGACGCCGCCGCACCGGGGCTCCGCTCCATTATATACATCGGATTGGGCGTGCGGCAGTTACGTTTCGGGTCGGGTACGGACTTGCATAAAGAGCTCCGTCTATTCCTCTGCACACTTGTTTCGGATCGGGCTCGAACGCACGCACCGCACCGCACCTGTTTCGGGAAGGAACACAGACTCGCGCCGCGCCGCCGCCGCCGCCTCGACTATGGCGCCGGCGTTCTCGGCGCATGTCCCCGCTCTACGACGTGGAGCACTGCGCGTGCGGTGGGTCACGGCGGCGCTGTTCTCATCGGGGATTCTCGCTGGCAACAAGCCGGTTCTGGTAAGGGCTGAGCCTTCATTTCTTTTCCCGGTCACAGAGAGATCTCTCTGCGGCGGTTGTGAACGACATGGGGGGGCTTCGCAGGTGCGGGACTTCGTGAGGTCAGCGCTGTACGATCCCAACCATGGCTACTTCTCCAAGCTGGCGGGGCCGGTGGGGGTTCTTGACGCCAGTATCCGCTTCAACCAGCTCGAGGGTGGTCTCCTAAATCTCTTACGCCTTGCACATTTCCTAAGTTTTATCGCATTGCCTCCTCCATGGGCAGGTTTGGTGTGTGTTCCGGCATTGCGGGGATGAGAGAGTACTTGTTCTTTGTTTGTTCGTCGTGTTGGCATTCCAACGAACAGCATGTGTGCGTGTGACATTCGGGACGTGTGCTTGTTCCTGGATGGCAAACTCCTTTTGCCGATTGTCTGATGCTGGTTCTGTGTCGTGCTGTGTGTTAATGTGTTGGGCATTTGGCGAATATGTGAGAAGCGTGCTCGGCCTAAAATTCATTTGCTTCAATACCATGTAGGGAGGAGTGCGTATATACAGCACCTTGATAAACTGTATAAGAAGCATGATATCGCTTGGTTTACTCCCGTGGAGCTCTTTAAGGTACCTTCTCTGCTTTAGCGGTTGAAGAGAATGAGGTTCTTTCAGTTTGGTCACTGATGCACCCTTTTCCCTCTACGGTGCAGCCATGGTATGCCTATGCAATAGCAGCATCGATTCTGCGTACAGCAAATCTTTCAGTCCCATTGAAGGTTGTGATCTCAAGATATCTTGTCACATCATTCTGCTCCTCAATCCACATATGAACCTCCAGATTTACTTTTCTTTGATCTCACGAATATCAAGGAGTATGTTTCATCCATTTTGCTTATGAATCGGAATCTTGTACTGATCAGATATATGAGATTGGTGGTGGCTCTGGAACATGCGCAAAGTGTATACTTGATTACATGATGCTGAATGCACCACCAAAAGTCTACAATGATATGAAATATATGTAAGCATATGTATCTTCATTTCTGGCTTCAATATCAGAAATTCAGAATAATAGGGTTCAAGCATGCCATATAAAGATAGATATTGCTGGCAGTTGTTGCTCTTTGTGCTGCCATGCTTTTGCCATTCTAGCATTTTGTGCCATATGCTCTTTATGCTTTGACCTTGCCTTTATCTTCATTTGCTAGCTCAGTAGAGATTAGCTCCTCTCTTGCTGAGAAGCAATTGGAAACTGTTGGTGAAGTGCAAAGCCATTTGTCAAAGTTTACGGTGGAGCACCGGGATGCAATTAACAGACCTGGATGGGGTAAGCTATTCCCCACGGCTGTGTAGGGCAACCTACCTTTACATGATTGGATATAAGTCTTCCTTTTCTATTTGCAGGCCGCAAGGATCCTCTTCCATGTTGGGTGCTAATGCTTGAGGTATGTTCTGCTGGGGCTTTCTTCTCAGTTTGTTCTTGTGTTTTATGTGTGAACCAAAGAAGCACAATGACATCATCATGTCACCTTCACCCATTATGAACTGAAGTATGTGTCCAGTTTAGGCATTTTATCTAGAAGCATAAAAGTCTCGCATGCTGTGGCATACAAAATACTATGCTGCAAAGAAACACATGTACTTGCTTCAGAATTTATCTGCTCTGTAGAAGTGCAAGTGTGGCATTTCACTCCATGTATGAACTTCTACGAATGTCAAATTTAGTTTTGTAGTAATATTCTGATCACAAACAATACGAAACTGCTATCTGTAAAAATAATAGCAAACAAAACCTCCTCGTTATCCCTTTTTGGTCATGATGTTACAAAGTAAACATTGCATTTAAAGGAAGGTCCACAGTGGTGCCTACAACAGTAACTATCTTTGCATGGAATGTCAGGTACTTGACAATCTACCACATGACCTTGTCTATTCACCAGATCAGGTCTCTCCATGGATGGAAGTGTGGATTGAAAAAGTAAATGGCAGGTTTGTGACTTTTGTGTTTTCATCAGAACCTCTGTTGTGTACTACCACAGTTGAAGAGCATCTATGTTTGCTCTTATGTTTATTGTTTATGTGGGTTTTCAACTGAGGACATTGGAAAATTCTAGACTTGAGTAAATGTTATGGAAGAAGCAGGCATATCATATACTACGCATACGCAACACACGTATTTGGCAGGATCCTTTTATCAAAGGGAGAATTATCTATTTGACACCGAAACAAATTCGTATTTGGCACTTAAAAATTTGAACTTCTTTGTTTGGCACCAAGTTAAAATTTTCTTCCCTAAATAGCACTACCGTCAATTTTTACCGTGCATATGTTAGTTGAATCGTTTGAGCTTGTCAGTTTTGTCTCCGTATGTCCAATATACCCTTCTACTCACGCATTCAGGATCCCGCGACCTTCTTCCCCGTACGGCCGAGCGCTCCTGCGACCTTCTTCCTCCCCAAACAAAAAAAAACTAACTCTAGATCGACGGAGCCCGCCTCTCCGGCAACGAGCGCCGCGAGCTGTCCGGTGGCGCGCTGCCGTGGAGCAGGCCAACCCGCTCGCCCCCGTCTCCTTCACCGCTGTCGCGCCATGCGCGCCGTGAACCCTGCTCACCGACCTCTCCGCGGGCGCCGTTGTCGTCGCGGGCCTTGCGCGCTCCAGGTTCGCCCTGCCGGCGTAGGTCGCCAGCACGCAGAAGGTCGCCGGGAGGCTCGCGCGCGCTCTGCCTCCCCGGCATGGGACTGGCCATGGGTGGCCTCGCTCGCAGCGCGGGGCCGGTCTGCAGGAGCACGCGCAGGAGCATGGCCGAGCGAGCGCGAAGGCCGGTGCGCCCTCCCTGCGCGCACGCACGTAGGCGCGCTGCTGTGCTGTGCCGAATCGAACGTGCCGCCGAGCAATACGGTGAACATGTTATGTCATCTGGCCATTTTTCCTCATTAAAAAAATAAATCCAGAACACATCAGAAATACTAGTATGCATACCTATGGACCTGAGCCATTCATCTCCTGATCAGCAGTCAAGATTAAAAGGCCTATATACATGTGGACCTGAGCCATTCCTCAGAAAAAATGAATCCAGAATACATCAGAAATAAGGGCATTCATGTCATTTTGCAAGCCACTTAACACCGTTACTAGTGAAAATAGACGGTAGTGCTATTTACGGAAGAAAATTTCAATTTGATGCTAGATAAAGAAGTTCAAATTTTGTAGTGCTAAATACGGGAGACTGATTTGTTTCAGTGCCAAATAGATAATTCTCCCTTTATCAAACCATTTAACTGTCACTCCATTGCTACTGGCCTATGGTTGATGATTGTGCATGGTGATTGCAAAATATGTTTCATTCTTAATAGAAAACACCAGGGGAAGTTCTTTGAGATGGAAGGTTGTGTGCTGTTATACAGTGTCCTCATGACATGCTTCTTTTATGCTCAGACTTTGTGATATGTTCACTGTTTACTTATAGTATCATTGAACGGTTGCCTCTTTTTCCCTATGTAGAACATATCTGCCATCGCTGTGCTTAGGGCTATTTTTTAACTAAAATACTGCCTGTATATCTGTAACTTGGTATTATTAATGATCGGAGTCTTTTCTACTATTTTAGAAAATTATATAGCTACTTATCCTTAATTTCACATGTATATCTGTTCTGCATGCCTTTTTTCTGAAGAAAGTTCACAAGCCTCTGAAGTCTATAAGCCACTACAAGACCCATTAATTTCCCGCTGTGTTGACATTATTGGCATGAATGAAGACAAAGCTTCTGTCAGTGAAAAACTAGCATTTGCTGCAAAAGGAGTCCTATCAAAAGTATTCCCGAAGCCTCGTAGAGCTTGGTTGCCGACTGGCTGCTTGGTATGCCTTTCCAAAAACTCTAGCTTTGCGAGGTTAGATCTTTATGGATGTTCTGGGACTTAGAAAATTATTTCTGATCTTTAATTCCTTTCGCAGAAACTAATGGATACTCTACATCAAGCTTTACCAAGTATGTCCCTTATTGCTTCAGATTTCAGCTATCTTCCAGATGTTAGCATACCTGGTGACAGGGCTCCATTGGTTTCATCAAAGGTGTGTCCTGATAGACTACAACTTTATCAAGCATGCAAAGCTCTAGTTTTTATAATAACTACTTCATTTCTCCAACTAGGCTGCAATGGCTACTTACCGTAAGAATGATTGCGAGTTTTGTTGCGTGCCATACAGTTACCAATTTATTCACAATTGAGGATCATGAGCTTTGCTTCTGATCATCTCACTTAGCTTGTTTTGCCCTTGTAGAAGGATGGGAAGACATCAGATCATCGCAACTACCTTGATGCTCAGGTACACATATAGCCATTTTTCTTTTATTCTCGTATTTGATCATGTGTCCACATGCCATAGTCAGTCAATCTATCAACCTTAGCTGTCCAAGACCACCGTTGGGATGGCTTTTCAAAAGCACTTACTTTTTCATATTTGTGTGTATCACTCCTTTGCTTTGCAATACTTGTCCACAGCTCACCATGCGCAGACTAAGGAAGTACTAGTTTCATGAAAAAAGAAAACAATGTGAAATGACCACCCATAAATGTTAATATTATGTACAACCATGCCTTTTCTACCGGATCATTTAATTAGTGGTAGATAGTGGAAATACTACAATAAGTGCACCCTTGATATCGTCAATGGACAAGTATTGTGGATAGTTTTCTCCCATGATCATAAACAAATACTGCAGGAAGGAGGGAGTAGTCAGCTGGGAGGATAGCTTTCTGGGTTATAACAGCGAAATCTACTAGAACCAGTAAAAAAATTTAGCTGGATTATGCAGTGCGACATAACAAACCAAGCAGCAGCAAATAAAGAATAAACCATCAGATGGGGCTGGGGCACATTAAAAACTCTTAGCAAATATACTACTATGCCTTACCATTTTACCATGTTAGAGCATAGTTAATAATACAACCAATCGCTGGCTATACATACATTTATAGTTCATCTATCAACCCATCTATATAGTAGTTGGCTACGCTACTAGGACATGCTTCATCATTAATATTCAGTGTTTTTTTAGAGCTCATGCATGAGCTAGCTGTAAACCTACAGCTCACTTTTCTTCTATCTCCACCTCATCATAAAGCTCGTTGACAGCCCCCTTTATTATACTCTGCTCTTAGAGCAAAGCTAATAATACAGCCTTTTGTTGGTTGTATGGATTTTTGCAGCCAATCTCTCAGCCAATCCATATAGTAGTTAGCTCTTCACTATTGATCACGGCTCACTTATCTCTCTAAGTTTTTTGGTTATTGTGTCTAAGCCGGCTATAAACTTACAGCCCGCTTCTCTTCTCTCTCCTCCACCTAAGCATGTAGCCCACTTGCAGCTCTTTAGTATACTTGCTCTTAAGGTGCTGTATGCCTGTATATGAGCCAACAAATCTGGTTGCATGCCAAGGTGATGCGGTTATTTACTTCTGAACAGCTTTCTCGCATCTGGAGCCAATTGACCATAACTGCTCTGTTGTTTCGACCTGTATCAAACTAGTGTCGCATCACTTGTTTGTATTTACTCGGCAGGGTGACGCGGACATCTTCTTCCCAACCGATTTCTGGCTATTGGAGCAGATAGACCATAACTGCTCTGGCTTCTCAAAGGAGCAGAAGAATCCTGGCGCATTCAAACCCGTGAAGAAGAGGAGGACGATCATAGTAAGTTCTCACCCTCTCTGCATGCATGCCGGCGTTGCTCTGCAGGCTGCCTGTGCGTATTGAACTAACTGATGTGTCGGCCACCGTGCAAATTCCGCAAATTCAGCTTGATACTGCAGCCTTCATGGAGGAGTTTGGCCTGCCGCTGAAGACAAGGACCAAAGACGGGTATAATCCGCTTCTCGACGATTTCAAGAACACAAAGTTCTATCTCAGCGTCCCTACACACAACGTTCCTACCCACAACAGGAAGTAATCTCCTTTTGCTGCTGCATCTGTTCGCTGTGAGGAGTCAGGACAAAACATCTACCACACTGGAACCACCGCTGTCAATTTGAGTAGCCTGAGTTTGCAGTTGCAGCCTTTGTGAAGCTTCATGGGACAGTACTACCCGAAGGGGTTGCAATTTTGCAAAATTTATTGAGTGGTCAGGAAAGGCACGAGTTTTTTTTTTAATACAAGGGTTTTGATGTTATGTTTGGCACAACTGCATAGTAATAAAAGGCAGAAGACTGAACAATATCGTGGTATGCAGCGTGAAACGCGTGCATCAATGCCACATCTCTTACACTATGTACTTTAACACCAGTACTGTACTGCCTGTCTACCAGCGTCGAGATATGAGCTGACCCAGCTTAACGTGAACACGAGTACACGACAAACCAAATGAATGGTAAACAATTACCGGATGCGTATTCAGCTCGTATGATGAAAGAAAATGTTCTGTGGATACAAAAGGGTCTATTCTTTGCGACTATACTTTTCCTTGTCAATACAAGCTGCAGACCCATACTCCAGGGAATTACATTATCTTCTGTCAAAAAGAAAGAATGGTTACATCGAATGGCTCCAATTTACAGCTTCTCACCATGCTATCAGCAAAACCGGGCAAACAAAAAAAAAGTTATATAAAGGCATGTTTGGATATTGGGGATTTGGAACAGATTCCTTAAAATTTAGTTCAAATGTGAACTAAATACTTGGTGCTCCTAGAGCAACCCCTTTCATCTAAACAAGCCTTAAATGAAAGAAACATCTGGTATACTAGGAGCTCTATTTTCATTACAAAAGTTTGCTGGTTCGCCGTTTTGGCCCTCCTGGGAAGAGCTTCATTATCCAGCCAAGCACCCGTTCAACAACCTGAGTCATATTCCAGTGTCAAACGTCTACAAAGATACCGCCTCTGTTTAAAATTATAAGTCGTCTTGGCTTTTCTAGATACCACATAGCTTTTACTATGCACCTAGATTTACGCTATGTCTAGGTACCTAGAAAAACCAAAACGGCTTATAATTTGAAATGGAGGGAGTAGTTTTCAGGGTGATATGAACTTAATGTGCATATGTAAAGTTCAGTCTTCTTAGCTCTAACTCTTATTCAAGCTACAAAAAAGAACACTGGAACCATACTCTGGGGAGTGGGGACACAACGTGACAGCACGGAATTTTCCATCAAGGATTATGTGCTAGGATCAACCATCAAATTACTTGGTGAAGAACACTTACCTCATCTCCTTCATCCGCATAAATTGCTGCATCATTGATGGAGCGTGTGTCAATTGGTTTTGCCAGGGCATTCTCGTTAGCCATCCTTTGAGAAGTCAATAGTTCAAGCCTCTGTGTCTGAATCTCCAGCTTTTGTGTTAGGTCCTTATTCAACTCCTGCAGGATATAAGAGTAAATAGCATTAGTAGATGCACAATTACAGAAGTAACACAAGTCTTCCTACACATGTTGATCAGCAAACATGTTTTCCAATAGATAGAAGCTTGATACAGCAGGACCCAAGCCTTAACTATGTCATGAAACAGGCATCTCACCTACATTACTAGATGCTGCATAAGAGAGTAAGAGGCAGACAATACCTTCAGCTTGGAGCAGTTGGATGACTCAATTCTCAGTGCTCGCAGCAGCTCTTCTCTCTCCACTGCTAACTGCAAATATGAAAAAACCATATCATAACCACAATAGCTTTTACACCAAAAATCAAGTAGGTTATTTGAGAAATTCTGGTTGGTATAAGGATAGCTCCACATTTATGAAAATAGAAGAGATTACCTCTGACATCAAAGAATTGATGTTGTCTATCATTCTAAGCTGATCATCCGGAATGCTAGATGAGACCTCTTCTAAGGAAGGAAAATCAGACATAATGTTGGAACGCCTAACAGAAGTTCCAGCATCTTCCAATGTGTCAACAGTGCTGGTCAGCGTTTCTGAAGAGCTGAGCTCCCCAGTATCTGAATAAAGTAATAAACCCATTAGAGCTCAGCCATAAAAATATAGTTGATATTCATTGATATAGATAAAGAAATAAAGAGATCTTAGTATTCACA
This sequence comes from Miscanthus lutarioriparius, assembly GCA_904845875.1. NCBI lineage: Eukaryota > Viridiplantae > Streptophyta > Magnoliopsida > Poales > Poaceae > Miscanthus > Miscanthus lutarioriparius. The sequence continues at coordinate 9,473,825 of CAJGYO010000005.1, forward strand.
CCTAAATCCTCTGTTGCAGTAGATGCATCCCTTTTATCAACTGAAGGTTTCTCTACAGTAGTTGTTGCCCTCTCATTCACAGGAATGTTCCTCAATTTAGAGTATAGGAGCTTCTTTTCTGTCCAAACAGAGAGAAGAGAAACAAAAAATAGGCATATCAGCGCACGAGGCTAAAACAAGCGCACACCAATGTGTATGCAAGATGTAAACAAATACTCTAGGATTGACTGGAGGAAAATTTCAGAGATCAGCTGAGAAAGAAGAGAGCTCAAACAATTTAGATCGCAATGAGAAGATGTACCTTCTTGAAGAGCTTCAACAGTAGATTGGAGATGCTGGCGCTCCTTTTCTAGACTAGAAACTTTGCGCCTGCAGATGATTAATAGGAAAAAATAGTAAAAAAAATATCTATTACAATACCTGGAAGTTCAATTCATGTGTCCAGTAGTTTCTGGCATGTTTTTTTTTTTTGACGGTATTCTGGCATGTATTTTTTAAGGTGAATATGACATGTTTGTTTGCATAGCACCTCTAAAAATGCCAATGTGGATAAAAATGTGGATTTCAATCAATCGTTATACTTCGTTAGGATCCATTTCACATATCATCAAACACAAATATCTTGGCAGTCATACAATTGCAGCATGGGGCTTAGTAAAATCAGTACACAATTTCACCTGTAAGAAGAAATCTCAGAATGTAAACCTTCGATTTCCTTTTCAAGTTTTAGCTCACTTGACCTCAGTCTCAAAGCCTACAAGATTAAAATAAAAATCAAACTTCCACGAGCCAATGCTTAAGTTGGGCTTGGCTGAAAATGTTTAAGTTTGCATAATTTTCAAGTTTCACTAAAAATGCAGGGTAAATGCTAGAGTAAAACTATCCAATGAAATTAAGACCAAATAGGCAAATAAGCATGATTGTGCCAATAGCATACAGAGTGGATGTGGAACAAGATATTTTTTCTCGTATATGCAAAAATCTGTGTATCATTGCATTAAGAAGAACTCGAAGAAATACAATGCACCCGATATTGCTGTAGAAAAGAGAGAGTTCAACATCCTTAAGATTTCAGCAACAAAACATTTAGTATCAAGCCGTGCATTACAATAAGATACGATGAACCCCGCCTATATGGTCATACCTATACAGTTCATTTCCCAAATATTACAAATTATAGGTTTAGTTCCTGTACTGCATGTGAACACTGAACAGGCTGCTCCTTGTTATTCGGATTTCTTCCGATATGACAAGGTTTACACACTTTGCATAAATGACGTACTCTAAAGAGTCTGCCACGCTGTCAGGCAATTTCAAGAAGATTCATAACGGTACAAAATAAGTAAGAAGATAATAAAGCACCTTATCTTCTAGTAGAATGACTTCAGCTGCAAGTACTTTTGCCCTCTCATCTGCAGCATTGCATTCTAGTTGTGCATTAGCATACTCGGTCCTGACAGACTCCAGCGCCAGCTGTTGTATAAATAGGGTTAATATAAGGATTCTAACAGTATATGAAGACAGATGTTGTACCACAGAGATGACAAAAATTAAACAGCAAATACTGATATATAGTGCTAATCACAAACGTTATGCCTAACTAACAGAGAGGTCACTGAAAAATCAAACATAACACAGCTGACCTAGTGACAATTGTTTTATAGGCTCATAGCAATCAGTTGCTGTGGATTTAAAATGAGTACAATCTTTGCAGCATACTCCAGTTCATGACCATGTCAATTGTCAACCACCAAAAGACAAACACATTTTGCATACCATGTACAAGATAACAATCCAAGAAATCCCTGGATGTTTGATAACTGAAAACCAGACAGATGGTAGGTACAACTAGTTTGTGTTACTTTTGTTTGAGTGGTTGACTTTGAAGGCAAAGTTAGATTAGATTGAGTCCAATAGCCATGTTAACCTCATTGTTCTTATAAAATAGTATCTAGTGCTAGGGGGATTAAGCAAAGAGATAGACAGTTATTAGAATCTCCTGATGACCAAGATCAAGCATGGTGCCAACAAGAGTGATCTAGACTTTATCCTAGTCCTCAGAGCTTTACCCCGATTTCCCCAAGCAATCCATATCAATATTGACATAACAAGCAATGCAATTACTTAGTTCTAATATTGAGAATACATTTTCCACAAATTTAAATACTAGAAAAGGAAGAGTAGGTCTGACCAGTTGAGCTTGAATTTCTTCCTGCAATCTCTCCATGTCAGATGTCAACTGGCTGATTATATGTGCCTGATATTTAAAAATTGTGAAATAAGGATCATACAGTATACTAATTTTGATTAATACCAGATACAAGCACATGTGTAATCAATATTTATTTCATCCTTATTAAAGCAAGCTGTAATATATATAAACATATAGATGAGTACTGATAAAGCATTAGAGATAACTGATTGGTTGAAGTCTTGGGGTTGCTTAATACGATCAAACTTAGCACCTGTGGCTTCAGTTCTAGCTGCCCTTATAGCACTGTTATTACTACTAAGTTTAACTGCTAGGATTCTGCGAATATATACTACCCAAGAAGTCGAATCCAGCAATAAATGAGGAACTCGGCAGGCAATCACTTTTTCTGACAGCTATACCAGTGAGTTTAGCATCAAATAAATAACAGCACAACCAGATTTTTTTTTTTAAGTAAGATAGAGGTAGGGGTAGGCATTCCCAATGTTGGAATTTATATCATTCTATGGGTCATCAGTGACAAATTTCACGATACAAATCCAGTTTAAAACTATTCTGATAACCATCAGGGAAATTTGCACAGACCTGTTGGTTGAACTTATCAGTTAACGCAGAGTTATCTGTGGCCAAAGTTTCTGCTAGCTCTTGAGATTTCTGAACAGTACGTTGTAAGGAAAACTTCTCTTTTGTCAAATCTTCAATGAGCTGGCATCCAAACCAGAGAAGCTATTAGTAGTATGCCGATGGGCCTAAATAAAAAATTATATATGCAATCTTTTCAGCACAACTTACTAACTTCCTAATGATAAAGACTTCAGAGATATGTTTAGATAAGTCAAAATATACATATCCAAGGTAAAGGTAACTAATTAATCTTGACAACAAAGAACACATAATAGTGTCATTTACGAGTATGGAAACAATTATGAGGCACATAATAACAGTAACACAGAAAGAAGTGACTAGTTATAAGTTGTACAGTATCACTCATTAAATGAAGCCACCGAGTAGATATTGGAGATATGTTCCTTTTTCAGATATTTTAGTCTACTACTCCCTCCGTTCCAAATTATAAGTCACTTTGACTTTTTTTGTACATCCATTTTGCTATGTATCTAGATATAATAATATGTCTAAATATATAGCAAAACGGATGAACCAAAAAAGTCAAAACGACTTATAATTTGGCACAGAGGGAGTATTAAACAACAACTAGGCCAACAGTTAGTGCTTCATGTTAATAGCATAAAATCTAAAATCAGAAAATACAAAGAAACAGTTTGATTCTTTGTATTATGACTATTATATACTATGACAGCTCTAGTCAGTATAATAATATCATATCCTCAAGAAAATATATGTAACAAATCGGGCCTAGTTCAAACGTTCATCACCTGCTCTAATGCTGCAAAATCATCATCTTTCCCATGAGTTGTGAAGTTTTGGAATGTTTGATTACCATGCTGTATACTTCTTTCTTCTTTGGGAAGTGAGAAATCAGGAGGGTTGGAGCTGCCATATGACCCCTTTTCATGACTATATTTCTGACTTTCTGATGCAAAAGAAATATCTGCAGCATTACTTCCAGTGGATTGTTGATTTGATTGCTGCAAAAATGAACTCTGATAATTCGAATTGCTGGATAGTTGATTAGCCTTTGCAGGCTCCCTATATGAGGCTAGAGTTGTTGGAGGGGCTCTTTGTACTCCAATCGAATCAAGAAACGATGGCCTTGATCGAGTGTATGTAGTTGGATAACCAGATGACAGAAAAGGATCCTGTCTTTCAAAATTAACAGGTGTGGAATCTGCAAATGTCCGAGTTATTCCAACATTTGTATCATGATCTACAGTATCAGCAATCCTTGAACTATTGAAGGCATTGCCATAATCCTGAGTGCTGGCATACACAGATTGCTCCACTTGGGAAGAGTCTTTGGAGGTAGCTACATAGGAAAAAAAAGAAGAGCAGAAGAGCCGCAGGCTCAAGTTATTAAATATTGTATATTGTAGTTTCAGCATATATGAATATAAGGCCTCAAATTTACCTCTCAACCGACCAAAGATATCATTGTTTGTGGAGTAATCCTGAGTGTAGGCATTTTCAGACTTTCCAAAAAGGGTGCTGGATGAATATGAACTAGATTGCTCGGTATCATGTACTTGACTTGATAAAGAATTTCTTCCCCGACTTGGCACGTTGTCAGTAGAAGGTAAAGTTAAACTGCTGTTGTTCCCAAAAGCACTTAATTTAGATGTTGATTGCACATCCTTGTCAGGGCTGTGCTCGTCCCTTTTACGGGCTTCGTCACCTCTCCAATTCTCATGATGACCATTAACAAGATCGGAGAAGCTTAAGTTCCCATAGAACTTACTTCCTCCATCACTAACAGCATCTTGCTGGGGTCTAACATTACTAACACCAACAGAAGTATTTACAGTGACAGGACCCTTTGGGAATTCTGCACCTCTGGAAGCACTCGCTGGGCCATTCTCATATACAACCGATGGCACCGAAGACGTGCTCGCTTGGTTTGGCTCTACATCAGACACCGGCCCATCTCCCAAGCTACCAGTATTGGCAATTGGAGGAGGGTTCTCCACTACATCAGGAGCAGGCGCTTTTGCCTGCTCCGCGCTAGCTGCAGTGGCCTTCTTCGCCGCTTTCTTCTTGCGGAACTGCTCGAGCTGGATCAGAGAAAACAGAACATTGTTATTCCAGAGCTAATGTCTAGTGAAAAAAATTGCCATATCGGCGTTCAAGCGAGATCTAAACAGCTAAATTTCAAAAAGTTGCAAACTGGGCCTGAAGTAACGTCAAATTTCATGCATTTGAAATCTGCACGGCAAGCAAAACAACCGAGACAAAAAAATTGTTACCGTTTGGCTTGTCTACCACACGCAAAACGACCTGAGACAAGTTTGATAGCATTTGGCTTCTCTACCCTGTGCAAAATCGATTGAATGGCACGCCAGTCATCGCGCTAATCGACAGGATGCCCCTAATTTGTCTACACCGTTCATAACATATTGCCCAATCAGCGACTGCAGGTACACAAGGACTACATTTCTCGCAAGCAACAGGCAACAACGGACCTACCCGCTTCTTCCCGGCCTCGAGATGGTCCTTGCGCGACGGCGCGGCGGCGTAGGACGGCGCCTGCGCCGACGCCATGGCTCCCCGGTTCCCACCAGCCCAGCCCAGGCCCGGCCCAAGCTTCGGCGAGATCTCCCCGTCCCCAAATCGCCGGCCGCCGCTGATCCGATCGAGCCCCGGGGAGGGGGCGCGAGATCTGGCGACGGGGTCGGGTGGGCGTCGGGTTTGGGGGATTTGGGACGCGCAGCTTCCAAATCCCGCTCGCCCCCGAACGTTTGGGCCTTCGCCTCGCCTCTTCTGCTGTTTTTCGGTGCGTCGGCGTGGAGTCCGACCGGTTTGAGCCTTTTTCCATGTGTGCCACATTAGGTGTATCACGCAAAAGTTTGAACACATCTAGGTGTTATAACACTTTATTTTTTTTATCTTTGACATTATTCCATCCATCTTTCACGTGATTTCTGCCGTTTACCCACTCTGACATATGGGCTCAGACAGTGAAAGTGTCCAAAATATCATTCTCTCGTACTCTTATCCTCTTCTTTCTTTCTCTTGGACCAAGTTGTCGACGTCTTTGGCACGTAATAGGCAAAGAGGGCCGGGCCATAGGAGCGGAGGCGCGGCGGGGTGCTCGCAGCGGCCATGCGGCGGACGATGGAGAAGGCCATGGCGGGGTCGCGGGTGGCGGAGGCGAGGCGCGCGACGCTGGTGAGGGTGGACGCGGTCGCCCGCGCACCGTCGCTGTCGCCGGAGTGGAGCTTGCCCCGTCCCGCGGTGGCGAGGCAGCTCGCCCGCGCACCGGTCGCGGTGGTCGGGGGAGCTCGTCGCGGTCGCCAGGGGGATCTCGCCGCTGACCACGCGCTGGTCCCTGCACGCGGTCCCGTCTTACTTAAAGCTCTTCCACATCCGTGCTGCCGTGTTCGAGCCGCCGCACCGCCTCCTTGTCGTGGAGGGCAACGAGCGGCGCTTCTTTGCCATGTCCGTGCGTGCGCAGGGGTGGACATCTGGGCGTCTCACTGGCGTGCGTCAGGACCAGCGCCAAGGCAGGGCCGTGTTACACGTACACGATATGGGTGGCAGCGGCGATGGCGGCTGGCATGCCCGAAAACAAGGGGCGCTGGCTGGCAATAGAGACGGACGTGCCGAGTTGCGCGGTGCCTGGCGCCGGCGGGGTCGTGACCGCGGCTGCTGGCCTCCCCCAGCGCCATCGTGGCCTGCGCGCTGCTCACAGGCACGGTGACCGACGCCATCAGCGTGCACCTGGTGTTCAGCGCCTTCGTCTTCGGGCTGTCCGTGCATCAACATGCAGTGAGGTGAGGAGAGGAGAGGGGCTCGTGCAGAGTCGCGGCCGCGTCGAACTGACCTGGGCGCGTGCGGCCTTGGCGGGCAGGGGCGCACGCGGCCAAGGTGTCCGGAGCTCGCGGGGTGAGGCGCGCAGGGTCGGGGCGACGCGTCCTCGGCGCGAGGCGGAATTGGCGCGCGCAGGCCTGGGCTAGGTCCGGCGAGCTCAGGTGAGCAGGGAGCTCGTGGCCGGCGGTGCGGTGGCGCGGCGCGCACAGGGGCGCACGCGGCTCGGGGAGCACGCGGTCGTGTGGCCATGGCGGCGCTGGAGGTCTCGCGGCTGATGGCCATGGCGGGCAGGGGCGCATGTAGCCATGCCGCCCGGATCTCGCGGGGCGGGGCGTGCTAGACGCCGCAAGCCTGCTGGCCACCGCCCATGAGCTCACTGCGCTTGCCATGGCAGCCCAGGCTGATGGGGTGCCGCGCGGCCTCCTCTCCGGCGTGTAGGGCGGCGGCGGACGCACGGGCACAGAGACACACAGAGTCGCGACCAGTGCAAGCTGTCCCGATCGGATAGATGAGAGAGAAAAAATAAAATAAGTGAGAAAAAAAAGAAAAGGATTAAAAGAAAAGGAAAAAAAATCCTTGAGTGCATTTTAGACTTTTCGCATCGCAGATTGGCACCGTTACCTGTGAAAATGGACGGAATAGCTTAGAAAAAAAAGTAAAGTGTCATGATATTTAAGTGTGTTTGAATTTTTTAATAGCACGCATGTATGAAGCATATTGAGCTCCTACCTGCTCTGCTGTTGCGTGGTCGCGGTCGGTCACTAGTGCCTGGTGGTAAGCATGCACGTGTCGCCAGTTTCGTTCTCGTTTGCTGCTCTTGGGGTGATCCAATCCATCGCCGCAGCTCCGTACCACGTGGCTCCATCCTCTTCCTCTGAAAATTTTCTTCCACAAGATTTATGGCACTGTACTTCTTTCTTTTAATTTTCTTCTTATGCAGCGAGAAAATTTCCGAATCCCGACTCCACCCATATATATAGCGGCACCTACATCCCCGTGAGTCGGGACAGTCTATCCTGTACTTTGGTGTGGGACAGACAAGGAGATTTTTTACCCTCAAGCCTGAAATTCGTCTCCGTGGAAAATCGAACTCAGGACCTGAGGGGTGCCGCCGAAGCCATCTAACCAGTTAGGCTAGAGGACCTTTGGTATTTTCCTAATATAAGGTGCACGCAACCTTAAGGCCACCTTTGAAATGCACGTTTTTTTTGTGTTTTTTCTATGAGAAAATTAACTGGTTTCTTTAAAATCTCTCTATATTTTCTGTGGAATTCATGCGTTCTAAATGGACCCTAAGATTTAAAGTTTTTAACATTTGTTAAACACACAAATTCGGCACCACTAAATTCATATGTAAAAATATTTCAATATACTATGTCACTGCGTTTCATTATGAGATACTATAATATAGGCAAAGCTAGCTACGTGGCATGTTGGGCTACATAGGTACGGGTCAAACTGACTTGGTCAGCCAAGCTAACAGGCACTAGAGGGGCTATATAGAGGTTAGTGGTAAGACCGGACACGCGGTAAGACCATCTGTCCCTGTTGACTTGGCCGAGGCTCTTTGTCGGGCTCGCCAGAGATGATTTGACCGAGAGTTCTTGGTTAAGGTTGTTTCCAAGGATTACGAAAGACTCTTGGTGAAAGCTCCGTATTCGGTTTTTCGTAATTGAGACAACTTAGGACTAACTTTTTGCTAAGTGTTGATTAAGCTAGGTGAAGTCCACACCAAGAGTTGAGCAAGGAGACATCCATGGTAGAGATGGTGTTGCCCACAAGTTGATCAAGTGCTCAACATTGGAGAAGATGAGAGGAGCAAACGAACACTACTATAGAATGAGCTATGGCAACACCATTATCACCGCTAGTTATGTAATAACCGGCAGTGAAATTGTTTCACCGTCGGTTGGAAGGACGGCAGGGCGTGGATACTAGTTAAATCGCCAGTGAAAAATTCTATCACCGCCCGGTAACCGTTGGATCTAGTGATGATCTTTAGGGTTTGTATCTCTATCGGATTTTACGTAGAGCTATCTGTGATAGCCATTATGGCCGCCGGCCCTAAACGGCCAGTGGTGGACCGACAATCAGCAGTCTTTGTGGTTGTTCAGTACTGTCACAACTACAAATGCCCTTTCATCACCATTACTTTTGTAGGCAGAAGCCACTACATATTCTTCACGCCACTTGCCCTTTGATACCACCCATCTTCTTTCTTCATCTCCTTCTTCCAACATCCACAATGTTAGACGACTTCTTCAAACTTTCCGACAATGACTCCTAAACTAACGAGGACGAGTTCCAGCAAGGCTGGCCCTCTAGCGACGAGGGCTCCAGCGACTACAACTCTCCTGATCAGAGTTCTTCCTAGGACTTCGAGAAGGAGCGGTTCTTTGATGATGCCTACGGCGCCGCGAAGGACGACGGCGGCGATGATGAGGAGGACGAGGACGAGGACGCGAGGTGCGGGGACCGTGACGTGGTGACCTCTAAGAGGGGGTTAATTAAAAACTACTAATTATGGCATCTATTTTTCTCCTAGTCAAAACCTATGCAAGAAATAATCTATCTAAATGTGCAACTGAAGTTTTGCTAGGTGTGTTGCTATCTCTTCTACAAAAGAATTATGCAACCTAACTTCCAATCATATCAACTAAGTTAGGAACGTAAAGCACACAACTCAAATACACAATATAAATGTGGAAGCTTAATTGAGATAGAGATGCAAACTCTCATCGACGACTCCGATATTTTTACTAAGGTGTCGAGAAGCGCACAAACTTCCCCTAGTCCTCGTTGGAGCCCCTCGCAAGGGCCAAGCTCCCTGTGGGGTAACTCTGTGGATAGCCTCCGGCCCTTCCCCATGCGCAAGTGGCTCTCCAAGATGGCCTCTCTCGGATCGCTCCCCGCCGTCTTCTAACCAAACCGTCGTTGGCCTAGTTCCCTCCGATACACGGTACCGACCACACCACAAACGCGGTTGGTGTGGTCTCGCAAGACTACAAGCCAAACATTATCATTTTCTTTTGGTGAAAAATATCTTTGTAATGTAAGAAGTTTATATATTGTTATAGTATGGATGTTAGTGGAAAGTTACCTATTGGGGACAATATCAATGTCTAAAATGTAGTACATTTATAGATATATGTAGTCAATATGCTAGAAATAGCACTATTGCATTGCATATTTTTTATCAACTCTTGTGTCCAACTTTCTATACAAATTGGAGTGGCTACAGCATAAAATTTCTATAAACAACCAAAGTGACTAAAACTTATTTGAACACAAAGTGACTAGGACATATTTTTGTATTCTCTCCAATTTCCTTTTGAGCTGTCAAATTATTCTTTTTCTTTTGTCATCAAATCCAACATTTACGCCTTCTCATGTGAAAATGATACTGGTATATTGCTCTTCACATTTATTTTCCTAGTAAATCAATAAGAACAAATAAAGAACATAGCAGTTGTATTGCTACGAAATGATTGGATATTTTCTTATGTTGGCGTACATTGTAGCCCATCTCTTAATTGGTACTTTTGTATTGTTGAAAATGAATCTTTTCCAACTCCAGGCTAGATACAACGAGTACTTGTAGCTTCTCATCCGTGTATAAAACCCCTTCATTTCCTTATCTTTTACCCCCTTCACATTTTTTCCGTCGCCGCTGCCACCGCTCTTCACCTTCTCCCTTTCTCCTCCGGTGATCTTGTGATTCCCCTAGCAAAATCGGGTTCCCCTCTGTGCAAGTGGGCTTCCTCTGCTCTTGGACCTACCGTGCCGCTCCACTTTCTTCGGAGTGCGTGGGAAGTTCGGTTCAACCCTTCAGGGTATCTTTCAAATATATCTTTCTGATATCTAGATCTACAAGGTTTATAGCAATTTTCCATTGGTGAATCATGTCTGTATGGGCCCTAGAAGCTGCTTATAGAGTAGATTTAAGTTTGTTTGGATAGTTGTGGAGATATAGCATGTTATTGCTTGAGATCCAGTTGAGATCCAACCTTGTCTTATACCCTAATATAGTGTGCCTCTATGCTATTTTTATTTGTCAGATGGGGCATGATGAGAGGTACAAGCAAGTTGCAACACCAGAGATCCAGTCGAAGTCTTCCAAACAAGAAGAAAACAAGGAGTGGGATGTGGAATCTTGCAAGCGTTCTCGTTGTACCATCACCAAGGCCCCGATCTCTCACTCTCGCAACCATGGTACTCACCATGAGTCCACCCCATGTGCATGGGATTTCATGGGCTAGCACATTTCCTAAGAGGATTGGCAAGCGTGTCGCAGGGCGGCCTGCATGTCGTAGCACACGACAGGCCGGTGAAGGAGGTGATGAGGACATGGCAGAAGAGGATGAAGCGATTGAGGTTACCTTTCCCTGTATCACCACCCCCAAGTGGGCATTTATAGGCCATGACTCTGGGATAAGTCCGGTGGATTATGCATCGGGGACTAAGAGTACTATGGCTAGGGACAACCGGTATGAAAATCCCTACATCAATAAAAAGCAAGATGTGGTTATGGATCATCGGTTTTGGAATCTCTTTCAGTGTGACTGGTATATCTCTATGATCAAAGCCAAGAGTTGTCCTATTGTTCCAATGAAATGGGTTCATTGGCAGCATATGCGTGATAAGAGGGACGATGTTTTTGACCACGTGATCACCATGTGCTAGAGAAGGAATCTATACTCCATCATGGAGTACCATGGTGATTGGAATGAGGAGGTTGTGGCTCAATTTTATGCCACTCTCTATGTTGACGAGGATCATGAAGGGACATAATCCATCTTCTATTGGATGACAGAAGGTCATCATCTCTCTTTCTCAAGGACATCCGTTGCTTTGCTCTTTGGATTTGATCTTCAAGATCTTCAGAAGACAAGGTTGCACTCTTATGATGTGATGGGGGATGAGGAGATTGCTTTTATGTATGATGAGCAATATGGTAATGTTGAGGTTGGGACTACACATGGGTTGATTCCATATTACAAGTACCTCAACTCACTTTTTCGCACGACAGTGGATCCTAAATTTGGAGATTCTTCCTTAATTCGTGATATGTCAAGGAATTTGCTTGTGTGGATGTCAGATAGGAAGAAGAAAGGTTTTAGTGTGGTGGATTTCATTTGGCAAGAGATTTGGATTTGCTCATATACACCAACCAGAAGATGTGGTTATGCTCCCTATATCAAGAGGATGATTGGCATGCTTCGACATGCACTTTCTACAAGGCATTCAAGCATAATCATTATATGCTACAGCTCATGAAGGACCTTCCACAACGAGCTGCCACTTCTAGGGATCCTTCACCACCTCCAAGGTCTTCCTTCTCCACTTCTTGCCATGAATGTGGCGGTTCATTTTGTATGTTCTCTCCCTTTCTTAAGGCCATATTCAATGTGTGCTCTTACAATGCTAAAGCCATGCACAAGCATAATGAGTTCATGCAACAAAAGTTGAATTAAATTGAAGAAAGGCAAAAGGCCATTGAAGCCAAGCTTGAGCTCCCGACATCTCCTATTAGACAAAACTATGGTAGTTCCCCTCCTACTTTTGTGGACCTGTGAAAGCCCTATTTAGTTTTGGATAATTGATGAAACCTATTTAGACTAATCCTTGCATCTAAGTGTGTGACTAGATAGGATGGTCCAACCTAAGTGAAGGAGCTAGGTGGCGCTCATGGATGGAGATGGCCACATAAAATGAAGTCCATGGTGGTGGTGTTGACATGTGATGATGATCAAGCTCCGGGACTTGAAAAAGAAGAAAGACAAAAACAAAATGGGCTCAAGGCAAAGGTGATATCTATAGGGCCATTTTTGTTTTGGTGATCAAGACATTATAGAGAGTGTGGTCACATTTAGGATAGATGGTTGTACTATTAAGAGAGGAGCTCTTATCGGATAACTCGGTCATCTAGTGCCACTAGGTGTTGGAAAACATGCATTTGCATTTTAGGCCTAGTGCACAATTGGTGAGAAGTGATTAACCTTTAAAAAAATGATTGTGAAAATACTAACACACTTGTACGTGATGGTGAGACACTTGGAGTGTTAGCTTACTTGCAAAGGTGATGAAAAAGGTGAAGAGAAGGAAGCGAAACTCGGCTGGGGGTGCTACCATGGGGGCACCACCACCCCTTGTCCAGTGCACCGCCACCCCTATGGCGGTGACCGGCTAGGAGGCTAAGGGTAGCAGGTTGCCCTAGGGGCACCGCCACCCTATCCGGTGGCACCGCCACCCCAAGGGTAGTGCCCACCTAACCCTGGCCAAGAGCAGTAGTGTAGGCGCGGGCACCAGTGCGTCCGGTGTTCACCGCCATGGAGAGGGTAGTGCACCGCCTAGTCACCGCCACTTATGGGGCGGTGGCACCACCTCTTTTATCCAGATAGCAGGGGAAGGGCTGCTAGGCACCGCCGCGGGCACCGCCACCCTATGGGTGGTGCACTGCCATAAAATTTCAGGGAGTGGGGTTTCTCAGGTAGATGGCCGGGTAGTCACCGCCACCCTAAGGGCAGTGCCACCTCTACCCTGTCTGGTGCCCTAACGGCTAGTTTCTAACCGTTGGAAAGTGTCCATTGGAGGGGCACCGCCATGTTCGGTGCCAGGCACCGCTATGTCCGGTGCCCTCGCAGAAAGCTGCTCCAAAGGGGTAACAACTCTATTTGCTTGTGGGCTTATAAATAGAGCTTATGGCTGGCCTTGGCCACTCTCTTGGCACTTCTAACAGTTGCATACACCTTTTGAGAGCTGAGCACACCACTCCACTCACTTGCACACTTGATTTCATCATCTTGAGTGAGATTGGAGAGCCTCTAGTGCATTGCTAGTGTTCTAGCATCTTGTGGCACTAGTTGGGTTGTTACTCTTGGTGTTTGCTGACACTTAGATGACCCGGTGATTGGTGGATCGTCTAGTGGAGGAAGGTGATTGTCTTTGGCTCCGATCATTGTGATTGTGAGGGGTTCTTGTGCCTTCCCTGGCAGAGCACCAAAGGCAACTCTAGTGGATTACGCGTGGCTTATGTGATCCTCATTTTGTATTAGTTGTGCGACACCTAATTGTGGGTTTAGCATGTGATGCCAATTAGTGCGTGGACCTCTAAGTGAGTGAATCGCCACAGTGAGGACTAGCTTGTGAAAGCCCTAGTTTGGTTTTGGATAATTGATGAAACCTAGGACTAACCTTTGATCTAAGTGTGTGAATTAGAAAAGGTGGTCTAATCCAAGTGTTTGAGCAAGATGAGGTCCATGGTGATGGAGGTGGACATGAAATGAAGATGATCAAGCTCAACTTGGAAAAGAAGAAAGAGAAAAATAAAAAACCAAGAAGATCAAGGCAAAGGTATAAGATAGGTTTTTGTTTTGCACTTAAGACACCATAGAGGGTGTGAGTGACTTAGGATCGATATCCATACTATAAAGAGGGAAAATCTTTGGCTAAACGGTTTATCAAGTGCCACTAGGTGACATGACTTGCATATGCATTTAGGAACCTAGTGTGTTAACTTTGACCCTTGCAAAATGCTTTGAAAAATGCTAACACACGTGCACACAAGTTCTACACTTTGTGGTTAGCAAGTTGGAAGCAAGGGCGAAGTTGTTGTGGACTTAGAAAAAGAAAAAGGAGACAACAGTGACTGTAACAGAACCATCCAATTTATAAGAGCACAACTACAATGGCAACTGCCAAGACAATCACACTTTCATACTTGAGCCCATATAAACCCGGTAGTCCATTGAGTATCACCAAGGATCTCAAATTTTAGCCGCATACAAACCAAGATCGTACATGATTCAACATCCACATGCCATATGTTACATAAAGTTCACAAGTAATTCAACATACATTAGAGTGCAAAGATAGTTATTACAATACCAAGTTCGAATTTAGTAGCGGAAGCAACATAGTTTTGAAACCATCACACACACGGTTCCGATACATGCTAGTTTCATGATCGTTTCCAACAAAGGCACATAGAGAAGCTACTAGAAAAGGCCTTGCCCGTCGGCCTCATTCCTCGTCCACGGCGGAGAGAGCAGTTCTTGCAGTAGCCATGATATATCACGCCATCTTAAAAATAAACATTACCAAAGTTCTTAAAAATTGTATTATTACATTACCAAAGTCAGAGTGCGGAATATTAAATAGCGGAATGAAAATAAACATCAAGTAAACATCTATCAATAATAAGCAAGGATCTGTCTGTACCCACCAGAAGAATCCTTCACACAACAGCTACGTCTTAAGTACCTACAACAGGGGTAAATAAACCCTGAGTACACAATATACTCGTAAGACTTATCTGACTAGTGGGAATAATTTCCTAACTCCAAGGGATATGATAAGCTTTATGGTTTGCTGATTTCCTTTTTGCAGAAAGCAATACTAATAGTGAATCCTTATTTATGTTATTATTAGCAGTCATGATTAATTCATTATCTAGCCATTCTACATAAGCATATGTTCTACTTTCAAACAAGAGTTGAGCAACAGTTCCATTTCTTCACCTTTCCTCTTTCAGTTCTTACTACGGTGCTAGAGTTTAGACAAGTCGTACCGACATGGTGACGATTCATGAATTAATGTATACTAAAACAAGGAGTACTAGCTACTCTATTTATCAACATATTCAAGGGCTACAAAAATTACAGTGAGCACATAATAATCTAATAAACCTACTGTAAAAATTTCATGGCTAAAGCTATCACCAATTTACTACAAAAATTCCTACAAATATTAAGATAAATAATACTAAGCTCTCCTAAATGAATTAATGAATCTATCATTATCATAGATAACTGTAAACTAACTACACCAATAGCTAGATAACATTTTTGTGAACCTAACAAATTTTATTTTACTATTTTTGGACATCTATAGAATTTACTATAATTTTTCAAAGTTCAGCTCAAAACTAAATTGAATAAACCTTTACTAATTCACTGGAAAATGAAAAACTAAAATCCACTGTGCGGCCCACGAGTGAGCGGCGCGGCCCACTCCTGCGCATCGCGCGTGCGCACGCACAGCACACTAGCGCGGCCCACGTGGCTTGGCCCACGCGCGACAGTGGCCCACGGAGGGGAGACCCGCGCTTGCGCCGACATTTATGCAAAAAAGCCCTCAGCTTTTAACTAAATGGACCCACAGTCCTATCTACTATTTCACTCTCTCTCTGACGCTCTCACTAACCCCCTCGACTTACTTCGAATTCCCGTTTCAAAGTCCCTAGCCGAAACTTATTAGAGGCCACGGCATCTTCGGCCAAACGCCGATGAGCACGGACCTCCTCGGCAGCAAACATCACCATCGTGACACTCTTCGTCACAAGCGTAGTTGATAGAGGTATAAAACACCACGATTGGTGCCGCACAGAGGCGTGGCCATGCACCACGATGGGGTTCGGCCGCGGTGACACTGACGCCGGGGCAAACGTCTAGCCCAGCGCTACCATCACTATCTAGACTCCATGCCTAGAGTATTGATAACATTCTAGAGGTCCTAGATATACCCGTTCTACTCCCAAACGAGCCGGCCACGGACACATCTACACTACGTTCGCCGGAGGCAGCCACGCGCTCCGGCGAGCCTCGGCCCTAACCGATTCAACCATCTACCCTAGGAGCAGGAGGGCCTCACCAGAGACGTGAAGGATGGCCTGGATGAAGTCATGTGGCTCGGCAAGGTGGTTGGCCATGTGTGTGGGGTTGCTCTGGTTCACGGCAAGCATGGCAATGGTGTTCTCAGCGACTCGCTGCACTCCTGGTGAAACTGTTTCATAGGAGAGGCAACCAAGTCAAGGAGACACAAAAGCACCGCTCAATTGGGACAAAGGGGCAAGGAACGACACCCTGGCCGAGCACCCACCCCGACGGCCACGGTGGACCACCGAGGGGGAAAAGCTTCGTAGTACCTCACTAGAGGATGAAAGCTCATCGGGTCGACTCTAATCGTGAGCTAACCACCAGAGCTAGTTGGGTGCATGGTTAATTGGACGGAGATGGACGGTGCGAGGCCAATTGGGTGGACGACGCCGTTCGGTCTTAAGGTGGTCGACGACAGGGGAACCTCAAATTGAAGCCCGACACCGTACGGCTATAGCAGTGGCAGGCTTGGCGTGAAGCTAGGCTCCAATTCAAGCTCTAGGCATGCGCAATTACACGGATAGGGCCAGGCTCTGTGGGTTGGCCTTGGCATGGCTCGGTCGGCCGACGCGATGCCATTCAAAGTGACTGTGATAGGAAGCACGGCATGGCGCATCAACTAAATGGAAGAGGACAATGGTGCGATGGATGATGGCTCCACGTGTGCATACGAGGCCGGCATGATGATGTGCGACCACAGCTCTTTGACTCGCAAGACGACGGTGGCCAGGCCACATGACGGCGCAGCGGGCGTGCGCAGCAGCGGCAGCGACGATGCGACGCAAGTGATGTGAGCGCACATGAGGTGACAACATGATGCAGAGGCACGTGCATGTGCTGGCAATGACGATAGCAGTGGTGGTAGAGCGGCCAGGCTCACTGGCCCCCAGCGTTCCACCGAGCGCGGCGTGCGCGTGAGTGCACTCGTGAGTCGTGTGCGTGGGCGCGTGCGTGGGCGCGCGCGGCAACGGTGATGTAGAGCCCGTGTGGCAGTGCACGTGTGTGCATGCATGGACAAGCGGCGATGCTGGGCTGAGGCATGATGACCACGTCTAGACGCTGAAACCGGCGATAACGTGCCATGCACGATTTTTAAAGTGCCCCAAAAATCCAACTCGATGCTTCAATTGCTAAACCACCTATTTTACACTCGAGATGGCATGTTAGGCTAATAAAACAAGCCCTAGGGCCATACCACTACTTAACCCGATTCTTCTACAAGAATTGCCGAACTTAGCTTCGTCAAAGCGTTTCCCGACTTAGGAAATTCGATTAAGTCTCGATCGGATTCGCGTCAAATTCGATTTTCAAGCTATTCGGTACACTAGCTAGTGAATTCCTTTCGCGACCTCAAGTATTTCATCGTCACCTACGAAGTTTGTACAACAAACTTTATAAAAAATTATGTATATACGTTCTATAGCATTTTTGCTTAATAAAAATTAATTTAAAACCCTAAGTGATGTAACGCGACATTGAAATGTAACTTTCATTTCACGTTTTTGTCGATCGTTTTGAGTTATAGAAATTAATTTACACACTATTTTATATACACTATCACATAAACATGATGCCCATGTAGTGTTTTAGGAAAAATTTATAGTATAACACCGAGGGTGTTACATTTAGCTTGACATCATTTTGCATAAAAAGAAAGCCACTAGTTGAGCTACACATTTTATAATTCGGACATCAAGTTAAGTATAGCTATTTAACTCTAGATTAGCAACTAACCTATGCCAAACATGTTGTATATAATTATATAGCATCATATTAGTAACCATAGCCATTTATTATATCATCATCATAACCATTTCACTTTCATTAACTTACTAAAATAGAAGGAAGCTCAGTCAAGTTTCTCACTATCCGAGAGATACGGCGATTCGAATTGATTGCAACCAGCTGGGCAAAATCCTAACACAAACCCACACTTCCCCCGTCGGGGTCGCATCAGGTCGCCTTTGGGACAACTCAGGTCTCATTTCGCGGGTTTGTATAGCGTCGCATAATCAAGGTCCAACCGGTTGCCAGGACGATCAGGCCCAGCCTGCCCTTGGTCATATCCATGTCCCCACACATCCTTACTTCCTCCAGTGTGTTCCCTAATAGCTCGACTTCCCCGCCTAAGTTGAGCTACTTGGCTTCATGGTCGAAACAAATTATCCAGCCAGCTAAGTGAGAGGCTGTGTTCAAAATGACCGAGGACCAACAACGATGTGGTCCGTAATCAGCTTAGACGGAATCGCATAAGTCAGCCTACAACATAGACTCCGTCTGGCCTCTATTTATATAAATATCAGATGGTTATTTCCACAATAGCAAATATAGCCAACCGTGACCAAGTACCCACCTAAAGCTCGCAGGTGATAGAAACTCACTCGACTTCTACCGAACTAAGCATGGCTAAGCATATATTTGATCCTGGACCTACACAGGATTCGAGGTATATTTCTGGACAAGGAGATTATATGCCTCAAGTGTTTTTAAATAACTCCGACAACCTAATGCATCAAACATAAAGAACTCAAGTTGGTATTTATAAAACATGGGAGACTTAGAATGCTCTGGGGCTTGCCTTTCAGGTAGGCAGAGGGTTTGTGGTCAGGGCACTCGGGCAGCTCCTCCTGGACCTATCCTTCTCCTTCGAGAATCTCCTACTATGGGATCTCCTATGGGGTCTCCTCTCCTTCGAGTTCGAACTCCAACTGTCGGTGCAGAAAGTGACCAACACATAAATATTTGTAATTTTGCCGTACATTGTGATCGGAGGTGGCCTAGCACTCAATGACACAGGGTTTATACTGGTTCAGGCAACATGCCCTACGTCCAGTTTGAGTCGGTCGATGACTTTATTCCTGAGCCTAGGTGCTTGAAGTTTGCAGTGGGGTTACAAACGAGAAGGAGAAAGATGGGGGGTACAAGAGGTCCGGTCGGGCTCTAGTCAGAGGGACCGAGAGTGATGGGAACTCCGCTATGTGCTATGTGTTCGAGCGTGTGCTCGAGGTTTGAACCTGATGGTTCTGTTGTTGTATACTAGTGAACTTGATCGATCTGAATCAACTTATCTGTTGGAAGAGAGCGCATCCCCTTTTATAGATGAAGGGGATGGCCTTACAAGTGAGAGGGAGAGAGTACGTTCGCTGCTAAGTCTTGCTGCCCACGCCAACGGGTACAAGATGATGGTAGACGCCCATAATACTGTTGAATGTCAGATGCACGTGGGAGGTTGTGTCGTCTTCTTCGGGTATGATAGATGTCAGTACCTGCTATACTATTGTCGCCTGAGAGGCATGCAGGGGGTTTTACCATGTTCGCCTAGCATAGTAAATGCTGGCGCCCACAACACTATCGATGCCTCAGAGGCACGTGGGGGGGGGGAGCCTTACCGTATTTGTCTAGTATGGGAGTTGATGTCGCCCACAACACCGTAGGGGAAAATGTCGGCGCCTATAACACTGCTTGTGTTCTGTCATGCCAGGGAGGTCTTAGGATACTGTCCTACAGGCGTACAGGGTATGGTCCTCGGTATTACGGTTGACTTGAGTGCGCTGCCTTACTTTCTCTATCTGTTTTCTAGTCCTTACCGAGCGGGTGTCCCCGGTCAGTTGGTCCTAGTCGGCTCTGATTGCGCTAGCCGGAGAGGAGCTATAAGTAGAGGTTCGACGCATCCCCGGTCGGTGGAGCGGATTGGAGTCGAAAGCGGTGTTTGGCCAGGTCTTTTGGTCGGAGAGGCCGTCCAGAGGCGAGCTAGAGACCAAAGCGAGCGCTCTGGTCTAAGAGGTGGGCCGAAGTCGAAAGCGGGCTCCGTTCCTCCTCGACCAGGCCTTCCGGTCGGAGATTGGGCCGTTCTTCTGGCCTATTGTCTAGGTATTTCGGCTGGCCCATGAGTTGCGCGTTGCTCGCAACGTTGTCTGTTGGGCCAAGCTTTTGTTGGGAAGCTGGTCTATGAGGGACCCCGAGTTTATGAACTTGACACCAGCAGTGTTACTCCCTCTGGTGATCCTATATGCATGCACATGCGCATAATAAATAATAGGAATGCACAGAAGATGAAGTGCATATATGATATGATGCAAACATGGGCTAATTATGACATGATAAACAAGCAACAAGCTAATTAATATAAACATGTTTAGCATGGTGGCATGTGGTGATTATCTTCTTAGTTAATTTGATTGAGTAGGTGCATATCTCTTCTTTAGAAAACAAAGTAACACTCATCACGTTCTAGCAACCTAAGGTACAGGTGTTCATCAACAGTAAGAAGCCTAAAACCTACAGCTAACAAGTTACCTTAATTAGCCTAAGCATCTAATTAACAAGAATCTAGCTCACATAAAGCAAACAAGTCAAGAGAACTAGATACAAGTGAATTATAGAACAATAATTAGCTAGCTGCATACAACCAACCAAATCTAGGCACAACCAAATGTACCAATAGATTATATACATCACAAACATGCTAGAAAGTATAATGGTTAAGCCCAAACAAATTATTTACATACCTTTATTAATTTCCTTAGGTGTCAAGGTGAAATAGAGAACTGTTATTTCTAGTGCACAGTAAATTCTGTAAAAAATACAATAGCTTAAAAGTGCATTCAATAGTACAAATTTCATGCCTTTTTAACCCTCTACAAAAATGCCAAGCAAAACAGGCTTATAACAACTTAAATAAGTTCATCATAGTGACAAGTATCAAACAACAGATTTCATATTTTTCTTAAATTCACCCTATCACAAGAAAGCTATGAAAATTAACTCATGCACAGAA
Organism: Miscanthus lutarioriparius; assembly: GCA_904845875.1. NCBI lineage: Eukaryota > Viridiplantae > Streptophyta > Magnoliopsida > Poales > Poaceae > Miscanthus > Miscanthus lutarioriparius. The sequence goes on from CAJGYO010000005.1 coordinate 9,494,913, forward strand.
GCTACATAAAACATGCCATAATCAAATTCACAAGAAAACTAGCATTTAACCAAGTTAAATCAAAACAGCAAAGTAACGGCATGTAAACATCAGGTTTATTATTTTTCTTAGCTATAGAATGTCAAAACAAATATAAGAAAACTGGAACCATGATTTTTGGATACTTCTAACTCAAGTTAAGCATTTAACAAGATTTCATAGCATTAAACAATTATAACTTAAACAACATCCAAAACTGTAGCACACAGGAAGTTTTATATTTTTATTATTAGATAGAACACTCCAATATGAAACCAACAAAATTGGTTTCACTCAAACCTGTGGTAGAACCTCCTAAATTATAGGGCCCACATGCACCTATCACTGTCCAACGACCTTTGACATCTATGCATATGTTCCCGGTAACTTAAGAAGACTGTCGGGTGTCCTCGAGGAACCCCGAATCATCCACGATTTCTGAGCAGGATCATATTACAGAGTTAATGCAGTATTACAACAGTTTATTCAAATAGATACACCAGAGTAAAATAGCGGAAGTCTTACAATAACTTAGTTTACAAAACAGTAGTTTCAAACCTTACAAACTAAGTTCGATAATTATTACAAAACATAGTAGTGGAGTGACATTATAACATAATACAAAACACACAATGAAACTGCCCTGCCCAAAGGCCACACATTTACTTCTCATCGTCAGATCGAACAATAGTCATGCAGCATGATCCAAAACAGATCTGCTCATGAGGCTCACCTGCAACAAGGGTCAACGAACCCTGAGTACAAAAGTACTCAACAAGACTTAACCGAAATAAGAATTTAAAAGAACGCAGGAATGCAGGCTCATGGGATTCAAGGTATGGCTTTAGCAATAATCAAGGTTCTTTCGCATAAAAGCACTTTAACAAAATTCTTTATATCAACATTTAAAACTTCATAAAGATCATATACAAAGCTGACATGATCCGCATTGAGATCATGAAACTTCATAACCAACACCTTCTCAAACCATCCTCAAGTTCCAGTTATTTATTACTACGATGATGAACAATGAGTTGAGTCTCCATAACCGAGGAGCAACGATGATTCGAACCGATTAAAAACCCAGCTGAGAATTCCAGACCACATGACATATGTCGGTCCCCGACCTACATATACCAACCTACCCTCGGATCCTCTAAACAAGAACGGGTTTGCGCCACCCGAGAATACAGTACTCCACCAATCCAGCCCATAGCCACGTGGGTACATGCTATTCCCGCCATCTCTCCACTTCCAGCGCGCTAGTAGCCATTCTCGTAATAGAATAGCCAAGTTAAGGCTTACCGGAGTATGCGGTTAGTACTACAAAGTCTCACCTCATGCAATTCAACAACGGACGGGCCTTAATCGATACAGGCAGAAAGAACCCACTCACAAGACCTCCATGTCTTGTGGCTCACACACACCGAGTCCGCCCGGTCTAGATTGATTACTCCACATTCCCATATCACATGATAACATAAGTAACCAAAGTTCCATTTAAAACTTGCAGGTGACAGGTCACCCGACTTTCATCGTTCTAAGCATAGCTAAGCAAAACTAGGCATATACGAATTTTAAAACTGGTAATATGGTAAATATGAAATAACAAGGTTGGTAATGTACCAATTCGGTTTTCACTTGACTCCTAATCATTTAATGCAGTAAAAAGAAGCAAAAGCAAAATAAATTTATAAAATACAAGGTAGGGTTGTATGCATCCGGGGCTTGCCTTCGTTGACGGAAAAGTCTGGGTCCAGAGTCGTTCCACCGATATCAACACTAACCTCCACAGACGGATCAACCTCCTCAACTACTTGATTAACTACCACGTGTTCACCTTCATTCACTACACGTAGTAACAATGCCATGTTTAACATGATGCGGAATACGAAACATGATGCTCGATGATGGATGCAAAATTAACAACTTGAATACAACTTTCCTTCGCGGTACAGATTCAAGTTAAACTAACTAAACCATTTTCGCAACACTCACATCAATTGTCAAGGATCATCACCAACTAATGACCCAAGGACATCACTCAATCAAAAACTCAAATAAAACCTAAATTACTAAAGGTAACTATTTGCTTTTATGAATCAATTAATTAATTAAGAATTATGAAATAAATCAACTTGTTCCAATTGAGCTCAAAATTTTTGTAAATGTTCATCACATGATAACTAAGTGGCAAAACAATTTTCATAATTTTGGATATATAAATAAGCCTAGAAAAATCATGTAAACTCATTTATTAATTAATTGAGCAATTTTTATCACATTCAAAAAGTACTGAAAAACAACATTTTATATTTTTCCTAAATAATATACATCACAGAGAGTTCACACAAAAATTTTCATAATTTTTAGAGCTTTAAATAAATCTACACAAAAATAACAAAAATAGATACTACTCATTCAATTCTGAAAATAGAAAAATCCAATTTGAACGCTGTGTCACTGACATCGGGTCCCACATGTCATCTTCCACCTCTAGCTTTGACCGCGGCGACACGTGCGCTGACCGGCGAATTCTCGCCGCCGGTGAGACCAACGACGACGGTGAGAGCACCACCACGTCCCCTACACTACTACGCTTCGACTGGTGGCACAAACGAGGCTAAACACTGACTGGGCCGAGCACCACGGCGGCCATGGTGGACACGACGGCACGGCCGCGCTACGCCGGTGACGTGAAATCAGTAGAGCTTAAACAAAGGATCCAGGAAGCACTAGTAGCTCACCCCGAACGCGTTGCAGCAAGGATCGAGGTCGGAAAAGCAACGGAGAGGCTGGTCGACGTTCCGAGCAGGCACGGTGGAACAGACCATCGTCGGTGGTGATGCTCCGGTGGCTGTTATGGTCAAAATGAGAAATCAATGGGTCATAGAGTACCACGGCATCATGGCGAAGCTTACGGCATGCCAAGCACGAGCAGAGACAAACCACGGAGCTCTGGCCACGGCGAAGCGTGCTCGATGGAGACGTTGCCGGCCGTGAGGAAGAAGAGCGCGCAGAGCAGTTTCCCGGTGAAATCAACCAACAAAAGCAGGTCGGTTGGGTGCGCAAGGAGCAGACAGAACGAATGAGCGCTAAGCTATGATGTCACAGGCGCTGGTTCGAAGGTGGGAGCTCGCCGGAGATTACAGAATTGCCATTCATTTTAAAATCCAAATTACTCCCAAATTTGTATAACAATTCAAAAATCTCCAAAAAATAAAAGTTGTTCAAAATCAAAAGTTCTACAACTTTGCTTTTATAACCAACCCCTAATTCGGTCTATATTTTGAAATGAACTTTTGAATTCAAATATGGGACATTTAAGGAATTTTGCCTTTTCAAATAACTTTAAATTTTACTAAACAACTTGAAAAACTCCAAAAATAAACTTTGTATAACTTGACAAGATCTACACTTTTGCTTTTAAGCTCAACCCCAACATATACTTCAATTTTGAAATGGGTTTTCAGGGTATGATTTAAATATTGAAAATAAGGGTTTTCTGAATTTCAAACCGATACAAAGACTTCGAACTTGATTCAAACAATACCAAGCAACACTTATAACATAAATGTAAACTTGTTTTAGTGAATGCATATCAAAGTTTGCAATATGACCAATGCCTTACAATGCATATGATGACATGTCATGTTTTTAATATTTAAACACCCGGGGTGTTACAATCCTTCCCACTAAAAGAAATCTCGCCCCGAGATTCAAAGCCATAGGGTAAGTAATGGAAAAGGAAATGTGTCAATCCAAAAACATCCAATTCTTATCCATAAAATAGCTGAGGTTCCTTTACAAAACACAATTTGTAACAACCGAGCTCAGCTAACATTACTCTATTCTATAATGACGCAAGAAACTCTAGAAACTTTTCTAACCAGTAATCTTCTGATTCCCAAGTAGCTTCCTCTTCTGAATGTTGATTCCATTGTATCTTGTAGAACTTTATTGACCTCCTTCGAGTAACACGATCTTTCTAATCCAACACTCAGATAGGATATTCTGAATAGGTCAGATCTGGTTCAAGTTCCACTCCTTCAACTTCAACATTTTGCTCAGGCACTCGGAGACACTTCTTCAACTGAGACACATGGAACACATCATGTACAGCTGATAAATGTTCTGGTAATTTCAAGCGATAGGCCACTTTTCCATATCTCTCCAGAATTTGAAATGGTCCAATATATCGAGGTGCCAACTTGCCTTTAACACCAAAATGGGTAACTCCCTTCATTGGTGATACTTTCAGATATACAAAATCTCCTTTGTTAAACACTAATGGTCTTTGTCGTCTATCCGCATAACTCTTTTGGCGGGACTGAGCTATCTTCAAATTACTCTGTATTTGTCTAACCTTGTCTTCTGTTTCTTTCACAAGGTTAACTCCAAAGAATTTTCTTTCTCCGGGCTCAGACCAACTTAGCGATGTTCTGCATCTACGACCAGAGTGCCTCAAATGGAGCCATTCTAATGCTTTCTTGATAACTATTGTTATATGAGAACTCGACCAAAGGTAATCATTCGTCCCACTTGTTGGAATAATTAAGGACACAACACCTTAACATATCTTCAAGCACTTGATTGACTCTTTCAGTCTATCCATCAGTCTGCGGATGATAAGCTGTACTATACAGGAGTTTGGTACCCAATGAAGAATGCAATTATTTCCAAAAACTGGAGACAAACTGTGTACCCCTATCTGACACTATGGTCTTGGGTACACCATGGAGACTCTTAATTCTTGCTAAATATATCTTGGCATATTGGACAGTGGGGTATATCATCTTGATAGGAAGAAAATGTGCTGACTTAGTGAGTCGATCTACAATAACCCATATTGAGTCAAATCCCTTTGATGTCTTGGGTAGACCAACAATAAAGTCCATACTTATGTCCTCCCACTTCCAAGCTGGAATAGGTAATGGTTGTAATTCTCCAGCAGACCTCAGATGTATAGCTTTCACTTTCTGACAAGTATCACACTTTGCTATATATCTTGCAATTTCTATCTTCATTTTGGTCCACCAAAATCTTTGTTTCAAGTCATTATACATCTTGTTACTCCCCGGATGGATAGATAACCTAGTATCATGTGCTTCTTCAAGAATTGACTGCCGCAACTTAGGAACTTTTGGTACCACCAGACGATCCTTGAACCATATCACACCTTCATTATCTATACTGAAACATTCTACCTTTCCATTCCTGACTCTTTTCTTGATATGGGCTACACCCTTATTTTCCTTCTGAGCAGCAATAACTTGATCTCGAATAGTGGCTTCAATAATTATGTTGGTCAAACTACCTTGTTGAATTACCTCTACATTCAATTTCTCCATCTCTTGACATAAGGTCAGACCCATTGTTCTTACTGTCAGGCAATTATAATAACTTTTGCGACTGAGGGCATCTGCCACCACATTTGCTATACCAGGGTGATAATGTACTTCCAAGTCATAATCTTTAATCAGCTCCAACCATCTTCTTTGTCACATATTCAATTCTGACTGAGTAAAGATATACTTTAAGCTCTTGTGGTCTGTATAAATATGGCACGTATTACCAAGTAGGTAATGCCGCCAAATCTTTAGAGCATGGACCACAGCTGCTAACTCTAGATCATGAGTCAGATAGTGTTCTTCATGTTGCTTAAGTTGCCTGGATGCATAAGCAATGACTCGGCCTTCTTGCATCTACACACATCCAATACCAATACCTGAAGCATAACAATAAACATCAAACGACTTCTCAATATCAGGTTGAGCTAATACTGGTGCAGTGGTCAACAGTCTCTTCAAAGTCTAGAAAGCCTCTTCACAATCAGATGACCAGGCAAACTTGACTTGGTTCTTCAGTAACTCAGTTATGGACTTTGATACTTTAGAGAAATCTGGAATAAACCGACGGTAATACCCCACCAATCCCAGAAAACTCCGAACTTGATGAACTGTGGTTGGCGGTTTCCAATCAAGCACATCCTTCACTTTGCTTGGATCAATAGCAACTCCTTCCGCTGACAAGACATGTCCAAGAAATTGTACTTCCTTAAGCCAAAAATCATACTTGCTGAACTTGGCATATAGTTGATGTTCTCTCAAGCGAGTCAGAATAATTCTGAGGTGTTTCGCATGTTCTTCCTTATTATTGGAATATACTAGAATGTCATCAATAAACACCACTACAAATTTGTCTAGCTCAGGCATGAATACAAAATTCATCAAATACATGAAATGAGCTGGAGCATTTGTCAAACCAAAAGACATTACCAAGTATTCATATAATCCATATCTTGTGGCAAATGCCGTTTTGGGAATATCTTCAGGCTTTATCTTGATTTGGTGATATCCTGACCTCAAATCTATCTTGGAGAAAACTTTGGCTCCGGCCAGTTGATCAAAAAGCAAATCTATCTGAGGTAATGGATACTTATTCTTGATGGTCACTTCATTCAATGGACGATAGTCAACACATAACCTCAGGGTCTCATCTTTCTTTTTTATAAAAATTGCCGGACATCCCCAAGGTGATGAACTAGGTTGGATAAACCCCTTTTTAATCAATTCTTGCAACTGAGTCTTCAACTCGGCTAACTCCTTAGGTGGCATCCTATAAGCTCTCTGAGAAATCGAAGCTATTCCTGGTTGCAATTCTATGTTAAACTGGACATCCCTATCAGGTGGTAGCCCAGGTAAATCTTTAGGAAACACATCAGGAAATTCACATACTACCAGGATATCTCTAATCTCTTTGACGGCAGTTGCACAAACTTTGCCCACTGATCTTCTTAAGGTTGGAAGTTGGATGAGAAGTTGAGAAGTACTATCTGGCAAACTCACCCTTATAGTTCTATTCAAAGCATCAATAACAGCCTTATGCTGATACATCCAATTCATTCCTAAGATTACATCTATATCCTGATCCTTAAGGATAATCATGGTAGTAGGAAAAATATGCCCACCCAGGTTTATGGGTACCTGGTATACCATTTCCTTAGTACACAGACGTCCCCCGGGCGACTGTATAAAGAAATTTTCCTTTGTTGCCCCAATTGAAATTTCATACTTCACCACAAATGTTCTATTGATGAATGAATGTGATGCGCCAGAATCAAAAAGTATAACTGCAGGATGGTTGGCGACAGGAAACATACCCATCATTACTGGCTCTCCTTCCGGAATTTCCCTAGCTTGAATGTAGAACACTCGTCCTGTCTTCCTTTCTTCTTTGCCTTTCTGAGCATTCTGATTGTTGCCCTTATTCTGTGCTTGACCCTGTTGTTGATTTGCAGGGGCTTTCTGATAATTGGGATTAGACTGCCTTGGATACGGACATTCTCTCAAGAAATGACCAGGCTTGCCACAATTGAAACAGGGATACTTGTGACCCAGGGGTGTTGAAGCAGAAACCCCAGAAGCATTTGTTGGTTGTGGATTCTGATAATTTGTAGCAAGGCAGACATTTGATTGCTGACCGGCTTGAAATTGTGGCGGACGATAAGGAGGACGATTATGATTTACTGGATGATAAATCACCCTCTGCCTCTTTGGATTTCCCCCAAAAGATCCAGACGGCATACTCTTTTTCTTCTTGAGCTCCTTATGCTGCCGATACTTTGCCTTGCAATATTCACTGCCTCATGATAAGTGACATTGGTACAAGTTGTCATCATAGTCTGCAATTTGGTATTCAGACCTCTCATGAACCATTTCTTTTTCTTGGCATCAGTATTAACATGTTCAGGTGCATATTGTGACAGGTGATTGAATCTTCCCACACACTGCATCACGGTTTGATCCCCTTGCTTCAAAGCAAGGAACTCATCCACTTCATAGCCATCACTCCTTCAGGGATATAATGGGCTCTGAAAGCAGTACGAAACTCCATCCAAGTTAATGAAACACCTGCGGGTTGCATGGCCATAAGATTTGCATACCAAGCACCGGCTGCACCTCTAAGTTGCTGAGCAGCAAAAACTGGTTTCTGAAACTCTGTGCATGGTATAAGATCAAATTTCTGCTCCATGGTCCTAAGCCAATCATAAGCCTCCAATGGTTCGTCTGCCTTAGTGAACACTAGGGGTTTTGTATCTGTGAAGTCCACATATGTAGCCTCCTGCCTGTTATGATGGCGACCACGATTTCCATATATTTGATTCTGATTACTTTGAGCCATCTCATGAAGCAAACGAGAATTTTCAACCGTCACATTGACAAGTGCAGCTATAGCATCCGCTAGATTTGTTGGAACTGGTGGCGGATCTGGAATACCGTTCTCATCTTGAGAAGTACCAGGAATATACGAACCCTGCATACGACGCATCTGTTCACAACAAACCAAACTTTACTCATAAGCCTTTATTGATTGATAAAAGAGCGGACTACAACTCATTACACTAGTTTCACTTATTTAAACACAAGACCGCATTTAAAAAAGACTACTTAACTTAAACTAGAACTAACTATTATACAACTCTACTCCTTTTCGTGATTACATCAAACTTTAGGCTCGGTATCCATTCTAGAAATATTACCGCCTTCATTGTCACTTTCATCAATCATTACTAATTCTTCGGGATCTTCTTCTTCTTCTTCCGATTCACTACCATCGGCAAGGATAACATCGGGATCCATTGCATCAGCTTGGGGTTCATGATTAGGATCCAGGAGATTGCTTAGCCTATGAACTTCCTCATGCAGATAGGTATTATGCTCTTCTAAGTCTTCTACATAAAATTCTAATTCATGAGTTCTAGCTCTAGCTACATTCTCTCTATGCCAAGCTTCATTTCTTCCTTCTACCGTACGAACTAACATACGTTCGCAGTTCCTGTGAGCGGTGGTGAGACATCTTAATTGCTCCTGTAATCTGCCCACCTGGATGGCGTCCATAGCCCTATCTCTAGTAGCTTGGGCTAACTCTGCAGAAATCCTCTGTATCTCCGCCTGAGGATCAGGCCTAGAGCTGCTACTGCTAGCACCGTCATTCCTAGGGGCAAGTTGATGGCGAGGAACTCCTTTGGGTCCAGTGGACTTACGGGGGTGTCTTCTTGGTACGAGCCATACTGTACAAGCAGGATTAATCCAAGTAAAACAATCTAACAACAGTCTCAAGAGCAGTAAGGATGGACTACACAACTCAACCCATACACACTACTCACCCAGACTCAGAGACGAAGGAAGTAACAAGTGAATTAATTATGATGCATGAATCGTTCTTACGAACAAAACCACCAAAGCTTATAACGAACATAAATAACATTTGTTTTTATTTAGGGCATAGTAAGATTACTACTCCACCACACAAAACATTTTTAAACAAATAAGGAATGGTGAGAAAGAAATAAGATAAGTTAGAAGCAATTTGGACCAAATTAATCAAGTTAAATTTAGTCACCCCAAATCATTTTGAAGTTTTTGTAAACCAATACAACAAAAACTTTGTAACGATCGCTCTGATACCATTCTGTGGCAGAACCTCCTAATTATAGGGCCCACATGCACCTGTCACTGTCCAACGACCTTTGACATCTATGCATATGTTCCTGGTAACTTAAGAAGACTATCGGGTGTCCTCGGGGAACCCCAAATCATCCACGATTTCTGAGCAGGATCACATTACAGAGTTAATGCAGTATTACAACAGTTTATTCAAATAGATACACCAGAGTAAAATTGCGGAAGTCTTACAATAACTTAGTTTATAAAACAGTAGTTTCAAACCTTACAAACTAAGTTCGATAATTATTACAAAACATAGTAGTGGAGTGACATTATAACATAATACAAAACACACAATAAAACTGCCCTGCCCAAAGGCCACACATTTACTTCTCATCGTTAGATCGAACAATAGTCATGCAGCACGTTCCAAAACAGATATGCTCATGAGGCTCACCTGCAATAAGGGTCAACGAACCCTGAGTACAAAAGTACTCAACAAGACTTAACCGAAATAAGAATTTAAAAGAACACAGGAATGCAAGCTCATGGGATTCAAGGTATGGCTTTAGCAATAATCAAGGTTCTTTTGCATAAAAGCACTTTAACAAAATTCTTTATATCAACATTTAAAACTTCATAAAGATCATATACAAAGCTGACATGATCCGCATTGAGATCATGAAACTTCATAACCAACACCTTCTCAAACCATCCTCAAGTTCCAGTTATTTATTACTACGATGATGAACAGTGAGTTGAGTCTCCATAATCGAGGAGCAACGACGTTTCGAACCGATTAAAAATCCAGCTGGGAATTCCAGACCACACGACATATGCAGGTCCCCGACCTACATATACCAACCTACCATCGGATCCTCTAAACAAGAACGGGTCCGCGCCACCCGAAAATACAGTACTCCACCAATCCAGCCCATAGCCACGTGGGTACATGCTATTCCCGCCATCTCTCCACTCCCAGTGCGCGAGTAGCCATTCTCGTAATAGAATAGCCAAGTTAAGGCTTACCGGAGTATGTGGTTAGTACTACAAAGTCTCACCTCATGCAATTCAACAACGGATGGGCCTTAATCGACGCAGGTGGAAAGAACCCACTCACAAGACCTCCATGTCTTGTGGCTCACACACACTGAGTCCGCCCGGTCTAGATTTATTACTCCACATTCCCATATCACATGATAACATAAGTAACCAAAGTTCCATTTAAAACTTGCAGGTGACAGGTAATCACCCGACTTTCATTGTTCTAAGCACAGCTAAGCAAAACTAGGCATATACGAATTTAAAACTGGTAATATGGTAAATATGGAATAACAAGGTTGGTAATGTACCAATTCGGTTTTCACTTGACTCCTAATCACTTAATGCAGTAAAAAGAAGCAAAAGCGAAATAAATTTGTAAAATACAAGGTAGGGTTGTATGCATCCGGGGCTTGCCTTCGTTGACGGAAAAGTCCGGGTCCAGAGTCGTTCCACCGATATCAACACTAACCTCCACAGACGGATCAACCTCCTCAACTACTTGATTAAATACCACGTGTTCACCTTCGTTCACTACACGTAGTAACAATGCCATGGTTAACATGATGCGGAACACGAAACATGATGCTCGATGATGGATGCAAAATTAACAACTTGAATACAACTTTCCTTCGCGGTACAGATTCAAGTTAAACTAACTAAACCATTTTCGCAACACTCACATCAATTGCCAAGGATCATCACCAACCCAAGGACATCACTCAATCAAAAACTCAAACAAAACCTAAATCACTAAAGGTTACTATTTGCTTTTATGAATTAATTAATTAATTAAGAATTATGAAATAAATCAACTTGTTCCAATTGAGCTCAAATTTTTTGTAAATGTTCATCACATGATAACTAAGTGGCAAAACAATTTTCATAATTTTGGATACATAAATAAGCCTAGAAAAATCCTGGAAACTCATTTATTAATTAATTGATCAATTTTTATCACATTAAAAAAGTACTGGAAAACAATATTTCATATTTTTTATAAATAGTATACATCACATAGAGTTCACACAAAAATTTTCATAATTTTTGGAGCTTTAAATAAATCTACACAAAAATAAAAAAAACAGATACTACTCATTCAATTCTGAAAATAGAAAAATCTAATTTGAACGCTGTGTCACTGACATTGGGTCCCACATGTCATCTTCCACCTCTAGCTTTGACCGCGGTGACACGCGCGCTGACCGGCGAATTCTCGCCGCCGGTGAGACCAACGACGACGGTGAGAGCACCACCACGTCTCCTACACTACTACGCTTCGACTGGTGGCACAAATGAGGCTAAACACTGACTGGGCCGAGCACCACGACGGCCATGGCGGACACGACGGCACGGCCACGCTACGCCGGTGACGTGAAACCAGTAGAGCTTAAATAAAGGATCTAGGAAGCACCAGTAGCTCACCCCGAACGTGTTGCAGCAAGGAGCGAGGTCGGAAAAGCAACGGAGAGGCTGGTCGACGTTCCAAGCAGGCATGGCGGAACAGACCGTCGTCGGTGGCGATGCTCCGGTGGCTGTGATGGTCAAAATGAGAAATCAATGGGTCATAGAGTACCACGGCATCGTGGCGAAGCTTACGACATGCCAAGCACGAGCAGAGACAAACCGCGGAGCTCTGGCCACGGCGAAGCGTGCTCGACGGACACGTTGCCGGCCGTGAGGAAGAAGAGCGCGCAGAGCAGTTTCCCGGTGAATTCAAGCAACAAAAGCGGGTCAGTTGGGTGCGCAAGGAGTAGACGGAACTAATGAGCGCTAAGCTGCGACGTCACAGGCGCTGGTTCGAAGGTGGGAGCTCACCGGAGATGAGCTAGGCGACGGGAAAACAGAGGAGGAAAAGGCAAGGACGACGGCGGCTCAGGTTATAAAGGATGGCCAGGAAGTGCAAGGAAGCCATGTCGGGGCCATTTCCCTCGCCAGCGTGACGCCCAGACGGCCACGCGCATGACTAGAAGCAAGCCGAAGGATTGCCGGCAATGTAGCTAAGGCGATGAACACTGTTCATCAATATTACAGAATTGCCATTCATTTTAAAATCCAAATTACTCCCAAATTTGTATAACAGGATTGCCATTCATTTTAAAATTCATCAATATTACAGGATTGTCGGCATGCTCGGCTACGGCATTGGCCCATAGGCCCTCACCTTTGTTCGAACGGCAGCCAACTAGGTTGGAGAGGTAGTGGGTTCCATGGTGGAGCTATGGGTGCGGGCGGCGGCTGTGGATTTGGCCGGGGCGTGTGGGTCAGCGGCGACAGTCTGCTCTTCGGCGTGCAGGTAGAGAGGGAGATGGAGCAGACACGAGAGAGAGCAGCGTGACGCGATTCAGCTTCTCCGCGCAGGGAATTGAGGCGACGAGTAGGGACGGCGCCGACGTACGGCCTCCACGCGGCACGCACAGCCAGGGCCTATCGGCCACTTCATCCCCCCTCCCGCCGATTCAAATTATCCCCCCTCCCACCGATTCAAATCAGCAAAGGGACTGACAAAAACCACCCAAAAATACGACTGAACTCCAAACTTTCACCCTCCGTAACTCCTAAACCCATTGATTATTTGATAAACCAATTATTCCTTGCAGTAGTTCTACATGAGTACTACAACAAATCTTGAAGGATCATGGTTTGGATCAGCTCGGTTCGCAATATACAAGTCCCCAAATGGGGCTACATGGAAACTAAAAACTGAAGAAGTTCAGTTTCAGACTTGGCCAAAATTCAGGAACCTGAAAACAGCAACAAGTTCAGTCTTTGGGCTGCTGTTTCACCATGATAGAAACTAAACTAGGTCTCAATCCTTAAACAAAGTTTTCTCTACTCAATCTGAACTCCAACTTTTATTTAAAGTCCAACTCCATGCAAGAAATCTAAACCACTGAACAACTAGAATCAAACAAGCATCATGGAAAAGGCATTTTCTAGCAGACCAACACAGAGAAGCAGATTTCAGCAAACACATGAATATAAATTCTACTTGATTTTTGATCCTGAGTTGTTCTAAGTTGTTTGCGTGATCAAACAACATTCACTTGCATTACCAAGCATGGTCATAAAGCAAAACATGGATAACTTAAGCATTGCATGGGATAAACATAGAGTAAATAAAATACAATTTCATATGCTCATGCTCATGAATTAATGAATGATGCTTATGCTCATGCAATGCAAGTGTAAGATGCAAGCTTAACACCTAGGGTGTTACAGTGACCGGACGCTGGTCACGTCCTGACCGGACGCTGGCAGCCGAGTCCGGTCAATTATAGCGCGCAGTGTTGTTTTGATCGAGAGAGAGGAGGATCGACTGAACGCTGCCCTGGCTCGACTAGCATGTCCAGTCACTTGTTGGATAGTGGCGTGATGACGCGATCGGACGCGCAGGAGGTGCGTCAGGTCAGGCATGATGTATGCTGGAGTCATCCTTGCCAATGCGCGCAAAAGAGAAGAGGCTTGACCGGAAGCTGGGACGCGTCAGATCATCGTTGACCTAACGCGTCCGGTCAGAGAAAACCAACTCTGCTCTGGATGCTCTCTAAACTTGATATGATGCTAAGTGATCCAGAGTCCGGTCATTTCTTCTGTGAGTCCGGTCACAACTTAACCGCTGGGGCTCAATTCTTGACCGTTGGCATCAAGCAGCCGTAGTTGAATCGCGATGACACATGGCGACAATCTAGCGACCAGACGCTGTGGAGGCTATGTTCGGTCTCACCGACCGGCGTGTCCGATCGCCACACAGAGGCACCCCTTTGAGCATAATGACTCTATTTCGTTGGGGGTGTCTATTTAAAGGGTTTGGCCGGCTTGGGGCTCACTCTCTTGGCCATTTGACATCTTTGACATCCTTGTGAGATGAGCATACTCCTTCCCACTCATCTCACTTGCTTGATTGCTAATTCAAAGTGAGATTGAGTGATTCCAACTGCATTTGCTTGAGTGATTGCATCTAGTGACACTTTGGGATCGTTGTGGCTGTGGATTTCTTGTTGCTCTAGGTGGTTTCCGCCACCTAGACGGCTTGAAACAGCAGAGGAGCTTCGGCATGAGTTGGTGATTGTTCGTAGCCAGCTCTGATGATTGTGATGGGTCTTATACCTTTCCCGGTGGAGAGCCCAAAGGTAACTCTAGTGGATTGCTCGTGTCATTGAGTTACCTCACTTGTGGGTAGGTTCTTGCGGTGTCCAATTGTGTGGATGAGGTTCATGCAACACCTCTTAGCCGCCGAACCACCAAGTGTTGGTTGACACAACGGGGACTAGCGTGCCGGCAAGCACATGAACATCAGGAGAAAACTCGGTTGTCTCTTGCCCTTTGGTATTCTCTACGTGATTGATCTTGTAATTGGTTCACTCCTCTATGCGGCGGTATAATCACCCTACTCACTCATTTACATTCCCACAAACTAGTTGTAGCAAGCTCATTAGTGTAGCTAGAATTAAGAGCTTACTTTGTAGCTTAAGTTCATCTAGTGGAGCTCTTTAGTGTAGCAAGTGTGAGAGCTCTTAGTGAGTAGTGATTTAGCAAATTGTGTGCCTACTGATTATAGTAACTAGAATTGTTGGATAGGTGGCTTGCAACCCTTGTAGAGGTAGAGCAAGTTTGTATTTCGCTATTTGTCATACTAATTAAATTGCTCTAGTTAGTTTGTAGATTTTTAAATAGGCTATTCACCTCCTTCTAGTCATATTAGGACCTTTTAGCTTGTCGGCAAGCAAGTGAACCTCGGTAAAAAATCATTGTGTCATCATTGTCCCGAGTTTTTCTTGGCATTTATTGTGATTGATTGGCTCAATCTTATGATTGGCTCATTCCTCTATACGGCGGTATAAACATCACATCCCCTCTAGTGTATTTACATTCTTAGTGTAGATAAGCTCTTTAGTGTAATTAGTTTTGAGAGCTAGCTTATGTCGGGTCTAGTGGTTAGTGAGGCTCTTTAGTTAGTCTTTGAGAGCTCACTAACTTAGTGTAGTGACATAGCCTTTGTGTGCACAGAGTTTATAGAAACTAGATTTGTGGTAGGTGGCTTGCATTTCTAGTAGGCTAGCGCAATATTCGCTTTGTCTCATATTTGTCTAATCATTCATCTCATATTCAGAGTCATTTAAAGGTAGCTCAGAATCATCAGAAAACTTATGCGGACAAGCGAAGAAGGCCCTTGCAGTTTAAAGTTGGTGACCATGTGTAACTAAAGGTATCCCCAATGAGAGGTGTGCATCGGTTCGGAGTCCGTGGAAAGTTAGCTCCTCATTATGTTGGACCTTATAAGACTTTAGAGCGATGTGGTTCGGTTGCTTATCGCCTCTAATTTCTGGATATTTTGTCAGCAGTACATAATATCTTTCATGTTTCCCAATTAAAGAAGTGTTTACCGGTTCCTAAGGAAGTGGTGGAAATTGAAGGACTCACTCCCCAACCTGATCTTTCTTATATTGAGTATCCTGTCAAAATTTTGGATGAAAAAGAGTCACTAGGAATAAAGTGGTGAAATTTTATAAAATCCAGTGGCGAAATCATTTAGCGGACGAAGCAACTTGGGAGCAGAAGAGCTATATTCTAGAGCATTATCCCCATCTTCTCCCCGGTGTGTCGAGGTAATAGTTATGTTAAAAGCTCACTCTTACCCTTTTTCCTACACTAGGCACTCACACGAAATGTCAGGACGAGATTTTGTTTAAGGGGGGAGAGTTGTAATACCCTTAGTGTTACACCCTAAATCATTTACTAAAACATGTCATGAGCATCATACTTGTGTGTTAATGCATGTGGTGAAGTGAGTAGATAATGCATTGCAACTATAACGATCAACAAAAATGCGAAACGAAAGTTGCTCCACGATTCGTACAGTTAACAAGTAGGGGTGTAAACTAATTTTTATTGAACAAGAATGCTATAGAACATATATGTGACGCATAAATAAAGTTTGAAGTACAAACTTTGTAGATGACAATGAAATACTTGGTATTGAAAAAGAATATTGCTAAGTAATATTTTCAGTAGCTTAGAATTGCAATATGAAATTGAGATTAGCTCGAACGCTTAGAAAATTTCTAAGCTTGTGGACAGCTAGACACTGCTATGTTTAGCAATTTATTTGAAGAGATTGGGTTAAGGAGTGATGTAGTGCTATGATTCAATTTAGTAGTTTCATGTCATCTTGAGTGTAGTGAAGCCAGTTTAGGTTTAGGAGCAATGGTTCTGGTCGTGATCAGCGCTTTAAAATTTAGGCACGTCACAGCTTTGTGCTGTCTGGCGCCGTGTGCCTGGTCACCATGCATGGCCGACCCGCATCGCCGCGCGGTTGTGCTGTGCGCATGCACGTGGCCACGCACCGGCTGGCCATGGCCGCCATGGCCTTGTCACGGCTTGGCCGCTCTGGCCGCACCGCTAGGCCGTTAGTCCGCTATGCACCCGACCGCCCCTGCCACTGCGGCTAACACTGGTGCTGCTGCTACCTCTGCGCCCGTGTTGACGCTATGTGCCCATGTCGCCATCGTCTTGCCATTAATGGCACTATGGCACGCTGGCCACATCGGTAGCAAGCGCGTGGCCATGGGCTGCCTTGGTGAAAGGCCCTAATATGGCTAGAGGGGGGTGAATAGCCTATTTAAAAATCTACAAATCAACTAAAGCAATTTGATTAGTATAACAAATGGCGAAATGCAAACTTGCTCTAGCTCTATAAGGGTTGCAAGCCACCTATCCAACAATTCTAGTTACTATGATCACTAGACACATAATTTGCTAAGTTGCTACTCACTAAGAGCTCTCACACTTGCTACACTAAAGAGCTCCACTAGATGAACTTAAACTATAAAGCAAACTCTCAATTCTAGCTACACTAAAGAGCTTGCTATAACTAGTTTGCGAGAATATAAATGAGTGAGTAGGGTGATTATACCGCCGTGTATAGAAGTGAACCAATCACAAGATGAATACTAAATCAAAATACCAAAGGGCAAGAGACAACCAATTTTCTCCCGAGATTCACATGCTTACCAACACGCTACGTCCCCGTTGTGTCGACCAACACTTGGTGGTTCGACGGCTAAGAGGTGTTTCACGAATCTCGTCCACACAATTGGACACCACAAGAATCTACCCATAAGTGAGGTAACTCAATGACACGAGCAATCCACTAGGGTTACCTTTCGGTGCTCCGCCAGGGAAGGTTCAAGTCCCCTCATAATCACCGGAGATGGCCACGAATAATCACCAACTCGTGCCAATCCTCCTTCGCTGCTCCAATCCATCTAGGTGGTGGCAACCACCAAGAGCAACAAGTGAATCCTATAGCAAAACACGAACACCAAGTGCCTCTAGATGAAATCACTCAAGCAATGCACTTGGATTCTCTCCCAATCTCACAAAGATGATGAATCAATGATGAAGATGAGTGGGAGAGCTTTGTCTAAGCTCACAAGGTTGCTATGTCAATGCAAATGGCCAAAAAAGTGAGCTTGAGCTGGCCATGGGGCTTAAATAGAAGCCCCCATGAAATAGAGATGTTGGCTCCTCAGTCCACTGAAAAATGGGGCGACCGGACGCGCAAGTCAGATCGACCGGACGTAGGACCCCAGCGTCCGATCGCGCGATGCATGCCACGTGCCCCCTGCATGAAGTTGTGACTGAACACGCCGCTCAAAGTGACCGGATGCACCAACACCAACATCCGGTCATTTCCAGTAAGGTTCCACTCGCGACCGGACGCGTCTGGTTGATCATGACTAGACGCAGGACCCCAGCGTCTAGTCACTTCCAGTAAGCTTCCAGAGGTGGAAATTCATGACCGAACGTGTTCGGTCACGCCTGACTGGACTCACCCAGTGTCCGGTCACTCACGGTCTTCTCTGTGTGCTGCCATGTCAGTGGGACTGGACGTAGCCCGCCAGCGTCCGATGATGAAGTGAACCAGCGTCTGGTCGAAGACCGACGCCAGCGTCTTCACTGCTTCCACTGATCGAACGCTCCGGTCTAGTTGAGACCAGCGTCCGGTGCACTCTGTGAAAACCTATCTTTTCTATAGAGGCGGACACTCCGCCGGTGAAGTTTCTTACCCTTGCTCCCAAGTGCTAAACACAATGTGTATCACCTTTGTGCATGTGTGTTAGCATATTTTCACAAACATTTTCAAGGGTGTTAGCACTCCACTAGATCCTAAATGCATATACAATGAGTTAGAGCATCTAGTGGCACTTTGACAACCGCATTTCGATACGAGTTTCACCCCTCTTAATAGTACGGCTATCGATCCTAAATGTGATCACACTCACTAAGTGTCTCGATCACTAGAACCAAAAGCTCCTATCAAGTTTCACATTTGCCTTGAGCTTTTTGTTTTTCTTTCTCTTTTTCCATGTTCAAGCATTTGATCATCACCATGCCATCACCATCATCATGTCATGATTACCATTGATTCACCACTTGGAGTAGTGCTACCTATCTCATAATCACTTTGATAAACTAGGTTAGCACTTAGGGTTTCATCAATTCACCAAAACCAAACTAGAGCTTTCATCCGGTTCTGCTAATCGTGTCCCACCAAGCACGCACATGCCGAGCCTCTGACTGAGTCCCCACCACTTCCCATCCGCTCGCTTCTCCCCTGTCCGCCTCTCTGCTACCGCGCCAGAGCGCCTAGACACGAGAGGATGCCTTCCATTAATTCACTATGTCCACCGCTCCGCCCTCACGTCCCCTCTCTAGTCGTCCGCACCCCGCTTTGATTGCGGCTCAGCCGAGCCTCAATTTTAGAGCTTTGCCCTGCCACCGTGCCGTTAAGACCCATCACCGCCCGTGCCATAGCCAGTCCTCCCCACTTAGTCCCTCGTCAAATTGGCCGCACCAATAGCTCCGCCTTGAGCCCCTTTGCACCGTGCGCGCGCTAGTCGCAGCTCTAGTGCCACCTCCTCGCCACTGAAGGGGTCGTGCCTTTGTGGTCTATCGTTCACCTCGCAGCACGCATGTGGCCAACCTCGCTCGGGTCATCTTCGGCCGAGACGGCACCTCAGTTAGGTCATTGGTGAGTTGTCATTCCTCACCCGCTACCCCTACTGCCTTGTTGTTATTGTGACTCACCAAAACACCGTCGCCATTGCCGCAGGGTGCCCGCCATCTTGGAGAGGTCCTTCTAGGTGTCCCGGCTCGTGCAACCGCCGCCCATCACCTCGCGTCGACCCCTTGGTGAGATTCGGCCTCTTAGATAGGTTAGCATGGGTCTTGGGTGGCCGACGCTATCGCTAGTGCCACCTCTTGCCGTGCCGGAGCGCACAGGGGAGGCCAGGGACCATGCCATTGTAAAGAGGAGAGAGTGCAAGGGTCTTTTTGCATAGCTGCTGTCTCTAGAAATAGTAACGTGGACTGCGGGTTGTTTTGTTCAGAGTCTAGGGGCGCTTTTGCTAATATGTCAGCGTGCACGTGGGCTCCTCACCATGGGCCGCATCCGCGCATGGGCCGTGCCTCACGTGGGCCGCGTTGGGCCGGATTCAGTTATCTTTTTCATGGAAAATAGAAATAGCTTTTCATTTTTATTTCTGAGCTGAACTTTGATAATTAATATAAAATGATATAGATGTCCAAAAATTGTGAAACTAATTTTGTTGGGTTCCTAAAAATATTGTCTACATATGAGTACAGTTAGTTCATATATATCTATGTGGATGCTAAGGAGCATTAAAATAGTTGAGATGCTTAGTATTATTTCAATTAATAATTGTAGGAATTCTTGTGGTAGATTGGTGATAGCAAAAACTCTGAAATTTTTATAGTAGCTTCATTGTATTATTATGTGCTCACTATAATTTTTGTAGCCCTAGAATAGACTACTTAATAGGTAGCTAAATAGCCATTGAGGCTAAAGGAATAATGGCATGATATTGGTTTATAAAAGTTAAGCACTTGTAGGGTGAGCTTGAAATCTATTTGGTAGAGATAATGATTAGCTTAGTATCTGAGTCATTAGAGTTAGCTTAGTAGCTTAGCATGTGTATTCTTATTTTAAGAGTTGTTGTTGCTAAAATACTAAGTGTTGCATCATCATTGCATGCATGTAGAGAACGAGTTGGTGGAGTTCGTGACCGCCGGAGAGCAGGAGTACGAGGAGGTGATCGAGGAGTACGAGGAGGTCCTCATACAGGAGGAAGCCCCACAACCACTGATGACTGGCATAGCTAACAATCCGCCTACCCAAGGCAAGCCCTGGTGCATAACCCTTATTTTTGATAATCACTGAATATATATATGCGATGTGCATTTACGTTAAAGGAATTTTATGAAACCACCTGCATAAATATATTTGTCCTAAGAGTCTTACTAGTGTAGGTTCGAGTAGCTGCTATGCTTAGGTTTTCGGTAGTGTGAGTAACCTGTCGTTACTCACAATAGATGATTATTATAATTACTCTCATGATAAAATAATGAAAGGAAAAATAGAGACAGGGCAGGGATATGGTATGGGTATTTGTGGGTGTAACAGGTTGTGTCCCACAGCCAACGGGGCATAGCTTGGTTACACTGTTTTCCCTGTTCGTGTCAATTAAGGACCGTCCATTGCTATGGATGGTAGTTAGGTCATAGACTTATTATCATGAGCACATACTTGCTTATGAGAGCGGGAAGGCTCGTTATGCTCTTGTCGTGGATTTCGGCTCTTCCAGACCAACTAATTGGATGCGAGGAAAAGTGGAGGACTAAGCACCATACTGAGCTCGGGTCTCAAGTGTGGGGGGCTTGGAGTCCAAGTTTGGATGGTGTGGGGGGTACGACCCCGGATACCCACGGCAGACCACATGGCTGTGCCCCCAGGGGCGGCCCAGTCCACAAGATGAAGCCTTGCGGGGCATGACGCTGCTCGGCATCTCCCGTAAGGCACTGGGAAGATATCCTAAAGATACTACAAGATCTGTTAGGATACATATGATCCCATGATTTCTATAATCTGTTATTACTTTCTGGTTATCTCCTAGATCTAACCGACTTGTAACCCTGCCCCTCGGACTATATAAGGCGGGTAGGGACCCATTCCAAACTCACGCAATATCATACGATAGCTAATACAATCCAACAGACCATAAGGGTAGGGTATTATGTCATACTAATGGCCTAAATCTATCTAACTCATGTGTCTCTGTTGCCTTCTTATTCTCGATTACACGCATCTCTGTCGATCAATCTACCTTCGTGGGATACCCCTTGGAGGACTGTCGACGATATTCTGTCGATAGTTGGCGCGCTAGGTAGGGGTGTCCATGCTATTTCTATATTGAACAAGATGGTACATTCCATAGGCTCTTTGTCCCTCCCACAGCTCGGCTAGATCTTCATGGTCGGATCAATCTCGTGGATCATCAACGCTGACAGAGTCGGAGAGCTCATCAAGCCGGTGCAGATCAATATCGTGCTGATCACCCCAGCACCTACGACTGCAGATCCGATCTCAGAACCGCCTTTGAGGTCACCTTCGTCGACAACTCAACGCCTGCTTCCCCGCTACTAGAGGAGGCAAATCAACAACGACGATCTGATCGCATCCATCGACCAGGTTGGCCAGAAGCTCACCGATTGCCTCTCCATCACAGAATTAGCTCTGGACACTCTGGTTCAACGTCGACCACCCTCCGATCCAGATCTATTGGAGGCTACTCAAGAAACTCTAGGGGTTACGACCCTACCCTTTAGGCTCGCCGGTATCGCCGCTACCTACCAATAGGCCCTAAGGGGCAAGTTCGCTGACCAGGTTGGAGATGTCCATCCACTCGCCGACCAGATCGCTAACCAGCTCCTGCAGGAAGGGGAAACATGCTATACGTTGGCCGATGCCCCATAGCATCCCTCCAAACCATCCTGGAGGAGAATCCAGACTTTGAGTCCTAGGGCTCTACAGAGAATGTCGTCGAAACCACCGCCGAACAACTTCCTCTCCCTCCCTTCCGTGGAGGCGCAATCTTCAACGTCAGTGTCGATAGCCCCCACAGGAAGGGGAAACCAAGGAGGACCATGCTGCCCACATCAATAGGAACATCAACCGAGCATAGCGCCGAGCAAACGAGGTTGCCCTTGCGATGGCCGAAGCTTAGCTTGACTCACAAGGAAGGCCATGCCGTCTACAAGACCCCCAAGCGCCAACTTGGCCATGGCCACCAACGAGCTCGCCCAGCTCCCACAGACACCAGAGGTCGCCAAGGTCACCGTCATGCTTAAAGTGGCACACTATCAGGTCAATGAGATACACCAGGATTAGACCTTCATACTCCACAAGCTCGATTCACCGATCAGCTATGTCGAGATCTGATCGCCACCCAAGTTGTTTGATCGACCAGCACCGTGATGACAGGCAACCCCTCTAGGGGGGAGCTAGGGGCAACCACATCGAACACCCTCACCAACACTACCAAGAGGTCGACCAGGATGTCTGAGTCCACCTCAACAATCTCTGAGATGCGCGATGACGTATCACCGAGCGCCGCTTCGATCGCCATGAAGAAGAAGTACGCCGCCGTCAAGAGTATGAGCAAGAGTTCGGTAACCCAGACTCAGCTCTTGAGCCGCTCAATGACGGCGATGCTCTAGATCACGGCACCGACAGTCCTAAAGGCCCCCCTGCATTCACGAGGGCACTCCAAACACTCCAGTGGCCCCGTGGTTTCAAAATCACTAGGGTTGAGCCATACGAGGGATGAATGAACCCCCACAGTGGCTACAGGCTTATGCCACTGCTATGCGTGCTGCCGGAGGAGATACCAGTGTCATGGCGAACTATCTTCCCATCATCCTCACACCAACCGCGATGAACTAGTTCACAAGCCTTGCCCTGGACTCCATCAGATCTTGGGAAGAGCTGAAGAAGGTCTTCACCGACAACTATATGGCTACGTGTACTCGGCCAAGCACAAAGCATGATTTAAACCGCATCTACCAGAAGCCATCTGAGCTCCTCTGTAGCTACATCAGACACTTTTTCGAGATGAGGAATTCTATTCCTAACATCACGGAAGCAGAGGTCATCACCGCCTTCGTCCGAGGACTCCATCACCGCGATCTCCGCTCCAAGTTCAACCACAAGCCGCCCATGGGGATTGGCGAGATGATTATGACTGCCAACCAGTACGCCGACGCCGAAGAAGCCAAGTCCAACCTGAAACGTTCAAGTCCAAGACCGCCGATGATCTTATCGCCGACCTCAAAGAAACGTTTGCCAACCTGATAAGGTATCGATGGAAGTTGAAACCTTCAAAGTGCATCTTTAGAGTTCCATCCGGTATACTCCTAGGCTACATCGTCAGCGCCCATGGCATCGAACCCAACCCCAACAAGGTCTCTGCCATCACCAACATGAAATGTCCAACCTACGTAAAGGACATACAGAAGCTTACAGGCTGCATGGCTGCTCTAAGCCGCTTTATATCGTGCCTCAGGGAAAAGGGACTGCCGTTCTTTAAACTCCTCAAGGCCTCTGGGTGCTTCTCCTGGTCGGAGGAGGTAGATACAACTTTCAAGTAGCTCAAGTTGTTTCTAACGAAGCCTCCGATCATGACGGCGCCTCGACCAGATGAAACTCTACTGATTGACATGACCACCACTTCTCGTGTCGTTAGCACAGCTATCGTTGTCAAATGCGAGGAGGCCAAGCATGCTTATAGGGTGCAACATCCGGTCTACTTCATCAGTGAGGTTCTTAACGAGCCCAAAACTTGTTATCCTCAAGTTTAGAAACTGCTATATGCTATTCTGCTCACATCATGCAAGCTCCGCCATTACTTCGAGTATTACAAGATCACCGTGGTCACCGAGTTCCCTCTGGGGGACATTCTATGCAACAAAGAGGACAATGGCCACATCATTAAGTGGGTTGTTGAGCTCGGCACTTACTCCATCGAATTCAAAAGTAGGCCTACCATCAAGTCACAGGCGCTCGCTGATTTCATCGCTGAGTGGACCGAGATCCAAGAGCTCATCGCCGCTACTTGCCCCGTGCACTGGGTGATGTACTTTGATGGCGCCCTCAACATCAATAGTGCTGGTGCTAGCATTCTGTTCATTATGCCAACCAAGGATAAGCTCGATACGTTCTCTGAATACATTTCTAGCCTCCAACAACGCCGCTGAGTACGAAGCATGTCTCCACAGACTCCGTATAGCTGTCGAGCTCGGTGTCAAACACCTCATGGTATACGGAGACTCCACGCTAGTCATCAACCAGCTTAACAAAGACTGGTCCTGCTCTAGTGAGAAGATGGATGCATATTGCGCCAAAATCAGTAAACTTGAAGGGAAATTCTACGGTATCGAGTACCACCACGTGGTACGAGATCAAAATCAGCTCGCCGACCACCTATCTAAGATAGGCTCTTCTCGCACCACGATTCTGCCTAGGGTTTTCATTTAAGACCTCTTTACATCGTCTATTAAGGAAGAGAAGGAAGTGCAAGAAATTCCCCCCGCCGAGCAGCTGGTACTTACAGTACCCTCGCCGGTCGCCGATTGGAGAGAACAGTTCATCAAGTACCTCACCAACGTCGAAGTACCCGCTGACAAGATTAAAACTGAACGCCTACGCCTAATCCATCGAAGAAAGTATTACGTGCTGGTGGAAGGAAACTTGATGAGGAAAAGTGCTAAGGAAGGGATACTACAGAAATGCATCACCCAAGAAAAGGGAGTGAAACTACTTCTCGAAATTCACTCTAGTTCCTACGGCAACCACGCGACCTCAAGAAACCTGGTCCGACATTGTGAAGGATGCCAATTTTTCACCAAGCAAATACACGTGCCGGTACAAAAACTACAGACCATCCCAGCTTCCTAGCCTTTCACATGCTGGGGACTAGACATGATCGGGCCCTTCAAGCCAGCGCTAGGTGGTTTCTGGTACGTGTACGTCACCATCGACAAGTTCTCCAAGTGGATCGAATACAAACCGCTTGTTTCGGCTACTACTAAGAAGGCAGTCGAGCTCTTCGAAGATATCATCCACAGATTCGGTCTCCCGAATAGCATTATCACCGATCTCAGAACTACATTCACTGGTCATCATTTTAGGACTTCTATGAAGATCGATGCATCTCTGTCAAATACGTCTCTGTTGCCCATCCTAGAGCCAACGGCCAGGTCGAAATGGATAATGGCATGATTCTTGATGCCCTCAGGAAGAGGCTATATCAGAAAGAGGAAAAGCATCCAGGCAGATGGCTCAAAGAGCTACCAGCTATGGTCTGGGGACTATGCACTCAAGCTAGTCGCAGTACCGGTGTGTCTCCATATTTCTTGGTCTATGGCTCAGAAGCCATACTACCAGTGGACATTGCATTCCGAGCACCTAGGGTGGAACATTATGATGAAGAGCAAGCCGCAGCTGTTCGGACAGAGGACGTCGACAGGGCCGAGGAAGAACGCCTGATCACCTATGTCCGCATAGCCAAATACCTAGAAGGCTTGCAGAGATACTACAACAGGAACATCAAAGGTCGTTCATTTGCTGTCGGTGACCTCATTCTCCACAGAAAGCACAAAACCGATGGGATGCACAAGCTCTCCTCCCCTGGGAAGGGCCCTACGTAGTCAAAGAGATTACCCAATCAGGGTCTTATCGGCTATGCGACTTGGACGGACTCGATGTCCCCAATTCATGGCACATTAAGCACCTTATACGTTTCTATCCTTGAAACACTCCAGATATGTATTCTCAACTCCATAATGAATGAAGATTTGGTCACCATAATTTGTCTCTATTATTTCTCCATTATGGTTTAATCTCCATTTGCGGTCGCCAGCTCTAAGCTACTCCTTAACGAATTCCAATACGTGATCTCCATAAATGCTCCGCCATGTTTCTCCATATCTCCAAGATATTTCGCCGACCATCGAGCAGCACACGTTCTGTTCTGTGCTCTATGGAGAAGACCCAGTCTCTAATCTCTCCCTACACGTGGTATGGGCTCCACGCTCTACGTTATGGGCGGTCAGCTATGGTTCCTTGGTCACGCCTGTTCCTCCTACATGTGCACGACCTCCGTGCTCGACGTTATGGACTATGGGCTAGCCAAGGCCAAGAGCTCAGTAAAAGAACTAACTGCTCGGACGCCACTTATACTATGTATATCTCCAAGTTAATTCATCAACCGCTGAGCAGCACACGTTCTGCTCTGTTCTCTATGGAGAAGACCCAGTCTCTGATCTCTCCCTACACGTGCCACGGGCTTCGCGCTCTGCATTATGGGTGGTCGGCTATGGTTCTTTGGTCATGCCTGTTCCTCCTACACATGCACGGGCTCCGCGCTCGACGTTATGGACTATGGGCTAGCCAAGGCCAAGAGTTTAATAATGAACTAACTGCTCGGACGCTACTTATACTATGTATAATTGCATTAGGGTGAACAATACAATGATTTTTTCACCACAATACTAGCAAACTGCATAAACATGCACATGTTACTTTACAACATTTATACATATATATAAATGTTTGTCTGTGCCCTTGCGCATTTTAACTATTCTCTCCAGTTATTACAGAATTTCCTCTGAGCATTTTAACAGGTTGACGTCGCCAGCCAGTTTCTTCTCCGCATCTTCCAGCTCATCTTCTAGTTGCTGATGCTCCGTTGCCTCCGTCCCTCTGGCGAATCTGGCCCCTATCGCTTGAAGGTCAATGGCCAGGTAGTGGGACCGGACCACCGCTAGGGCATGTGTAACGGCGGTGATGGTGGTGACATGGTTGAAGCTCTTAAAGTTCTCCCACGCCGCTTTGCACCGGTCGATGAAGGTGTCTGGACACGACGGCTTGTCATTGAGCTAAGGAGCCACCTCCAAGTCGACGCAGTCGAGCACCGGCTTGACTCCGGCAACTATGGCATCGAGCTTCCTCCGCTGGGTTCTGGCCTCCTGCTCCAGCTCATCGAACTGTGCCTTGACCCTCCAACGATAGTCTGTAGGCATTACAAGGGTCTGTCAAGCAAAGAAATTACTCAAGCAGTAACTCTGACCATGAAGTACTCACCTTTTAGCACCTCGTCCAGCTTCTCCGCTCGCCCTGACTCCTTCGCCTTCTCCTCTCGAAGTTGCCCGATGGTTTGGCACAGCTGGCCGAGCTCCGCATCTTGCTCTACAAGCACAATAGTCGTCATCAACAATATAACTGTTCAACAATACAAAGAAAAATCACCGATATGCCATACCTTTTCTCTGCTCGGAGACATTTCGGAGCTGCTTGGACTTCTACTCTAGCTGCTCTGTCACACTCATCAGCCGCTCGAAGATAGTGGCCAGCTTCTCGGACTTGCCCCGCAATTGCTCGGACGCCATCGCCAGCTGCTCGGATAGGATGCCCTTCTGGTATTCTAGACCCCATGCGTTGGATTCAGCAAGGTCCCACATGCGCTGGGCCCACTGGAAATTTTTCTCCATGAGCTTCATCGCCTCCTTCAGCTTTGCGTTTTCATCGGTGAGGGGCTCCATCCTCTTGATCTCCCCTGCAAACACATCAAGACTATGAAGAACTCCGATCTCCAACATCAAAGATAAGCATTGCAGCCATAGTACTGACCTTGATCTGCTTCATTACTATGGCAAGAGAGGACTCCAATCTCCTGAGCTCCCTGGTGGTGTCCTCCTCTTCAACAACCACCACTTCATCGCCCCGCTTGCTGAGGATTTAGATAGCTTGAGGTCGTGATTCCTCACGCTCAATCTCTTCCACTTCGTCCTCCTCCGTAGCTGGAGGCACCACCTAGGGGCTCGGTGGTCGGACAGCATGTCTGACCACACCCTTCGACACTTTAGGGAGCGGCGTCTGCTCCCCTGGCACCGCAGGCTCCTCCACTCTAGACTTCGGCATGGTGTGGGATACTCTAGCCTCTGCTCCCGAGGACCCAACGGCTTCCACCATTGCCCTAGGCACCACCGCTGACTCATCCACCATCGGCGCCAACTGTTCGCCGCCGCCAAGTACATCAGCAGCGGTAGTCGACTCCTCTACAGGTCGTCGAGCACCCGGGGACTCCGGGACGAGGTCCGCCGGCATTGCCTCCGCCCCGGGACCAGCCCCCAGCTGCTCATCAGTCTAGACGGGCGGGGTCAGATCCTCCGTACGCCTTGCTCTACATTAGATTAGCTCGTCAATCGCCAAAAGAGATAAGGATATGATAGCAAAACAACTCCGAGGCAAGGATACTTATGTGTCGGCCTGCCGGTACACTTTCCTGAACCAGCGCTGCCTACCTGAGCCCCCAGGCATGGCCCTCGGGTCGACTCCCATGCCCTGGTGCGGAGGTCTCACGGTCTCTGCCGTCGGCCTCTCCTCCGCCTGCTGCTCGGGGACTCCCTTCGCCTATTGCTCATGGACTCCCTCCCCTCCCTTTGGTTGCTCCTCCGTGCGCGTGCTCGGAGGAGGAGCTACTGGAGCTTCATCATCATCCAACCACTCGGACATCACCGCACTCCGTGTCCGAGTGGTCTAGTCATCGCCAAGTGAGATGTCGCCTAGCTTGCGGGGAATGGCACCCACCGTCTTCCTCTTCTTCTGGGCTGGCTCATCTGCCGCTGCCCTCTTCCTCCGGACTTTCTTTGACACTGGGGGAGTACTCTCTGTCCGACCAGCGTCGGCGCCTCTGGATTCCGAGGATGCATTGACGACACCCTTCTCAGGCTGAACTGGTGGCCGGGCGTCTATCGCCCGTGGCCAGTCGCCCCTCGGCACTCTTGAGAAGTACACCGCTTATTCCTATGAATGGATCTTTTTATAAGTGCATCAGTTCACTGCTCAGCAACGGTAAAGGATAACAAGCATCAGGAACAAAACAATTAGGATGTTTACCTGAGGAGGTGGATTTGTACAGTTGAAGGCCCTCGTCTGCTTGGACATGTTGAACAAGGCATTTGGAGCAAACAGCTCTATGGCCCGCTCTAGCACTTCATCCTTCGTCAGCCTTCCGGTGCTCTCCCGGGTACCATTGTTATCACCCTTGAAGTCATACCCCGTGTGGGCCCTCTCCTTGCAGGGCTGGACGCGGTGCACTATGAAGCTCACTACCACTAGTCCGCCGTTAATTTTCATGCCATTTATCTGGTCGAGGAGCTCCCTCACCTGCTCCATGTTGGCACTGCTCGGCTTCTCTGACCAGCTCCTCTAGTTCTCCAAAACATGGTCGACGTCGCAGTGGATGGCAGGATGGCTCTGCTTCATGTAAAATCACCTGGCATTCCACCCCTTTAGCAAGGTGTTCAATGGTACAATGATGTACTCGCCCGCCATCCCATCGCGGAGTTGAAGATACACGCCGCCGACCACCTTCGAAACACCGCCACCCTTCTTCTTCAGCCAGAATAGATGACGAAAGAGGTTGAAGTGGGGAAGAACTCCGAGATATGCCTCACATAAATGGATGAAGATGGAGATGTGCAAGATGGTGTTTGGGTGGAGGTTGCACAGACTAATGACCCAGAACTCCTGCAGATCCCTCAAGAAAGGATGAACGGGAAAACCTAACACGCGCCAAAAATAATCCACAAAAACTACAGCTTCGTCGGTATGGGGCATTGGAAAGGGCTCACCGCTGGCTGGCCGCCATCCGGCGGTGACACAGTCCGGGAGAACGCTCGCTTCCACCATCCTATTGATCTCTGCCTCCCCCATGACCGACGGCACCCACTCGTTGTCGCGGCTAGCTCCGGCGGCCGCCTTCTTTGGGTTTCCAGCTTTCTTCTTGGGCGCCATCTTTCAGATCTGTTTTGGTATTGGCGGCGGGAGCACGTGTGAATCTAGAAGTGCGATGGCTGAGGAGGAAGATAAAACGGAAAAATGGCAAAGGTGGGAAAGCGGGGTGCGGCGATGCAGTTATAAATCACTCCCCCACCTTTTCGCATTCGAGGGTTTTTGGGAAACCGCTCCCATGATTTGCGCCACTCCAAATTCTCCGCAATAGCGTGGTGGGCCATTAACTGGGCTTTCACGCAACTGTAGCCCGTATCGCCCATTTATCACCACAATTTGTTGCTGCTCACCGAACATTCACCGACTTCTCCGCCATCTGTTACGGCTCAGGAATTACTACTATACAGTCATTACTCTGATTTTTTCTCCACGGTTTGTTTTCTCCAAGATTTTCACTTGTGGCTCGGGGACTACGTCAGCAATACGACTTGGTTCCTCACCGCACTGGGGACTTTCTTCTATTGACTGCTATTTCTGACCCTAGCACCACGTGACTGTGTCGCCTACTGTCAGGCTCAAGGACTAAGTGGGCACACTACACCTCGCGGTGAATGTGTTTTTCTCATTTTGGGGCTACACCCAGGGACTGGCTGCCTGCTCGGCTGGTCTTCTACTTTTCTTCTACTTTGGATCCTGGCACCACGTGACTATGTCACCTACTGTTAGGCTTGGGGACTAAGTGGGCACACTTCACCTTGCTGTGAGTGTGTTTGCTTTAATCTAGAAGACTCTATGCCTCTTGAAGCTAAAGAAGACTATCTCCCTTTCTCGTGATTGGACTCTAAGTGGGCACACTTGGTCCACTACGAGGAAATTTTTGATTCTGAACTTGAGCTCCTTACACCCTTATGGCAAGCCATACTTAGGTTCACATTGCTCGACGATGGTTCACGCTGCTCGGCGACTGCTCACAACTGCTCGGCAACTCATCACAGTGGTCGAACCATGAGTTTGACTGCTCAGCTTTGTTCGCACCTGCTCGGACAAGCTCAAGACGGCGTTGCACAACGGATACAAGGCACTCGGGGACTAGCTATGAGGGGTACGACCTTGGATACCCATGGCAAACCACATGGGCTGCGCCCCTAGGGGTGGCCCAGTCCACAATATGAAGCCTTGCAGGGCACGACGCTGATCGGCGTTGCCCGCAAGGCACTGGGAGGATATCCTAAAGATACTACGAGATCTGTTAGGATACGTATGATCCCATGATTCATGTAATCTGTTATTACTTTCTGGTTATCTCCTAGATCTAACTGACTTATAACCCTGCCCCCAGATTGTATAAGGTGGGTAGGGACCCCCTCCAAACTCACGCAATATCATACAAATAGCTAATACAATCGAACAGACCACAGGAGTAGGGTATTGCGTCATACTAATGGCCTGGAACTATCTAACTCATGTGTCTCTGTTGCCTTCTTGTTCTCGATTACACGTATCTCTGTCGATCAATCTACCTTCGTGGGATACCCCTCGGAGGACTGTCGACGATATTCTATTGACAGACGAGGACCTAGAACCCGTGAAAGGAGTGGAATGGGTTGGTCTTGTTTGTGCCTGGGGTACAAACAGGGCATATGTTTTGGGGTATGTAGCTGGGATACATTGGTTCGCGAATCGCCATTTCCATGAGACAGTACGACTTGGCTATGGTCTAGCACCGTAGTAAGAACTGGAAGATGAAAGATGGTGAAATGGTTCTGATTGCTCAACCCTTGCTTGAAAGTAGAACAGGTGCTTACCTAGAATGGTTAGCTAATGAAGTAATCATGACTGCTAATAAAACTTGACTGTAAGGATGAACTATTAGTAATGCTTTCCACAAACAAAAAGAAAACAGCAAACCCATATTGCCTATCATATCCTTGAGAGTCGAGAAACTATTTCCACTAGTCGGGTAAGTCTTACGAGTACATTGTGTACTCAGGGTTTATTTTACCCCTATTGCATGTGCAGCTTGAGGAGTAGGTCTTGTGTGGAGGATTCTTCTGGTGGGCATAGACGGATCCTTGTATCATTTTCGCTAGATGTTTATTTTCATTCCGTTGTTTAATTATCGCACTCTGAACTTTAGTATTGTAATAAATAATTTCCAAGAACTCTTGTTGTATGAAATGGACTAAGTATTGTAAGCTCGTACTCATTATTAGATTCTGGAGGTAAAATGTGGATCGATTCGAGTTCTCTCGTGGGATGTGCTCGACGGAACTGCCCGGTGTAGCTCCCTTTTGAGGTGCTTAGTGTCTAGTGGAAGACGAGCGCCTCCGGAAGCGTGTTATTTTGGGCGGTTCTGCCACAGTGATACACTAGGAGCTTTAGCTATTTGTTGTTTCCTTTCTGGCAATGTGATTCCATCGGGCATGAGGTATCTTATTTTTTGTTGTTTGTTGTCTTTCAAGGTAGGCAAAGTATTTGGCTTTGCACAAATGTTTTGTCCAACCAGCTATTCTAGGAGTACCGGTATCTATCATTTCAAATGTTTTATTGGTCTTGTGGACATGTAAGGATGATGTATTATACTCAATTTGGTGATCCATTTGGTGTGTTGTGATGATAGGGATAGCCTTTAATTGATGCAAGGACTTAATGTTATGTATTGAAGTGATATATCATGTCATTCACATCACATATTTCATAATTAACACTTGTTGCACCCACATATGCAATGATATCGGGGGAACTCGCACTTTTCTCTAAATATATGCAATGATGGAGTTTGTTAGGTAGTTTGATTGAAATCAACTCTTTTAGTGGGGGAGCAAACTATATCGTTAGATGCAAAACCTAAATTTCTTACCCATTTTATTGTGACCTTTGATTATGTTGTCATTAATCACCAAAAAATAGAGATTGAAAGTGAATCTAGGCCCGTGGGTTTTTGTTGAACTAATGTCAAGGATAATTTAAAGAATCAATGGTTTAAGTCAAGAAAAGTGTAGGTTGAAAGATATCGATTACCGTACTCCCATTTGTTGTTGAATGGAACGATGACATCAAGCTTACCATGTAGAGTTTAGTTCAATACATTTTGAAAAAACGAGTTGTAGGAAAGTTGTACTATCAAGATTCAAGTTGACATCTTTTCATGTGTCTCAAAAGGCTCAAAAGATTATTACCTACCTATACAAGACACTTGTTCTTCATAGCACACACTTTTTTACTAGTTGTAAACAGCTTGAGGTTTGGCTACCTCGTGGTCTACATGCTGGGAATTTTTTGGGGACCTAGACTGTCCGAGTAGAGGACCTCAATTTGTGGGAAAAATGAAATTTCACATACTATCCGGCTATTAGCCGAAGTGTGTGTGACAAAATGCAATGTAATAGATGTTAAGGGGCGGCATACATACCCCACTTGCCCTTCTATCTTTCTCTTATATACCCCGGATCCAATTCAAGGCAAAATCTCTTTTGTGCATTTACTCCTCCTTCTCTACTCTCTAGAGTTTCTCTTCGGTGGGAATTGATTGTGAGATAGAGTGAGGGCAAGGATTGAAGGCAAAAACTTCACTTCTAACCTTTAAGATATGGTGGCATCCGTCTTCGTTTCTATTTGTGTTTTATTGCTGAATGATTTGTTGAATCCTAGACAACTATGCATCAGCCATTGAAGCAACCAACTTATGGAGTGTTCCTAAAAGTTTGTATCATCTGATTTGATTGAATAAGAATCCTCAAGCTTGATCTTTGTGAATAGCTCAAGAAGAAGATAAGGCTGTAAGAAACCTAAGTCTCGTGGCTTCCTCAACATCTAGGACATAGGGGCTATGCATGGTGCACGAACCTTGAGTTAAATTGTATTTTGCTTGTGCTTGTCCTTGAGTATGTCCTTGCGACCTTTTGCTAAATGACTTTTGTGAGATCTCCACTCTATATTCTCCCTCTTGTGTTTTTAGGTGCAAATTCTAGAAAAAATGTTGTGTTCTAGTTCATACGCAACTTAAGTGTCCTTTGCATCCAGCAACTTTTGTTGGGGGCATACGATCAAATCGGGACTTTCACCTTTGCTAGATCAACAAGTGATGTTAATATACTTAGCTATTTTTTATTAATATTAATAAGCTTAGCTAATTTCTATCTAACCTCTAGTGATTTAGGGTATATGCAATTGTAACAGAACCGACCAATTATACGAAATTAAGTAAGAAAATCATCCGCCAGAGCAGACGATTTAGCAAACTTAAGCCCGTATAACCCGGTAGTCCGTGAAATCACGAAGGATTTCAAACCAACTTCCATTCCAGCCAAGATCGTAATAAGTTTAGCGGTCACCATCACATATTACATAAAAGTTCGCAATCTCAGATACATCAGAGTTTAAACATAGTTATTACAAACCTGTTCGAATAAAAGTAGCGGAAGCCATTTGTTCAAACCACACACACTCACGCGGAGTTCAAATATAGTGCCAGCGAATGATCATCTCCAACAAAAGCATTAGACGAGACGTAAGGAATGACCATGCCCATGGTCCTAAGCATCACCCATCGCAGGATAAAGGCAGTTGATACAATAGCCGTAATATATCTGCCCATCTACAACAAGTGGGAATAAAACCCTGAGTACGAGAAGGTACTCAGCTAGACTTACCCGACATAACCGAAAATAAATGACTCCAAGGATTATGAAGGCTTTATAATAGGGTAGCTGACTCATTTGCAAAAGAAGCATTTTTAGCATTTTAAGAACCTTTCTAAAAGCATTATTGTCAAGTTAATTAGTATTAACCTGTCGACTAGATTTGCACCTATACTAGAGTAAACATGTGATTAAGCAATTAATGATAACCACTGATCATTAAACAACTTCCATACTGTCATATTCACTATAACTGTCCAAGTGTTCCATAAACATTTACTACGATGAAGTCACTCAAGTCAAGTGCTCACTATCCAGAGCGATGGCGATTCGAATCGATTCCTAACCGGTGGTGATTTATTCCTTACACAAATCTCACTCACCCGCTAAAGTGAGATAATCGATCACCGAGTCAACTTTCTAGGTATCTCGAGTTTGCCAGAACCACATGTACCGGGGCCGACGAGATCGCACTTTGGTCTTATCATCCCGCTTCCCGTGTCCTACCACACACCCGCTTGACAAGACAAGGCGTGCGGGCAATCTACTCGGCTCGAAAAATCTCCCCACTGACCAGCGGTCGAAAGGTACTTTATCCGCCCACTAAATGTAAGGCATGCGTTCAACATGACTCGAGGCCCAACAACGGTCGGTCCTTAATCGATACACGACGGAAACACTACGGTCCAAAACTCGCAAGTCTCGCCGCGGTCTCAACTTCATTTAACACTTAGTTATACCATGACTTCATAGCCATCCAAGCAGATCCAGGTAACCACCTATAGCTCATAGGTGACAGGAAATCACCCGACTTCTACCGGTCTAAGCCAGCTAAGCATTGACTCGACTGCGGATACCGAGGGTAACAAGGATATAGTATAACAAAGGTAAACAAGGTATAATGCAAAGAACGGTTGCAAACAACTCTGAACGTAATGCATCAATTTAAAGTAAAGCATTTAATGAAATCATTTGCAAACGGGAGAAAGATGCTCTCGGGGCTTGCCTCTCTCGAAGGAGCTTTCAGGCGGTGATCGGGCACTCCGGAAGTTCTTCAACGTCCTCCTCGTCGGCCACGGCACTTCTCTCTCCTTGCACTCGAATCGCTCCTCGGGCTCCTCGGGAATGACGACTGGGTTCTTGGTTTGCGATCCTGTATGATGCAATGCGTGTAAGTGCCTATGCAATCGGTGCATCGAAGGAGATGAATGCAATGGATATGTTGAAAAGCAAGGTAGTCAACATCATCCAAGAAACTATGCTACAAGCACATGTCATCTACTGCATTCTCTTCTACTACCAATATGTTAAGTCAACATATTTTATTAAATGCTTCAAAGATACACCAAAGCTTTACTAATTTCTTAATCACACTTAAGGCAACACTTGCTTAAACCCTAATTAATAATAGGTTTGAATAGCAACATATATTTCTGATGCTCCTAAAAATCTGAGAAAAATACAGTAGCATAATACTACCCTAAATGGACTACCATAAAAATTTCATGGCATTTGGATAAGTAAACTATCCTACATAAAAATGACAAGCTATAGCATAAAAATGAGCATGAAATTACTTTGTACTATGAAAAGTGTCAAACAACAGATTGGGTATTTTTCCTATGTTCTTTATAGTATATAATCACTGTACAAAAATTGTCACATGCATGTTTTATACAAAATTTGTGCTCTAGCAAAAATAACAAAAATCAGCCATTAAAGGTACTTGAACTACATCTCAAAATTTTCCCACAGCACATGCATGAAACATATTTTTCCTAGGAAGTACATGACATAAGAAGATTAACAAACTTGGAATCATATTTTTCTGAAGCCTATAGAATTTTCTACATATTTTTCAAGTTATCCGCAATATTCAAGATTAAATAAAATTCTACAGCAAAGTATCTCAAAAATGACATGCACAAATTTTCCCTAGCAGATCTGATGATAAGGAACCAAGGAAAATTTGTTTCAACAATTTTGGAGCAAGTTTGAGCACCCAAACATTTTTCAAACCATTTCAGATTTCAAATACTAAAGAATAAATGAAAACAAATCATGTAAACAATGCTGGGCCGGCTCGATGGAAACAACTGGCCCACGGCCGTTTTCGGCCTGCACGGCCCGAGCGAAAGGAGGAGCTGGCTGACTGGCAGAAGCTTCGCCCACGGCCTTTACTGGGCCGGCCTATTTGGTGGTGGTCAAGGCGAGAGGACTTCGCCATATACACTTGCATGGGTGATGACGGCAACTCTACCAAGCAGCCGGTGGCCATTATCGGCCGGGCACTAGGCAAGCAAGAAGCGAGCGCAGGAGGTTCGCGAGGCAATGGAGAATGCTTGATGAGCTAAGCATGGGCGAGAAGGGAGGAAGGGATGTTCCACGGCGGCCAAGCAAGGTGGCGCCGCCATGGCCGACGATGGCGAAGCTTGGAACAAGCACTACCTTGGCTCAACGACAGCACAACCATGAGCACCGTGTGTCGGAGAGTGAGGCGGAGTTGTTGGTGCTAGGAATCGGAGAATGAGGCGCGGAGGAGGAGGAAATTGCCATGAGCTGCTGGGCGTGGCGAGGGCGAGGCGGGAGGCTCTCGGCTCTGGAGGGAGAAGAGGAACGCGGGCGAGAGTGAGCGAGCGTGGGCACCAAAGCAGTGAAGGCGGGCGATGGGCGTGGTGTCGAAGCCATGGCTGCCAGTGGTGGGCGACGCCAAGACGTGGTCGCCACGTGACGAGAGCTTCTCGAGGCGATCATGGCGCTGCTGGAGAAGAGCCAGTGCCACACTGGGCCGGGCCGAGGCGAGGTGGGTTGAACGGCGCAGTGAGGCAGGCCGCCAGTCGCTTTGTCTTGTCTTGGAAGCAAAGCAGGCTGGCCTGCATGAAGGAGAAAAACTCTTTTTCATTTATATTTTCAAGAACTTTTAAAAGCCAGCTTTCAAATCTTATTTTGAGCAAGAAGATGACCTCTTTTGAAAATGTACCAAAAATGAAAGTTGCTTAGAATTTAATTCTCTACAACTTTTCTTTTAGGACCACAGCCAAATTCTTTCTAGATTTTGAATTGTAAGATCAAAGTCCACGTTTAGCTCAAAACCCTAATTTTTGGGAATTTATTTTTGAAGCCAAATTTTGAATTAATTTGAATACAAACATTGCTCCAAAATTGAACTAAACATTGCTAGATGATTTACAATAGTAGCCAAACATGTTTTGCTAACCTAGCAAGAAAAATTTAGGGTAAAACAATCCTTAAACAGGTGTATGCAACATCTAGGTTTCACGCATGTTTCAGATGTTTCAAAGCAATGTTTCAATTGTTATTCACACGATTAAACATGTATGATTTGGATGCTTGATGATGCATGATATGCGTGATTTGCAGTGCCTAAATGTAGGCATAACACCGGGGTGTTACAGCCCTCCCCCCTTATAAAAATCTCGTCCCCAGATTTGGGTTACGAACCATTTGTTATAAAATTCTTCATAAGCTTTTTGCAGATACTCTCCTGTTTCCCAAGTTGCATCTCCCTCATCATGATGATCCCACTGTATCTTGTATGTTTTCACCACACTATTCCAAGTAGCATGTTCCTTAGTGTCTAACACCCGGACTGGTTGCTCACGATACACCAAATCTGATTTGAGTTGAATACCTCGAGGTTCTATTCTTTCCTCTGGAACACGCAAACATTTCTTGAGATGTGATACATGGAAAACTGGGAAAACTGTACTCATTGTCTTAGGTAACTCTAACTTGTAGGCTACCGGACCTCTTTGTTCCAAGATCTTGTATGGTCCTACGAATCTCGCGGCAAGCTTTCTTCGGACTCCAAACCTTTTCTTCTTCATTGGCGTGACTTTCAGATAAACATAGTCACCAACTTCAAAACTAAGGGGTCTCCTTCTTTTGTCTGCATAACTTTTCTGACGTGATTGGGTAGCTTTCATATTCTGCTGAATAATATGAACTTTCTTCTCGGCTTCTTCTACAAAGTCAATGCCATAATACCTTCTATCTCCAGGCTCGACCCAATTCAATGGTGTTCTACATTTTCTGCCATATAAAGCTTCGAATGGGGCCATCTTGATGCTTTCTTGATAACTATTATTATAAGAAAACTCAGCTAACGGTAACCATGACTCCCATGATCCCTTAGAAGACAATACACAGGCTCTTAACATATCTTCCAAAACAGCATTCACTCGTTCAGTCTGACCATCTGTCTGAGGATGATAAGCGGTACTGCGAATCAAACTAGTTCCTAAGCCTTTGTGTAAATGTTCCCAAAAATGAGCCGTGAACTGTGAGCCTCTATCAGATACTATGGTCTTTGGTATACCATGCAACCTCACAATTTCTGCGATATACTTCTCGGCATATTGAGGTGGTCGATATGTTGTTTTGACCGGTAGGAAATGAGCGGTCTTGGTAAGACGATCCACAATTACCCAAATCGAATCATGTCCTTTTTGAGTAGTGGGCAAACCCGTGATAAAATCCATACTAATATCATCCCATTTCCAACTAGGGACTGATAATGGTTGCAACATACCGGCAGGTTTCATGTGAATTGCTTTCACTCGACAACATGTGTCACATCTGACAACATATGCTGTAATTTCTTT
Organism: Miscanthus lutarioriparius; assembly: GCA_904845875.1. Taxonomy (NCBI): domain Eukaryota; kingdom Viridiplantae; phylum Streptophyta; class Magnoliopsida; order Poales; family Poaceae; genus Miscanthus; species Miscanthus lutarioriparius. The sequence continues at coordinate 9,534,343 of CAJGYO010000005.1, forward strand.
CTTCATTTTGGTCCACCAATAACGAGATCTTAATTCTTGATACATCTTACTACTTCTGGGATGGATAGATAGCTTAGAAAGGTGAGCTTCATCCATGAGTTTATTCCTAAGCTCTCGATCTTTGGGAACCACAAGACGATCGTCAAACCACAACACGCCCTGTTCATCCACTTTAAAGTGTTGAGACGGCTTTTCTTTTATTTTCTCTTTGATGTGAAATATCCCCCTGTTGGGTTTCTGGCCTTCTATTATCTTACTCTCCAAAGAGCAACTAATTTGAATACTATGTAACACAGCAGGATGCATTAGATCGAACCCATCTTCGAGTAATGGCTGCACATTCAAGTAATGTGACTTTCTGCTCAAAGCATCTGCCACTACATTGGCTTTTCCAGGATGATATTGCACATTCAAGTTGTAATCCTTGATCAATTCTAACCATCTGCGCTGTCTCATGTTTAGCTCTGGTTGGGTAAAGATATACTTAAGACTCTTGTGATCCGTGAAAATATTGCACATATTACCAAGTAGATAATGTCTCCAAATTTTTAGGGCGTGCACAACTGCAGCAAGTTCAAGATCGTGTGTTGGATAGTTGACCTCATGCTTTCTCAATTGTCGTGATGCATAAGCAATGACTCTCCTTTCTTGCATAAGAACACAGCCCAATCCAGTCTTTGATGCGTCGCAAAACACATCAAATGGTTTCTCGATATCTGGTTATGCTAGAACAGGAGCAGTGGTTAACAGTTTCCGCAAAGTGTGGAAAGCTGCTTCACACTCCTCTGTCCACACAAACTTGTGATCCTTCTGTAGGAGGCTTGTCAACGGTTTGGCAATCTTTGAAAAGTCTGGTATAAAGCGACGGTAATAACCGGCTAATCCTAAGAAACTTCTAATGTCAGGAACTGTGGTCGGTGCTTTCCAATTCATAACTTCTTGCACCTTACTTGGATCAACTGAAACCCCATTCTCTGACAGAATGTGACCAAGGAAAGGAACTTCCTTCAACCAGAATTTGCATTTGCTAAACTTAGCATACAGCTGATGATCTCTAAGTCTGGTCAAGACGGTTCTCAGATGCTCTTCATGATCTTTCTCATTCTCGGAGTACACCAGAATGTCATCGATGAACACTACCACAAACTTATCCAATTCTGGCATGAAAACTGTATTCATCAAAAACATAAAGTATGCAAGAGCATTTGTCAAGCCAAAGGACATGACAAGATACTCATACAACCCGTATCTGGTGGAAAATGCAGTTTTCGGTATATCCTGTGGCCTTATCTTGATCTGATGATAACCGGATCTCAAATCTATTTTTGAGAACACCTTGGCCTTGGATAATTGGTCAAACAGAACATCAATATGAGGCAAGGGATACTTATTCTTTACGGTCACAGCGTTGAGTGGCCTGTAATCTACGCACATTCTCAGCGTGCCCTCTTTCTTCTTTTTCACAAACAAAGCAGGACATCCCCATTCAGACTTTCTTGGCCGAATAAACCCCTTTTTCGACAAATCTTCTAATTGCTTCTTCAGCTCAGCTAACTCATCTGGAGGCATCCGATAGGGTCTCCTTGAAATTGGAGCTGTTCCGGGGACTAGCTCAATTCCAAACTCAATCTCCCTATCTGGCGGAAGACCAGGTAGCTCATCCGGGAATTCACACACTACCGGAATCTGATGAATAGGAATGACTGCCGTAGCACATGTAACACTTATAAGGTCTGCTCTCCGAGGCAATGGTACTTGGAAAGTACCCTCACCCAGGGGATCCTTAAGGGTAAGTACTCGACTTCCAGTATCTATGACTGCTCCTCAATCCTTCATCCAATTCATCCCTATAATGACATCCAAGACTAATCCAGGCATAACTATCAAGTTCACTCGGAACTTCCTGCTACCTAATTCAAGGGTTGCCCCTCGAACCATCTGGTTAGTCAAAACATCAGCCCCTGCTGAACTTATACGGTAACCATAACCCAATTCTGTGCATAGTTGTTCATGTTTCTGTGCAAATGCATGACTCATAAAATAATGCGATGATCCAGAATCAAATAGAACAACTGCAGGGTTTTCGTTGACAGGAAACTTACCAGCAGTGACGGGCTCTCCCTTTGGAATTTCATCCACTGTTGTACTGTGCACTCTAGCATTATAAGTCTGCTGCTTCTTCTTGGGCGGGTACGGACAAAACCTCGAGAAATAACCGGGTTGATCACAGTTATAGCAGGGTCCCTCATCGTCTCCGTAAGAGATCCCACAGATTCCTTTGAATCGCCTTTGTACCGCAGATTCTTGGCTGCTTTGTTGGGTTGTACTGCCATCTTGTACGACTTTTGAGGTCCACGGAAATTCTGACTTCTTGGCTGAGGTGGCCGGAATCTAGCACCAGGTGCCGATGGGCGATATGGAGGACGACCTCCCATAGGTGCTCTAGCTTGAGACGGCCCACCTTCAAAGGCTCTCTTGCGTGTCTTGGCTGCGATCTGCTGGCGTTGTTATTCTTCTCTCCGCTTCAGACGAAATATGATGAAGTCATTGAATCGACACGGTTGTTGGTACCAACATGCTTCATCATTTTGGATTGAGTCCTCTCTTGAACCGGCTATTCTTTTAGCATCTGTGTCAACCATGTCGGGAGCATAGCGACACTGGTTGTTGAAGGCATGTGTATTAACGTCACGGTTTTGGTGCCTGGTTTAATGCCGAAACTCTCCCAACTTCATTTGGTCGGCCCGGGTGGAATATAGACTCCACTAAAGGCCTCGGCAAACTCTCTCCAAGAAATCGAGCATTTGGAGGGAAGGTGGTGCGATGGTGCTTCCACCACATTTCCCGGCCGGTCCCGCAATTGAAGTGCAAGATATACTCGCTTTTTAGAACCTCGGTCATCCTCAACACACGGAATTTATCTTCCATCGTGTTGATCCATTCCTCAAACATCAAGTGGCTCTGTTGCTTCCTTGAATTTGGTGGCTGGTGTCCATGAAATCCTTGAAAGCGCAATATTGGTTCACTCCCATGCCACCACCTTGATTGTTTCCACGTTGAACGTTGTTGGCGATGGTGCGCAGCGCAGAAAATCCTCCATGTTCTTCGGGATTGTTCCGTGTTGCTTACCGACTCGAAAGCAACCGTGCGAGAAACATCTCTCGGGTAAACGGGGAGGAGGTGGCAAATGTGGTTCATGGGGAGGTTCATTGTTGTTGCCGTGGTTCCCACCACCACCGGTCCCCGCACCGTTAGCTCCGGTCTCGGCGTGACTTCACACGTGGTTCGGCGAGTGTTTGTCATCTCGTGATATTTCAAGCAACAAGTAACGATTGAGTGAAAGCTGTAATGATTATGAGTGAAGGAAAATTATGCCGTACTGAATTTACTGGAGAGAATAAATTCATGCAATAAAACAGAGGCACAACAATCTCATCCCAATTAAGACAACAACACTTAATCGAATTACTTCAATGGCAAACATCGCATCCATACGGTCACATTGCCAAAGATACATACATCGGACTTTTTATGCGTTCGAGATATCGCATCGAACATCAAGTTCCAACCACATGCCAAGTCTCATACGTTCGAAGCAACATACGATAGGTTACATGCCAACAAAAGAAAGGTCGTCGCGACAGGACCTAGATACTAGCGCAAGGCAACTAGCCTATTCCTTGGGGCCATCGTCGGGATCGGAGACGTCACCGTCGCCTCCAGGTGAAACTGCAGGCTCGTCCTGGTTGTCGTCGTCGATGTCCATGCCAGCGGCGTTCGATGGAGCATATGGGCCAACCCCATTGTAGAGCGCGTGAAACTCCTCGTGCAGGTTGCCGTTGTATTCCTCTAGCTCATCGACTCTCTGCAGCAGAAGGTTTCTTGCGTTCCAGGCTTCATTCCTCTCCTGAACCAACTGTCCAATCATGCGGTCTCGCATTGTTGTTGGCTTGAGTCAACGATGCACTCATTTGCATAGCTCTATCACCTCTCACAACCGCCGATCTCACAGAAGTTCATATCACCAACCGCTCACTCCCGCAAGCTAGCTATAGCACGTGCTCGTCTCTTCTTCTCGCTTCTTCCTTTGAGCTTATCCTCATCGCGCAAGCTAGTCAAAGTCCGAAGAGGTACTCTCGAGACCTTCATACGCTCGATGGCGGCGAACATAGCACTCATTGCACGGTTGTCGCTAGCCCGCCCCTCATTTGGACCTCTGACCAATGCACTTCGAGGCTGAACCCAAATGGCATCATGAGGATCATCCCTAGGAAAAGTACCAGCTAGAGCTGCTGCAAGCTCACTGGGAAATCTGCTCATAATGTCTCGATGACACGGAAGGTGCTCCCTCTGCACCCTCGGTGGAGTGCGACCTCAAACTCAAGTGCCAACCATCCCAAACTGGAGCATCACCGAGAGCAGGAACCGTGATCTCCACCACTGCAAGTCCATCCTCTCGCTAATCGGCTCTCATTCCAAGAGTACACACCGGCTCTTGACCCTCTGGGTACCCCACATCATGGAGCACTCTCCAAAGCAAAGTTGGCATGCCAAACTCGCTCAAGAAGGTGTCCGTGGTGCGGTGCTCCCTCAGGCCAACGGACATCGAGGTGCTCTTCCTCCGGTGGACTTACGGGTGATCGCTTCGTAAGGGCCATCTCAGAGTAAAAAAGTTCTTTCATTACCTCGGGGAAACATATTTTAGGTGATACCACTTTTATCAAAATGAGAGAATCAATTTATAGGGGAGGAATGCATGACATGAATGAAATGCACAAGTAACATGATGTATGTACGCACATGCACGTTCTCACAAACTTAGGAATAAATATTTTCTAACGACGAATTCGGTGGCATACAACGATCTCTCAATACGTAGCTAATACGTTCTACACGATAAGCGTTGTTATGTACCGCAGAGATTCATTTCAGCCCAATTCCCAATGAATGCATAAAAGCAAGTAAAGTTTTATCTACACGCTCTACACGAATCCCGAGATATGTGTACAACGGTAGTAACTACTCCGAACCATCGCCCTATTGACGGCATCGCCTCCACAGACGGAAGACCCATACATGAGATACCTTTGTAAAACATGCGTAGAACATGTAATTACTCCAAAGATCGTATAAGCACTCACCCTAGATCGGTGGTGTATCCGATCATGCTCTCACAACTCACACTTACCGAGGCGTGAGGTAAATGATCCATACATTACCACTCAAATAAGTGGCACTCATACAATAGCACGCCGTATGTATGATTTAAAGAGAAATATGATGCAAGAACCCCAAGTCAGTACTTAATTAAGCCACCTAAAGTCCTTAACTGGGCATAAGGGATATGATCACTGGCACACTTTATATTTTTAAAATCACATTTTCCAAATGCCTTTTTGTTTGAAATACACTTGTGAACAGTAACACGCTAAACCATGCTCTGATACCAGCTGTAATAGAACCGACCAATTATACGAAATTAAGTAAGAAAATCATCCGCCAGAGCAAACGATTTAGCAAACTTAAGCCCGTATAACCCGGTAGTCCGTGAAATCGCGAAGGATTTCAAACCAACTTCCATTCCAGCCAAGATCGTAATAAGTTTAGCGGTCACCATCACATATTACATAAAAGTTCGCAATCTCAGATACATCAGAGTTTAAACATAGTTATTACAAACCTGTTCGAATAAAAGTAGCGGAAGCCATTTGTTCAAACCACACACACTCACGCGGAGTTCAAATATAGTGCCAGCGAATGATCATCTCCAACAAAAGCATTAGACGAGACGTAAGGAATGACCATGCCCATGGTCCTAAGCATCACCCATCACAGGATAAAGGCAGTTGATACAATAGCCGTAATACATCTGCCCATCTGCAACAAGTGGGAATAAAACCCTGAGTACGAGAAGGTACTCAGCTAGACTTACCCGACATAACCGAAAATAAATGACTCCAAGTATTATGAAGGCTTTATAATAGGGTAGCTGACTCATTTGCAAAAGAAGCATTTTTAGCATTTTAAGAACCTTTCTAAAAGCATTATTGTCAAGTTAATTAGTATTAACCTGTCGACTAGATTTGCACCTATACTAGAGTAAACATGTGATTAAGCAATTAATGATAACCACTGATCATTAAACAACTTCCATACTGTCATATTCACTATAACTGTCCAAGTGTTCCATAAACATTTACTACGATGAAGTCACTTAAGTCAAGTGCTCACTATCCAGGAGCGATGGCGATTCGAATCGATTCCTAACCAGCTGGTGATTTATTCCTTACACAAATCTCACTCACCCGCTAAAGTGAGATATTGATCACCGAGTCAACTTTCCGGTATCTCGAGTTTGCCAGAACCACATGTACCGGGGCCGACTGAGGCTACACTTTGGTCTTATCATCCGCCGCCCCGTGTCCTACCACACCTGCTTGCACGCAGTCTAAGGCTGCATGGGCAATCTACTCGGCCCGAAAAATCTCCCCACCAGCGGTCGGAAGGTACTTTATCCCGCCCGACTAAATGTAAGGCATGCGTTCAACATGACTCGAGGCCCAACAACGGTCGGTCCTTAATCGACCTGCACGGAAACACTACGGTTCAAAAAACTCGCAAGTCTCCGCCCGGTCTCAACTTCATTTAACACTTAGTTATACCATGACTTCATAGCCATCCAAGCGAGATCCGGTAACCACCTATAGCTCGCGGTGTGGAAATCACCCGACTTCTACCGGTCTAAGCCGGCTAAGCATTGACTCGATTGCGGATACTGTGGTAACAAGGATATAGTATAACAAAGGTAAACAAGGTATAATGCAAGACAGCGGTTGCAAACAACTCCTGAACGTAATGCATCAATTTAAAGTAAAGCATTTAATGAAATCATTGCGCATCGGGAGAAAGATGCTCGGGGCTTGCCTCTCTCGAAGGAGCTCTAAGGCGGTGATCGGGGCACTCAGGAAGTTCTTCAACGTCCTCCTCGTCGGCTTCGGCACTTTCTCTGCGCCGCACTCGAATCGCTCCTCGGGCTCCTCGGGAATGACGACTGGGTTCTCGGTTTGCGATCCTGTATGATGCAATGCGTGTAAGTGCCTATGCAATCGGTGCATCGAAGGAGATGAATGCAATGGATATGTTGAAAAGCAAGGTAGTCAACATCATCCAAGAAACTATGCTACAAGCACATGTCATCTACTGCATTCTCTTCTACTACCAATATGTTAAGTCAACATATTTTATTAAATGCTTCAAAGATACACCAAAGCTTTACTAATTTCTTAATCACACTTAAGGCAACACTTGCTTAAACCCTAATTAATAATAGGTTTGAATAGCAACATATATTTCTGATGCTCCTAAAAATCTGAGAAAAATACAGTAGCATAATACTACCCTAAATGGACTACCATAAAAATTTCATGGCATTTGGATAAGTAAACTATCCTACATAAAAATGACAAGCTATAGCATAAAAATGAGCATGAAATTACTTTGTACTATGAAAAGTGTCAAACAATAGATTGGGTATTTTTCCTATGTTCTTTATAGTATATAATCACTGTACAAAAATTGTCACATGCATGTTTTATACAAAATTTGTGCTCTAGCAAAAATAACAAAAATCAGCCATTAAAGGTACTTGAACTACATCTCAAAATTTTCCCACAGCACATGCATGAAACATATTTTTCCTAGGAAGTACATGACATAAGAAGATTAACAAACTTGGAATCATATTTTTCTGAAGCCTATAGAATTTTCTACATATTTTTCAAGTTATCCGCAATATTCAAGATTAAATAAAATTCTACAGCAAAGTATCTCAAAAATGACATGCACAAATTTTCCCTAGCAGATCTGATGATAAGGAACCTAGGAAAATTTGTTTCAACAATTTTGGAGCAAGTTTGAGCACCCAAACATTTTTCAAACCATTTCAGATTTCAAATACTAAAGAATAAATGAAAACAAATCATGTAAACAATGCTGGGCCGGCTCGCTGGAAACAACTGGCCCACGGCCGTTTTCGGCCTGCACGGCCCGAGCGAAAGGAGGAGCGCAATGCTGGCAGAGGCTTCGCCCACTACACTTTTTGCTGGCCGGCCCTACCGGGTTAGCTAAGGCAGAGAGGACTCTCACGGGGAGGCACACATGGGTGGCGACGATGGCTGCTTTCGCCAAAGACCAGCGGCGGCCATTATCGGCTGGGCTAGGGCAAGCGAGCGAGCGCAGGAGGTTCGCGAGGCAATGGAGAATGCGGGCAGACAGCTAAGCATGGCTGAGAAGGGGAGGAAGGGGACGTTCCACGGCGGCCGAGCAAGGTGGCGCCATGGCCGACGGCGGCGAAGCTTGGAACAAGCACTACCTTGGCTCAAACGACGGCAGACAACCATGAGCACCGTGTGTCGGAGAGTGAGGCGGAGTTCTTGGTGCTAGGAATCGGAGAATGAGGCGCGGAGGAGGAGGAAATCGCCATGGAGTCTGGCAGGTGATGGGGGCGAGCGGGAGGCTCTCGGCTCTGAGGGGAGAAGAGGAACGCGGGCGAGAGTGAGCGAGCGTGGGCACCAGCAGTGAAGGCGGGCGATGCATGCGGTGTCGTCATGGTGCCATGGCTGCATGGCAAGGCGACGACGCCAAGACGTGGTCGCCACGGCGAGAGCTTCTCGAGGCGGTCATGGCGTGGGAGAAGAGCCAGTGCCACTGCAGCAGCAATTGGGCCGAGGCGAGGTGGGTTGAACGGGAGCAGTGGCAGGAGGCGGCCAGGCCGCTGTGCGGGTGGGCCGAAGAGGCGAGCGGCGGCCCATGAAGGAGAAAAACTCTTTTTCATTTATATTTTCAAGAACTTTTTAAAAGCCAGCTTTCAAATCTTATTTTGAGCAAGAAGATGACCTCTTTTGAAAATGTACCAAAAATGAAAGTTGCTTAGAATTTAATTCTCTACAACTTTTCTTTTAGGACCACAGCCAAATTCTTTCTAGATTTTGAATTGTAAGATCAAAGTCCACGTTTAGCTCAAAACCCTAATTTTTGGAATTTATTTTTGAAGCCAAATTTTGAATTAATTTGAATACAAACATTGCTCCAAAAATTGAACTAAACATTGCTAGATGATTTACAATAGTAGCCAAACATGTTTTGCTAACCTAGCAAGAAAAATTTAGGGTAAAACAATCCTTAAACAGGTGTATGCAACATCTAGGTTTCACGCATGTTTCAGATGTTTCAAAGCAATGTTTCAATTGTTATTCACACGATTAAGCATGTATGATTTGGATGCTTGATGATGCATGATATGCGTGATTTGCAGTGCCTAAATGTAGGCATAACACCGGGGTGTTACAGCAATGAAACACCTTATAACATTGGTGTGTGTGGGGAGGGGGGTGGGGCGGGGCGGGGAGGCCCCTGCACCCCTGTCCCTCCACCCATGTACACTATAGCCTTAGGAGTAGCTAATTTCTATCTAATCTCTAGTAATGTGTAGAGGTCATAATATTATTTCATTCTGGAATAAAGCTTTCTTCATCCAAAAGACCCACTTTGGGTTTTAGGTATGCCAATTGCCATGCTATTAGCCACTAAAGTCTAGGTATTCTTTGTGAATTGAATGAGAAGCAGAAGTATATGTGGAACTTTATGTAGTATGAGTGTTAATCTTGACCTCTCTAGTTTATTTAAGCTTTGTCCAGAGACAATTGTGTAATATAAGTTGCTGAAATGTATGGATCCATCTCTCAAAAGAATAAGTTGATGTAGTTTGTGCAAACTTTTTTCTCTCGAATGAACCTATACATCGTACAACCTTAGTTTGTAATCTCTCCATTTCAAATTATAAGATATTTTTATCTTTTTAGATATATTACTTTGACTATATATATCTAGATACAATGTATATTTAAGTGCATAATAAAATCGTACATCTAGAAACCCAAAACATCTTAGAGCAACTTCAACAAGGCCTCTGCTTGATCCTCCAGCTGAATATGGATGCTAAGCCAAAAACTGTCCGTTGAAGTAGCTCTAACGTGGTATATGGAGCGAGTACTAAATAAAAAAAATAAAGAAAAAAAATGTGCACTCGTGACGTGTTGGGCCTAGTCGGGGTGGGACTGTGGATTAGCCCAACTTACCAGTGCGTGCGCGTCCCACTCCGTCTCACTCTCGTCTTTCGTGCCGCCCAAGATGAGCGCCTGAAAAGCCGAAAGCCGCACGCCTCACGGTCAACTGCTCAAGCCAAAGCCGAACACCACCACCAACGCAGCAGCCGCCACCACTTCCCTGCGCGAACCAGAGCCCGTGACCGTCCCCTCCGTTCTCCCGATTCGCCGCCGTACCCCACGAGTGAGGCCGCCTCCTCCTCCTCCCTCTCGGCCAGGCCAGCCCCTAGTCTCTGGGTTCCCCTCTTCTTCGCCGCCGCCGTCGCAGGAGGGGAAGGAGGACACATCGCCATGGTGCGCTGATTTTTTGTCGATTCGACTCCGCAAGAGTTTTGTTCGCGAGCCGCTTCGCCTTTAGAGGTTATATCATTATCTGTCCCGCGTCTGACGATTCTGGTTTTACACACAGGCGGGCAGGCTCCTGGCGAATCTGATCGTCATGGGCGGAACCGTGGTGGGCAGGGCCATGCTCCAGGCCTACCGCCAGGCCATCGTCAGTGAGTGCTCTCTCCTCCTGTTGTAAATAAAAAAAAATGGAATTCCCGGGCTGCTTTGACTGTGCGGTCGCTTGAATCGTGAAACCATGGCGTGTCTCTGCCTGAGGTATTAGTGATTTGTGGTGTAATTGTCAGTGGTTACGAGTTACCTGCAATTCTTTGTTTTTTTTTTTTTTTTTGTGTGTGTGTGGGGGGGGGGGGGCTGGCTCACAATCTAAAAAAAACGAATTTTTGAGTTCTTGTGACCCTAATAGTGTCCTCTGCCTGTTCCAGTTTTCTGATGCGTCATGTGAGGTAGGACACCTGAGTAATCAGTCTTCGTCCTAAGGTTTTGGGATATCACTTGGAGCAGCTTTGTTTATCAAAATACAAATTAGAGATTCTAAAATTTGTTCTTTTTCTTATTGCTATCTGTCAATTTTTCCATGTACATTCTGAAGCATATAATCGATAAAAAAATATATTGAGGCGTTGGTCCATGGAATGCGGGCTGTCAGGCTGTCACAGTTTGGAGTGGCCACTACCCAGCCATTGTGTATTTGTGTTGGTCCTTAGATTAGTGATACAGCGCCGGCGGTGAGGTGAGCGGAGAGGAGAGTGGAGGAGAAGGCTGGACTGGGAATTGGAACGCAGAGGGTAGCGAGGAACCTCGGCGGTGGGAGCTTCTCCGGTGACGGCGGCTGAAGCGCCAGACGCCACCGTCGAAGGGTAAAACCCCACCCCGATGCACAGGGAGGTTTATTCCTTCTTCGATGCCTATTACAGTCTCCTAAGGTGCCCCTTTATAGTCCAGGTGCACTTCCATAACTAAACCAATCTACTAATAAAACCAATCTACTAAAACTCCTCCCTGCCTTTTGTAAACAGCCAGCAGCCGAGCCTATTAGCCACGGCCTGGGCTGAGGCCCTGTTTGGGGCGACGCCTATACTGGCGGCCCACAAACGAGTCCACAACACTTCCCTCCTCCCGGACAAACAGCTCGTCCGCGAGCTGAAACTCAGGATAGCGATCCTTGAAATCTTCTACAGCCTCCCAAGTAGCATCAGCAGGAGCACAGCCGTCCCAATGAACCAGAACTTGCCAGCGGCCGCGGTTGAGGCGAGTGCGGATTACAGCAGCCGGAGTTGGAACCACCCGACCATGGAGGATCGAAGGCAATGGAACCAAAGCAGTGGGCGGCTCCCCCACAAATTTCTTCAAGAGAGCAACATGGAAGACATCATGAATGTGTGCCTTAGGAGGGAGGTGCAGACGATATGCCACCGCTCCAATGCGTTCAATCACCTGATACGGCCCAAAGAAGCAAGGCCCAAGCTTGGATGGTGTAGCAGTAGTAATGCCCACAGCTGTACGGTGATGGAGGCGCAACCAGACCCAATCGCCCACCGCAAACTCAACTGACCGACGCTTCTGGTCTTGATGATCTTTCATCACATCCTGAGCCAACTGCAGCCTGTCGCGGATCTCAGCCAAGAAGACATCCCGATCACGAAGCTGCCGATCCACTGCAGCCACCTTAGCCGAACCAGGAATATAAGACACCAGAGGCGGCGGTGGCCTGCCATAGACCACTTCAAAGGGAGTGGCACGGAGAGCAGACTGGAATGAAGTATTGTAACAAAACTCTGCCCATGGTAACCACTGAAGCCAAGAACGCGGTCGATCACCAGCTAAACACCACAAGTACATCACGATGATGCGGTTAATCACCTCAGACTGTCCATCAGTTTGTGGATGAAACGCTGAGCTGCGGAGTAACCGGACATTGGCCAATTTGAAGAGTTCTTCCCAAAAACTGCTGGTAAATACCGTGCACGGTCACTCACAATGGAACAGGGAATCCCATGAAGGCGCACAATATTGTCGAAGAAGGCACGGGCCACCGAACTCGCTGAATAGGGATGACTCAAGGCGATGAAATGAGCCATCTTGGAAAAGCGATCAACCACAGTGAAGATTACCGACTTCCCGCCAACCCGGGGAAATCCCTCAACGAAATCCATGGCAATGTCATTCCACACATGGTCCGGAATGGGCAAAGGCTGCAGCAACCCAGCCGGATGTAGATGCTATGCCTTGTTCCGTTGACAAATAGCACAGCCACGGACATATTCTCGGACCAACAGATGAGCATGAGCATTGAAGAAGGATGCCCGAAACCGATGAAGAGTTTTCTGGGCGCCCTCATGGCTGCCATGCGCCTCCTGCAGCAGACGCGGCCAAAGCAATGAGGCGTCTGGGACAAAAAGACGCCCCCTGAACAGCACCATGTCGTCCACCAGTGTCCATCCATCTGGCGCTATACCCGCTGCCAATTGCACCCGCAGCTCCTGGGCCTGCTGATCACTCAAGTGCTCCTCCCGCAGATCATCATAGAGGGCGAAAGTCGGGGCTGAAACTGCACGAACAGCAGGCATGTCGGAGTCGCGGCGGGACAGAGCATCCGCCACGGTGTTAAGCTTCCTGCACGGTACTTAACTGTGAGATCATAACCAAAGAGCTTAGTCACCCACGTGTGCTGCGGAATCGTCGTGAGGCGCTGATCGAGGATGTACTTGAGACTCCAATGATCTGTACGGACTATGAAGGAACAACCCCATAAATATGGTCGCCAATGACGTACGGCTTTGACCAAGCCGATGAGCTCCCTCTCATATGCTGGTAGCTTGGCATGATGAGCTGTCACTGCTCGACTGAAGTAAGCCACTGCGCCATCTCCCTGATGAAGCACTGCGCCAAATCCAGCTCATGAAGCATCACAGTCAACAATGAAACGCTTGCTGAAATCCGGAAGCTGCAGCAACGGAGCAGACACCAGCGCCGCCTTGAGCTGGAGAAAGGCCGTCTCTGCCTCATCGGTCCAAGAGAAGGCCTCTCGCTTGAGGAGGGCTGTCAGTGGCGCAGCCACACCACCATAACCGGCAATGAATTTGCGGTAGTAGCCGGTAAGCCCCAGAAAACCGCAAAGGCCCCGCGCCGAACGGGGACGCGGCCAGGCCTCCACCGCAGCCACCTTGTCGCTGTCCATAGAGACCCCATCAGCCGATATGATATGGCCAAGGTACACGATCGACGGCTCACGGAAGAAACACTTGGAGCGCTTGGCGAAGAGATGGTGATCACGGAGTTGCTGCAACACAGTTCGTACATGTTGTAAATTTTCAGCCCACGTGGGACTGAAGATTAGTATATCATCAAAGAAAACAAGTACAAAACGTCAGAGGAAGGGCTTCAACACATCATTCATCAAGGCCTGAAACGTCGCTGGCGCATTGGTCAAGCCGAACGGCATGACCAAGAACTCGAAGTGGCCACGATGCGTCCGGAACGCGGTCTTGGCGACGTCCTCCGGGTGCATGCGCACCTGATGATACCCACTGTGGAGATCAATCTTGGTGAAGAAGCGGGCACCTTTGAGCTCGTCGAGAAGCTCGCCGACGACCAGAATAGGAAACTTGTCCTTGACAGTGCAATCGTTGAGCGCCTGGTAGTCGACACAAAAACGCCAAGTGTCGTCCTGCTTGCGAACCAGGAGCACCGGGGAGGAAAAGGGCGATGTCGACTCCCGGATGATCCCCTGGGCCAGCATATTGTCGCACTGGCGCTCAATTTCATCTTTGAGCAGCTACGGATACCGGTACAGCCGCACCGCCACCGGAGGAGAGCCCGGCAACAAGTGTATGCGGTGGTCGTGGCAGCGGACCGGGGGTAAGCCACGGGGCTCGTCGAAGACGTCCTTGTAGGACAGCAGCAGATCTTCTAGGATAGTGCGGGGGTCGGCAACGGCAGTGACAGCCATGCCCCGACTGCCCAAGCCGCTCCAATGATGGGCGCGACCATTGAGCCAAAAGGCCATCAAAAGGGCGTCGAAGTCCCAGACGATGGACCCCAAGGTGCGTAGCCACTGGTCGCCAAGGACGAGGTCGAACCCACCTAAATCGAGGGCGAAGCAGTCGATGGAGAAGCGCAGGTCGTGGATGAGGACGTCCGTGGCGAGGCACATGCCGGGGCTGTTCACTCGATCGCCGTTAGCCACCATCACTGACAGCCCCGCGCGCTCGGTGACCACCAGGCCCAAACGAGCAGCCACCTCAGAGTGAATGAAAGAGTGCGTGGAACCCGTGTCAACCAAGGCCTTGAGTTGAACGCCACCGATCACCACCTGCAGCATCATGGAAGTAGCAGACCCAAGGCCAGTGAGGGCGTGTAAGGATACCTCCAAGTCGGTGACGTCGTCTCCGAGCGGGTCCCCCTCGCCTTCTGCAAGCTCCATGAGGAAGACGCCCTTCGTAGCGCACTTGTGATCCCTGGAATAAGGCTCCGGGCAGAAGTAGCACTGCCCATTCTGTCGCTTCTCTTGCATCTCGGCCCGCGTCAAGCAGCGAAAGCGAGAGCGTGGCCCTTCTGGCTTGCCGTCCTGCAGACCCGCACCAGAGCCTGCGGCGCTGGATGAAGCAGTGGCGCGGTGAGTAGAAGATTTGGGCGCCGCCGAACTGTTGACAGTGGAAACCTCCACTTGGCGCTGCTCGTACGCCCGTGCCAGACTCATAGCTTGTTGCAGGTCGACGGGATGCTGCAGTTCCACGTCGGAGGCCAGTGGCTGACCCAGGCCACCGGTGTACAGATCGATCGTGGTCCGTGTATTGAGGTGGTCGCAGCGAGAGAGCAAGACGAGGAAGCGCCGCGAGTACTCCACCGTGCTTGTCCGAAACAGGGCCTTGATCTCCCCGATGGAGTTGGAGCGGATGGGCGGCCCGAAACGGAGGTTAACGAAATCAACGAAGCGTGGCCAAGAGACCATGCCGAAGTCGCGCTCCATCTGTTAATACCACTCTGCAGCAGTGCTGTCCAGGTGTAGAGACGCCATCCACACCTTCTCATCCTCTGGAACGCGATGCCCTCGAAAGTAGTTTCGCACTTGTTGAGCCAAGTCAGAGGATCTGATTCGCCGTTGAAGGTGGGGAACGGGATCTTAGGTGGGCGATGGGGTTCCCGGCGGCCATCAGGATGACCACTGAAGCGGTCGCCGCGGTCGAAGGCATGTGTGCCGTGGTCATAGCCGCGTGCGGCCAAAGCCACGCGTGTCCTCGTGGTCGTAGCCGCGCGCGAAGTCACAGTCGGGGCCGCGCGCGTAGTAGTCGTGGTCGTAGCGACCCGACTCGCGATGACCAACACGATCGCGCGAGTCCAGGAATCGCTCGTGATCGCGAATAGCCCGATCGCGGAACTCTGCCCAGGTGCGGTCCCGATCGAAGTCCCTGCCATCGTGATCATCCCGGTCATTGCGGTGAGCATCCCCGCCGCCACGGGTGTCGTCCTCGCCGCTGCTCTTGCCGGCGTCGGGTTTCCCCGTCTCCACACGCGTGAGCCGGGCGTCATGGGAGTTGAGGCGGTTGTTCATGGTGGTGAGCTGGCCCAGAATACGATCCAACTTGGCATCCATGGCCGCAGGATCGGGTGGGACGCCGGCCATTGGAGGCGATGCGTCCGTGGAGGTCTCTGATACCAAATTGATACGGCGCCGGTGGTGAGGTGAGCGGAGAGGAGAGTGGAGGAGAAGGCTGGACTGGGAATTGGAACGCAGAGGGTAGCGAGGAACCTCGGCGGTGGGAGCTTCTCCGGTGACGGCGGCTGAAGCGCTAGACGCCACCGTCGAAGGGTAAAACCCCACCCCGATGCACAGGGAGGTTTATTCCTTCTTCGATGCCTATTACAATCTCCTAAGGTGCCCCTTTATAGTCCAGTTGCACTTCCATAACTAAACCAATCTACTAATAAAACCAATCTACTAAAACTCCTCCCTACCTTCTGTAAACAGCCAGCAGCCGAGCCTATTAGCCATGGCCTAGGCTGAGGCCCTGTTTGGGGCGACACCTATACTGGCGGCCTACAAACGAGTCCACAACATTAGGGACGTCGGCACATTGCTTGCACTGCTCTGTTGTTAAATTGCAATCAAACATGTGAAAATTAAGTACTTTCAAACAATTCTGCATTTGTGAACTGATAAGTGATGGTTAGCTCCATAATATGTATGTTTCGTTCAGTAGGATATATTCATGTCTCACTTTAGAAAATCACCATGATGGCTTTTCCTAGTATTGAAAGATGTGAAGTCCTTGTATACATGCATAGAAAAGCCAATTTCATACTGTTCACATTTGTGTCTTATCAAATTATTAGTGCGCAGCATAGCCCTTGTTTTCCTGCAAAGTGTCATAACTCTGTAAGTAGTTTTGGATTCTGTGTTTGGAACTTCTATGCGGAACCTGATTTTAACAGAATTGATTAGGTTATGTGTATGACAATAGCTGTATAAATAAATGCTAACTTATAGATTGTTGTTGCAAGATGAATGAAGGTACTATAATGCTTCTGAACTAAATGGCTTACCTGACTTACTTAATCCGCTATTTACCTATAAAGAGTTGGCTTTCATTCCAAAAAAAAAAGAAAAAGAAAAATGACTACATTATCCATGTGCCATATTCCTTTTGAAAATCAATTAATCATTTCTGATTTTTTCCTGTAGATGCAAACAAAACTGGAGCTGCCCAAGAAGCTATAAATGGTATTAGACGGGCTAGCAAGGCCATGACCGAGCAAGAAGCCAGGCAAATTCTCGGTATCAGTGAGAAATCTACGTGGGAAGAGATTGTCCAGGTGTGTGACACTGTTTTTATGATGCACAAAATATGTCCATGCAGCTTTTAGCTTCTGCCAACTCCATTATGTTAGAACCTTCCGTACGAAACCATTGGCTGAGCCAGAACTAACATCAGGTTTCCCCTGTTTGAATGCTTTGCAGAAGTATGACACAATGTTTGAGAGGAATGCCAAGAATGGGAGCTTCTATCTCCAGTCAAAGGTTCACAGAGCGAAAGAATGCCTGGAACCTTTATATCAAAAGCCCGATGTACTGAACTGAGATTGTGCAGACGCCCTAGCTTCTGTTTGAAGCAGTATGCCTAATCGATCGATTTGCCGGCGCGCCCAGAGATCATCGTTCAGTTTTGAGTTATATGTTGGGCGCATCAGGTTGATTGGCTGTAATGCCAGAATAATGTTTAACAAATATATACGAAATTTTGGCTGATTCTCATTGGCAACGCCTCAGTCACTGTGGTTGTAATTCATAGTATTTTAGTTGGCTGTGATGGGATAATTTTTGTTTTGGACAGCAGGTCCCATTCCTGCCTTTGTGTTGAGAGGTGGCTTTGCTGCACTGGAATAATCATTGTGTTGGTAGTATTTGCTTATTTCAGATCAACCTTTTCCATGCTACGATCAAAGGCTATGCAGGATCAACGCTGCTGGTTGCTGTGTGCTACAGGTTTTTTTTTTTGCGAATCACTGTGCCTGCCACGATAATCACTGTGCCTCGATGAGCCTGTTCGGCAGGACTGAAAAATAAGCAAAAATACTGTTTCGGCTGATTGTTGTGAGAAAAAATATATGGTTCTATCTAAAAAACACTGTTCACGTGAATAGTGCCGCTATGAGAGCGTTGGCCAGCCCATACCCAGCTGGCCAGCCAGCCGAACGTGAACAATTGCGATCAGAGGGGCCTCCGTGATATCAAAGTATCAGTTTCTCAACCAAGCAACACTGAGATTATCCTCACCCTTAAGTATTAGTTTGTCAACCAAGCAACACGGAGAATATATTCTCATTCTCACTCAGATCCCGAGCATTTGTTTGTTTTTGCTTATAATCGCCATACTGTGGGGATTTTTTTCGATTTTCAGTTTTGCTACGTCAATCTTTGGATTCTGATGTGAACCAATTTTCGCATGTGGAAGTCACTTGTGAAATATAGAATCTTCTTATATGAATCCTGCCTCCAAAAGCTGGCCAGCCAGCGTGCCACGTCACATGCTTTTCGAGGCCGTTCGATCGGACGCGCGGACGGCCCAGATCGGGCGAGCCGTGGTCTTTTTGCAAACAAAACCTCGAGCTTTAGTCGAATCAACCCGTAGTCCAGGCCTCCTCTCAATTTTTTTTCAAAAAAGACCTCAAACTCCTCCTCCTCCTCCACCGCTGCTCTCCCTCGCCTGCCTCTCACCTCCATCTCGCCCTCCCCTTCCTCTCTCTCTCTCCCCCCTTCCCTCCTGATGCGGCGGCGGGTGCCAGGCGACGGCGCCCCTGCGGGCGCTGCGCCGGCGCGAGTGGGGCCCAGCGGCCCTTCTACCTCTCCCCCATCCTCTCGACGTCGCCCCGCAATGCCGCTGCTGCCCCCTCCCTACTCCGGTCCCTCCCCCGCAGCCCGGCGAGCCAGATCCATCCGGCCAAGAGGTAGACGTAGACCTGGCCGGCGTAGCGACCTATGGCGACACGGAGGACCGATGCGGGCGACTGTCGTCGCGAGGCGGCCTCGACCCTGCAACCTGGACGGCCGAGCCATAGGCGCCTGTCCCGTGCGGGGATGCTGCGGACGGCACCAGGACGGCCACGCAAGGAGGCGCCCAGGCAGCAGCGGGGTCAGCGCGTAGCACTGCACGTCGCGGTGCTGGGGCGCCTGCTCCACACATTTCCGACGCTCCAGAGCCTCCACATAGCAGCATCGTCCTCGCTCAACGATGCCTAGATTGTCGTGGCCTTGTACCGCACATGGAGGAGCCAACTGATGCAACCGTGGATGCCCACGCTACTTCAAAGTAGCACTGACTTTCGGCATCCACACTGTCGCTGTTGTGGAAAAGAAGCTGAGCATGGCTCCCATGAGGAAGAAGGCAAGTAGCGCCGGCGCTATGCAGCTTCCCCATGCCTCTGTGCTCCCTCCCACGCCGTAGAGCGCGCCACCTAATGCCCCAGCAACTGCTTGGGAGTAGGGACACTCACATGGACGACACCCACCATGTGCTCGATCAAATGACTACAAGGTTTAGCTCTCTTTAGTGGACAGTTATACTATTCATATGAAGGGCTTTTTTATCTAATAGAAAACTTTAGTCTTTGATTCATTAGAATCTACTAAAACGTACTAAGTTTCAATCCATTTCTACGTTGAAACACCTCTCATGTGCCTTTTTCTTGACTAAAAGACTTGCTGGTTGAATTTTGCAGAATGAAAAAAAAACACTTAAGATGTGCCTGGGCAGCACCATGTGAACTAGGAGGTACACATACTGTGTGATGCACTTCTAAAATCATTTGTGTTGATCACTTCAGATTGTATTTAATGGCATGCTTTTAAATAGTACGATCTGTGTCCTCGGTGTGCTTTCAAACTCTTGCAGAGCTTCAACATCCGAGGAACTACTTTCCTGAGAGGTTATCTTCCCTTGCCAATTATATACAGCAGCATGATTTTAGGACTTGGGCAAAAACATCTTAGTGTTGAAAAATAATATAGCTTTTAATTAAGCTGGGGGTAGTAATATATTTTGATGCTAGGTAGTTATATATTATAGGATTAGGACTAGCTTTGTTTGGGGCAACCTCAGAAGATGCTTCATCTCCCTTTACTTGCAATCACCATCTTACAAGTTTGGCCTTATAGTACATTGCTTCCACTGCAACTCAGTATCTGAAATGATTGATAGTCCGGTTTTTCAATGCTCAAACTTGCACATTTTATCAACACCTATGCATATATCAGATAATTTCGATGATAGAACTCACAACATAAAACTCTGCAATATTATCCAATACCTCTGTTGCTGACAATTTCATTGTCATGGCCTGGATTGTGTTGAAGATTCAGATGTTCCATGGATTTCAGTTTGCTGATTCTATTTTAGTTTTTGCCACATGGATTTCATCACCCTTATCCAATATTTCTGCTTCTGTTTGATGAAATTTCCATGGCCTAATTGCTTCTAGCAGGTAGTGATGATTGCTCTATTTATCGGTTGCGTGCTCCATGCCACAACTCCATTCAAGGGTAGCGGTGGAGTCATCAAAGGCAGTGGCCAATGATCCAGCAGAGGGGGCAGCATGGTCACGCAGCTCACATTCAGCTAGCGTCTCTCCGTCGAAACTTGGTCACATTGCACTACCTATGGCAAAGCGATGGATAAAGTGATTAGTCAATGAGGTACACTGATTCTAACAAGCGTTACGTTGTGACCGTGATTTGAACATAAACTCCATATGGAGTTCACAAACGATTGAATTACATGCGCAACTTATGTATCCTATTTATTCTTAGAGGAAGACAAATACACTCTGGTGGATGGCGTCAATACTATGCTCCAGATAGCTGTGAAGCTGTTGAACAAGAAGCCAAAGCCAGTTTTTTTTAAAAAAACGAGAAGCCAAAGCCAATTGGGCAACAGATGCTGGAAGACAACGTTATCATCGTCAGAAGGACTAAGCTGCTGTCGGCGCTGTTTCTTTTTCTGGATCCGATCCTTTTGTTGTTGTTTTGGTTGCCCCATCTGAGACAGATGTACGTTGGGTATGGCCAAAAGCTTTAGCGTTGAAGAACTGTTTAGTTGGCTTCTTTAGCTTTCTCCACCTCCTATGCTCTTCCAGATATACTCTTTAATGATGTATTTCCGTTTGAAAAAAAAACGGTTCGAAAAAAAATGTATCCTATTTATTTTTCTTCATGCAATTTTTAAGGTTTTATGTTACCAATGTATATCTCTTTGTCCATTGAAATGCCATGATTTCCATAATATCATTGTGATCGGTATACCAATGACAAGCTGATGTTGCATCAGAAACTTGTATTTTGTTGTCTATAAAATTTCATCAATGTTCTCCCACAAATATTGCAACGACAATGGTAACTAAATGGTGTTCCCAACTTCCCGCTTATTATAAAAATTGAGATATGTGTTAAAAAATATTAGTCTTGCATCATTAAATAGATATATTTATTGGAAGCAGCTGCTCTGTACTGATACTCTCACGTAATCGCGCAACGCCGACTGGCCTAACATAGGCAGGCGCGCGGCAACGCCGCGCTTGTTTCTAGTAGATTATCCAATCTTTCGATTCTGATGTGAAACAATAGTTTGGCAAAATTAAGTTTCTTTCCGTCTTTGTAAAAAAAAAAGTTTCTTTCCGTCTTTCACAAAGCTGTTGGTCCGGAATTTGAAGCCATAGTTTCAATTCCGCGAATATCTTTATTTGTTAACGCCAAATATGTTACAAGGGTAGTGGATCACTGGTCTTGCGATTATTTGTTTTGTCTCTACACGAAGCACGGCACCTGGAGGTTGGAGTAACGTTAAGATTACTAAACAAGATATTGTTGTATTAACTTCTTGAGGGACATTGCACAACACAACACGGGTACATAAAGTTACTTATATAGAGATTGATACACATACTGTAGTAGTCATACCCGTCATGGATCTGTATCTCGACTCCTCACCAGGTGGGATTTTAATTACGGCACTCCGGCTCATCCTTAGGTCTTGATCCGTATAGATAGTTATTTGCGAGCACCCTATAGATAATAGTTATCTACTAATAATTATCTTTTTTGGATCTAAACAGGTATAGATAATATACTAGCTAATTGTTAGCTTGATCTTTCAATAACAACTATCCTACTAGGACTCTGTTTGGATTTATTATTTGCTAATAGTTAGCTGGCTAATAGTTCATATTTAGAGGGTGTTTGGGACTGCTCCGCTCTCTTTTTTAGCTCCGCTCCACTAACTCCACTATAGAGCAGCTCCACTGTAGAGTTTGTGAAGCAGGTGGTACTGATTGGCACACAGCCTAGCTCCAACTCCAAAAATAGAAGCTTTTTCTTGAACGGCCTAATATGCCCTTAGATGATGTGTGACATATGTTTTGACGTTTGTAAGTATATATGTGTGTGTGTGAATGATTGTTCTTTAACAGTTGAATATGATGCAAAATATTATAGTTGCAAATAATTTAGTCAAAATAATTATAAGGCATCTTTTGCACATTTTCTAATATGTCAAAACGGCACGCTCCTCGTTTGGACCAATGTCATTTGTTGCTTCCGATTATAGATGCTTATCTTATTTAAATAATCTAATAAAAAGCTAAGATGACTAGATGAGCTATGGGGATCCAGCGCCACGGAAGTGGGCGATGCCAAGGGGCACCATGCGGGCATGCACGGGTGCTAGCGGCAGGAGAGCGCACAGGAGTCAGACTGAGCTGTTCATTAATGAGTGGTAAATGCGGGTAATTTTCTTGAACTATGTGAGGAAGTACATAAGTTCAAAATCTGGAGTAGTCTTTAAGGTGTTCCAGAAAAAAATATGGAGTTAGCTCCTAGCTCCATATTTTTTCTTGGAGTAGAGTTTTTAGAGCTGGAAGTGTTTGGCAACGCAGAGCTGGAGCGGAGCTACAAAAACGGGAGCAGAGCAGTCCCAAACACCCTCTTAATATTAGCTATCTAACTATTAGCTTGAGGGTATTTGGATACACAGTTAATGAAAAATACTACTAAGATAACTATCAACTGCTTTATTCAACCAGTGAGATAGTTATTATGTAGAGATTCAGTTAACAGTTAGCTATTTTATTAGTTGCACACGTTTGGATCCAACGGAGATAACTATTAGTAAATAGCTATTATCTATAAGGATCCAAACAGAGTCTATTTAGACCAAATTAGATAATAAATTATTAGTCAGTTAACTATTATCAGATAGTCCATGTAAACAGGGCCTTAGATACGTGAGAATCTCATTCTCGTGCCTATCCTCACAATCGAGTCCTACGACGCAGTAGTTGGGCCAGACAGCGCGCTTGGGCCGGCCTGCGGCAGCTTATGAACTGGAACCTTCAGTTGTACAGTATTACGTTCAGTAGTTGGAGAGGATCCAGGATCCTCGACACAGTCAAGAATAATGCCAATATGGATTGTTAGGATGACACCACCATGGCATTTGCAGTTCAATGCAAACTAAAACACCTCTGGAAATGAACTAGGGCGTCTTTAAAATCATTTTTGTACTACTGAAATACATTCTTTTTATAAAACTGGTCTATCTTTCGTGAGAGGAAGTCGTGGAACAAAAATCGAAGATCTTCCAGGGCTAGATGTTGCATGCCACTCATGCAAACCAACCTTACAACGTTGAAACTTGATACCAATACTAGGATTACACATCATCCTGATTAGTGTAAGTCCACAAAATATCCAATTGTGGGGTTCTCACGTTTACATAGAGAAACTGCTCCTCCTCCATACACAATCATATACGTAGTACCTATCAAATCTTCCACCTCATTATAGTTCACTTTGTGAGCTTGGTCAAGGTTATTCTGATAGATTTGTATTTCGATCTATTTCATTCTCCCTCTAATAAAAATGTGTGTATCAATAACTCTAAAATGTGATACATTTTTATTAGAGATGGAAAGAAGTTAAATATCTACAACCAGATGAATAAAACAAGCTGCATCACTAGCATTTGCATTGGTGAAGCTTTTAAATACTTTTTGTACCAACAGTAAATGTAGTAGTGCCATCCAAAATATCTTTTTAATTTTGATATAGTAAACCCGAAAATCTGGTCCTCAGTCAACGCCATATTTAAGACGGCCGTCATCTTTTTGTCAGCACAGTTACGATTAGCCTCTGCAGGTGGGAAAATGCTAAAATAACATAAGTACAAAGAGCCAAAGATGAAGTAAGAGGAGGACTGCAGATTATTTATGTCAGCCGAGCTAAGAAAACCCGAGGAGTTTTCAAAGGAATTCCTAGTCCAGTCCTCGATCCATCCACACGCAAAGTTCCCAGCAGATTGCAGCCGGAAAATGGCTGCCGATGAACTGGCTCCATGTCTCTCATACTACACACCGAAGGGCGAAGGCTGCAACCAATAGAAGGATTCCACGTCATCGTGGCCACCTCGAGTCACCGAAGTACCTCCCACCATTGGCGGATCCACGGGGGGCTTGGGGGCTGCAGCCCCGTGAAAGTGATTTTGGCTTGTTATTACTGTAGAAAAAACATGATTTCACCGTTAATCTTCAACATTTGTTCTAAATTTCTATTGATTAGGCCCCCCGAGGTGCTCATCTTGTCTCCGCCACTGCCTCCCACCGTGTAGGTTTTACGCGTGCGCCTAGAGAAACTCCTCTCCGTAGTAGATAAGGCTGCGGTACCCACCGGAGCTTCCGTCCGTGGGATCACGTGGAGTCTGCATCGAACGGTCAGAAATCGTCCCAACACTCGGGCCTCAGTCGGCGCGCCGGCGACACGGACGTCCTACGGGGCCGAAACAGCTACGCGCACACGGTTTTTCCAAGCACGGGCTCGCGGGCCCCACGCTCATTGACGAGCCAGACATGGGCGCTCTCGTTTCCGTTTCAGGAGCAGTCAAATTAGAACGCGGCGAAGTCTTTGCCCCAGATGCCTGAGCTGAAAACACACGACACTGACAGCTGGGACAGCATCGCTCGGCCCACTGCCATAGACCGTGAGCGTGCACAGAGAAACCTCACTCGTAACGGTTTGTGATACCTCGATGACAAGTGGGCCCGTTCCTCTCCGGCCCCACGTCTCCGAGAGAGGTATTGGGTGCGAGCCCGGGGTGAGAAGTAGGGTGGCCTAGGAGAGGCTGGCGTGGGCGGTGGAGCGCTCCCCACAGCCCCCGGAGGCCGCCACGTGTGCCATGCAGCCGCATCTCGGTTCCCTCCTCTCTCTTCTTCCCCCCTCCACCTCCTGCTTGCCCTGTTCGTCTCAGTAACTGCACCCACCTCACCTACACCGAGAGGCGGCGGCAGACACAGACACCGTCTCTCTCCTTCTTTTGTCGTCGTGTCCCTCTGCATGGACGCCTCCGCCGGCTCGTCGCCACCGCACTCCCAAGAGAATCCGCCGGAGCACGGCGGCGACATGGGGGAGGCCCCGGCGGAGGAGATCGGAGGGGAGGCGGCGGATGACTTCATGTTCGCTGAGGACACGTTCCCCTCCCTCCCGGACTTCCCTTGCCTCTCGTCGCCGTCCAGCTCCACCTTCTCGTCGTCCTCCTCGTCCAACTACTCCAGCGCCTACACCAACACGACAGGAGAAGCTGGCGGCGGCGGCGGCGCCGATGGCGCCGCCGGCGAGCCCTCCGAGCCTGCTTCGGCCGGGGAAGGGGTTGAAGCGCTCGATGAAATCGACCAGCTCCTCGACTTCGCGTCGCTCTCCATGCCGTGGGACTCCGAGCCGTTCCCGGAGGTTAGCATGATGCTAGAGGACGCCATGTCCGCGCCACCGCATCCGGTGGGCGACGGCAGACCTGAAGAGAAAGCCGTTCCGGAAGGGACCACAGGCGGAGAGGAGGCCTGCATGGATGCGTCGGCGGCGGCGGCGGCTGCGGCAGCGGGGGATGAGCTGCCGCGGTTCTTCATGGAGTGGCTCACGAGCAACCGTGAAAACATCTCGGCCGAGGATCTCCGCGGGATCCGCCTCCGCCGCTCCACCATCGAGGCCGCCGCCGCCCGTCTCGGAGGCGGGCGCCAGGGCACCATGCAGCTGCTCAAGCTCATCCTCACCTGGGTGCAGAACCACCACCTCCAGAGGAAGCGCCCTCGCGACGTGATGGAGGAGGCGGCGGGCCTGCACGGCCAGCTCCCCAGCCCGGGCGCCAACGCAGGATACGAGTTCCCCGCGGGCGGACAGGACATGGCCGCAGGCGGCGGCACATCCTGGATGCCCTACCAGCAGCAGCCGTTCACGCCGCCTGCGTACGGCAGCGACGCGGTGTACCCGAGCGCGGCAGGCCAACAATACCCTTTCCACCAGAGCTCCAGCACGAGCAGCGTGGTCGTGAACAGCCAGCCGTTCTCCCCGCCGACGGTGGGCGACATGCACGGCGCCGACGGCGCAAACATGGCCTGGCCGCAGCAGTACGTGCCGTTCCCACCAACTGGGGCTTCCACGGGCTCTTACCCTATGCCGCAGCCATTCTCCCCCGGATTCGGCGGGCAGTACGCCGCCGCCGCCGGTGGCCACCCCACCATGGCTCCCCAGCGCATGGCAGGCGTGGAGGCCTCAGCGACCAAGGAGGCCCGCAAGAAGCGCATGGCAAGACAGCGGCGCCTGTCCTGCCTGCAGCAGCAGCGCAACCAGCAGCTGAACCTGGGACAGATCCAGGGCTCCGTCCAACCGCAGGAGCCGTCCCCTCGGTCGGCCCACTCCACGCCGGTCACGCCCTCAGCCGGTGGCTGGGGATTCTGGTCGCCGAGCAACCAGCAGCAGGTCCAGAACCCGCTCTCCATCAAGTCCAATTCCTCAAGGGCGCCGGTGCAGCAGGTGCCTCCCTCCCTGGAAGCGGTGGCCGCGCCACTGGCGGCGTCTGGTGCTCGGCAGGACGACAGTCCCCAGCGCCTGGCAGCAGCTTCAGATAAGCGGCAGGTGCATGCATGCAGAGCTCGGCACATCGCTAGCTAGCATGAGATCTATACCAATCTGTCTTCTGTTTGCTCGTAATAATAGATACACGCACATCGCTGTCGTCGAGCAATCGAGCACGCATGAAACGTGCGTGCGCCGTATGCTCGCGTTTGGATTCGATGCGTGTTCATGTGGTGTTCGCGCATGGATCTGATGAACATGTGTGTGGGATTGCAGGGTGTCAAGGCGGACAAGAACCTGCGGTTCCTGCTGCAGAAGGTGCTGAAGCAGAGCGACGTCGGGAGCCTCGGCCGCATCGTGCTCCCCAAAGTGAGACAGACGACGCCCTTCATGCATGATCTGCATCATATCTAGCCCCCCACTTGCACATATAAATCTAGCTAGATGCGCAGTTCATTCATGCCTGCCGGCTGCCGCATCCACTTGGGCACTTCTGTTCTTGAACTAAAATCGGCCATGGATAGATCATAGATCTATGCATTAAAGCTTGCAAACTGCTTGCGTTGAATCTGTTCTTCAAATCGTGTTGGCTATTGTTTGGCATCTCTCCTAAAAATCGTCTTTGTCTTCTTTGGACGATTCAGAAGGAAGCGGAGGTTCACCTGCCAGAGCTCACGACGAGGGATGGCATCTCCATCCCCATGGAGGACATTGGAACATCGCGCGTATGGAACACGCGGTACAGGTGAGTGTCATTAGGCTAGGGGTTATTTGGGATAGCCGAGCATTGATAAATCCATTTGTTGGTTGTTTCCCTCGAATCTGTTTCTTCTCCCTTTCCTTTGTTTGATTGATTGAAAACTGCGTGTTCTTGGTTTATTGGGGGCGGAGAGATATAGGTCTCGTTCGCTTCGCTGAAAAAACAAGTCGAAACACTGTTTTGACTGATTTGTTGTGAGAGAAAAACGTTGTTCCGGCTGAAAAAACAAGCTGAAAAAGATGGATTATAAAAGAAGCGAACAACCCACTTGCTGGGCCAGAAATAGTAAATGGCATGAGTACGGCATCACTGTGGCACGGTCCCTTTCTTTCCCAATTGGGCAAGTGGGTCATATGAATATACTGATGAGAATCCCACGAGCAAATAGTGGCATGCACTCGTCTACACGGAATTCTGCACGCAATAAACATGTCTCTTCTCCCACTTGCTAATCTCTGTTGTTTCAGCACTAAAATATTCTACGTATGCTCAGTACCATCAGGTGATATTTGTTCTGAAAATGGCCTCTTCCTCCAGCTTGCTAATAACTACTTGTGGTAGCTTCCCTCAAACAAAAACAAAAAAACTACTTGCTGTTAGCTCGAGTTATTTCAAGGCAGTTGTTACTTCCTTTAGGTGGCCGTCCTTAAGCTGCAAGTTTTGGCACCCGGGCCGGTTGCAAATCTTTAGCAGCAGCCGTAGTTGTGTTTGTTCTATTTCCCTCCTTCCTCCCTTTTTTTCTTCTTTCTTGTTTCGTGCTTTTCTTGTCTTTGTGTGGCTCGTTTTTCTGATTTGGTTTTCCCCTACTAATAAACGTGGTGTTTGGTTCATCCTCGTGTAACGTAATCGCAAATGAAATCAGCTCACCTGGGTTTAGTTGGTGGGATCGTTGATTGCTGACTTTGATTAGTTCGGTGTCGTAACGGTAACACAGTGTAACTGTAATACGGAGAGACGGCGGCAGCGCAATAAGGGTCGGAGACGAGCGGTATCACCGATGAATAGGACGATATCTGATTACGTGGTATTGCGGTATTGCATAACGGACAAAATTGAACCAAACGTCTGCATCGCTATCCAGTCCCCCAAATAAACAGATTGCGTTACGTTTCATCGAACCAAACGCCATCAAAGTTCCTCAGCAATTCTCTTACCGAGTTTTGAAAAAAAAACTGTTCCAATACGGGAAGTTCTATGCAAAATAGGTAGCTTTCTTTTTTGTATTTGTATATGATCTGGTGATATTTTGTTCTGAAAGTGCAAATTAAATTTATTGTTTATATGGTATAGTATCGACGTTGCTAGTGCAATGTCAGTGCCTCATCAGCTCCTTATTGCATGCACGTAGGTTTTGGCCCAACAACAAGAGCAGAATGTATCTGTTAGAGAACACAGGTGAGAGGATCTTACGTTATGATTTCTATCCATCCGATTTTGACATATTTTCTTTGTCATGGTCTGATCTAAACATTTTTCTGTTTTTCTCAACTTGCAGGAGAATTTGTTCGTTCCAATGAGCTTCAGGAGGGGGATTTCATAGTGATCTACTCCGATGTCAAGTCGGGCAAATATGTAATGTCCTCTTCCTGTCTATTTCCTTGCTATATATGTTCGTTTTAGATCCATATACATATGCCTGTAAATTATGCATTGGTCAAGTGTCTTGGTCGATGTCCTTGAAAGCTGCACGGTGATTCAACACAATTGTTTTGCATGCCACTGTTTGTATGTAGATGTCAATCTCAAGTGTACATTGGCGTCTTTGATCTTCTTGTGCACTTGGGTTTCAGCAGCAGCAACTCATAACCCCTGAAACCGTTTCTGTTGTACGTATCCACAGTTGATACGGGGCGTGAAGGTAAGGCCGCCGGCGCAAGAGCAAGGCAGTGGTTCCAGCGCGGCGGGCAAGCACAAGCTGATGTGTCCAGCGGGTCCAGAGAAAGCCAGTGTTCCTGAAGATGCCGGCGTCGATGGGGTCAGTGGCGCATGCAAGGAGAGATCTCCGCAAGGCGTGCAGCGGGCTCGGCAGCAGGGAACCGCCGCCATGAGCCAGATGGCCGTGAGCATCTGAAAGAACAGCAGCCTTCTCTCGCTCACTCCGCCATTGATCCATCTCAAAGTTATTAGCTAGCTAGCTCGAAACAGCTGACCTGATGATGATGGTCACCCCCGTCGTGTGTTAATTAAGCATGTAGTGTGCTAGGTGATGATATTAAATCGAGTAGTAGACCTGCACCTGCTGTGTGACGCTGAATTGTGTGCATGGTTTGGTTTGTTGGACCTGTGTCGTGGCGTCGTTAATTAGCTAGTCATGTACATGCATGGACATACTATACCTGATCTCAGTCATTGGTGTCGTCGTCGTGCCATTCGGCTAACAACAAGACAGCAGCAAAAGCTTGAACCTGCATGCTGGTACGGTAATTACCTGGATGCGTGCATCATGATATTGGGTTTGCAAGCATGCATGGCTTTTCTAAATTTGTTATTTTTAACAAAGCAAAGCATGGTTGTTGCCAAATTCTTATTTGACACACGCGTGCACCTTAACTGTACCAACGCGCGTGCGCCTTAACTGTACCAACGCATGACGCCTTCCTCTTGGTCAGGGAGGGCGTCGACGAGCGCGCAGGGCGGGTGGGAGGCGGGCATTGCGGGTGACAGTTGGTGGTAGGGTAGACCGGTCGGTCTAGGGTTAGGTTTTGAGCTTTGGGGAAATCTCCAGAGCGGGTCTAGGGTTAGGTTTTGAGCTTTGGGGAAATCTCCAGAGCGGGTCTAGGGTTAGGTTTTGAGCTTTGGGGAAATCTCCAGAGCGGGTGACGGTTGGCGGTGGGGTAGACAGGCCTAGGGTTAGGTTTTAGAGAAATCTCCAATGTCCTCCGAACCTAGAGGGATGTATGGGGCGGTGGCTGGCCTGGCGGCGGGGGTGGTTTGAGGGCGGTGAGGCGCGGCGACGGCGCCGTCGGCCGGGCGGTGGAGGACGTGGGATGGGTTGTCTTCGGGGGCGACTGAGCATAATGTTAGTGAAGGGCGGGGTTGAGTCGGCGAGGACAATGAGGTTGTTGGCGTGCTCGCTGGCCGCCTAGGAGGTAGAGGAGGCTAGCGGGGAAAGGGGTAGTTAGGGAACATGAATATAGGAGGAAGAAGAGGTGGAGGAGGTTGGCGCTGGGGGTGTGGGGTGGGGGGGGGGGAAGATGAATAGAGAAAGAAGACGTGAGGACGAAGACAAAACCCGTAGAAGACGAACGCTGTTACCTGAACTGATGCACGCGCTGGCTATTCCACATGTGCTGATGAATCGAGATACAGTTGTAGTGATAAGGGAGATTAAACACAAACGACAAACATGCTGCATGTGTATATATATTGTCATGGTAGTGGTTCTTCTTTTCTGAATTTTTTTATATATTATATAATAAACAGAAAAGGAAGGCCACACCACACATGCTGCATGCATCCGCATCACGCACAACACCTAACCTGCTGGTTGATTCCTGATGCACCCCTAGATTCCTCATCTGGACAGGACAATGGACGACGCCACGACGGGGCATGGCCGAGACTATTTGTTCACGCGGGCGCACGCTTTCGCGACGCCGCCGCCGTTGCGGTGATCGATCGGGCCCGACGGGTGGAGTGTGGATCCATCCATAGCATACCCGCAGCAGCCGCGCGCGCGTTCGTCGTCATGTGCGGCGCGGGCGCTGGCGTGGAAACATGACGTGATGGCGCGCTCGGTTTCGCCGGGGGACGATAATGTTAAACTACTACTGGTGCCGCTGCCGCACCAGCAGCCCCTGTGCCGATGGTCGATGGAGCTCTCTCCGGCCGCCATGTGCCGCCGCGCTCGATCAGCTAGCAACCTTAGACTTACGATTACGACGGCTGATAGATCCTGGGATCGATGATAGCAGCAGACTGATGGAACGAATTTTTATATTCATTTGTGGTGTGGGCGTGTGTGTTGTTTGCCGTGTTTTAATTTCTTCCATGATGGTCTGTGTTGTGACCATCAGTTCTCCGGGCATCGGACGTACTGCCAATAAATGCGATGGGCCAATAGTATACGTGGTCCGTGTGTTCTTTAATTTGCTCGGGTTTCTTTCACTTTTCTGTTTGTTTGCTTCTCATTTTTCTTATGAGAAATGTTGAATAACAAGAGAAAAGTATGTCATGTGTGTTCGTAAAGGGTAAGGCAATGATGATGTGATCTGTTCGGTGAGCTAGCTCTCGCTCTGGGACTGGTGACGTGCAGTGTGCTCGCGCCAACAAAGGATGTGTACGCTTACTAGACTACTATTGCTTCCTCCAGTGTGGGAGTGTTCGGGACTGTTTCACTTCATGTTTTTTACTCTGCTCCACGTTTTTCAGCGAAATAGGTTCAGCTCAGCGCAACACTGCTCCAGAAAAAAGTGGAGTTGTGAGAACAAGGGTGCTCCACAAACTCCAGGTTTTTCGTAGAGCTGCTCCACGGTGGAGTTTGTAGAGTAGAGTTCATAGAACAGTTCCAAACACCCCCTAGCAAGGTCCCGTACAAATCCGAGAGCCATTTTTTTAATCACAGCCTATTTATTCTTCCATTGGGAAAAACAATAAAGTTTTATCCCTCGAGATAATAACGTGTTGTATGTTTTCTTTTTGATAAAGACACTCAAACGAGTATCACATCTGATGTATCTAACAAAGGCTGGTACAAAAGATGAACAATAAGACATAAAATGACCTCTAAAAAATAAGAGAACATTAACACTGCTACAAAAAATCTTTTGCGACGCGTTTTGGAATTGGCCTCGGAGGCGGACAGGAATTTCAACCGCCTCGATTAATGACTGTGATTAATCGAGGCGGTCGCTTTTTATTAACCGAGGCGGTTACAATCAACCGCCTCGCAAAATCGATTTACGGAGGCGGTTAAAAACCGAGGCGGGCCTTATAAGTGACCCGCCTCCAAAAATACCCCCATTTTCAGAGGCAGACCACTTATAAGGCTTGTCTTGGAAAAAAGGTCGAGGCCCAGACGGCCCAGACCAGACCCATAGACGCGACCACGTATAAAATCACGAGTTAGGGTTTCCTCTCTCATCTTCCACTCCTCTCCCAGCTCCCTCTCCCGAAGCCCGATAGGATGCGGCGCCCTCTCCTCCCCGAGCGCGCGCCTCTCCCTCTCCGAGCCGCTCCTCTCCCTCTCCCACTCTCCCTCTCCCACTCTGAGTCGGTGGTCTCCCTCTCCCTCTCAGGCGCGGGTGGCGGCCTGCGCGGCCTCGCACGGACGCGGGCGTCGCGACCTCGCAGGCAAGGGCGCGCGGGCGTCGCGGCCCCCCTCACGCGGTGCGGCGATTTCTCCAGGAGGATGCGGCGGCCGTGGTGGCTGGACGGTGCGGCTTCTCCAGGCGCGGGCAAGGCTCCCCTCCGGCTTCTCCAGGCGCGGGTCATGGCTCCCCTCCGGCTTCTCCAAGCGCGAGCAAGGCTCCCCTCTGGCTTCTCCAGGCGCGGGCAAGGCTCCCTCTTCCCCATGGCG
Organism: Miscanthus lutarioriparius; assembly: GCA_904845875.1. NCBI lineage: Eukaryota > Viridiplantae > Streptophyta > Magnoliopsida > Poales > Poaceae > Miscanthus > Miscanthus lutarioriparius. The sequence goes on from CAJGYO010000005.1 coordinate 9,567,519, forward strand.
CGACGGCGACGGATTGGGTTGCGGGTTCGGCGGATCCAGGCGCAAGCGGCCGGATCTGGCTAGCAGCGGCCGGATCCGGCAAGCGGGTGGCCACACTACTAGATTTCGACCCTATTGCCACTTGACGCCATTTGCATCACCACAAATTGTGTTGTAATAGGAGTGCGTTTTGCAGCATTTGTCCAAAAAGGTGGTAATAGGGTACGACCTGAGCAGCAGTGACCTAAGGCAACTACGGACCGGACGATAGGAAGGCGGGAGATGCAGTGGAGCGGCCTGGCCACGGTGAGCCGAGAGCGCGGCGGCGCTCCAGTGATGTCGCGGTGGCGAAAATAGCCGTAGGCCTTTACCTTGGGCTCAAACGGCAGCTCTACTGGGTCGAGGTGGTAGAGCGGAGCAAGGCGGAGCTATTGGTGCGGGCAATTTAGAAATGGAGCGTTGACGGCTGCGCGCGAGCTCGACGAAGCTCACGGCGGCGACGGCGCTGCTCGGCTGCGGGAGAGAACGAGCGCGAGGCGAGGCAGAGAAAGAGTGAGCGTTAGTGGGAGTGGAGCAGCAAGGACGCGGCCCTCTTGTCAGCACGCTGGCCCGACCAGCCCGGCCGTCGCCGGTGTACGACTACCACGTGGCAGCCGCGACCTGGCACGGTCGGCCACTGACGGCGCGGCGAAGGGCCGGTTCAGGCCATCTGATGAGCCAACTTTGCGTCTCCATAACTCCTAAACCGTGTAGAATTAGCAAAAACTGTATTAGTGAAAGTTGTAGAGCTATGTGAGATCTCCAACTTTGATTTAGGAACCAACATTTAATTCTCAATGGTTAGCAAGTTACAAAGCTCCCAAGTGAGGCACATTGAAACTATAAATGGCAAATTCTCCAAGTCCAAAATCAGTATTTCTTTGCTACTTTGGAGTTGTTTTGGACTATGTTAGGCACTGAATTAGCTCATGACCTTTAAATAAAGTTTGTTCCACATAAGATAAGCTACAACTTTTATTAAGGGTGCACTACCATGCAAATACTCTATGCTATAATTCAACTTTGGTTAAAGTAGGATCATGAAAATTAGAGTTTCTAGAATAACTATGACTTGGGGGCTGTTTTGGTCCATGTCATGAATACCAAACTTGTTCCATGTACCATCCTAAGTGTCTAAGGTGTTTTAGTGATCAACATCAACCACTTGCATTAACAAGCATGACCATAAAGCATACACACGTTGGAACATAGAATAACAAAGGGTATGTTTCATATATTTTATATGAATGTTTCATATGTTTATGCTCATATATGAATGAATGATGCTTATGCTCATGCAATGCAAGTGCACAAGTGCAAGCCTAACACCTAGGGTGTTACAGAGTGTATGTGTATCATCAGTCTAGAATCATGCAACATCATGAAGACATGAACATCTTACTATAGACTCCGAGTGCGTGAGTGCTATTTGTTTGTTTGTAGCAGATCATTGTTTCTAACAAAGCAATTGCATCTCTCACTACCAGAAACAGGGGCACTCGGCAAAGACTAAAAAACACTCGGCAAAGGCTTTGCCGAGTGTAACACTCGGCAAACAGCACACGACATCTACAGTGTCGGCAAACAGCTATTTGCCGAGTATTTTTTATCGCGCACTCGACAAATGGTTTGTCGAGTGTCAAATTTGACACTAGACAAAAAAAATTGGTTTGCCGAGTGTTTTTCAAAATACACTCGGCAAACCTATTTTCCAAAGAAAAATAATAATTGTCCGGACAGCAAGCAAATCAGCCCCTGTGGATGCAAACCAATAATCATTCATCCAAGACAGAACACCGGCAGAGCATTTCATCGAGCACCAATAGGGCAGCAATTACTAATCAAATCGAAGTCCAAGGATAGAGATCGCCGTGCACCATGGCTGCAGCCAACCTCCAGCTAGGTACCACGCCACAAGATCTGCAAGGGGAGGGGACGCCACCACCACATACCGTTGAGGAGGGCCAGCACAGCCGCGCCTGGCTGAGCGGGCAGATCAAGGTGAAGGGGGCCACCGGGACCTCGCCATCGGAGGAGCCGCGCCGGCCGCTTAGGGAGGGAGGGGCCGCGCCGGCCGTGTAGGGAGCGGCCGCGCTAGTGTCAGTGAGGATGGAGGTGACGTGACTAGAGGAGGCCAAATTTGCCGGGGCCGGTGTCGCTCGACCGCCACCGGAGTCGATGAGGACGGAGGTGGCACTACTGGAAGAGGCCGAATCCACCGGAGCTGGTGCTGCTCGCCGCCGAGGCTCCGTCGAGGCGGCCGTGCTCGCCTGAGGCGACACTTCGGGGAGGAGGCAGAGCACGCTCGCGGCGGCGGTTCCTCGTGACTCGCGAGATCCGGGAGAGGGAGGGGCGCTGGGGAAGAGAAGGGCGGGTTGCTCGGGAGGGGCGCTGGGCCAGTTTATTAAGTGGATTTTGTTCTTTGCTGAGTGTCCTAGATTTGGGCATTCGACAAAGTTTTTTTTAATTTTTTTCGCTTTCTTTCTTAGAAAAAAATATTTCTTTGCCGAGTGTTCTAGATCTGGGCACTCGGCAAAGTTTTTTTTCAGTTTTTTTCTCCTTCTTTCCTAGAAAAATGATTTTTATTTTTTTGCCGAGTGCAAAAAAAGAAAACACTCGGCAAACCGAACTCTTTATCGAGTGTTTTTTTTACACTCGGCAAACCATCTCTTTGTCGAGTGCAAAAAAGAAAATACTCGGCAAACCACACTCTTTGCCGAGTGTTTTTTTTTGACACTCGGCAAACCATCACTTTGCCGAGTGTTTTTTTTTTTGACACTCGGCAAACCCTCTCTTTGTCGAGTGCTTTTTTTGCCGAGTGTTTTTAGCGCAACACTGGGCAAAGAACTTGTTCGCTGAGTGTCCGAGGAAATACACTCGGCAAACATAAAAGCACTCGACAAATTTGACATTTCCAGTAGTGTCTGTTTAGTGTTTATAGCTTGTCTACGGGGACCATAGGAAGATCATTTTTTTCCGGTGTAAATCTACTACTAAATTTTGTGAAATAGTAACACCTTTTACATACCAAAATCAGCGGCCAACTAACTTTTGGCCAGGTCACTACAGAAGTTATGCCCTATTTTGTCTGACGTCTCATAATTAAAAGTATGGATGTAATTACGTTTGAAATATATATATGGGATATGCATTGGACAAGTATAGTATGAAAGTAGTAATAGCATAATTTTGATGGTGAATTTCTGTGAAGCTACGTACATAGCTTTCGACAATTTTGTGGTGGAATTAAATAAGTTATAAGCGTGTTCTCTGTTCTCTCCGTGTGTGAGGAAACGACTATGAATATACATTCATAGACTCCAAAACAAAACTAATTGTTTCGAATAAGTGAACTTAATAATTTTGCTATAAGTCATATAAATACGTACATGACCTGATAAACCACAATGATAAGACATATTTTATGATACAATGAATTAAACAAATTTGATATTATAGATGGTACTATGTATTATTCTATAAATTTGATCAAGGTTAGATAAGAATGTAGCTCTCGTAATACTTATAGTTAGCACTGCGGCGCTGCTAGGCTACACTACATGGGCCAATAGAGAAAAGAAAAGGTCTATTTCATCTTCTTGAATCATCGTCATAGTCTGATTTTCCTTCTCAAACTCTAATAACACCAGACATCGTAATCCCTTTGAACAATTGTTCAAATTACCTCCTTATCTTGGTTTGAAGTGGTTTTGAGGGCGATTTATCTTTCCTTTTTAATTAAAAATCTGATAAATAGTTGTTAAGGTTTTTAAATCATGGGAAATGTCTCTAAACTTCTAAAAGTACCAAAAGATCCTAGAGATACAACAAATCCAAATAAAATGTGCAATGCTCACGAAAAATATCTAAAAATCTAGAAAATAAAACATTCTGATTGATGTCTAAACACGTTTGGAAACTTTCCACAAACATAAGATGACACCAACACAAATATATAGCATGAATGCATTTAGCATTTATTGTGAAAAAGTTTTTAAAACACGTTTGGACATCGATTAGAATGATTTTGTATTTTATAGATTTTTGGGTTATTTTCTATTTTCGAAGAGCTAAATCTAATGTTTCAAAGCTTCTAGATATATTTTTGGGTTATTTAGATTTGTCGCATCCTAATCTATCTCTAGGTTTTTTCTTTAAATTTTGAGAAGCTTAGAGACAATTGATTTGATTTTAAAACCTTATCAAATATTTAAGGATTTTTAACTAAAAATGACAAAAGTGTCTTCAAAACCACTCTAAACTAGAGCATAATGGTAACTTGAATAGTTTTAAAAGTTCAGAGATTATATATGTCTAGTTTTAGAGTTTGGTGAGGAAAAAAAGAAGATTATAACTAATTCATGAAGTAAACTGAACTTTTTTTATAAAAAAAATACCGCTGAACTACCACAGTCCACCACGGCACCGAGTCACCAACTTGTCTAGAGGCAACTACCAGCTATGGCCCATGGCCCTTGTCGTCTGGCCAGCAGCAACACGAGGTTCTACTGATATTAAAGACATCTAATAAGCCGGCTGAAAAGCTGTTTTATTATTAGAAAAAAATATTATAAATTTTAGTTAATAAATCAGCTGATAAGATCTAAGGGACATGCCTGAGGTTCACGAACCACGACCACAGAGAAGTCCGTTCCCTTCCCTCGCCGAGTTAACCAAAGCCAATCCAAAAACCTCGCAAATCAATCATAGCCATACAATTTCCAAAATCCAAAAAATTCCCAGCACTTTCGCAACGCAAACACGCGCGTGGAAAACCAAAACGGTACACATTTTCTTTTTCTTTTTCTTTTTCGATTCCAGACAGAAAACGGAAAAAGACAGCGAGGAAGAAAAAAAACACACCGAGGCAGCGCAGCCGGGCGAAGAGGAGGAGGAGAGAGGCGTCGCGCACTCGCGGTGCCAGTGCCGCGCACGGCAACCCAACCAGCCCAGCTCCGGCGAGGACGCAACCGTCGGCGTCGCCCTTGGCCTCGTCTCGCTATTTGAAGTCGCGCGGCCGCGAGCCGGAGTCCAGATCGAGTCTCGCGCGCCCCGGTGAGGGGTTTTGACACCGCGAAATGCCGCCTCCGGCTGCGATGCTGCTCCACACGACGGCCCCGGGGTCTCCCACGCTGTCGCTGACCCTGGCCGCGAGGCGGGCGCCGCTCCGGGCCCCAAGGCAGCGGCGGCTGCGGGCGCTGCGGCAGGCGAGGATCCGCGCCGCCGCGGCGATCGGCGGAGAGTTCGGCGGCCTCGGCCGGCGCCGCGTCGTCGTGGGGGAGTTCATCGAGCGCCTGCGCAACGTGCTGCCCGGGGGCAGCTGGTGGCGCCTCGAGGACGGCGACGAGGCCGGGGATGGGGCCGGCCGCGCCGAGGGGAGCGGGACCACCGCCGTCTCCGCGCTCAGGCGGATGTGGTCCCTCGTCGCCGGCGACAGATGGGTCATCTACGCCGGCTTCGCGTCCCTCGTCGGCGCTGCGGTAACGCTTGCCCAGCCATGACACGACAGTGTGCTATGGTTGACTAGTGATTTATCTAGTGTACAGTGTTTGTTGGTGAGCGTAGTGATGTGCTTTGGTTGCCATTGCAGCTTGCGGAGATCGCCATACCGCATCTCCTTGCAGCGTCCATTTTCTCTGCGCAGAATGGAGGCGCAGTGTTCTACCGAAATGCCAAGCTTCTGGTTGTCCTATGTCTGGTTTCCGGGGTGTTCAGGTTAGTTATATACTTATATTTTGCTCATATTGTCCTTGGTATAAAACGGCACACATTTTGCTATTCAACTCACCGGTTTGCTCAGTCAATGGAAGCAGCTGACCATAGGCTCTGCTGTTTATCAGTAAAATAAAATGTGGTTTTCTGCAGACTTTAGTTTGTAATGTAGGGTTCTGAAAGCTCTATGTGATCAACAAAGTTGGGAAGTATACTCTGAAACATTTGGGGCGTTTTGAGCATGAAGTTTTGATGTATGTGAAATATAATGATGAATACAAAAGGCGGGATCATAGGGAAAATCATGCTTGCTACAGAACATTATGAAAAATGCACATATACAAATTTGCACAAACGGAAACAAGGAACTTTTCATGATACTCTGTACAGAATTATCATAATTGATTGTTGCATTCTGCATGGTTTTGTGAAACAAGGTTGCTTATGTAGTGGTATCCCTAACTTGCAGTGGCGTACGAAGCTGCTGTTTTGGTGTTGCAAACATGATATTGGTAAAACCATGTCAGATTCCTCATGTCCTAACAAAGTAACAAGTTTGTCTGTCCATACTCCTTCCATATGATCTGTCCTAACACTCATCTGAATTTTTCTTAGGTCAAACGGGTGAGAGAGGAGCTATTTGATTCCATTCTTTCACAGGTAAGAAAGAATGCAGAAATATGGAAGCTGAAAGAAAATTTATTAAGCATTTTTTCCCTCAACAATACCACTAGGATTTTTACTGTAGTTACATTGTGCTAGGATATTTCCTTTTTTGATGAAGAAACAGTCGGTGATTTGACAAGTAGACTTGGTTCGGACTGCCAACAAGTGTCTCGTGTTATAGGCAATGACCTTAACCTGATTTCACGCAATTTACTTCAGGTGAAAATTTATTTGCAATTCTTCAATTGAACATCATTCAGCGTTTGAAAAGCTCATGTGCTATTTCATTAATTTATCTCAGGGTGCAGGTGCATTAATTTATCTGCTAGTTTTATCTTGGCCTCTCGGATTGTGTACAATGTTTGTTTGTGCAACTCTATCAACAATTATGCTAGTTCATGGACGGTAAAAGATTACTCCTTTGTCTCTTCCAGCTGTCTGTTCATAAACTCTAGTGCCATTTTATGCCATTCGATTGCTAGTGCTGTGCGTTTTTTTTAAAGGCTTATGATAGAAATATATTTGTTTTCTTGCATTTTTGGTGTATGTGAGAGATATCAACCCATCACATTACTACTTGATTGGTAGGTTTCAGAAAAGGGCAGCTAAATTTGCACAGGAGTTCACCGCAAGCGCCAATAATGTAAGATTTTGTAATCAGACAAATAAGCCATTTGCTAAAGTCAATTTCATTTTCTTCATACGCCTTAATATTTTACACGGATGTAAATCAGGTTGCTCAAGAGGTGATAACTTTGGTTAGGACAGTGCGAGTGTATGGAACAGAAAAGCAGGAGTTTAAAAGGCAATTTCTATGCTTCCCTCTCATTTTTTTTTTCTCTCTTATTAGGTCCATTGCAGTAAACACTTTGTAGCTGTCAAGTGTCGTAATACCTTTGAGTCTTCCATAGGTATGCAAAGTGGCTTGATAAGCTGTATGATGTAAGCTTTCGGCAGACAGTGGCTTATGGAGGCTGGAGCCTGAGCTTGAACTATCTATACCATTCTACTCAGGTATCTCCTCTGCTATTGTTTTTTTAATAATTAACCATCAGAGTAATTTGTAATATCATCTGGTGGTGTTAAAGTCTTTACACAACTGATGAAGTACTCTTGCAAATAAGCTTCGCGTAGGTCATTGGAGTGGTGATTGGAGGTCTAGCAATCATGTCTGGGAAGCTAACTGCTGAGCAGTTGACAAAATTCACACTCTATGCTGAATGGCTAATTTTGTCCACATGGTGGATTGGAGACAACTGGTCCTCCCTCATGCAGTCTGTCGGAGCAAGTGAAAAAGTTTTTCGTTTGATGGATCTCCTTCCTAGCAAGCAGCTTAGCTCTGAAGGCAAGAAAATGTGTGCATGACTGTAAGACTAATTCTTTGGAGGCATAGCAATTCAGTAATATAAAACTTTTCATCATTGCAGGCCTCAAGTTAGAGAAGTTGAAAGGGCAAATTCAGTATGCTGATGTATCATTTTCATATCCATCAAGACCTACGGTATTACTTACACCACAGTTTTTTATACTTTTATGTTTACAAGTACTGTTAAGGAACTTCTGATCTTAACATTTAATATCCTGGAAAAAATTAAGAAAATGTAAGGATGAACTCTAAAGTATGGATATTTTGTAGTTATAAATGTTGGCAAGGGTTTATGTGGCCCTTCATTTACCCTTTTTTTTTATTTGTAACAGGTACCAGTTTTGGGAAGATTGAATCTAACATTGAATCCAAATGAAGTAGTTGCAATTGTAAGACATAGGGGTGTTATTTTTTCTTTGTCAGTTAATTCTCACAGACTGATATTGGATGTCTTACTACCTTTATGGATGGAACTTGGTAGGTTGGTCTTAGTGGAAGTGGCAAGAGTACTATAATCAATTTACTACTAAGACTATATGAACCTACAAATGGGCAAGTAAGTTGTTCCTAACTGTGGTCTCAGCTTTTCACACTTCCAGAGTCATCCTTTGATTGTATATCTCACACTTGTGTGCTGATGCAGATACTAATTGATGGTGTCCCACTCACTGAGCTTGATATCAGATGGTTCAGGGAAAGAATTGGTTTCGTCAGACAGGTTGAGGATTAATCAACTCCACATACATTAAGTACCGCTTGAGACTCGTGTTTTACTGAACAATCATGTTTTGGTATATGCAGGAACCACGCCTATTCCGAATGGATATTAGCTCTAATATTAAATATGGTTGCCCAAGAGAAGTCAGTCATGAAGAAGTGGTCTGGGCTGCAAAGCAGGCCTATGCTCATGATTTCATAATGGCTTTGCCTGATGGTTATAACACCATTGTTGATGATGCTCTTCTCAGTGGAGGTCAGAAACAACGTGTTGCTATTGCCAGGGCCCTTCTGAGGGACCCATCTATCTTACTGCTTGATGAAGCCACAAGTGCGCTTGATGCTGAGAGTGAACATTATGTGAAGGTAAATCATTAATGAAGAATTTGAATATCCTACGAGTTCAAATGGTGTATATACAATCCAAATGTTCCTAGGAAAAATCTATTGACATCTTCTCTCTGTCAAACTAGAGCGTCATCACAAAAGTTAGTCAAGATTCGAAGGCTCAAAGAACTGTGGTAATCATAGCACACAGGTAATGTATACTAGGCACACAGGTGTTTGCTATCTTGATTTTTGAGCATGCCTGATAATTTGGGATTTGGGATTTTTTTTCTTGTTTAGGCTATCTACAATTCAAACAGCTGACAGAATTATTGTGATGGAAAATGGTAATATTGTGGAGGTATGTTTTCGACTGTTGCTGCCTCATTATTTCATTGCGCAAACTCTAGTGCTGTTGTGATCGTTTAGAGATACATGATCTCATGATTGTTGGCACCAACTTATACAACATCTTATACGCTTTCACCATCATTTGGTTTCTTACGTCCAAGTTTCTTTGTATGGTTTTGCAGGATGGTAAACACTTTGATCTTATTGAGAAGGGTGGTTTATATTCAAGATTAGCCAGGCGACAAAATGACGATCTCAAGTAGCCCTGAAATCACAGAATGTGGTTTACTCCACGCTTTTTTTTCAGTGGAATGGCAGAAGTGAGTCGTCTGTCATTGGTGTATTCTTTGCAAGGACTGACCTGGACCCAGGAGCTCGAATAAGCTGGCATTGTTTTTACCATGAACCAGAAACGGTTTACGACTAATCAAACTAAACCAAAACGGTTTTCCCCCACGAGGACGAGCACATTAAGTATCGAGAGCGGCAGTATGGAGAGCAGACATCTTAGAGTCCAGTAGTTTGTAAAGATAGCTTCCACCGCATCCCGTCAGATCCAGCATGCATGTAACTACAAAAGTGTATAGGCGTTTTTATCTTGTTATCGGGAACTCTGAAACTTATTTTACACACGGAGGAAATGCTATAGTTTTGTTACGAGCACTTTGTACCACATTTCTGAATTTTAGTGTCAAAAAAAATGTATATGCAATTCACGTAGAATCGTGTTAGGCTGCTAGCCCGTATTTTATACGACAATAAAATATGTTGCCTTTCTCTTGTTCTTGTATTATTAATTCTTTTTTATAACCCCTCCCCTAATACACGGTTGGAGCACAAAGAGTCACTAGGACTCGTTTAGGTTCCTATCCACTAGTGAATACCCTTCTCCACTTTAGAATGGCGAGTTATAAACCATGTACATTCCTATCCACTAGTGAATACCACTTCAGAATGGCGGGTTATAAACCATGTATATCTTTTGGAGCTTTCTCAATGAGAACTCCACAGAGGAAGGTCACCAAATCCTCCACCGAGCCATCTAGGTTATGGCAATCACCAAGAATAATGAGTTTTCATCTTCAACTATAACAATCCAACCAAGAATGCATTCCCATCCACTAGTGAATACCCCTTCTCCACTTCAGAATGGCGGGTTATAAACCATGTACATTTTTTGGAGCTTCCTCAATGATGTTTACTTCAGCAGTACTTTTTCAGCGAACGAACAATATTTTTCTCTCACAACAAATCAGCATAGGCATCAGCATAAACCAACAAACTCCACTGAGAAGGTCACCAAATCCTCCACCAGACCGTCTAGGTTATGGCAATCACCAAGAGTAATAAGTCCCCATCCTCAACTACAAAAATCCAGCCTAGAACACCAGTAGCACTCAAGGCTAACTCTCAATCTTCACTTCTTGCCATGGACGGCTCTCCAATTACTTCACTATCCTTTCTATAAGTGCTAGCAACAGGGCAACTCCAAATGAACCAGAGGTTGCATAGAGACTGAAGAGGCTCCATCCGTACCTTGTTGTCTAGTGCAACTGTACAGCAACAGTGTGATTATTATGGTTTACGCAAAACGGAGATGGTTTCGGGTCACATATGCTTGGGGATTGTTGCAACATGTAATGATAGATCATTATATCTGTGTTGGTGACAGTGATTCCCACCCCACCCTAGTACCCTACTCCATAACTAATCATCATGTAGTTTCTTACTGAAAAACCGACATAGTTTTGAGTATTTCAACTTGAATTTAAATGTCAGTTATTTTCTTATTAAAAACATTTTAGTTTCTCATGTTTTAGATCTCATTTCTTATTGTGTTCTTGAAACCAAATGTAATTAAGACCATATACATCTACGGAGCGACTAGCGCCCAGACGCCCGTACGTGGCACGTCCGTCCGTACACGGCTTCCGACGCACGCCCAGACCCATGCCCAACGCACATCTCGCGCCTGACGCATGCCCTGTGTCCATCCCCGCTATGGAGGCAACGTCGGTCTGGACGGAGCTTCCCGCGCCCGCACCCGACACACGCAGCATGGAGGCCTGCGTCCCATCCCGCCCAATGCGCCGCGCCCGCACACATCCCGCTCCACATCCCGACCAATCCGCCGCGGCATCCCGTCCCCGCCGCTCATGTGTCTGCGGCCTCCATCTTCGCCACACCAGGGAGCCGCAGCAGCTGGACCACCGAGAGCTTAGACTTCCTCCACACCTACATCAAAATCTATTTTTGCAACGCTCAGATGAAAGAATTGCAACATACATCTGAAACAGATGAAACATTAGGAACATACATTTGCAACATAATCATTTGCAACATATGTAACATCCAAATAATAGACTTACAATATACATTTGAAAAAAATGAAACACTTCAAACATGCGTGTATAGTCATAACAACATATGCAACATCCAGATCTACTTTTGCAATATCCAGATTAAACACATGCAACATAAGCCTGAAAACATCTAAAACATTTGAAACACACGCTTGAAACATGCGTGTATAGCCATAGCAACATACGCAACATCCAGATAAAATATTTGAAACATACGTCTGAAACAACTGAAACACTTGAAACGTAGACTTGCAACATGTTTAAAAACGTCTGAAACACTTGAAAACATAGCGTCGCCGACGGTCATGGCCTACCTGGTGGGCAATTGTGGTGGCGCAGGCCTCCCCTTCCTGCCAACGGTGCGAGGTGGATGGGGGCGCAGGCCTCCCCTTCCACGACAGGCGAGGTGAACGAGGGTGCGGGCGGGGGCGAGCCACGGCTCGCGGGCGGGCGAGGCACGGGGCGCACGGCGTGGGTGAGGCACGGGGCGCACAGCGTGGGTGAGGCGTGCGGAGCGATCCATCCGGACGGGACGGACGCCCGTGGCGTACATTAGCGATACATTTATTATTCCCTCATTTAGGTGCAAATATTATTCTTTCGTTTAGGTGCAAATCGAACTTCATTCCTTTAACACCTTTATTAGTACTCCGTCCCAAAATAAGTGACTTTTTAGCCATGAATATGTAGAGAGACATATGAGCTTCGGTACCTATTATTTTGAGACGAAGGGAGTAGATGATAAGATGATATATATGTATGAGTATGGGCACCTATTATTCCTTCATTTAGGTGCAAATCGAACTTTATTCCTTAGAACACCCTTATTAGGTGATAAGATGAATTAAAATATTTAGTTTATAACTAAAAGTAGTCTTAGCACCAGTAGTACACTCCGGTATTGATGCTAACCTCTAATTACTCTCTCCCGTAGCTTTCCACTGGCACCACTGGACGTATGTACTCTTAAGTAGCTCCAGGTTTAGGGCGGCTATGAAGATTAGATTAGGGCCTCCTTCAGAACGATAGGAAAGAAAACTAATAAAGATAAAAAGTAGAATCCTGAATCCTGTGGGTCCTGTTACTGTAACACTTCAGCACGATATGAAGATTAGATTATGAGTTCTATGATTAAACATGCAATTCTATTCAGAAATTGTCAGTACATCATCATAATACACGATGGTGAGGTCCTATTACTTTTCCTAGTATCAGTATTCTTCGAAGCCAAATGAAATAAGCCGAGTCCTCCCTCAAAATGCATGTAGCTCAAGAAAATCTGGGGTGCGGTCAGAGTACCAAGCAAAGACACCCAAGGGCCTGCAATGGCCACCTCAAAAATTGATGATCGGGAAAACTCTGTTTGCATTGTCCACTCATGCCGTCTTCTGTTTTGTTGACACCGAGGAAAGGTAGGATAGGGTCCTATGGCCCACAAACACAAGGAAGATGCCGAGGAAGCCAAGGTACTTCAGAGTTGTGAAAAGGTCCAACTGCACCAAAATGGAAATGAACATCAGCGCCAGTTTTCACAAGTAACATTTATCACAAGGAACAAGGCAAACCTTGAGCCAGAAGAGAACGTAGAGCAGCAGGACTGCTCCTATTCCAGCATGGAAAAGTGAGGCAAATGCAGCTGGTCCTGGCAAGGACGGGAAGTTCTTCAAGTTCACTCCAAGACGCACGAGCTGCAAGAGAAGGCCCTCGATCAGTTGCACTAGAGCAGGCAGAAACTTTGATTCGAAGCAAATGTAAGAAATATACATGACTAGAATGACTATTTTACTCACCCCTAACAAGAATCCGATAAAAGGCAGAAGCGTGAGACCCGTGAATGCAAGCGAGAGTTCCTTGGGTGGCCTCTTCTCTGGTGCGTGGAATATATGTGATATCTCTGCCTTTGGCCCAAATTTTGAGAATGGGTCAACAGCTTGTGCAGAAGGACGTGGGGCTTTTTCTGGAGCTTCTGGTAGGTCCAACTCCAAATGGCCAAGAGGTCGTAGAAATGAATTTTCCTGAACACACAAAGAAAATCAGCAAAGCAAACAAATGGGGGCCATATATAGTAGCAGGATAAAATTATATGGTTGCTTACCATTGCAGCATCACCAACGGCAAGCTCAAGGTCATATCTTCCAGAAAGGTAGTAAAATTTCTCCACCAAACCTAGGAAGTCCTACAAGAAGTCAAAATAGCATATAAGGAACCATGTCACAAAATAGCCTTTAAACCCTTCAGAAAATTTCAAGGACTTGGAAGATGGATTACACCAAGCAAAATTATTCCACATACCACTACATCAATATACCATATTGAACAAAATCTATCGTCACAAAAATGCAACTAGATGTTTTAAACCTCAATTTGTCAGTTGCACCTACATAGTACATACCCCCAGTGCTGCTTCCCATAAGCATGACTATAGAGTAAAAAACTTGAAAACAGGCTTCATTGCCTAAACATCACTGTTGAAAAATTGAGTTGGTATATAGGTGCAACTTTTTGAGATAGTTAAGTGCCTGGTCTAAACTATTGGCGACATTGCCACAATGAATTAAGAGCATCCAAAGAACTAACAAAGCAAATTCCAGTGTGGAGATACTCACAAGAACAATTTTGAACTGCCTTGCAGAGCCAGGTACCACAAATAAGTGTTCAACCTTACTCTCATGCTTCAACTTCAAGAACACCTGAACACATTTGCTAAATGATGTAAGGAAAAATATCCCCATCATGGTATCAGAATATCAAAGTGAGTGGCAACCTGGTGAGGTTTAAATGTGTGCCCGAGCGGTGTGGTTAGTTGAAAAGATAAACGCAGCTTCTGCAGGTGGTTTGCAGAAAGAGATACTTTTGTATCTTTCAGAAGATCTAACCTGAAATCAAGCAATTAGAAAATGGTAAAGGCTAAGTTCTTCTATAGGAAGAATAAAATGCAGAATATATTATATATCCAAATCGTTCTTATGACTCAATTAGATAAGATCAGCCGTCAAAACACTACAAGGATAAACGATATGATATTGAAGAAATTACTCATTCATTCAAGAATAAAAAGTGTGCTTCAAAGGTTTAGCTAACTCATTTTAAATGAAATAGCATGAACTCAAATAACTTCTAAATCCTTACTTTTGGACAGACTCCACGGTCCCAGCATCATTGTCAGAGATTCCTATTTCTGCCTTGTTGACTTTGATCAGTCCTGTGACAATTATACTTTCAGTGTTTCTCCCTCCAGTAACATAAACAGTCTCATGCTCTGGTTCCTGAAGTGAAATCTGGAGTACAAGAGGTAACCACCATTATAAAGAATGCCAACTACTAACATATAAATAAGATGTAAAGTGCAACTACCTCAAAAACTATTGAGTATTTCCCAACATCTATTTTCAGCGGAGCAATGTCCAAGTAATGGACATTGTTGTCAAGGTCATATTGAAGTTCCTGAGACAAAAAGGAGAATAACGTTAGGGAATTGGAGCTGCAACACACAAAAACAATGACAAGGAAGTTGCCATTGTAAGCCATTGATTCAGCTATATACCTTGTTCTCACTGGTGATGACTTTAGAGTCAGATCCCAACACTTGCACAAGATTCACTTTGAGTGAAGGTGCAGCAGATCCAAAAACTGTCGTAACTTCAACCTGAAAAGATCATGTAATGAGGACAACAAAAATTGGGGCTAACTAACACTTTGTTAAACACAACGATCTCAAAAGCAATGAGTAGGGACACTGCATCAAGATACTGCACAGTTTTACTCACTGCATACTAATTCTAGAATTGGGCAAATTGCTCGGTACTACCAGACAAGTGTAGTAGTCAGAAATTAGCATCTGGTGTCAGTGGATTATGGTCCCAGGCCCAGTATGTCATTTTCACACTGAATGTTATCCTTTCAGCTACAGAATACAAGATAGGCATGTAATAATCACCTTAAGCTGATCTTTCGAAGTCAATGAAAATACTATGGAAGGAAGTGACAGTATCAACGGAACGAAGACCCTGCAAAATGCAGAAAATAGATAAGCAAAAAAAAAAAAAACTTACAGCAGGACCAAAAATGACATGCTAATTCACCAATATCAAATAGAAGCAGAACAAATATGCATATTCCTCAAGAACAATAAAGAAGACTTGCCTATTGTTCTCCAGGAATGACAAAGACTCAATCTGATTAAAGCAATCCCTTGCGCTACCTGGGAGCCCAATACCAAGGAAGAATCTTGCCAGGCCAAGTATTTTCTCAGCAGGGATCTGTACATTTGAGTATAGTTACATATGAAAGGTGCTTACACATAAATTTAGTGAACACATAACAAGTGCCAGGGGTAAAAAAAAATACTCACATTCAATTTTCCAGAAACAACAGCTGCAAAAGAGGTGACACCCCGTACCACTGAAGCAGAAGTCGTTATAGGACCCTTGTATTCAGTAGCGTCAACATGCTTTTCATCAAAGTAGAAGGTCCCATCATCTGAGTACAGATAGCGTAAGAAACTAGTACACCAAGTAACCATACAACATTCATCTGAACATGACTTCACTAGTCCACCTCCCCAACCCCACCCTACCCAAAAAGAAAAGACCAAAAAAATCCTTCTGTTGAGTACTAATAACGTAAATCTGTAATTCAGTCCTCCCATATATTCAGCAATTTCGCGACATAGCCGAAGTATCAGCACCAGAATTGGGTGGTGAGGAGAGGAGAGGGGGATCCTATGTTCCTATGAAGTGGCAAACTTAAAGTTCACAAAAGGTTGGACAAATCCCACTCATTTTATGTGCATTTTCTGAAGCTCTTCTGCTGTAAGTTTTCATCATCAATAAGGAAAGCTAGAAACTTACTGTAGCTCTTGATGGTGTCAAACAGCTTCACGATGTCATTTTTAACCACTCCCACCTGATGGAATATATCAAGACCAACAATCAGCAAAACTTACACACTGATGGATAGTGGCAGAAAACAATACAAAGCATAAATATCTACATTACATATATCCTATCAGGACCTTTCACCCACAAATTTTTAGAAGCCAAAAAAAAAAGAAGGAAAACTGAGCATCCAGCACAAACATGCACCTAATTACCTAAATATCCTGGGATCATCAAAAGAGCATTGTACACAGAGAATGCAGGGATGCACCTCTTTTAACAGGGTCATAAACCATGCCAGGTCATCATGTACCAGATATTGCAATAGATTTGTGTGTGTGTGTGTGTGGGGGGAGGGTGGCATAGGTATTTCGGATAAATGGGGCATCAACATGAGGTGCAAGCTCTACATTATTAACAACCAAAGAGCGTATACGCACCATGGATGGATCAACCTCTGCATCTGCCAGTGAAACAATGCCTGCCAATGCTTCTAGTGCAATACCTGTGATAGTACATTATTATTAAGTAAACATCAGTGGCGTGCATTAATTTTGCAGTCGAATTCTCTTGGAGCTGAAACGAGCTACAGAAAGAGATGGACTAACTAGGAATGTGCAGAATGCAAGCAAAATATCAATGCCTTTTACTTATATTATGTAAGTTTTTCGTTATTTGCTGGTGGCTCATGCTGGGTTGCATCTCTAGCCTACCCTGACTTGCCTGCAACTAGGCTTTTATATTGTGTCATATTGCCAATCTACAAGTAATAATCTATTTTTTTTCAATTTTCCAACAGAGGAGGTCACCAAGAAGGCAAGAACACTTACCAGCAGAAAATGTGCTAGATTCAGCACTGTTAGTGTCATAACGCCATCTCCCGTCACTTTGGCTAAGTGCCTACAATAACAATGATAAATATAAACATAAGACAACACCGAATTGGAGAGGAAAATACACATTGCAAAAAACTAGATATGGAAAAATCCACTGTCGTATCAAATTGTGATCACCTTAATGGCATGAAATGTACTTTCTGCATCAGACAGAACAACATTATGGCCTTGTTCCTGCAAAATGAAAGGAAAGGAACAACAAAAAATTATCAATTACCACATAATATTCAGTCATATAGGAGTAGCCATGAGCCCATGAGTAAGAGTAACAGAGAAGTATCAAAGTAAAGTGCATTAGAGGGAGTGACCTTGATGCTAAGCAAACCTCCCACAGAATAGTAGAATTCCAACAGGGAATTGGTATCCTTAATCACTGCCTTGAGGGTCACCACAACACCCTGCCAAAATGAACAATACTCAAAACCCCATCAAACATCACAATACAGGTAGCAATATCGAGATCTCTAAAGCCAACACCCACATCGTACACGCCGGCATCAACGCCGCATCTGAGCACGCCACTGATCCGGACTGCGTGGAACAGATCTTTCGCGGTGGGACCGGGGGAAGCCAGGTTCTCCGCGGCAAACTTGCACGCCTTCCCAGACAGACTCTTATAGTTCTCCAACCCGAGTATCTGGAAAGTCCTCACCGCCTCATACGTACTCTCCAAACTGCACAGTCACGCAGATCAAACCACCAGGTGAACACACATAAGCATGAATTTCAATCAGGCAGATCGATCTGCGCCCAGCTGGGATGGCTACTGTGTCCGCGGGGCGGAGTGGCCGAGATCGGGAAGACGTAAGGCGTTGGAGAGTTGGTAGTGTACTTACTCGCCGAAGGATCCGTCGGCGGAGGGGGCGAAGAGCTCCGCGGCAGCGGATCTGTGCGCGTCGGAGACTGGGCGGACGGCGGAGGAGATGTGGGCGAAGGCTGCGGCTAGGAGGAGGAGGAGGAGGGCCGCCGGTGCCGGGCGCCTCCCGGCCATGGCGATGGCAGTTGCCGTGGCCGAGAGAGATGTGTAGGGTTTAGGAGACTGGGCGTGTGGGAGTTGGCCAGATCTGGAGGTTGAAGGAGGGGGGCCGACTGAAATATTTCGCCAGATCGGCCTGCCGTCTCGACGTCTGCGCTACGGAGGAGAGTTGGCTGCTTTGAGATTGGTGGTGGTGCTGGTAGGACTTTCACCGAGGGAACTCTTTGCACCCTAGTAGTTTCATCAGAATCGTGTAGAAATTTTACAGGGATTATAGAAAAGAAATATATAGGAAATGATATAAATCCTTTAGTCTAAAGAGGCCTTAAATTTTGAAAGGCAGAAAAAATGTACTTATTACTAGTGTTTTTCAACGAGCTTCACCCTGTTCGCTTGATCGTTTATGTAGCTTATAAGCCGGCTGATATTGTTTTGTTGTGAGAGAAAAACACTGTATCATGGCTGATAAGCATGACTTTGTCTCTTCTCTTTTCTACCTAATATTGAATAGAGAGATTTCTTAGCCACTAACCATTCCATGCGAATTCGACATATCTACAGCCTGTTCGGCTGGACGTTTACGATCGTAAATTTTCAGCCGGAACAGTATTTTTCTCTCACATAAACTAGCCAGCAGTATTTCTCCACGAACCAGCAACGAACTAGCCCAGCCTGCCGAACAGGCGGCTAATCTCTCACTTGCATAAACAAGTTAGAGCAGCGCGTGCAAACACTAGTGTCATACGACCTATATTAGTGTGTCCAAACATGATGATGGGTCCAATCTCAAAACAAATTAGAATATAGAGTGTTTTCATAGTCCATCAATCTCATCTTATTATTATGTGTATTACTTTTTTAGTGGTGTTTGTATTGTTGTTAGACTGATACATGACGAACAATTGTCTTCCGTAACATCATTTTCTGCTAGACACACATCTTTTTTTGTAATTATATACTTTCATAATGGTTTTATGGAAAGTCGAACAAACATGTGACGTGTAGAATATGCACATACACTTTTATATGGTGAACTTTGATCACCACACCTTGGTTAACACCTCATCCACGGCTTACTTGGCACAAGTTTAGCTCCGAGATATGTGTAAGATTTATTGTTGGATATAATTTAAAAACACTTAAATATATGTGTTAAATTGAAAGAAATAACAAAACCAGTGAGGTAAGTATCTTTATTCAATATGACAATGTCATTGGCTTAGAAAAGAAAAACAAATGCATAAATAGGCAACCCAAAAAAATTATAGTCAAAGTTGTGGCAAACATTTAGATTTTTAAGTTGTTTCATGGTTAGACGAAAATCTCATAGCTTGTTAGCTCACTTGAAAGGACCGAGGATGCCGCCTAGAGGGGGATGAATAGACGTTTCTAAAAATTCAACCCTTCAAAATGCGAAAACGATTAGAATAGAAATTTTTGATGACTTGAAAATTCCAAGTCAGAGAAATAAACCCCTCACGAGACAGCCACTGAGATTATGAACTATACTAAGAAAAATTATGAGCCAAAAACCTGCAACACAAGTGATTAGACCAAGTAATAAATAAATTGGCTACTGGCCCCCAATACCGGACGCGTCCGGTATACACGGGTTGTGCAGACCAGCTCCCAACTTTCTCCTTTGACACCAAGTTGCTGGCACTTAGTGGTAACCTGTTGACAAGCTCAAGCAACACACAAAGATCACAAATACCAAATGTAAAGAGAGATCGAGACACGATATTTCTTTTACCAAAGTTCGAACTCCGTCGAGTCCTACTCTCCATTGAGGGGGCTGCAAGAGACCCAGCGAAGGTCAGCTCTAAAGGACCACGAAGGCCACTCTAGCCGGAGTATTTTCCAACTCCTTTTCCTCCTTCCACTAGTTGATTCCTTCCCTTGCGGCGGCAGAATCGAACCGTTACAAACTTCCTGAGGCACACCACAAGGACTTGGGTGCTCTTCGGCGATGCCTAGCCGTCTAGGACCGAAGAGTCCAAGAGTAACAAATGTACATCATGAGATCGACAAATATGCACAAGTGCTCAAGGGTGGCTTGCTCTCAATTTGAATCTCACTCAACCCACAAGATGGATTTTGTAAGTTTGGATCAATCACTCACTAAGAGAGAGTTGGAGAGTGTTCTTAAGGCTCAAAAATATGTATAGAAGTCAGCAGAATAAGTAGCCTCCAAAGGTGGAGGCTAAGGGGTATTTATAGCCCCTTTGAAAAACTAGTCGTTAACTAGCCATTGGGGAATACCGGACACGTCTGGTATCAATACCGGACAGGTATTGCCTGCACACTGCCAACGGTCACTAAGTCAGTGGCGAGTGTGAGGCGTCGGAACTCTCGATGATTGGCGGAACTTCTGACTCCCGGAAGTCCTGACGTTTGTCGAAACTCCCGATGAGCCAAAGCGAGAACACCAAGAAGATTGTTGTGGCTTGCCAGACTCAGCAAAAACGAGTTAGCTCTTTTGGCTCTCAAAACACTCAAACTTCACATAGGTTGGCTTGAGCACTTATGAATAAGTATCTATCAACATGATGCATTCCTCTTAATAGTACGGCATACCTATTAACTTAAGATCAAATGAAAACAGAATTGAACCGCTTGAGTTGATTTCCTTCAAACCGAATGCCATAGCTTTTGATCTTCATCAAGTGAGGGTGTCAATCATATCAATCTTGATTTTCTCCTTGAGCATAGCCATCTTGAGCATGTGACTTTATTCCAAACAACAAATGTGAGTTGACTTCAATTGTATCAAGTCACTTCAACAATTCATCCAAGATTGGATCCTCCACTTCAATATGACCATCATGGTTTGATTAGTACTTCGACTAAATACAAGTACTTCTTTCTTCACCCTAGCTAGGTTCCTCGGTCGCCAAGCTGTCGCTTGCCCTTCACCCTTGCTTAGTACCTCGAAGCCTTTCCTTGCTATCTTCACTATCTCAACCCATCAAATCACACATTATGTTGAATCATCCATCAAGTTTAATTGTTTAATTGTCTTTCAATGTAGCAAACTTTAGAATGTGAGACCATTCCATATGCAATCCCTTATGTCTCATTAACCAACTCTCAACGTGCTTGCTTTCTCAAGAATCATAGATATCCCATGATGAATAAGCCTTGCATAGATTATGTTTGCATTATTGTCTTATGTTTGAACTAGATTGTTTATACAACAACACATCATTTTGGCTTTCATCAAATACCTGTAGGATAACCCATTTCTGTCCAACACTTAGCAAGCAGGTTAGACCTTTAATCACGTTATTATTCAATCAACCAAAACTCACTAAAGGGCTTGATGCACTTTCATCACTCAACTCGTTTGTCTAACTTGTCTCAGTACATTGTCTTTTTTTAATAAGCCAAGCTAGAGTTTCAGCTAGTTACCTACAAAAAGCTCACGAGCTGAGCGAGTGTTGATGGCCACTATTGTAACATTTTGACCATCAACATTTGGTTATAGAGAGACAAGGCTAAATTATATGTACAATTTTATTTCAACTAATGAAGCGTCGCCTTGTTTTGGTTAATGTTTATATGCAGGATCATCATCACAAAAATATAGGTAAAATTGTCCCACAAGGGGGTCGTTGGCCCTACTTAAAAGTGCATCTAGGCCTTCTAGTTAGTTTTGATGGTTGAATGGCAAAAAAATAGAGAATGTCGATAGAATATCGTCGGCAGTCCTTTGAGGTGTATCCTACGAAGGTAGATTTGTCAGTAGTGGTGCGCGTAATCAAGAACAAGAAGGCAATAGAGACAAAAGAGTTCGACAGGTTCGCGCCGTCAGCGTGATGTAATGCCCTACTCCTGTGGTCTGTTGGATTGTATTGTCTATCGTATGATATTGCGTCTGTTTTGAGGGGGGCCCCTACCCGCCTTATATAGCTAGGGATAGGGTTACAAGTCGGTTAGATCTAGGAGATAACTAGAAAGAAATAACATATTACAGGAATCATGGAATCGAACGTATCCTAACAGATCTCGTAGTATCTTCAGGATATCACCCTTGATGCCTTGCGGTACACGCCGAGCAATACCGTATACTATAGGTCTTCATCTTGTGGGCTGGACTGCCCCTAGGAGCGCAGCCCATATGGTCTGCCATGGGTATCTGGGGTCGTACCCCCCACAGCTAGTCCCCGAACGCCTTGTATCCGTTGTGCAACGCCGTCTTGAGCTTGTCTGAGCAGGTGTGAACAAAGCCGAGCAGTCAGGCTCATGGTCCGACCACCTTAATGAGTCACCAAGCAGTTGTGGACCATAGCCAATGAGCTTAACTATTCGGCCAAGCACGAGCTTACCCAAGTATGGCTTGCCAGAAGGATGTAAGGAGCTCAAGTTCAAAATCAAAAATTTCCTCACAGTGAACCAAGTGTGCCCACTTAGAGTCCGACCACGAGAAAGAGAGATAATCTTTTTCAACCTTAGGAGGCATGGAGTCTTCTAGATTAAAGAAAACACACTCATCGCAAGGTGAAGTGTGCCCACTTAGTCCCCGAGCCTAACAGTAGGTGACGTGGTCACGTGGTGCTAAGGTCTAGAAAGTAGAAGAAAGGCATAAGACCGGCCGAGCAGGCAACCAGTCCATGGGCTGAGCCCTAAAATGAAAAACGCACATTCATCGCAAGGTGAAGTATGCCCACTTAGTCCCCAAGCCTTACAGTAGGTGACGTGGTCACGTGGTGCCAGGGTCAGAAACAACAGTAAACAGAAGAAAGTCCCTAGTGTGGTGAGAAACCAAATCATAATGATGACATAGTCCTCGAGCCACAAGTGGAAATCTCGGACAAATCGAGAAGTGCCAATGACTCAAATCGTGGAGAAAAACCAGAGTAATGGTTGTATAGTAGGAATTACTGAGCCTTGATGGTATTGCGGAGAAGTCGGCGAATATTCGGTGTGCAGTACCAAGTTGCGGCGAAAAAATGGGCGATATGGACTGTAGTTGCATGGAAGCCCAGATAACAACCTACCACGCCACTTTGGGGAATTCAGAAAGGCACAAATCAGCACGGTACGGTTTCCCAAAAACCCTTGAATGCGAAAAGTGGAGAGGGTGTATTTATAATTGCATCGTCGCACTCCGTGCTCCCACCTTTGCCACTCTACCACTTCGTCTTCCTCCTTGCCTTTGCACTCCCCCATTCGCATTCACACGCCCTTCCACCGCTAGTCCCAATCTAGATCTAAGGGATGGTGCCGAAGAGGGAAGGTGGTAACTTGAAGAAGGCGGCCGCCGGGATGAGCCGTGACAAAGAATGGGTACCGTCCCTCATGGGGGAGACGGAGCTCAACAGGATGGTGGCGGCGGGCGTTCTTCCTGATTGTATCACCGCCGGATGGCGTCCGGCCGACGGTGATCCCTATCTGATGCCACACACCGATGAAGTAGTCATATTCAAAGATAATTTCTTACGTGGGTTAGGGCTTCCTGTTCATCTTTTCTTGCGGGATCTGTTGGAGTATTGGGGAGTAAGCATGAGCAATAGGCATCCGAACACTATCTTGCACATCTATGTATTCATCCACTTCTGTGAGGTGTATCTTGGCATTCTTCCCCATTTCAATCTTTTCTAACACCTTTTCTGGCTGAAGAAGAAAGGAGAGGGCGGTTCTAGAGTGGTCGGTGGTGTGTATCTACAGCTCCACGATGGGATGGCGGGTGAATACATTATTGTGTCACTCAATACATCGCTGAAGGGATGGAACGCCAGGTGGTTCTATATGAAGCAAAGCCATCCTGCCATCCGGTGCGATGTCGACCACATTCTGGAGAACCAGAAGAGCTGGTCAGAGAAGCCGACCAGTGCCGATATGGATCAAGTGAAGGAGCTCCTCAAGCTGATAAGGAGCATGAAGATGAATGGAGTGGTGGTGGCAGGGAAATTCATAATGCGTTGTGTCTAGCCCTGCAAGGAGAGGGCCCACGCGAGCTTTGACTTCAAGATATAGACCGACGGCACCAGAGAGAGGACGGAGAGCCTAGCGAAGGAGGCTGTGCTGCACCGGGCCACTGAATTATTCGCCCCAAACATGCCATACATCGTGCCGGGGCAGTCAAAACTCTTCAACTATACGAACCCACCTCCTCAGGTAAAAATCTCAGCTGTTGTTCTAGCGCTTTTTATCCCATGCTAGCGCTGAACAATGAATTGATTTGCTTGTGAAAAGATCCATTTGCAAGAATGGGCGGATGATACACTTCTTTAATAAACCTGGTAGCTAGGAGCCATTTTATTTCTACCCTAATAGCCTCCTTCTTGTCTGGCATGAATCGTCAGAGTTTCTGCTTGATTAGTTTGACGGTCGGCAAGACATTCAAGGAGTGCTCGATCTTCTCCTATGGTACCCTCGGCATATCTGCATATTTCCAAGCAAACACGTCGGCATTGGCACGTAGGAAGGAGATGAGCACACTTTCCTATTTGGGGTCAAGATGAGCCCTAATCTTGTCGATCTTGGTGGGGTCATCGAGGCCGAGGCCGACCTCCTTCGTTTCCTTGGGCTTGGCGGAGGCACGTGGAGGCTCTAGCGTTGGGATCTCCAGGTCATCGATGGGCACCGTCTTGGCATTGGTGACCATGCTAGCCATCTAGATGGAGAGGTTGGTGGGGGCGAGACTCTCTATTTCATAGGCGTAGGCGATGGAGTGGTTGGCCCATAGAGCCAGAACTCCTACAGGCGAAGGCATCTTCAATACCAGATAGTCATAGTGCGGTATGGCCATGAACTTGGCTAGAGCTGGCCAACCAAGTATGGCGTGGTAGGCGGTGTTGAAGTCGGCGACGTAGAAGTTGATGTGCTCGATGTGGAAGTTGCTAGCCATGCCGAATTGCACCAGGAGGGTGATCTCTCCAAGTGGTTTGGATGCCCTGCTAGGTACCACACCCTAGAAGGAGGAGTTAGAGGGAGTGAGGTCTTCTATCCCAAGGCCCAGTTCCTTTAGGCTCCGGTGAAGAGGAGGTTCAGAGCACTTCCACCATCAACGAGTACTTTCCTGAACAGTAATTTCTTAATGGTTGCATCAAGAACGAGGGGGGAAACGCCCTGTGTAAGGGATGTTCGCCCACTGGTCAGCCCAGGGGACCTCAGACCAGGGGCGATAGCTAGGGTTGGTGATGGCATCTTCTGTGTTGACGACGAGCACTCGGTGGGTGATGAGCTTTCGATCTCTTCTGCTCACGGCGGCAGCGAGGCCCTCAAAGATAGTGGCTACCACTTTGTCGTGATCCTAGAAGGTATTGTTGTTGTCCCCAGTGGTCGGCGACCTCTGGCTCCATCGTCGTTGTTGTCGTCATTCTTTTTGGCCTAGAATTCCTTAGCCAAGCCAAGACAATCCTTCATCTTATGCTTGGTATTCTTGTGGAGAGGGCACGAGCCTTCGAGGATTTTCTTATACTATTTGTCATAGTTACGCTTGGCGTAAGGTTCATCAACAGCGGTGATGATGTTGTCTGGTCAACGATGGCGATATTGACCAGCCTTGGACCCCTTTGACCGATCACGGCCACTATCCCGATGGTGATCGTGGTCATCGTAGCGTCGGTCACTGTGGTGTCGTTCGTCGGGGCGCTCGTCGCTACAACGAGTTGAGCAGTGAGTGCCCACATCCTCGTTGAAGCGTACTTCGGCCTCTTCAGCGTCGGCGTACTGATCGACGGTTGTGATCATGTTGCCAATCCCCTTTGGTGGCTTACGATTGAACTTGGAGCGAAGGTTGTGGTGATGGAGTCCTCGGACGAAGGCGGTGATGACTTCTGCTTCCGTGATGTTAGGAATAGAATTCCTCATCTCAGAAAAACGTCTGATGTAGCTGCGGAGGAGCTTGGATGGTTTTCGGTAGATGCGATTCAGATCGTGCTTGGTGCCCGACCGAGTACACGTAGTCATGTAGTTGTCGGTGAAGACCTTCTTAAGCTATTCCTAGGATCCGATGGAATCCGGGGCGAGGCTCGTGAGCCAGTTCATTAAAGTTGGCGTGAGCATGATGGGAAGATAGTTTGCCATGACACTGGTATCTCCCTCGGCAGCACGGACAGCGGTGGCATAAGCTTGTAGCCACTATGTGGGGTTCATCTACCCCTCGTAGGGCTCGACCCCGGTGATTTTGAAACCACGAGGCCACTAGAGTGTTTGGAGTGACCTCATGAATGCTCGGGGCCCTTTGGGATCGTCACCATCGTGATCGGCGGTATTGCTGGTGTTTAGCGACTGGAGGGCAGCATCCACGTACCAGCACACGAGATTCAGACTATACCAGCCTCTTGGCCCTTCGCATGTTGGGGACTAGATATGATCGGGCCTTTCAAACCGGCCCCTGGAAAATTTACATGCGTCTTTGTGCTGATCGACAAATTCTCCAAGTGGATAGAGTACATGCCCCTGGTCAAGGCATCTTCAGAAAAGGCTATCACGTTCCTTGACCAGGTCATCCACCGCTTCGGCATACCCAACAACATCATCACTGATCTGGGTACTCAGTTCACCGGGAACGCTTTTTGGGACTTCTGCGATGAAATGAGCATAGTAGTAAAATACGTCTCGGTGACACACCCTAGAGCTAATGGACAGGTCGAGTAGGCAAATGGTATGATCCTGGACGCACTTAAGAAGAGGATGTACAGAGAGAATGACAAAGCTCCTAGAAGATGGCTCAAAGAGTTACCAGCCGTGGTCTGGGGTCTCAGAACCTAGCCCAGTCGCAATACCGGCGTATCACCATACTTTATGGTTTATGGTGCTGAGGCAGTGCTTCCAGCAGATATAGCCTTCAGATCAGCATGGGTAGAGAACTTTGATGAAGACAAGGCTAATGAAGTGTGGGAGCTAGAAGTGAATAGTGCAGAAGAGAAGCGGCTCGATTCTTGCGTACGTACAGCCAAATACCTTGCTGTTTTGCGCAGGTACTACAACAAGAACGTCAAGGAGCGGTTCTTCATGGTCAGGGACATGGTCCTGAAGTGGAAGACGAACCAGGCTGGTGTCCACAAACTCGCAACCCCATGGGAAGGACCCTTCATGATCAAGGAGGTTACATGCCCTACATCTTATAGGTTAGCTCGCCTAGACAGCACAAACGTGCCCAATTCCTGGCACATCGACAAGCTTAGGCTTTTCTATGCTTAGCTACTAAGATATGTACCCCTCTTGTACTTTTGATTTATTTCAATAAAGCTATTATGATTTCTCCAACCACTCTAATGTGTCACTTCGAAGTTTATTGTTATTCTAACTCTACTAGTTAAAACCGACCACCATTCCTTCTTAGGTTCTCGGAGCAGGCCCTATCTCCGGTTCCCCCCAACGCGTGCATGGGATCCACTCTCTACGCTATGGGTGATCGACAGGTGCTCTCTGGTTTGACTTTTGTGTTTCTACGTGTGCACAAGCTACGCACCTCACACTCCGACCGCAAGACATACCAGGGCCATACAAACCTTTCAGGATGACGTGTCGACTAAACTGGTACAACTAAATAGAACGCCAACACGTTCTAACTTAGTTACATCAACATGATATCCGAGCTTAAACACGTTTTCTACAAAACAAACAAGCTTATGTTGATATACAGTTACGTTATTACAAGCTTGCCTGAAAAGGTCCAAGTTTACAATAACCCAACTACATCTTCTTCTACAGCTATAGCCTACACTATTGGCTGGTCGGGGCATGTGACGCCTGCCGCTCGCTGGGCCTGACATCGTGCTCGGGTCTCGGGGACTCTAGCATTGATCGAGCTGAAGAAGATGGCCCCACCGATGCTTGGCTGGTCGAGACTGCAGGCTTCACCGGTTGGCTTAAAGATGACGGCGCTCCCAGCTAACTTGTTGCCGGCGTTCCTTGTATGAGTGGTGTCGCACCTCCACACAGGTTAATATCGCCAATTATTTTCACCGACAAGTCCAGCTGGGTCATCCATAGATCCTTGGCCTTGTCTGGATCTACCTCCTTCGGGTATCCAGCCTCCAGGCGCTTGAGATTGATCAGGGGGTAGTGAGCACGTACCATGCTTAGCACATGTGCGCTTGCGTACTCTCCCGCCTCCTTCACGAACTCTTGGAACCATCCCCATGCCCTTTGGCATCTCTCGATCAATCCCAGCTGCGGCGTCCTTGGCACATCTTCTGCTAGAGCCGAATCGATGAGGTTAAGGACCGGCAAAATGCCCTTTGCCACCTCCTGGCACTGGCTTTTCCAGGTGTCACGGTCCTTGGTGATCTCTTGGCATTGCGCCTTTCAGCCGTCACGGTCTTTCATCATGGCCTCCAGATGCTTCTTTGCATTGATTTTTATAACTGCGAACCGCACACGCTGTTAAGATGGTAGACCACGCCAAAGTACGGTAGGCAACAAAAATGAGCAAAGGCGGTTGGACAACTTACCTTTTAGCTCCTCTATCATCTTGGTCGTATGGTCCTAGAGCTACGACTGGTCTTGTGCTAGTTTTCTGTTGTCCTCATTTAGGCGATCACACTCCCCGACCACGCGACTGTTCTCCTCTCGGAGATGGATCACTTCAGCTTCTAAGCCTGCACTACAGCTGTTACTACCAACAACGCAACAACACTTGTCAGTAGTCGGTATGATAAAATGGCTACTTACTTGTTCTTTCCCGCTCTTTCTTACTGAGCTGGATGACCAGGTTCTAGTTCTAGGAATCTTGCACCGTCGTTTCATGATCGGTGGCTTCAATTCGCTGGCGCAAGCGGTCCACCTCCGCCGTCAGCTCCTTATTGTTTGCAACGATCCCCTCGATCTGGTCGAAGCATTTCTTGCGGTACCTTACGGTCTTCATTAAGTCCCATGTGTAGATAGCTAAGTAAGACAACTACAACTAGACCACAAGACCAGGGGGTGAAGCGAAGCTTACCTGCACTTCCATAACAAGCCGCTTCACCGCCCGTTCAACTTTCTTGGTTTCTTCGACCTCCATGATTTCCTCATGGATAACCCATTGGTCGTTCCGCCAACGCAACACATAAACATGTTATCGCTTGTCCTACGGATGGCCTAGGACCTCCTCCACCTCATCCTCTTTGGGCTCTTCTTTGGGTCCTGGTGTTGGCCTGGCGTCAGCAGCATCTATGATCACCGCAGCCTTCCCACGAGCTGCAGCGTTGGTAAATGTGGTATGTGCTCTCACCTCCGGCCGCTGCTCCTCGGTCTGCTCTATTACCCTCGACACTGAGGTGTTGCCCTCAGCAGGTTTAGCGCTCAGAGCACTCGTGCCCGGCTCGGCTGGTCCCTCGACCACTTGCTCGGGGACTATTGTCTGACTGCTCACTTGCTGAGGCCCCGATGGATCTTCTACTATGGCTTCCTCGGTGGTCGGCCGCTGGGTAGTCTGCTCTGCACTTATTGGTGGCGCCACGCCACTTCCGGCTAGCTAGCCTGGACTTTCTGTGGATGCCGAACTAATACATCTGAGATAAGTTCAGACAGCAATCATATTAAATGCACATTGCTAACTTATATCAAGGTTACAAATACTTACATGTTAGGAAGCATGAAATGATGTGGAGAAGGCACGTCTCTTCGGCCGTACTTGCTCCACGTGCTGTGTGGATGACCCCTAGTCTCCCTCTACATCCAGCACTGTCGCTGGACCTTGGTGCTCGACCCCTCTGCCACTAGTCCTTCGCGTTGCAGTGGTCGGTGGTGTGCTCGGTTGAGTTGTCGCTCCCGTCGTCGGTCGCGTTCCTTGCCCAGGTACTCCCGAGGTCAACCCGGCTGCATCCTTCACCATCGTCGGTGATGTGGGTCCCATAGGCGCGGAGGACCCATCTTGCTCCATCGACTCCAGTTGCCTCCTCCTTTTTCGAGGGACAAGTTGAAAGGTGTCTGCATCTTCTCCCTCCTCTACATCATCGTCCGGCCAAGCAAAAATCGACTGTCGACACTTGCTAGCCGGGTTCTCCTCCGGGTCCTCCTCGGGCTCATTGATACTTAGCGCTCCCCCGGTGAGCAAGGTGGTTACTGATCTCTTCTTCGACTGTTTGGGGGCAGCCAGTCGCTTACCAGCAGCTTTGGCCGCTGCCTCCTCTCTAGCTCCGAGCTCTGCCCAGTCGATGTCCTCGTCCTCGATCTCGACGCTGGTCTGGGTGGTGGGATCAGCTCCTTGTGGCCACTCTACTCTAGGGGGTGGCGACACAAACACTATCGCTCTATCCCAACCATTAACCTGGGTAACAAAAGGGAGTGAACACAGTAAGTTTCCACTTACCCTACAACAATATAAGACTACGGGTACGCGGCAAGACGAGTTACCTTTGGGGGAGGTCGGGCAAGCTTGAAAGCATGCTCGATGTCGCTCAATCTGGCATAATTTGGATCGGCTAAGTTGAATAGCTCACCAATTCTAGCTTTGACTTTGACTTTGTCAAGTGCCCTCTGCCTCATTCTCATCAGGTCTGCGCTCCCTTGATACTCATAGCCAGGATGTACCCTCCTCTGGCAGGGCTGGACCCATCGGCTGATGAAACTCCCGACTACGCTCGGACCATCCAGTTTTTTCCATGGGATCATTCCAAATATTTCTGGGATCTGTCCCAGGTGCTCAGGCTTCTCCGACCAGCTCGTCTTCTTCTCCAGAATGTAGCCCGCGTCGCACAGCGTGATCGTGTTCGGCTCTTCGCAGATGTAGAACCATTTTTTGTACCAGTCGTCGAGTGATGTGTTCCATGGGTAGTGCAGGTACTGGGTTTTCATGCCGTCACGGAGGTTGAGGTATACACCCTTGGCTATCTTTGAACCACTGCTTCCTTTCTTCCGCAGACAGAAAAGATGGGGGAAAAATCGAAATGGGGCTAGAAGTCGCCATACGCTTCGCACAGATGAATAAAAGTGGCGACAAGGAGGTTCAAGTTGGGATGCAGATTGCAAATCCCAATCTCATAGTAAAGACAAAGCCCCCGAAGAACCGGATGCATCGGAACTCCAAATCCCCGTTTAAAGAAATCCTCGAACACTACGATCTCACCTGGTTGTGGATCGGGGTACCTCTCGCCCTCTGGCGCACACCATCCTACGAGCTCCTTGTTGTGGAGTACCCCCATGGTGACGAGGTCTTCAATGGTCTGCTCGTTGCTTTTCGACTTCCACCATTCCTTCGTCATGACCCCTGTTTTCTTCTACGCATCACTTTTCGCCATTTCCTTTCGTTTTCTGCCTCAGACTCTGGCCTTGCTGGTGAACGGGGAGTGTGCTGATCTTCAACAGCCGCGGGGGGTTAGCAGGGGCGGCAGTTGAAGCGGCGGCGGATTGATTGGTGGCGATTTCGGATGTGTTAGGGTTGGTTGGCGAGAGGAAGACGAAAGCTGTGGTTGTGAATGGCAATGGGGTTCGGTAAATAGTAACTAACCCATCATATACCGTATTTAACCCAAGAGTTATGCCTTTTCGTCTGCCCGGGATTCTTGGGGGACATGCGCACACGCCGTAGACGGCTGTTTTCACGTTTGTAGTATTACTCAGCCCCGAGATCTATGCCAATATATGCGCCTCTTCGTTGCCAGTGTGGGAGGGCCCACGCTGACGCACCTACTGACAGGTGCCACGTAACTGTTTGCTTGACAAGACAAAAAGGCAGTATGACGTGCTATACCCGTCTACTTTTTTGACCAGACATGTCAGACCAGACTTGTCAGAACAAATAAATAAATAAATACATAAAATAATAGTAATAGTGGCATATGGTTTTTTGCCACACTTTTTGTGCTTGGGGACTGTACTGACCACCCTTGTGCTCGGGGACTGTCGCGACTATCCTCATGCTCGGGGACTGTCCTGACTCCTTTGTGCTCGGGGACTGTCCCGACTACGATTATTCTCGGGGATTCATCGTTTTCCCCATGCTGTGCTCGAGGACTGCCCCGACCACTCTCCGACCATTGCTCGGGGACCACTCTCCTCGGCTACATGTGATTTGTACTCACATATAGTTGAGAGGTATTTATTTTTTCTCACTTAGACCTTGCTACAAGGCTGATACCTCACCTTCCAGCAAGCTCGGGGACTACATCGGTACGATGCACCTGCCGGTGCAGCTCATATCGCTTGTACGACGATTGGATTATCAACTTAACTGGGAATTCTTTTTAGACCCTGGCACCACGTGCCTACATCACCTACTACCGGCTCGGGGACTAAGTGGGCACACTTTACCTTACGGTGAATGTGCTTATTTTATCGACCCCTACGCTCTGACTGTTGGCCACAACTATTCCTGTACAAGGGTCACTTACATTTCTGTTCAGAAATACAAGTGGGCACACTTGATCAGGAAAGAAATCTTTTTCTTTTTTCTTTAGAGCGCCATGCATTCTTCGAACAACCGAAATCTTTGGCTATAATCGTGGTCTACTGCTCTCTGTGCTGACTAGAATACTAGCACATTTGCTTGGTCAATATTTCAACTAGTTGGAGATGACATGAAGACAGACCGCATTAGCCGAAGAAGATCAAACGGCGTGTTGCAACATAATACATGGTGCTCAGGGACTAGCTGTGGGGGTATTAACCCCTATACCCTTACGGCTAAGTTTGGGCCGACCTGGACCAGGTGGTATGGCCCACCAGAAGACGACGCGCGGCCCAGCCGAACTGCTCGGAGTCCCGCACAAGGAATCAAGGCAGATTTGGAGATCAAGCAAGATCCTGGTTGGTTAGAGTAGGAATCCTTATCCGGCCACCTATGGCAATTGTAACTAGTTGGGATTAGTTTCCAGATCTGTAACCCTGCCCCCAGACTATATAAGGCAGGTAGAGGACCCCTCTCAAAAATCATCTCATTTTACATACAACAATACAATCAAATGCAGGACGTAGGTATTATGCCCTCACGGCGACCGAACCTGGATAAAACCTCGTGTCTGTCTTGCGTCACCATCTCGTTCGTAGCTTGCGCACCAGTCTACCGATAATCTACTACCTTGGGCATACCCCTAGGTAGACTACCGACCATATTTCGTCGACACCCGCCCTCGGACGTCAGGCGAGACGGAGCCAGCCCTTGGCCATCGAGCGAGGCGGAGTCTGCTCTCGGCCGTCGGACAAGGTGGAGGCTATCCTTAGCAGTCAGGCAAGGCAGGACCTACCCTCGGACATTGGGCGAGGTGGAGCCAGCCCTTAGCCATTGGGCGAGGCGAAGTCCGCCCTCGAACGTCAGGCGAGACGGAGCCAGCCCTTGGCCATCGGGCGAGGTGGAGCCCTTAGCCATCGGGCGAGGCAGAGTCCACCCTCGGACGTCGGGCGAGGCGGAGCCAACCCTTAGCCACTGGGCAAGGCGGAGCCTAGCCCTCGGAGGTCAGGCGAGGCAGAACCAGTCTTCCATCGTTCGAGCAAGAAACGCAGTAGCGTTCTCGTCTGATTGGAAGTGTCAACGTTCGATGGTCATTAGTTCCACCTCATTAGGCACTCCGGTATTAGGTCCCCGACAGTAGCCCCCGAGCCCCGGGTGATTCGGGCAGAATCTCTCAGGGGGTCTTTCTGTTCGCCAGAGGGTGCGCGCGAGCGCACCCGATGGGTGTAGCCCCCAAGCCCCCGGGTGGTTTGGGCAAAATTGCCCGAGGGGTGTTTTGGTTTGCCAGAGGGTGCGCGCGAGCGCACCCGATGGGTGTAGCCCCCGGGGGATTCGGGCAGAATCGCCTGGGGTTTTTTTGGACCCTTCGTGGGTAGGGCTATGAGACTCGGTTTTTGTCAACTAGATAGCTTTAAGGGAACACTGGTATCTCGTTCACGGGGATTTCATCCAGGGTTAGCCTGGCTAGGGCTCGACCGTGGATCGAGGCCCTACCGATGCTTGCGTACCTGCATCTTAGTCGCTCGTGGGCCTGTCCCTCATTGGGATGGACATCGAGACTATCGGGCCAACCCATGGGCTTTCTGGGCCCATACGGGCCGGAGAAGAAATTTTTTGGCCCGTGTCCCCTCCGTGGGAAAAGAGTCTGATCCGCTCGGGAAGGCGAACTGTCTAGCGCAATTTTAGTGGGAAAGGATAGGGATCGTAGGTGCGTATCCCGCGATGTGACGCGGCTGCATGTCGTGGTAGGCTTGGAGATCGAGGCGGACGGTTGCTCTTCTCACATCCATCGCCCCTATAAAACCATGAGGTTCGCCCCTAGGGTTCCGTACTTCGCCTTTTTGCCTTCGCATCGTCAACCTCCACCGCCAATCGCCAGTGCCTCCCGCACTCGCATCACAGTCACCATCAAGCTCGCATCCGCATCGCAGCTGCCGTTGAACTCGCATTCACCCCCCTCCCAACTATTTCAATGGAGCCATGGTGTAGATCCAGCATCTCCCCTCAGCGCCTAGAGGGCCTCGTTCGTTGTGGCCTCCTTCGCCCGCTGACCACCGCTGAGGAGTGGCGGCTGCCTGGTGATGAGGACAAGCTGTTGCCGCCCGAAGTGTATGTCGTGTCCTTCGCTCACTTCCATGAGCGGGGATTCGGCATACCTGCTCACAAGTTCCTACGGGGGCTATTGGATTACTATCAGGTGGAGCTACAACACCTTACCCCCAATGGGATCCAATATATTGCGGCGTTCGTCGCCATGTGTGAGGGGTTCTTGGGGATTGATCCGCACTTTGACCTATGGCGGCATATCTTCGCCGTTAATCTTTTGAAGAGGTAGGTTGGGAAGCAGGAGCTGCATGCGCCGATGGGATGTGCTGGCATTCACCTCCGCAACAACCGGGTAGATGCGTACTCGTTAATGTGTCTGTCCACCTCCAACAAGGCGTGGCATTCGTAATGGTTCTATGTCAAGGATGATGCCACCGCCCCCTTGCCAGTCTTGTCCGGGCACGTCATCCTGGAGGCCCCAAGGTCGTGGAGGTGGGGCGTCCCAATCAAGGAGAAGAAGAACATCAACGGCCTTCTCGTTGCCCTCCAATTTTGAAGGACAGGGGCATGAAGGGATCGGGGATCATTGGCACCTACCATGCGAGGAGGGTGGCGCCGCTAATGGTGCTCGTGCTTCCCCTGCACCAGATGGCGCCTAGAGCATCGTTCGAAGGGACGGTGCTTGTCGACGAGGTGCTCCCTCCCTCCGAAGTGGTGCAACGCATCAAGAAGGCAATGGAGCCTTTGAAGGACACCACTGGCGTCATCCTTGATTTTGTGTTTTCGGTGCCGGGGCATCCCCCAATGCGGTCGGAACCGGGGTTTATTGACTTCTTAAGTTTTCTTTCTCCATACTCCTTTTTACTTGAATTTTCGACCCCTTGAAGCTGACCTTGGGATGGCGGGACCAGTCGAGGCCACTATTCTTCAAGGAAAGCCCGGTTCCATTGTCGAAGGATCGGACCCTAGCGAAAGCGAACCATATCGTGGTTGAGGGGACAAAAAGACAAGGGAGCTTAGGAAGAAGAAGCTGCTACGGAAGCAGCAAGCGCGTGATCGAGGAGAGGAGACAGGCAGTGATGATGACAACAATGACGACGAAGACGAGGTAGCCATTGACGTGGATTGGGATGTCTTGGAGGACGAGGATACACTGATAGACGCCCACCAGTCCATGCAGGGACCCTTCTCATTCCACGTGGAGGGAAGCGAGTCCGTGAGGTCAGTGGAGGTGGGCCAACCCATTGGCCCGTCCTCGGGGCCGGTGGGAGCCGGAGAATCCGCCGCTTCACCGAGGTGCCAGCGGAGGATCGGTGGATGGGGAGAGGCGGATCTGCCGCCACCCCTGAGGTGCTGATGGAGGGGGGCGGCTCTGCTGCCGCACCCCATGAGCTGATGGGGCCGGGTGGATCTACCACCCGCCCGAGGCATCGACGGAGAGGGGCGGCTCCGTTGCCGCGCCCTGGAGATAAGGGACACGAGCCCCCCTGCCCAGGAGCAGGGGCAGGCTTGAAGCGGTCCCGCCTAGATGAGTTAGGGCAGGGGTCTGGGGGTTCATCCCCAAAATGTTCCCACCACCCAAAGGCGCCAGAGTAGGCCACTAATTCCCCTATTTTTTCCCCTTTTTATTTTTCTCTTTTGACCTTATGCCTTTTTCCCTCTTACATATTCTTGCGACGGGGCCGCACTCTAGGGCTGGCGCCCAAGAAGAGCCTTGCCCTTCAGGCAGGATGGACGACACTGCCCGACGTCGCCCCTATTTTGGGCAGGAGTGGCGCTGATGCTGTGGCCTCGTTGGCTGATCCGGCGTCGCCCGTGGTAGCGCCCGTGCCCTCGGGGGTTGTCGAGCAAGCGGTGTCTTCCATGGCGGGCGTGGCACCGCCAGCCGAGGGTCCGGTGTCGCTGGTGGAGGTGGTCACGACCTTGCCAAGCCAGGAGCAGCCGGACATAGCCACGGTGGTGTCTGAGGGGGTGGCGCAATCCGAGCCTCCGGCGGCCCAAGCGATGGCGCCCGACGCGGGCTGGACGGAGGAGGACGCGGTCGGAGGGTCCCTAGCCCTGAGGAGCCAGGCATAGCCGGATGTAACCACGATGGCATATGAGGGAGCAGCGCAGTCCGTGCCACCGAAGACCCAGGCGGAGGTGACCGCGATCGTGACAAGTCCGGCATGGCTGGACATCGCCATGGTGGCGTCCGAGGGGGCGGCGTAATCCGCGACACCGGCGGCCCAGGCTGCAGCGCCCGAGGCGGGCTAGATGGAGGAGGATACGGCTGGAGGGACTGTAGGCATCGTGGTGGTGGTGGAGAGGACCAGCGCGGGGTTGCCCTCGGGCCTGGTGCCGGGGGGCAGCCGCCGCTCCACTAGATGGATCTCCAAGACCCAACGTCAACTCTCTTCTCGCTCAACGATGCTGCTGAGAGCATAGAGCGGGGGAGTCTTGACGAAGGGATCTCAGTGATGATGGGTGTCCTAGATCAGGCCCGGGTCATCCTACGTGATGTCATTGTTCCCAATGGTTGGGTATCCGCTTGATCTTTCATCTCGCTTTCTTCTCGTCATCATGTATTTTTATATTTTTGACATTGGTCTTCATTTTAGTCCCTCATTGCTTCTAGCCAGGAGAAAACCTGGTTCCTCTACGAGCAGAAGGTGGAACAGGACCGCCACACCGAGGAGGCTCGACTACATAGAGATTTGAGCACCCAGCTCGCCGCCGCCTAGCAGCGAGAAACCGAGGCCCGTCGGGATGCAGAGGAGATCCATGGGATGTTCGAGGACCTATTGGCGAGGGTGAAGCTGGACGAGGAGGCGGTCACCAGGATACAAAAGGAGCAGGACGAGCTGCTCCGAAAGGATGCCGAGGCCAGTCAGCGGGCCATCAAGGTCCTGGCTGAGCTAGAGACAGAGCAGGATCTCAGGCAGAAGGCCGAGGAAAGGTCCATGGCCCTACAGCAGAGGGCGAACCAGGATGCCGAGGTGATCTCCCGGCTGCGCGGAGAGCAGGACGAGCAATGCCGGACCGAAGAAAGACTTCACTCGGAGCGCAGCACGGCCCGCGAGGAGCGCGACCGGGCCATCCGAGAGCGCGGCGAGGCGCGTTAGGAGGCCGTGACCCTCTGGGTGGAACTTGGAGACACGGTGTCCTGAAGGCTGGAGGCCGAGGAGGTTTCTGTCGGACTAGGCACAGAACTCGCCGAGGTGCGGGGGATCCTTCTGGCCAAGAGCAGTCAACATGATCTTCTATGTGCCGCCGTCGTGGTGGTCTACGATGACCTATAGGTGGCGCAAGAGGAGGGGACTAGTTCCCTTCTGACTCGTGCCACCGATATCACGGCACGGGTGGGCCAGCTTGAGGAGGACGCCTTTCACGCCGGGATCACCCAAGCCTTCACTATTGCCTGTTCTCATTATGATCGAGAGATCAACTTGGAGGTAATGAGCCAAGGCTTTGCGCCTGGCTATGAAGACCCCGAGCTGGACGAGATTGAGAAGGCGGTGACCCCCATTGCGTGGAACCTAGCGAACAGGCTGAAAGGAATGGTTCTCCCTCCACGGAAGTAGTTAGTTGAATAAGTTTGATAAACATTTATCTGTAATATGTGAACAAGTGTCGGTGCTTTCGTGTCGGAAAACATATTCGTGACTTTGTTTTGCAATTTCGTTTCATTTGTTTGATCTTACCTTCTTCCCTTTTTGCAATGAAAAAGATTTATGCGATCCGACCCTTTCGCTCGTTAAGACTGTATGGCCCAAGGTGTTTTAGGGGGGATTTTGATTGTGCTGGTGAGCAAAATTGCCATAGCCGTCTAGGCGTGGGCTTTTTGCAGTCTTACCTATCTTTTCCCCTGAACCTTGCCACCAGTTTTTGACGCGAGGGAAAGGTCTGATGTAATAACTGTTTCGAAAAAATAAAGGAGGTGCTCATACCTTTGTCAG
Source organism: Miscanthus lutarioriparius (assembly GCA_904845875.1). Taxonomy (NCBI): domain Eukaryota; kingdom Viridiplantae; phylum Streptophyta; class Magnoliopsida; order Poales; family Poaceae; genus Miscanthus; species Miscanthus lutarioriparius. Next base: position 9,606,098 of record CAJGYO010000005.1, read on the forward strand.
CACCCGAGTGAGATCTGACCCCTTGCGGTCGCTGGGGCCGGATGTTACTAGAGACCAGAATGAGGGTAGCGAACTTAGTCTTGCATTCGTGCGTACCCCTTAGGATTTTGGCGATAGCTGCGTGATCGGGCGTTTTGGTCTTATCGCTGGCCTGGCCTTCCCCGAGCCCCCGCGCATGGTGGGGATTCGGTCAAGGGCCGGCTCGTTTTGTGACTGTCGCCCCATCTGTGGTTCTTCACAACTGGAGGGGTCGAGACGATGTCGCTTGCCTTGGCGGCTCGAGTGACATGCCTGATGAGCTTGCTAACGGGGATGTTCGAACAGAATCCAAATCCGCTGCTTTGCGATAGGGTCAGCAAAGTTCTTGGGCAGCATTCCGTTACTCCTTGACCTGCCTTCCAATAGATTCCCCCTTAATGTGGACTCTATGGACTCAGCAAGAGGGTGGATTGAACTTAGAAGGTTGAGATGACCCTTCCCGCCTCAATGCGGGTCGGGCAAAGGCTGCTGAGGCTCATCTATGTTTTTCTCCCCTAGCTCTTATTGGACGCAAGGTGGCCCTAGACACTTCGTGGGTCAGCCTTCAAACCTCGGTCTCTCGATCTTGAATCGAGCGGCTCAAGCTCCCGAGCCCCTTATGGTCTGATAGGGGTCGGCCGTGTTTCGTGCGTCACCCCGTCCTCAGTTTCCACAATCGAAGGGGCTGAGTTGATGACACTTGCCTTGATGGCTCGAGTGTCATGTTCAATGAGCTCGCTAACAGGTATGTTCGTGTGGAATTTGGGTCCATCATTCGCTAATGGGGTCAGTAGAGCCCTCATGTGGCATTCCACTACTTCTTAACCTGCCTCTAAGCAGATGCCCAAGCCGTTCGGTAGGCTCAGGTGGTCCATTGGCCTCTCCTCGATGGAGATTCTGTGGGTTTAGCTTGGGTTTGGAATCAAACGAGAAAGGTCGAGATGTCCTTGTCTGCTTCTGAGCGGGGTCGGGCAAGGCCGCTGGGGCTCATCTCGGTTTTTCTCCCCTGGCTTTGTTTGACGCGTGGCGGCCTCGAGCCCTTCGCGGGCCGGCCTTCAAACCTCGGCCAGTCACCGCTCATATTGAATGAGGCAGATGCTGCTTCGTGACGTGACACGAAGCGTTGAGATGCAGGGATTTGCATATGCAATGTTTGGATGTACGGATTTAGTGTATAACTTAATTGAAACGAAAACAGGGGTCGGTAACGTTACCTTGGTGGTATGAGCGATGGGAAGCTCATACCAGACATGTCCATGCGGGGTTCGGGTCCAACGTTTGTGATGAGGTCGACGTAACCTGCATAAGCATCGCCATTTTTCGTTTTTGTCTCTCGGTGGCGATCCAATCCGCTCGATTGATTTATGCTACCTAATAGCTTCTCCTCGAAGGAGGTTCTGCAGGAGGACCCCTCCGAACCCTTCTCGGGAAGGTGGGAGCTGAGGCTTGCGGTGCGGGGAACTATGAATTCGATTATGCTCGGTGAACAAAAACACCATAGCCATTGAGGCGTAGGGTCTGGCCGTTCATCTGGTTGTATTCAAAGTTTTATACCCACACACCGTGCTTCTGGCTTTAAACGTAAGGAGGGGTCGGGCGAAGAGGATGTCTAAACAAATAGACACCCTCGGCAGCCCCCGAGCAATGTCCGTGCCTCTTGCTATTGCTGGGGTCGGAGGCTCGGTAATGAAATTAACACTCAAAGTAAGTAAACAGAGGTGCTTATCTTTCAGCGGTCGTTCGTTCGTTGTTTTACCTGGGCCACTGATCGACCCAGGAGGCCCGTTGGGCCCCCCTAGGCGGGGGTTCTGTCGTTTTATTGTGCTGGCCGGGGAAGCGGAGAGCCGCCTACATGCAAGTGCGCCCTGGTCCTCATGCCCGGCGCGCATTAGTGGCAGGCCGTATCTGGGCAACATCTTGTTTGACCAGGAGATGTCTCGTCGATCAGAGCATGTCCCGTCGGTTCCGGCGCGTCCCCTCGGATTTCCGTCATCATTGATTTCCCATCTGCATTGAATAAGGGAAGGCAGAGAGTTTTTCATCCCAACCTTTCGCCTTTCCTCAGCGCTGCTGCGCCTCTTCGTTAAATAAGGAGGGGGAGAGGAGTTCTCGTCCCACTCCCTCGCCAGCCTCTGAGCCGCTACCTCTTCTCCTTCCTTTCCACCGAATGCGTTCGTGTGTCGCAACGGTTCCTAAGTGAGAGAGGGTGATGCCAGGGAGAAAAAGACTCACATATCCGCTCATGAATCCGGAGCGTGATGTCGAGCTAGAGGTCATCCAATGTAGATGAGATGGTACAGGCCGCCTTTGCCAAGAAGGGGCCACTACTGCCGAAGGAGGAGGGGCACTAGAGGGTGCCGAGCGTCGTCGGCTTTGCCGTCGTTCATTGCGGCCTTCCTTTAGTGGGAGGCGCCCCCCGCCCAGACGCTGTTGTTAGGGTTGCGGCTGATGACAATGGCATAGTCCCTGGACGCCCCGGTGGAGGCACCATCATTAGGGTTGCGGCTGATGATGATGGCGTAATCCCTGGACGCCCCGGCAGAGGCGCCGTTGTTAGGGTTGCGGCTGATGACAATGGCGTAGTCCCTGGATGCCCCAGCGGAGGTGCCGTTGTCAGTGTTGTGGCTGATCATGATGGCGTAGTCCCTGGACATCCCGGCAGAGGGCACCACAGTCGTCGGTGTGGTGTTTGTCATTGCAGATGATGGCGCCTTCGAGGATCCCATGGAGCGGTAGGACATCACCGATGGAGAGCGTGGCACGGTGACCGCAGCAGTACCCATAGGAGGGCACCACAGGAGCATGCCATTGGCGCACTCGACCTGCCCATTCGTCTAGGGGTGCGCGACGGCCGCCCAATCAACCCAGATGTGTTCTTCATCGCAGAATCGAATGAACTTCTTGTCAGTGAACTGCGTGCCGTTGTCTGTGATGATGGAGTTTGGTACTCCAAAAAATGGATGATGTTGAGGAAGAACAACACAGCTTGCTTGGATTTGATCACGGAGATCGGTCGAGCTTCGATCCATTTCATAAACTTGTCTATGGTGACAAGTAAGTGGGTGAAGCCCCGGGCACCTTTTTGAGGGGCCCAACCAGGTCGAGCCCCTAGACCGCGAAGGGCCACGTGATGGGGATCATATGGAGTGTCTAGGCCGGGAGGTGAGTCAGCCGAGCGTAGTACTGACACCCTTCGCAGTGTACGTACGATTTGCTCGGCGTCGGCTACTGCACTAGGCCAGTAGAAGCCCTGTCAAAATGCATTTCCAACCAAGGTTCTCGGCGCGGCATGGTGACCATAGACCCCACCATGGATGTTGCTCAGTAGAAGTCTTCCCTGTTCGGTGGGGATACAGAGCTGTAGGATCCTGGTGTGGTTCTGTTTGTAGAGTTCACCCTCTATAAGGACGAAGGATCTGGCGTGACGTGCGAGCCATCGAGCCTCCATCTTATCCGTCGACAGTGTGTCACGGAGGAGGTTGTTGAGGTAGAGTGTTCTCCAGTCATCCAGAGGGTCGAGCTCTATTGCTAGATCCTCTTCAAGCTCCATGACATCAGGACCGGGCGGAGCCATCGGTTGGTCAGCCCCCAGGGCTAGATTAGATGGGCCATCGTCGGCCCACTCTGACCCTTCATAGTGCACCAAGGGTTTGTGTTGGTCGCTGGCGAAGATGCCGTCGGCACCGGTTCTCGACCGGACACCGCCTTCGCGAGTGCGTCGGCTGCCTCGTTGAGGCGCCTTAGGACGTGGTTGGGTTTGAGGCCATCGAATTTGTCCTCCAGCCATCAGACTTCTTGGCAGTACGCAGCCATCTTGGCGTCGTGGCAGCTTGACTCCTTCATGACTTGGTTGACGACCAACTGAGAGTTGCCCCAGACGTCGAGGCGTCGGATGCCCAACTCGATGGCGATGCGTAGACTGTTGATGAGTGCTTCATATTCAGCCACATTATTTGATGAGGGAAAATGGAGACGAACCATGTACCTCATGCGGACCCCGAGGGGTGAGACGAAAACCAACCCCGCGCTGGCGCCCTTCTTAATCAGTGATCCATCGAAGTACATCGTCTAGTACTCTTGATCGACGACCACCGGTGGCGTCTGAATCTCGGTCCATTCGGCGATGAAGTTAGCCAATACCTAGGATTTGATCGCCGTTCGGGAGGCATATGTGATGCCTTGATCCATCAGCTCGAGTGCCCATTTCATGGTTCTTCCCGTGGCATCCTGGCTCTGGACGACCTCGCTGAGGGGGAACGACGTGACGACCGTCATGGGATGTGGCTCGAAGTAGTGGTGCAACTTCCTCTTGGTGATGAGGACGGCGTAGAGGAGCTTCTGGATTTGGGAGTAGCGGGTTTGGGAGTCAGATAGTACCTCGCTGATGAAGTACACCGGGCGCTGCACCTTGAGGGCGTGTCCCTCTTCTTCTAGCTCTACTACCAGGGCGACGCTGACCATTTGCGTGGTGGCCGCTATGTACAGTAGGAGGGATTCTCCGTCGTTTAGAGGAACTAGGATCGGGGGCCATGCCAAAAGTAGTTTGGCCATGTCAAGCGCCTCCTGGGCCTCGACCGTCCACTTGAAGCGGTCGGCTTTCTTCAGGAGTCGATAAAGGGGGAGTCCTCATTTACCGAGGCACGAGATGAATCAGCTGAGGGTGGCAAGGCACCCTGCGACTCGCTGAACCCCCTTTATGTTCTAAATTGGGCCCATCCTTGTGATGGCTGAGATTTTCTCCGGGTTGGCTTCGATGCCACGCTTGGAGACGATGAAGCCGAGCAGCATGCCCGTTGAGACCCCGAAAACACACTTCTCGGGATTGAGTTTGATGTCATTCGCCTAGAGTTTCGCAAAGGTTTGCTCAAGATTGGCGACAAGGTGGCCAACCCATTTGGACTTAACTATGATGTCGTCAATGTAGGCCTCAACGGTCTGCCCGATGAGGTCCCTGAAGCATTTGAGCATATCAGCGTTGGTAAGTAGCCCCGATGTTCTTCAGACTAAACGGCATTGAGATGTAGTAGAACGATTCGAAGGGGGTGATAAAAGACGTCATGAGTTGGTCGGACTCTTTCATAGCGATTTGGTGGTAGCCAGAGTACGCATCAAGGAAGCAGAGGGTTTCACACCCTAAGGTAGAATCGACTATTTGGTCTATGCACGATAAAGGAAATGGGTCCTTTGGGCATGCCTTGTTGAGACCCATGTAGTCGACACACATCCTCCATTTCCCGCTCTTCTTTCGTACAAGAACGAGATTTGCTAACCACTCTGGGTGGTGTACTTCCCTGATGAATCCGGGCCGACAGTTTTGCTATCTCTTCACCGATGGCCCTGCGCTTTTCCTCATCAAAGCGATGTAGGCGTTGCTTCACCGACTTGGAGCCTGGGTGGATTTTCAAGGTATGCTTGATGACCTCCCTTGGGATGCCCAGCATATCCGAGGGTTTTCATGGAAAGATGTCTCTATTGTCGCGGAGGAAGTCGACGAGCGTGCTTTCCTATTCAGAGGAGAGCGTGGTACCAATGCATACCGTTTTACCCTCGGAGCTGCTGGGATCTATGAGGACCTCCTTGGAGCCCTCTACCGATTTGAACAACCTGGTTGATTTCTTCACATCGAGCGTTTCTTCGGCGACCTCCTTGAGGGCGATGAGTTCCCCGAAGGCGACGATTGTTGTGGCGTGGCCACGGCACTCGACCTCGCACTTGTAGGCCCGTTGGAAGGAGGTGCCGACGGTGATGACCCCGTGGGGGCCTGGCATCTTCAGCTTGAGGTATGTGTAGTTGGGGATGCCATGAACTTCGTGTAGCATGGTCGTCCCAAGATGGCATGGAAAGTTCTAGGGAACCCAACCACCTCGAAGGTGAGGATCTCGGTTCTGTAATTGAACTAATCCCTGAAAGTGATGGGCAAATCGATCTGTCCTAGTGGCATGGCCTATTTCCCTGGCACAACGCCGTGAAAAGGTGCTCGGGTTGGGCGGAGGTTCATCCGATCGATGCCCATCTCGTCGAGCGTCTTGGCGTACATGATGTTGAGGCCGCTACCTCCGTCCATCAGTACTTTGGTGAGCCACTTTGGGTCAATGATCAGGTCAACGATAAGCGGATACCTCCCTAGGTGCGGGACGATATTCGGATGGTCGGTCCGGTCGAAGGTTATGGCAGACTCCGACCACCGAAGGAAGGGAGGTGTGGCTGGTTGGGCCGTGTAGACCTCGCGGCGTGCGACCTTCTGACGATGTTTGGAGTCATAGGCCGCCGATCCTCCAAAGATCATAAGGCAGCCATTCAGTGTTGGAAAGTCGTTGCCTTCTCCTCGGTGTTGTCCGTAGTGGGGGGAGGTTCCTTCCCCTGCTCTCCTTTGTTGGAGTTTCTGGAGAAGAACTTCCGCATGAGGCCGCAGTCCTTGAGCAGATGCTTTACGGGAAAGGCGTGGTTCGGACATGGCCCCTCAAGCATTTTTTTGAAGTGATTCGAAGTGCCCTCCATAGGCTTTCGACCACCCTTGCGGTCGGCAGCAGCCACGAGCGAGTCCTTGTGCTATTGCTTCTTATTTTTTCTCTTGGCGGAACGATTGGAGGTGCCTTCACCGGTACCCTCGTCCTGCCTTGCCTTGCCCTCGAGGCGATCGAAGATCGCTCCGACCACCTCTTCTCCTGAGGCATGGCTGGTGGCGATGTCTAGGAGTTCCTTGGTAGTTCATGTGCCCTTGCGTCCTAGCTTATGAACCAAGGACTCATAGCTTGTCCTGGACAGGAAGGCTCCTATCACGTCGGCGTCAGTGACGTTAGGGAGCTCGTTGCACTACCGGGAGAAATGCCGGATGTACCTGTGGAGGGTCTCACCGGCCTTCTGATGGCAGTTCTTGAGGTCCCATGGGTTCCCAGGGCATTTGTACGTGCCCTGAAAGTTTCCCACAAAGATCTCCTTTAGATCCGCCCAACTCTAGATTGTGTTGGACGATAGGTGTTCCAACCATGCCCGGGCCGCATCGGCCAAGAACAGTGGAAGGTTGCGGATAATGAAGTCATCATTATCCGTACCACCGGCTTGACATGTAAGCCGATAGTCTTCAAGCCAAAGTCCGGGGTTTGTCTCTCTAGAGTATTTACAGATATTAGTAGGTGGTCGATACCTTGGTGGGAATGCAGCGTTGAGGATGTGCCGGCCGAAGGCTTGAGGGCCTGGCAGGCTGGGCTCGAGCTCCGATCCTTGGCGGGCTCCTTCTCTTGGGTCGCTATAGGTACATCTACGGGCATCGAGGGTACTACGTGCGTCGCGATTATGGCTGAGACGCTAATGTATCTAGGCCGCAGCGCGCTGCCCGCTGCCTCGCGGTGCCTGGTGGACTGATATGTCCCTAGCGGGACACACCGAGGGCATGCGCTGGCTGGTGTTGAGCTCACGTCGCCGAGACAACGAACTCTCCGCCTGCTGCGCCGCCGCACGCTCAAGCAGCGTGCGAATTTCGCGGTGGGCATGATGATCCTAGGGCGTTGCGGCCTCTAGAAGGCCATGGAGCAAGGCCATTGCGGCGGTGATGTTCTGGCTCACCCGAGTGAAGTGAGGAAGGGTTTCATTATCGGCGATGATCCTTCGGTTCACGTCGTGGGCGACGGTGCGTGCATGCCCACCGTCTCCACGGCGTTCGATCTCCCGATCGACCAACGCGTATTCCCGAACAAGCTGTTGTCCAGCTTCGTTGATCTCCCACTTTCGAGCTTTTAGCTGTTCCACCCCTACGTGGGACAGGGCTACCGTTCTTCCTTTAGTTCCATCGCTGAGGTTGCTTGCCGGGGTAACCTCCTTCTCGGAGGCACTTTCGACGTGTGCCTAGGAGGTTTCCACCATGAAGCATTCCCGGGAGGGATGATGGCTCCCCCTGCCAGAGTCAGAGCTAGAGTCCGACCCCGGACCTTCCGCGAGGAGGCCATGGAGGGATTCTGTGACGCTTTTGATCATCCCCATGAATTTGTTGTTCGTGGGGACGGGATCGTGTGCTGGGCCACAAGGTGGCTTACGGTCACCGCGGCATTACGGAGACCGAATGGAAATGTCATCGGGGCGCTCCATGCGGAGTGTTCTGGAGAGAGGGTGAGGCGGCGCGGGTCCTCCCTGGATGGCTGGGGTCCGAGGGAGACACCGGGCTAGCGCTCAAGCCTCCGGTAGCCGAAGCCGATGGAGGGGATAGATTGGATGGTGAGACGAGCCAATGCCAACTCTCCTCCCACCGTGAGGACGAAATCCAAGTCACCGAAATGCACGTGTGCGCTCGGGACCCAGCTAATTGCATGGTTAGCCATCCGATGCCTGATTTAGAATGCAAAGGCCCCTACCTGGCGCGCCAACTGTCGGTGTTTCGAACCAGCACCGGCTAGTAAATTTGTAATTGTTACGCATTAGGCCCGGATGGTGCACTAAAGGACACAAGGTTTATACTGGTTCGGGTTGAACGTCCCTACGTCCAGTCTGCTGCTGCTCGTGTTATTAGTACCGAAAATGATTCGTAGTAGGGGGTACAAACGGTCTAGAGAGGGACGGGTCCCAAGTCTCTAATGGAATGGTCGATAGGTCACCGAGAGCTTAGTCGCTGCTCAGCTGTGTGTGATGTGTGTTGTTGAATCATGTCGGTTTATCTCTCGGGTGAGGTGGGACCTACCCTCAGACATCGAGCGAGGTGGAGCCAGCCCTCGGGGGTCGGGTGAGACAGAGCTAGCCCTCGAGGGTCGGCGAGGTGGAGCCAGTTCTTAGCTATCGGGCGAGGTGGAGCCCTTAGCCGTTGGGTGAGGCGGAGTCTGCTCTCGGCCGTCGGGCAAGGCGGAGCCTGTCCTCAGCCATCGGGCGAGGCGGGACCTGCCCTCGGACATCGAGTGAGGCAGAGCCTACCCTCGGGGGTCGAGCGAGGCGGAGCCAGCCCTTAGTCATCGGGCGAGGCGGAGCCCACCCTCGGACGTCAGGCGAGATGGAGCCAGCCCTTGGCCGTCGGGCGAGGTGGAGCCCTTAGCCTTCAGGCGAGGCGAGTCCGCCCTCGGATGTCGGGCGAGGAAGAGCCAACCCTTAGCCGTCGGGTGAGGCAGAGCCTAGCCCTCGGAGGTCGGGCGAGGCGGAACCAGTCTTCCGTCGTTCGGGCAAGAAACGAGTAGCGTTCTCGTCTGATTGGAAGTGTCAACGTTCGATGGTCATTAGTTCCACCTCATTAGGCACCCTGGTATTAGGTCTCCGACATAATGCTTCATGCAAATGCAATAAACCTACAAGCTAGATAGCCTTGCATATCCTTGAAGTCTTTTCTTTCCTCCTGTCGGGTAAGTTTTGCTGAGTACAATTGAGTCCTTTGGGTTTTATTCCCCCTATTGCTGATGATAGGTGGATGCTAAAGCTGACCCTTGTGTGTGGATACCTCCTGGTGGGCTCGGCGATGATTCCTTTACGCTGCGATCGTAGTTGTTATTTATAACTCTCACCAAATGCTTTTATAAATGAAAGTTTCATAATCTGTTGTCGTAGTTTATATATCAATACTTCATCATGTCGTGATTAGATATTCATTTCTGCTATAATTCTGATCACATGTTTATATTCCGTTGTTCAATTAAATTGTTTATAACCCTGATAATATGATTACATTCTGCTGTTATAATAATAAATATTATACTCTAATAATGTATTAAAAGTGATGTAAGAAATGGTTAAGAATGATGTAAGCTTTATTCTCTCATTTGTGATCCTGATAGAAAAATATGGAATTTTGGGTTCTCCCTTGGGGTGTGCCCGATGGGAACCGCGTGATTTGATGTTCTCCCTTGAGTGCTTAGTGTCTAATGGAAGACGAGCACTCCTAAGAGACATTAGATTAGACGGTTCTGCCATAGTAGATGTCATGGCCATTGACACGGATGAATTCATCATCGAGGTTGCGGTGGAGTGGGTGTGGCCTCCCTTGTGAGTCGAGTTGCTCTCTATTGCGAGCAGCCTCGGCTAGCACAATGGTGGCCTCATTTGCTCGGCACTGCGTAGGGTTGGCGTTCCTGTTGACATGAGTGGCGCGGTCCTCATCGGTTTCTCTATCTCGTGGAGGGCTGTCGACATTGACATTAAAAATCCCGCCCTCTCAGAAAGGTGGGAAAGGAGGTTGGACGGCGGCAATTTTGGCGACAGTCTCCGTAGAGCCCTAGGACTCGAAGTCTAGATTTTTCTCTAGGATGGTGTGGAGGGATGCTTCGGGACATCGACCGATTTGCAGCATGTTGATAGTCGGCGAGAGCTGGTCGGCGATCGGATCGGCGAGAGGATAGATGTCTCCCACTTGATCGTCGAATTCGCCCCTTAGGGTATCTTGATGGATGGCGGCCGTAACCGCTGGAGTTTCCTGATCAGCCTCCGATAGATCTGAATCGGAGGGTGGTCGGCGCTGAACCAGAGTGGTCAAAGCCGATTCGGCGATGGAGAGGCAGTCGGCGAGCTTCTGGCCAACCAGATTGATGGATGCGATCAGATCATCATTGTTGATCTGCTTCCTCAGATAGCGGGGGAGTAGGTGGCGAGTTGTTGGTGAAGACGACCTCGGAGGCGGTTTCGGGATCGGATATGTTGTTGCATGTGTTGGTGTGGTCGACGCAGAATCGATCTGCACCGGCTCGATGATCTCTCTGTCTTCGTCAGTGTTGATGATCTAGGAAATCGATCCGACCGTAAAGATCTGGCCGGGCTATGGGAAGGACGAAGAGCCTACAAGATGTACCATCTTGTTCGTCATGGAAACAGCACGCACACCCCTACCTGGCGTGCCAACTGTCGACAGAATATTCGTCGGCAGTCCTTCGAGGGGTATCCCACGAAGGTAGATTTGTTGACAATGGTGCGCGTAATCAAGAATAAGAAGGCAACAGAGACACAAGAGTTAGACAGGTTCGGACCGTCAGCGTGACGTAATACCCTACTCCTGTGGTCTGTTGGATTGTATTGGCTGTCGTATGATGTTGCGTCTGTTTTGAGGGGGTCCCCTACCCACCTTATATAGCTAGGGGTAGGGTTACAAGTCGGTTAGATTTAGGAGATAACCGAAAAGAAATAACAGATTACATGAATCATGGGATCGAACGTATCCTAACAGATCTCGTAGTATCTTTAGGATATCGCCCTTGATGTCTTACGGTACACGCCGAGCAGTACCGTGCACTATAGGTCTTTGTCTTATGGGCTGGGCTGCCCCTAGGAGCGCAACCCATGTAGTCTGTCGTGGGTATCCGGGGTCGTACCCCCACAGAGAATTGATGAGTTTTAGATATGTTTCATTGTAAATGATCATATCAAACTCATGCCATATTTCAAGTGAATAAAAGCCAAGTAAATTGATAAAACAAAATGAGGGATATGGTTTAGTCTTAGTTATGGATTGCTTGTATGAATGAGAAGAGACCGCTAGTTGTTTGTTAGTTTAAGTAAAATCAATAGTGCACAAGTGAAGAAATAACAAACAATGCTAGATAAAAGAAGGCATGGGTCGATGCATCTTATTTGATCTTACATTTGAGACTTGTTTATATTACAGGATATCAAAACTGGAATGACATTATTGATCAAAATGAAAAGTACAAGTGAAAGAGAGAGAAAAAGACGTGATTAGTTGCATATGAGTTGGTCTCAAGTGTATGGCTTGCCAATTAGATCAAGAATATTGATAATGAATTTTATACTGATAAAAAAAGAAGATGGTTTTTTTAAACAAAGGCGTATTGCTGATACATGCAAGGTTTGACTTGAGGAATGCTAAATAAGGTGAAGGTAGAAAGGAAATAGTTTGAACTAAGCGAGGATGAAGGGCAAGCGATGGCTTGGCAACCGAGGTGTCATGGCTAGGCCAAATAAGCAAGTACTTGTGTGGATCCTAATCAAGCCATGAGAAGTCATACAACATCAAGTATCAAATCACTATTGGACCAAAAGTTATAGTGTCTTGAAGCTATGTATTGAACTCTTATGCGGTAGAGTTAGTTCAAATCATAAGTTCAGGGAGGATTTGCTCAAGGATTGAGATAAAGTTCATTGCAACCCTTGTGAAGACATATTGTGAATAAATGGTATACGAAGAGTTTTGCAAACTCAAGAGGTTGGAATAGATTCTATCTCTGGTCTTGAGTATAGGAATCTTATACTATTATAAGAATACAACATTGAGTGCATTGATACATCTCGGTGCTCAATTTAACCAAACCTAAGTGCTAACTTATGAGAAACACTTGCACATAGTGGTATTGAAGCTTGTTTTAGTTGTGATGGATAATCCTCTAACGAGCTTTCGATAGAGTATAGGATTATCAAAATTGAAGTTTGAAGTGAAAAGTTATGGAGCGAGATTTTGAAAACGGTTGAAGAAATCTAACAAACGTGCTTTTAATTTTTTTATCCACTTGAAAAAATCATTAATTTAGGTTTATCAATTGTCTTTTAGAAATTTTTACAACATTTTTTTTAAACTATTGGAGATGCTCTAACGCTTGCGTGAGTAACTAGGAAAAAAAGGCTGTCACCTTGGCCGTTACAAACAGGAGCTCCACGCCGCGCGGTCAATTCTCAGCTGGCCCGTCACCGCCGAATAGTGTGAAGGTGGACCGGGACTCTTTCCTTGTACGCAGGCTACGAAGTTCAGCATCCTCCAAGGCCCGAGCCACGTGGGTCACGCGAAACGACCCTCTCCGTTCCGGCACGCCACCAAGACACACGCAACAAAAAGCAGACCACCGCGTCTCCGCCCGCCGCCACCAGCAGATCCATCCCCTCCCTCGCCTTTACCCTCGAGAACGGCGGCGCCCTCGCCCTGCTCTCTCGTCCGGCCAAGCTCCTCCTACCCGGCGCCATGAACCCCTACGACCTCCGCTTCGCCGACCCCTCATCCTACCACGACAGGCGCACGTACGCCAACCCTAATTCTAGCTCTTCCGATCTGATTTGAATTCGAACTTGACTCGATCGATTTGATTTCCCGTGCAGCGACCTGGCCGTGGCTCCTACGTTCGCTCCGCCGGCTCCCGTGGCTGCGGTGAACCCGAACCCTTACGCCACCGCCTACCCGCCCGTGCCCGTGCCCGTGCCCGCGGCCCCCGCGGGCGGCGACTACCAGCGCTACGGGCAGGGCGGCAGAGGCCGTGGTGGAGGCGGCAGAGGAGGTGGAGGCGGCTATGGAGGTGGCGGTGTGTATGGAGGTGGCGGTGGTGGGTATGGAGGTGGCGGCAGAGGAGGAGGTCGCGGGAGGGACGGGCTTGACTCGCTCGCCCTCCCTAAGCCGGACTTCCGGAGCCTGATACCGTTCGAGAAGAACTTCTACGTGGAGTGTCCCTCCGTCCAGGCTATGTCGGAGGCGGATGTGGCGCAGTACCGCCGCCTCCGGGATATCACCGTAGAGGGCCGGGATGTGCCCAAGCCGGTCCGATACTTCCAGGAAGCCAACTTCCCAGGTTTACTCTAGTTCCAGTGTTCCTGTCCGTGTGTCCGTTGATAGTAACGCAATACTAACCTTATACTACTGTTTCACGATTCCTTTGACAGATTACTGCATGCAAGCCATTGCCAAATCTGGATTTGTGGAGCCAACTCCTATTCAATCTCAAGGTTGGCCTATGGCTTTGAAGGGTAGGGACCTGATTGGTATCGCTCAAACAGGCTCAGGGAAAACATTATCTTATCTGCTACCTGGGTTGGTTCATGTTGGTGCCCAGCCTCGGCTAGGTTTGTTTCCTATAAACTTGCTATGAGCTTTCTGTATGTGGTTTCTGACTGTCTCCATTCCCCTTCTCATAATTCGTGATTGTAATGCATGTAGAACAAGGCGATGGCCCAATTGTATTAATCCTCGCCCCCACAAGAGAACTGGCTGTTCAAATACAGGAAGAATCTACAAAATTTGGATCATATTCAAGAACTAGAAGCACATGTGTCTATGGTGGTGCACCTAAGGGTCCACAAATACGTGACCTTAGAAGAGGTACCTGCACACTTCTGTCCAGTTCAATTCTTTTTAGATGAATGCCTTTTTAAACTCAATGCATTCTACCATCTGCACTTTTAGGAGTTGAAATTGTCATTGCAACTCCTGGTCGGTTGATTGATATGCTGGAAGCCGGCCACACGAACCTACGTAGAGTGACATACCTTGTGCTGGATGAGGCAGACCGGATGCTAGATATGGGATTTGAGCCCCAAATTCGAAAAATAGTTGCACAGGTACAATTTGGTTTAGAAATGCAGAATACTTATTAATATCTATCGTCTTGCCTGGCTCTAATGCTTGTCCAACACTTCTGCTATCCATAGATCCGCCCAGATAGGCAAACCTTGTACTGGAGTGCCACTTGGCCTAAAGAAGTTGAAGCCTTAGCAAGACAGTTTCTGCAAAATCCTTACAAGGTGCATGATTGGTGCTGTTATTGTTATTTTCTGGTTCTTTGACAGTGTTGTATTGAATTGATTTTGACAGCCCTTTTCTTAATTGTTGGCATTATATTGTAATGCAGGTAATCATAGGATCACCTGAACTTAAAGCTAATCATTCCATACAACAAATTGTTGAAGTTATTTCAGATCATGAGAAGTATCCAAGGTATGTATGGTTGACACTCTTGTGACTAAAAACTCTTATGTTCACTCACTATACTACTATTGATTACAAATGGACATGGTGTGAGTTGATTTTCACCTCTTTCCCACAGACTCAGTAAGCTCTTGTCTGATCTAATGGATGGGAGTCGTATCTTGATATTCTTCCAAACAAAAAAGGACTGTGATAAGATCACACGGCAACTTAAAATGGATGGGTGGCCAGCATTATCTATACATGGTGATAAAGCTCAAGCTGAACGGGACTATGTTCTTGCAGGGTTTAAGAGCGGCAAGAGTCCCATAATGGCTGCCACAGATGTGGCAGCACGTGGTCTTGGTATGATGATTTATTTGAATATTAGGATTAGGTAGTAGTTCCAAGTGCTCAAGGATGATAAGTCGGAGGGCTGTTCAGCTGCGTTTGGTTGAGTGAACTGAACTTGTGGATTGGTGGTGTATACCAAGGTGCCATCATGTCAAAGGTAGATCATTTTTCCCCGTGGTTTGCCTCATTTGAGCGTGGGCATTGGCAGTGTTACCATGCACTTCAACTTTGAGCTATCATTGGTAACGTTCACTTTCCTAGTTAGCCCTTTTAGGGAGCCCTACGTTTGGATAAAATGGATATCCTGAAAAGGTAGCATCCAAATGAATATGCATTTGGTACTTTATATCTGATTTCTTAACTTGATTTGAATTCCTTAATCCATGCGTCTCTGACCATTTAGGAACATTTAGGTATTGTGTTGATGCCCTCTTCATTGTTTCTTTGCCCTTGCAATTGAATTCGTTCCAATCCAATAGTCTGCTTTTCTTGCAAGTATTTTTTGCTTACCTCTCTACATTTCTTTATAAATACACGTTTAATTCGTTTAGAATTGATGAGAGCAATGCTTTTTTTCTTTGCAGATGTATTGCAAAATTTTAGGCATAAAAACCTGTGTATAAAAATGGCAATACTAATTTCAAATATTTTTTTGCACAATGCACATCCTTCACAAGTAGCACGTATGTATGGATCTCCTTTGCTTTCCCCTAGCCTTACATGAACCTTTAGAAGCTCGTTCTACTTTCTCAATCAAGTGCCTCATCATTGGTATCACTGCCAAGTGCGAACTGGGCAAAAGATGGTTGTGATCAGCGTTCTTTTCAGTGGATTCACGATAGTGACCTCTGATGCAGCACCTTAATCACTACAGCCTATGTTGGACTGGCATGTTTTACAGAATTTTGGTTGGGTTATGGATATTGGATGCTGTTACATTATTGGATATAAGTGGTTACCCAGGTATGCCAGTTGCAGTCTTCAACATTTTCTGATAAAGGCCGAGAGGTTAATCACCATCAATTCCACATCCAGCAGTGATTGATGCCCGGTTCAGTTTTTCAGCTCCTTCGACTTGTGTTTTAGAATTCGAAAGTCAGCACTGTGGACTTTTTTGGTGCTTGTCTGAACCATATACTGCCTTCTATGGAGATTGACAATGTTGATGTTCCAGTGTGGTCCAGCATGGTATTCAGGACAACACATCAACTTTGATTAAGTACTAATGATGTTTGTTGATTTTGCAGATGTGAAGGACATAAAGTGTGTGATAAATTATGATTTTCCAACAACTCTTGAAGATTATATTCACAGGATAGGTCGAACTGGCCGTGCTGGTGCTAGCGGAACTGCATTTACTTTTTTCACACATGCAAATGCTAAGTTCTCAAGGAATCTAGTGAAGATTCTGCGGGAAGCTGGCCAAGTTGTGAATCCTGCACTCGAATCCATGTCCAAGTCATCAAACTCAGGGGGAGGAGGTAATTATGAACGTTACAGTTTATTTATTCATCGAGAACAGTATTGCATGTTCCGGGCTCATATCTGGCTTCACCTGTATTATTAACTTACGTGTGGGTTTTGTTTCCAGGCAATTCTCGGTATAGAGGCAGAGGTGGGTTTGGTAACCGGGGTCATATGTCTGGATCAAATACCTTTCCTTTAGGTGGAAGAAGGCCATATTGATGGGTGCAAAAGAACTATGGGACTCGACAACAAAGTCAATTTTCGCTACAGTACCTGGTGCTATGAAGCTTCTCACATGAAAGATCAAAATTTATCAACTACCTAGCAACAGCATATGCATTCAATTCAGATATTTCTTTTGGAAGGACCCTTTGTCTTGTTTAGTCTCTGTGGTCGCGTTTAAAG
Source organism: Miscanthus lutarioriparius (assembly GCA_904845875.1). NCBI lineage: Eukaryota > Viridiplantae > Streptophyta > Magnoliopsida > Poales > Poaceae > Miscanthus > Miscanthus lutarioriparius. Next base: position 9,622,917 of record CAJGYO010000005.1, read on the forward strand.
TCGGCTGTATACTTGTACCGAACTTGTGGTGTTACTGAGGAAATGGATTTTTGGTTGCCCTCAGTTGGTGTGCGGTGTCATTGAACAAAATGGATTTCTTGGTCTTCTCTTTACGATTCTGATCTTGTGGGAGGTTAACGCCATCTTGGACTGTAAGTTCATGGCGAATTTTGTAAACGGTGTTCTTCATGTTTAGATAAATACACAGGCAGGCGCACAGCTCTTCACTAAAGGATCTGGTCCGGCTTCAATTCAATGAACATGATTTTCCTAGTAATAATAATTGAATAGCCTCTCAAAATAAAAACGAAAACCATACAGAAACTGGACGTGGAAGTTCGGCCTCCACATTCTTGAAAAAAACCTCCATATTCTTGAGATAACCCAAAAAGAGGAGAGAAGAATCAAGTCCATCTACCTCCTTGAACTATTGCCGTTAGTCTATTTTTTCTCCTCAGACCCTATAACCAGACATTTTACCCGTTAAATTGTAAAAATGTTCAAATTATCTTCCTGTCTAGATTTAGAGTGGTTTTGAAGGCGGTTTAGTTATTTTTTAGTTAATAAAAAACCATAAATACTTGATAAAGTTTTAAAACCACATATCCTATTTTATCTCTAGATTTTTAAAAGCTTGGAAACATGTTCTATGGTTTAAAAATCTTATCGAGTATTAATTGATTTTTAACTAAAAAGATGATAAAACGACCTTCAAAGCCATTCCAAACCAGGTCGAAGAGGAAATATGCATGGTTTTGAGAGTTCAGGGGATGAGGATAAGATATCTGGTTTTGAAATTCAAAGGGTAAAATCAAAGCGGCGGTAGTTTTTTTTTTGAGAATTATACAGTACAACGTAGACGCCCACAACACGCACGCACACTTACCCCTATGAACACACGTACGCATATCGTACCCCTATGAGCACCTCCGAAGGACTGCGCCGGCAGATCTTGAAATTCACGAAATCATCACAGGCGCCTGTCGATGGAGACGTCGCCTACCACTGAAAGTATAGCGCTATTAAATCATGGAATAAATCAAGCAAAAATGCGAGCACCGTGTCAAGTCGAGAACTTAAACTTGGGTGGACATGTTCCACTGCACGGAGTGTAACCAGCTGATCTATCGTCATTTTGCAAGCGGCGATAGTTTCAGAAAGAAGTGCAGTGGAATTTCTTTGTAAAAAACCCATAAGAAAATGATATGTCAATGAAACCTCACCTCTGAGGACAGCCCAACATCGCAGGGCAGCCTGCCAACCCACCCCTCTGCCCTGTCAGGCACCAGCCTTGCCAATTTTCCAGTATCCTATTTTATCTTATCTTATACTCTTATAATTTATGATATGTCAATGAAACCTCACCTCTGAGGACAGCCCAACATCGCAGGGCAGCCTGCCAACCCACCCCTCTGCCCTGCCAGGCACCAGCCTTGCCAATTTTCCAGTATCCTATTTTATCTTATCTTATACTCTTATAAAGCAAACTCCATAAGCAGATTTTCCTGTCTTCTCTGCCAACCACGTCACCGCTTATTACTCCCTCCATTCAGTTTTCAATAACGATTACGGGGCGTGCGTTCCTTAGCATGGCTGCATGCAGGTTAATGCATTTTCCGTCAGCACCGCTGAGCCCAGGCCAATAGTCACCTACGTCCACAGCATTGTGTGAAGCCCATCTAAAACCACCCATGCAATAAATTTTTTCCATTGATTTTCATCCATGCAAAGAGTGCAGACATGCAGTACCTCCACATTGCCAAGGAGGCAAACCGGCAGGCATTCAATTCCACACGCATGTCCAGTCCCCTCCCCCACAATATAAGAATTGCTTAATGTTCATGCATCTGAAACGACTCCTCAATCTACTCTACATTGTTCCCACAGCTTCCTTCAAGTTCAGTTTCCATCTAATCAATTCGTTGTCTGACGGTTCCCTAATCTAATTGTTCATATAAATCACCATATGCAGGTGTTTGATTGTTCACAGACTCAGTAAGGTTTGGAGAAACCATTTCGGCAGTTTGGCCTCGCTACCTGCAAGACACGTCTGTCCTCCGCCCACCCTCTCACCCATTGCCAGTGTTCTCAGCTTGCTCTGCTTTTTCTACAGGAAGGAGGCCTCTGTCTCTTCTGCAAGGAGGCAATCCATTACTACGCAGGCATCAATTACCACGTTGTCCTCTATGAGTTTACGCGTTTATTTGTTGTTGGCACTGTCACTACTCTCTTTTGTCATCCCTCGTGGTTCTTTTATTTTCATTTCTGCTGCATATTTGTTCTATCATTACGTGCCTAGCGCTCTAACTGATTAGTCATTAGGTTTTTAGCTGATTATTGGTCGTAGCATTGTACTTCGGATGATATGCCTTGTATATTTCTGTAATGTTTGACTTAAATATATTCGACAGCCAACAATCAGAAGGTATTCACCAATAACTACCTCCGTCCTTGCTATCTGATGAATACATGAGTTCATATAAACTTATATTTTTCCTTGATTTGTCAATGCTAGGTAACTTTTCTAGCAGAAATAAAATTACAGAGAAAATAGAGGCTCAATTGATTTGGATGTGAAAGCATGTTTTATTTGATAAGTCTCTCAGCTCTTCCTTTTTGTTTTCTTTGTTATCCCATGTTCTCAGTTAATAAAGGCTAATATTGTTTCTGAAAAAATGAACATCTCTATATTATGTTGCGTATGTCCATCAGGTGCTACTTTTTCCCTTCATACATTAATCTCTGAAACTCTCCTAATTTACACAAGAATTTGCTAATGCTTTCATCATCCCTGAAATTCCCGCAGCAACGCACGGGAATTCACCTAGTTATCGTAACGTTCCAACACAATTACAATTTGCACAAATTGCTATGACTTGTGCTTCCTATCTAATGTCCTGCACAATTGCTACACAATGCAAGCACAATTACAAAACACAGAAGTCTTCCAATCCAAGTGCGAACACCTCATGCATGGCACCTTGATGTTTCCAGTTCAAGCACTTGTGCTAAATTGCTCTGCCTGCAGCCTGCTGAAAGTGGTTAGACAGCTGAAGCTCGCAAATCAGGGGCTCCACCTGGATAGTGGTTTAGGTACGCGTAGGCAAAGCGATGATGCCCGAGCACGGCGCGGGCGGCCGCGCTGGTGGCGAGCAATGTGGTAAACTCCCCCAAAGACACCTGCCTGGGCAGCGGCAGCACCTGGAAAAGGACGACTGGACGAGTCGCCGGCAGAGTCGTCGACCATGGAGATATGCGTGTGGTCTGGTGGTGGGCTTCGATGGGCTAATGGACTTTGCAGCCGTGTGGCCTGCTAGTTGGAGGGGTGGAGCGTCCCACCGTTGGATGGGAACGGACGGTCTGATCTGCGCGACTGCAGGCATACGTCGCTGCGGGCGAGTCGGGGCGACGTTAGAGGATTTCGATGCCCCTAAACCCCAGCGCCGCCTCCGCCACCGCCACCGCCACCGCGATTCGGGACGAGTCACCGCTCCGTCGGCAGCTTGCTCCAGTCCCCGCCACGCGAAACACCGTTACGCTCGCTCTTCCCGTGACGCAGCCGCGTTGCTAGGCGCCGCCTATTTCTCGGACAAGCTCGCCACCATGGCGGCAGCATCCTCCGCCGCCGCCGAAGCCAACGGCGAGAGCAAAGACGAATTCCTCGTACGGTACGCTCAACCTCTAGATGCCTCTCCCCAGCTTTAGCGCCTAAAACAAATTTTGACTTGAGCGTTTGTTGCTTGCAGCGACGACGCGCCGGGGCTGCTCGCCGCTCTCAAGGAGATGAAGGATGGATTGGACCTCGTCAGGGGCAAGGTCGAGGCCATCACCCGGAAGGTAATCTACTCATGTCTTCCCCTTCCAAGCCTCCGTTCCCTCTCCCATTTTCTTAAACCGCGAATTTGGTACTATGGGAGAATGAATTCGGTTTCGCTGTCCTCGCGTGTCGATAGGTCAAGGAGAACCAGTTGCCGACGGCCAACGGGATCGGGTACCTAGAGGCGAAGAACCACCTGCTCCTTGGCTACTGCCAGGACATCGTCTACTACCTGCTCCGCAAGGCCAAGGGGCTCTCGGTGGATGGCCACCCCGTCGTACGGAGCCTTGTCGAGATCAGGCTGTTTCTGGAGAAGGTTTGCCTGTGCCTTCGGATTGTTCATTTTCCAGCCTTGATGTAGTTGGTTAACTAAGTGATGGCTTTCTTTTGAATTTGGTGCGGTAGATTCGTCCGATTGACAAGAAGGCCGAGTACCAAATCCAGAAGCTCACCAACGCTGCTGACAATGCAACTGCTCGAGAGAAGACAGGAAATGCTGTGGCGAAGGGGAAGGACGAGCATTCGGATGAGGAAGACCCCCTGAAGTATAGGCCAAACCCAGATATGATGGACACAAAGGCTGGTCCTGATGGGCAGGTGATGCTTTTCACTTCCTTACTGTTTCTATACACTTGTTACATCGCAGATGCTTCCTTTTGTGCATGCTCGAACGTCCTACATTAACATTCCTTTGTGAAAGGACTATATTAATTAATAACTTGTCTGCACTCACAATATTGGAACATATCAGCTTGTTTTAGCCCAAATATCAATAAGTGCAATGTCATTCACATGAAAAATTTTTCCCATCTTTCCTGCTACTACAGCATGTCCTTCGTAATATAATTGTCACTGGCAATAATGAATCAACATCCCTTCTCATCTCAAGAATTTTAGTTGGCATCCCTATAGTGCTGAATTTGAGACTGACATGAATTCTTCCTGTCCCTTTAGGAATCCACTTTTAGCATTGTTTTTGTGTTGTGTATTTGTCCCATTTAAAATATTGTTTTTGTTCCTTTAAGAATTTTGCATATTCTGTGTAAGTGCTAAATGCAAAAATTGTCATTAATAACTGTCATTCAAACTCACCATTTCCTGGAGCAGTGAGGTTTATTTCTCAGTTCATGTGGCTTATCAGTCTATACCTTCTGCTGTTCTGATGTGTAACCACTTTATTTCAGGATGCTGATGGTGTTTACCGTCCTCCGAAATTTATGCCTACTAGCATAGATGATGAAGAGAAGCGTCGTAAAAAAGATTCAAGGAGAGATAAAGCACTAGCCCGAGTGGCAATAGAAAATCCTTATATTAAAGAAATAATTGATGATGCTGCGGACAGACCTGAAGAGGTTTGCTTAACTTTTGCTCTGAATTTATTAGCAGGCTGTCTTGGATGCAGAGTAAGCTATGTGCTGTTTATTGTCGTGTTAAACAATCTTTCTGGAATTTACAGTGGAAGGAAACAGTGGGCGATGAAAGCAGGGAATTTGGGAGGTACATGCGACAGAGAGAGGAGCAAGAGAAGCAGGAAGAGGAGTTGTTCACTCGGGCTCCTGTAACCAAACGTGATAAGCAGATCGAGAAGCGCATAAGGAGACAACTTCATGGGTATGTTCAGATAGTTTATCTTTTGCTGCTGCTTATTGTCTGTGTAAATACACAATTGACTTTGGTCAGCTACGAGTATTATTCGGCACTTGGTTTGCCCTTTGGGATTTTCAGCTTGTCTTAATATCCAACTTACGCTCCCAACTGATATCTGATTCTGGCAACAGGCTAGGAGGCTTAACAGATGGTTTCGACCTTGGAATGAACATGCTAATTGGCGGAGACAAGGAAGATGATGGCGGTTCAAGCAAGTCGCATGGCAAGAGCGGAAACCGAAAAAGAAGCACCTGAAGAGCAGCAAGAAGAGGAAGAGGCATTAGCCTTGACCCACACTGTTGTAATACTTCAACATACTGATAAAGCCTAGAAGACGGTTCAAGCAAGCCACACGGAAAGTTGAAGCTGGAGAAAATACCAGGAGAGAAAAGGCTTTTGGTTCCTCAAAATGGAAGATTATTATTTCTGAAACATAGAACTTGATCGGAGCGACTGAGCCTGAGCTAATGGAACAGTATGAATTATATGGCTTGAACGTGGTAGGTGTAGCAAATTTTGTTCATCGTAGAGTATCCCAGATGATCGATTTATGGTTACAAATTGTTTCCCCGAGCTTGTCTCGGCTTTTTTTTGTTTGTGTTTTGCAAGCTTGTGGATGCTACGGCAGAATTATTGTTTCAAAAAAAAAAAAGATGCCACGGCAGAATTTTAACCTCGATGGTTGCATGCACTGCAAACCCTTCAGCAGATTCCTGATGAAACCAGCGGCGGGTTCGTCAGGAATGACTGCCCGAACCCCGAAAGGAGATGGGAGCACCGAGCACCGGAGCAGGCCGCTGCTTTGCATCTGAGCATCTCTCTTCTTTGAATCTTATTATATAGGTTCCGTCGGTGAGGCGGCTTCCGTCTCCATCTCGATTCTCTATAGTGAATGAAGAGACGAAATGCGGTGCAGGCCGAGAGTCCGAGACGCAAGTATCTATTCCCCATTCCATTGGCTATAAGTGCCTTAGTGATAAGTATATTCTTCTTACCTGACCGGTGAGAGGTGGCTTTGTACCAAGATAGGAGAAACGAACAAATTGGCACTCAGATGAGTAATTTATTACTCGGGCATGGTATTCGTTTCCCTCTATTTTTCCCACTGGAACTGAACTCACCGCTTTACAACCAAAGCAGCTATGGAGCATACAAAAGCTTCAATATATTGATCGTGACATCTACTTTTTTCTTCTTATTTTTCACAGCTCCGTGCTCATCTAAATTATCTATTCTATTTTATCCTCAAACTCTGAAAGTACATCGTGATTAGAGCACAATTTAAACATCATCTCAACTTGATAAAAAAATGCTGTTAAAAAGGGCTCTAGCCACCCAACTATGTGTAATAATCGGTCGCCGTTACAAGTTCATAGTCCAAATACATCTAGATCAATGCTAAAAAGCGGAGTAAGCAAGCACACACTACAGGTATCTTTCTCCCTCATCAAGTTGAGGATGAACAAATTATTATTCCTCACTCCACTTGTGTGCTTCCACGTTATAAAAGCGCACCCGACGAACGCTACCATGCATCCATCGCACCAACAATCCACACACAAGCACTTCAACGCACAGCGCACTACACACACAAACACCAAGCATCGTCAATGGCTTACTGCCAGGAGGTGGACTACAGCTCGGAGGAGGTGAGGTCGGTGGCCCCGGCGGGAGGCTTCGGCCGCTACGGCGGCGGCGTCCAGCAGCACGTCGTCAAGGAGAAGTTCGAGGAGGTCGACACGGTGTCACGCACCGGCGGCGGCGTCCAGCAACACGTCGTCAAGGAGAAGTTCGAGGAGGTCGACACGGTGTCACGCACCGGCGGCCACCACCACCACCACGGTCACCACGGCGGCCACGGCGTCGTGGTGCGCGAGACCAGGGTCGAGGAGGACTTCAACACCTGCACCGGCGAGTTCCACGAGCGCAAGGAGAGCTTCGTCGCCAGGGCTAACTGAGCCGCCGGCCGCACCACCGTACCATGCACGCCCGTCCGTGCGTGCCTTATGTATGTATGTGCGTATAAGATTGTGCAAGGTCATCGTACTTGGCTGGCGTGCACGCACTCAGCTTCTGTACGGATTACGACAATAAGCTTGTGACCTGAATAAAGCTTCTCCGTACTACCTACGTTACCATGCACATTCTCTCTGTCAGAAAATAGAATACAGTTTTAAAATGTACTAAGTTAGACAATTGTTAGTTTTACCAAATTTATATAAAAAATATGCTAATATTTATCAGACTAAATAAATCTCGTTAGATTCATCGGAAATATAATTTTTATAATATACCTATTCAGAGTCATACATATTGATAATACCTTCCATAAACTTATTTAAACTTATAAGATAGTTTGACTTTGATCAGATCTAGAATTGCATACTTATGAGATTGAGGTATATTATATATGTATCGGATACAAAGTTTGCAAGTCAACTAGATAGTACTTGGTTTGGGCTTTTGACGACGACATCCATCATTTTGCAGACCAACAAATGCTTGCTCGAGATGGACTCTGTTTGGCCAAGCGCACTTTGGGATGCCTTAGCGTTGGCAGACCAGTTACGACGCCTTCAAAAATCGTAGAGATGAAGGAAGTACAATAATCTATGGATGACAAAAACAGAGTAAAAAGGAAAAAGATAAAGGCAAAATAGTAAAAGTCGTATTGAGTGATTGATTGGATACCTGAATCGACGTGACCCTTTGTATTTATAGGGTGGGAGATCTATATCTCCAAGTTTGAGTCGAAATTCATCAAGATTTGCAACTAAAAGTGACTCAAACTCGATCTGAACTGTCCAAAAACATCCGGTATATACACAATACCCGGATCTCTAATTTTGAGAAGAAAATTTCCGGAGACTGTAATTCCCTCATTTCGACTCTAAATTAGTCTCCACAAATGCATTTAAGAGAAGCGGACCATCCGGTATTTAATACTAGATCGCCCATTTTTTTAGATTGCACAAAATTATCAATTTTGGTTATGAACAGACACCAAATAAAACAATAAATTTAAGAGAAACGTTCAGTTTTCAAATGAATTTATATGAGAAAAAAGGAGTATCCTGGTTCATTAGATACGAATACAAGGAGCTTACATTTACATGGATGCCACATCAGAAGACAATCTCGGTGTATGCAATCCTTTATCCAGATGCTCTGCATATCTTCTCAGAATGTCATCACATCGTGAAGGAATTTTGATTCTTTTTGTGTCCCATGAGCCGTGCGCTGTCAGCTGGAAGGTGGCTCCTGCTCCTAATCTCGAGTTCAGTGAAATACGGTGCAGGTATATATTCCACCAACAAGTCTAGATCTTTTACATACAATGTTTTGCAGATGACGTGTGACCCATCGATCGTCCATTGCTAAAATCCACTTCTATAAAAGCGTATTGGTAGAGTTATATTACTTGGACGAAAAGATATAATAACTTTTGCTAATTACCATCAGGCCTGATATTTGTCTTCTTGCACTGGAATTGAACTCACTCTGTTTTACAAACAAGCAGCTAATTTCATTGGATTTTCTGCATTACATGCTCATAATATGCATCTTTTTTTTCCTTGTTATTTTCCACAATATATATTTCCCCACCCATGAGTGTCCCGTGCTCCTTTTTCCTCTAATATAATGAAAAGTATCCTAATAACTAGAACACAAGAACCACATATAAACATGAACAATTGCAATTTAAAATGTACCTAGCCACAACCCAAGTATCTACCCGAGCCAATAATAACATAATAGTCCACATACTTCAAATCAAAGCTAAAAAGCGAATAAAATAAAGGACACAGTTGCATGCACTGATGCACACACGTATCTCCTCAGCGACAGATTATTCATGGGATATGCTAGCGCCCGGATGTCCAGATGGACCCGCGCACCCGGATGCATGTCCATGCTGGTGCACATGATGCGCCCCGCATCTCCTCTTGCTTTTTTTTGAAACACGCGCATGCTGGTGCAGTGCGTGCTTGCCCACGAGTCAGAGCGCGTGTGGGGAGTAGCACCTGTTGCAACATACTGAAACAAAGTGAAACAATTAAAACATACGTTTGCAATATATGTGTATAACCACTACAACATATGCAACATCCAAATAAAACACTTGCAATACACGTCTAAAACAGGTGACACATTTGGAGCATACACTTGCAATATATGTGTGAAAACATATACAACATCCATATAGAACACTTGCAACTTGCAACATGAAAATACTTGCTGCAACAGAAGACTGAAACAGATGAAACATTTTGGAGCATTGCAATATATGTGTGAAAACATATGCAACATCCAGATCAAAACGCTTGCAACATACTTCTGAAAACAGATAAAATGGTTTGAACAAACGCTTGCAACATGCCTCTGAAACATTTGCAACATATGTAACACGTGCAACATACCCAATCTACTTGCAACATCAAGATGGAAATAATTGCAACATACATCTGAAACGTCTGAAATACTTGAAACATACATATGCAACATGGAGGAGGAAAGATCGGGCCAGTCGATTTCGGTCATTGGGGTGGGAGCCGGCGGCGAGCCGTGGCGCGCGAGCACCACTAGCATCGGCCACGCTTGTCGGTGCCCGGACCTGAGGCGCCGCAGAGCACGTGCCCCTAACGGCCATGACGATAGCAGCGGCGCCGGCAGCGCGATGGACGCATTTAGCGAACGACGAGGGAGCGAGCGACGCAGGTGATTGCCACGTAGGTGAGCGGCATGGGGAGCGGGCGGCTTGCAGCAGCGCGATTGAGATGGGGAAGGGCGCGCGCGGCAGCCCGGACAAGCTTGCTATTTGAGAAGGGGCGGACGGATGAGTAGCCATGCACGCTGAGCGACGCAGGTGGCTGCCACGCAGATGAGTAGTGTAGGGAGCGAGAGGACGCGCGGCGCGGTCGGCGACGAGGAAAGGAAACGGCGCGGCAGCCCAACGAGCGGGCGCTGGAGAAGGGGGTGGACGGATGAGCAGTCACGCTGCTTTAGAGCCGGACGGATAAGCACGAAGTAGTGGGGTGTGGGCTCGGTAGGGACAGGTTAGGGACAGGTTGATGGGATAATAAGCACAAGGAAATATGGATTTGTTTTTTTGTTTGGGACCCGCTCCCGGAGAGACACGTCCGGACGCAGAGTCACGGATTGACGCCCTGGAGGAAGTATTTCTGATTATTCCTCATCGTTCTGATCTACACTCGTGTGTACACACATGTTGCCCTTCCACGCTATAAAAGCCCACCCAAGCCTACGAATCCAGTACACACAAGCCTCCTCCGATCCTACAGTTCACAAGCACTTCAGGCGGCACAGGCACTACAAAGCCAAGCACCACCACCGTCGTGGAGCAGCAGAAGATCAAGGTGTCCGACAAAGCTCGAAGACGAAGAAGGTGGTGGCCACCCCGACCGGCCACCACCACCACCTCGACGTCAAGGAGGCTATCGTGGAGGTTGACACTGTCTCACGTACCGGCGTCCGCCACCACGAGGCGCACGCGAGCATAGAGGTGGAGGATGTCAACAAGTGCACCGGTGAGGTCCGCGCCGCACGAAGGCCGACATGTTCGAGATGACCGACGACGACGAGCTGATCAGCTAGCTGCAGGCATACACGGCCGGCCTCGCGATGGACGCAAATACGTACACGTATCTGGACTACTGGAACTACGTACTGAGGCACGTATCATCACGTATGATATGTTATGCGTGTTCTCCTAGTAGTATATAAGTTTGTGGGCAAGGTCAATACTACTGGCGTGCATGCATGCAAAGCCTCTCGTACGAAACTACGAACTACTACTACGAAAAATAAGCTCGTGACCTGATGAATAAATTAAAGCTTTCTCCGTACTAGGAGTACTACATACATGTGCATTATTACTCCAAAGTGAACATGGGATTTGTGATGTGAACCGGATCATCTGGATTGGTATACTCCAAATATTATACTACTATACATGTGGCAGGCCCAACCCGCCAAGGCACCGAACATTGACAAAATTTAGGGAACAATAAAAAGAAATATGAAGTAAAAAATAAATATAATTATACATACGTATATCTATTGTTATATCAATTCAATCGTAACGCGTATAGCAAAATAATATAGCATATGTCTTGTAATACAAAATTAAGGCAATGTATTTCCATTACATCTCACTAATTTGACTATTTGATAATGGATAGAAAATATAAACTACCACTTGTGTACTATTGTAGTGTGACGGTGCATTAACTTAGCGCGTGTTTAGTTTTAGGAAGTTGGAATTTAGGGCTACTGTAGCATTTTCGTTTTTATTTAGTAATTAGTGTTTAAACATGGACTAATTAGTCTCAAAATGTTCGTCTCGTAATTTCCCACAAAACTGTGCAATTAGTTTTTTTTTGTCTATATTTAATGCTCCATGCACGGGCCGTAAATATTCGATGTGATGGCTACTGTAGCACTTTTTTGGATTTTGGGTTGGAACTAAACGTGGGCTTATGGCTTGCTGCTGTAGTGGCGTAGCACCGTTTCCAGATTTCAGCCTTCCAGCTTGCAGCTTCAAACTTCCCGTCCCTGCTCGCTGCCGCGCTAATCAGCTCTGCTGGGAGCCTGGGACTGCTCATATGGCAGGCCGGCCACCGGCAGGCAACGGACCAACGACACTGGCGGAGTCACGGAGACGACGACGGGAACTCGGCAAAGAATGCACCCCGCCGCACAACTACGCAGGGAATGAGGGAAGGGAGAAGGAACGGAAACAAGGAGAGAAGTCCCCGAGTCCGAGCAGGGTCGATTCGCATTCACGCCAATGGCCGATCACCACTTGAAGGGAAAGCGTCGCCGCCCTGGTAGAGTCCGACGTTTGATTACTGGGCTAGGTTTTCTTCTAATTGGGCTTTGGCAGCGGCTGCTTAGCTAATTACTAGTGATTATAAAGGTGATTAAGTGGTACATCTAATAAAGTCCGTGGAACATTTGGGGAGCCCCCCTCCTCCACCCCCGTGGCAGAGGAATATGGCTGAGTATTGTTGACACTCAAGAGTGTCCAAGAGTAGAGTTACATCGGGTCCTTCTTCCTTTCCAACGAGGCCGCTGGGGGCAAGGAGAGGCTCCATATAATACCTCATGTATAATTAATGTTCTTTAGATCTAGTCCAAATAAATCTACCGGCAAAATCATCACTAATGTTTTGCCAGGACATGACTTCAACAATGGCCACAACGAGGTCACCATTACAGGAGTCGATTTCATCGACAAGAGATCAATTTGTTGTTACTATCTCAAAGGAAAAGGGCGCTCAGGAGCACTCTTTGTGGGGATTAACTCCAGGACGTTGACCTCACCGTAGATAGCCACAGAGAGAATCATACGTCTAACTTGATGGATCAAGGGTTGGAGCCTTGGAAGTGTTGAATCTGCAGCCTGTGCTGTACTCGATGATTTAACCACGGATGTTCTTTCATCGATTCGGATGTGTTTCGTTATGGTCCCGGAATGTTGGTTCTTATGTCATGTCCAAGGTTTTGGAGTTGGTCAGTGTATTCGGCATAATGACTTTACTCTGGCTTCGGTGTTTGAAGACTCTTTTCATATGTAGCACCGACTACGTCGACCAAAGCCACTAGAGAAGAAAATGTTGCAATGACTTGATAGAATATTGTTAATTTCTTTTAGATTCTTTCCTATGTAATTTGGATATTTACTGTGACTTGATACAAATATCAATGCAAGGGTATATAGCCAGCAGACATATGTCATTAACTAAACTACAAACAGATTTTTTTAAAGCATACAAAGAGATGTTTGCATTGGTAATGGAGATGAGTACAATGAGAGCTTTTATTTCTCATGCAAAAAAATTAGAGGGCCTTTGCATCAGTTGGATGTAAGAGGTGCTTTCTTGCATGGTGGTCTCCAAGAATTTGTGTACATGGAGATTCCTCTTGCTTATTCTAAAACTGAGGTGGCTGAAAAGGAGGTATACTAAAGAAGTATTTGTTTGGTCTTAAACAGTCTCCTTGAGCATGGTTTGATCTACAAACGATGTAGCAAGAAACTAGAATGTTGATTGAGGGAATTGGCTTGACGATAGGAGATCAACTTTAGGCTATTGTGTGTTTTCTTATGGAAACTTAGTGTCATGAAGGAGCAAGGAAGGAATGAGTAGTGTCCTGTTCAACCGCGATATGCACTTAGAATGAGGAAATGCACATTATGGGTATGAAATCTTTTCCCAAAGTTGAATGTGCTTAGAGAGAGCCCCTTAAAGGTGCAACAAGAAGTCAGCCATATATCAATGCGAATAATCCGATTCTAGATAGTGTCAGCGATGAATGCAATACAGTTGGATAGGAGAGAGATCCATCCACCTCTCTCCCTCCTCTTTTTCTTCCTCCTCTTCTTATTGATCTCCTCTGTTTTCTTCTTCTTCTCCTATGACTTAAACTGGGGCTCCCCTATCCCTCCCCCACCCCCTAAATCCGCCCCAGGATAGAGCAAATATGTGAAGATAGGTCGTTTGTTTATCAAGATGAGATTAGATGTTGGCATGTTGAAGCCATGGCAAGCTTGGGTGGTAAAATTTCTGACTTAACAAAATATGTAATTTAGAGTAAAAATGTATGGTAAAATAGCTATCGACACAGAATTTTCGACTCTGTGCCGAGGACACACGTAGCAAGCCGGAAGGGTCCGCTCGATGGAGCAGATCCGCCTAGCTTCAGTGCAAGGGTGGTCGATCCTGCGCAATCCTCCCGAGACGTGCCAGTCAATTTGACCCTGCAATTGCTAAGGAGAGAAAGCTTATCAGTAATTAAGGGCGGAACATGCTGGTGTTGCCAGACAGTCCCAAATGTGCAGCTCTGAGAGCCGATATGAGAGGAGATCGACTAAAAAGTCGATTCCAGCATATTCATAAGAATAGATCGATTAAAACTCATGGGGTTGTATAAGAAGAATTGGTTATCATTCAGGATAAATATTATTTAATCAAATATTAATCAATGGCAATAAGATATCAATGATGATCGGTTTATACTGAGCCAGTTATTATAAGTAACCGAACCCCTTTTTGTATAAAAAAACAATTCAACACCACTTAACCATTTAATAAAAATAAATCTAATGAACATGTTAGATCTCATCTATCGCCATAACCAGTGGGGCATGAGGTAGAATCATACAGGCCATAATACAATAATAAGATCATGGGGCTAATATATCTTTCAACTTATCTCTACTTCAATGATCTCGTAATGTGAACTGTTCGTGAAAGCGCTCGATATAGGCTAAACAGCCGATTCAGGCATAGCGCACAGTTAAGGTCATGCCTTCTCAGGAACGGGTCTACCAACTAACGATCCCCATTCCACGGTGCCAATAGTGGGGTGAGAGACAGAATCCCACATGCCATGATGACAGGCCATGGAACAGTTTTTATTAACTAATAGATCTACTCGAGATCGAACATGCCTTAACCGCACGCTATGCATGATTAAGATTGACGCAAAACAGTCGATAAAAACATAATTCATCGCTTAAGATGTAGATGAGATCAATTTTAGATTAGCAAATGATGAGTTAAATAAGATATAAGGCCGATCTAGATCAATCTCAATCGGGCAGAGTGATATTGCTGTAATTAGATAAACAATGAAAGCAATAAGCAATATCGGTAACTTAATGAATCTACCAAAGACTGCCATACTAAGGTAGAGCCGATAACTTGACCTTGATCTAATTCAAGCAGTGGTGTGTGAGGCAGAATCATACATGCCATACTTGAATTAGACAAGAGTCGATAACTAGCCTAAACCAGAGTCGCAGTGGGGGTCGACCGGATCGATGCAGCCATACGAATAGAGGTATAAACCATGACGGTACTTACAGACAAGCAGTGGAGGTCGACCGGATCGATGCAGCCGTACTCGCTGAAGAACTCATCGAGATCTACTCTACTCCTACTCCTAAGGGGTGGCCGGAGCTGAAAAAAGTAATTGACTTGTATTTGAGTGATTGTGTGTTTTACAATAGCCGGGGTTTGATATTTATACCCGGAGTCTAAACATGAACCTTACTCGAGTATGGCTCAATATAATCTTTGGCATAATGAAAACATTCCTAATTTAAGATAACTTGGACTATAATCTTTCCCTTTTTGTAGAGTCCAGCATGTCTCGTCCCAGCGCCGATCGTAGCCTCTATCGTTATCTGCTGGCGCTATCTGAAGAAAGCCGATTCTAGTGCTGCGTCCAAATCAACTAGCTCCGATCACCACACAGCTGATTCCTTGATGACATGATTTTGGGAGCTTTCAAACCCCTGCAACTCTTCTTCCAAATTCTGGTGTAAACACACGCCCCCCAATTTTAGAATAAAAGTGATTTTATTCTAAAATTATCACGTCTTCATCTTCGATGGGTCTGCTGTCACGGGTAGAGAATCTTGATCTGGGGTCTACTGTTCGCCGCCTATGTCAGCTCATGAGCCCATGCTTCACAACTTTTACGAGAGCATCATTGCTTCACGGGCACTTGGATTCATCCTTCCAGACCGGCTATAAAATGCCTATCCGCCCCCGGTGAGAGCAGCTCAACGATTCAGCTATATTTCTCTTCTACCTGCCCTCTCGAGCTCTGACTTCGCCGGACCCTCCATGGTCCATCTTTTTGCTATGAAGATCTTGAGTGGCTAGAAGAATTCTTGTGTATAGGGTGATTGTGTCGCTCATTCTAGCGCCTTATCGAGCAAGAGGATTAGCTATTGCGGCTAGAAGAAGTCTTGTGATGCCACCTGAGTCTTCTCTCCATGCTCGCAAAGCTGTTCTAGTGTTTGCAAGGGCTAAAATGTGTAGACACCTTCCCCTTGTTTGCTTCATCAAACGCCCACTGGGAGAGCCACAGGCTTCTTTCCCGCAGTTCCCAATCACCGAGAAACTAGTTAGGCGTCTGTCAAGCGGGCGGCCTTTCCCCTTCTTATGGTATAATTCCATTATCCGACCGATGTGACTTGGTTCATGATGACCTTCGGCCTTGTGGGGGCCCGGACTTCCTTCAATCCAGAGAAGTCTTGGTGGGTTGATTTCTAGTTAATGTAAATTCTTCATATCCACCCCACGACGTTTCGTAATCTGGGGAAGCAATAAGTCCGAATCTGTTATCTCTTCGTTATCTCTCCCCTGAAATTCTGGAGTGCTGATCCGTTTCCGTATCTGTTTTCAGTTTTCACACCCTCGGTGAAATCCATCTCCTCGCCTCCCCGGGCTATATATGCGGGCCACGGCTGGGGCTCAGAAAACTACCCGTCTTGTCTCAAACCTTCTGCGTCTTTAGTATAGTTCCTGCTCTTCTGTAGGTTTGAGATCATGGAAAATAGCAAGAGGCCTGCTGAGGAAGTTCTTAACGGGTATGCATCATCGCGCCAGCGCCTTCATCGCAGGGAAGGTGCTACTCGGGATGTCTCCACCGCCCCGGAGCACAGGGTCGACTCAGTTCAATCTTCGAGATCGTCTTCAACACTGATTCATCGCCAGCTTCCCAGTTGTCCAAGGAGGCAGATCGATAATGACGATCTAATCGCTTCCATTGATTGGACTGATCAGAGTTTAACCAACTGTCTTTCCCTCGCGGAGTCGGCTCTGGCCATGATTCAAATCCGATCGTCCTCTGAGGCTAATCTGAGGGAACGGTTGGGCAGGGCTGAAGCCAGAATCACAGGTAAGATGGCTACCACAATCTCCTTCGCTTTTTCTTAACTTTACCTTCGAGATCTTCTGACCAACCCTTTCTTTGAATTTTTTCAGATCTAACTGCTCAGTTGGAAAGCCTTTAATTAGCCACAGATCACGTGGTGGGATTTGTCAATGCCAGGGGCGCCGTTCCGGTAGTCCGTTTGCATGACATTCCAAACCGCGTCAGGGAGGTTGCTCTCCATGGCGTTCGCCATGGTGCTGCCACAACGTTGGCTACTGCACAAGCCCGCTCTGGTCACAATCTTCGGCTTCTTCCTTATGGTTTCATGGATGCAGTGCCCTCCAGGGATCATGAGCGTTTGATTGAGAAATTCTCTAGCGCCTCCAACTCTATGGCTTTCAATACTTTGGCCGATGACATAGTGAGCAAATTGTTTTCCGGCCCGTAGCTTGTAATAGGAGATTTTTAGCAAACAATTCCCTCGTCTTGAATGATTTTCCTTTGTCTCGTACTTCATATTATACGTATCACTTCATCCATGTTTGCTTTCCCCCTATATGCGATACGCATCGTACCGCTTCTGTTCCTTTGGGTTCATTTTTTGTACTAGAGGCGATACCTTTCTAATATCGGCTATTAGAGCTGTCGACCGAACAAATCAGCTACTTAAGTGTTAATCCAAACGCTGGGATAATATTTCTTTAGATATTTCCCATTGATTGCTCGGACGAACTCTTCTTCTCCTCCTAGTGTCTCCAAAATATAAGCATTACCAGGCGCACAACGTTTGATCCGATAAGGCCCTTCCCAATTGGGTGACCATTTGCCGAACTTACTGTCCTTTGATCCGATCGACAATTTCACTTTCCACACCAAACCTCCTTCAAAAAATTGCTTATTCTTGACATTTTTATTGTAATATTTTACGACCCTCAGTTTATTGGCTTCAATATTTTCGAGAGCGCGCAGCCGAAGGCAACTTAAGTCTTCTAAGTCGTCCATCATAAGATTTTTATAGACTTCGGCTGTCAAATCATTCTGTAACATAACACGCCTTGATCCAGTCTGAACTTTCTAAGGAAGGACTACGTTATGGCCATACACAAGCTCATAAGGTGATGTTTTAATTGATCCATGACAGGCCATCATGTATGACTATAGTGCCTCATTAAGCGTCGAATGCCACTTCCTGGGTTGTTCCTCAATTTTCTTCTTGATCAGCTTAATCATAATCTGATTGGACGCCTCTGCCTGACCATTAGACTGAGCATAGTAAGGAGATGAATTTAGCAGCTTGATCCCCATACTGGCAGCAAAATCTCTGAATTCCTCTAATGTGAACATGGTCCCTTGATCGGTAGTGATGGTTTGAGGAATCCCAAAATGATACACAATATGCTCCTTGACAAAATCAACCTTGTTTTTTAAAGTTACCATTTTCAAGGGGACTGCTTCAACCCAGTTGGTGAAGTAATCTGTTGCTACCAATATGAACTTATGTCATTTGCTCGAGGGTGGAAAGATCTGGCCAATTAAATCAATTCCCTAGCCCCGAAACGGCCATGGCTTGATTATTGGGTTCATGGCCAATGCAGGCGACTTCTGAATATTACCAAAACGTTGATAGTCTTGGCATCCCTTGTAATATTCAAAATAGTCTTCTGATATTGTTGGCTAGAAATATCCAGTTCTACGGATAATCCATTTCATCTTATAAGCCGATTGATGAGCTCCACATATCCCTTCATGCACTTCGCCCATCAACACCTTGGCCTCTTCTTGATTCAGGCATTTGAGTAATGCCCCATCGATCGTTTTGTAATACAGCTGATCATCCAGCAAAACGTATTTAGTCGATTTATACCTTAGCTTTCTGGTAACTTTTCGTGATGAATTTCTAAGGTAGTCGACTATCTCAACTCTCCAATCATTATCCAAGGTTTCATTACTCAAGATTTCTTGAATTACTCGATAACCTGATGCACTTTGAGCCAAGCGGTTAGCTTCTTGATTTTATGCCCTCGGAATGTGCTGAAATGAGACATGAGGAAACTCTTTGAGCAACCTCTGACACTCGTCATAATATCTCCTCAAAGTGTCTTCTTTGCACTCATATAGGCTGATCAACTGATTAATAATTAACAGTGAGTCTCCAAATATTTCAATTACTTCGGCCTTTACCTCATGAAGAAGTTGAATCCCTCTCAGAACAGCCTCATATTCTGTTTGATTGTTGGTAACCATTGGCTCGGTTGGAAAGGCAAACTCAAAATTTGCCCCCCGAGGCAAAATAATAACAATACCAATGCCACCACCTTGCTTGCAAGATGATCCATCGAAGAATAACGTCCAAGGTACTGGCTCTACATAATTCATGCTTGGTTTACGATGCTGGGTGACAAAATCGGCTATTACCTACCCTTTGACTGCTTTAGCCGATTCGTACCTCAAGTCAAACTCTGATAACGCGAGAATCCATTTTCCCACTCTCGCATTTAGTATTGGCATCGATAACATGTGCTTGATCACGTATTCACGTCAGCCTTGGAAACAACCGTACACTCGGCCGACAATAAGTAATGCCTCAATTTGGTGCAAGAGAAATATAAGCACAAGCATAACTTTTCGGTGGGAGAATATCTTATTTCTGGATATAGAAGTCTCCTACTTAGATAGAAAACCACTCGCTCCTTTCCTTCAAACTCTTGTATCAGGGTCGATCCAATTGTTTTGTCATCGGCCGATATGTACAACTTGTAAGGCTTACCCTGCTGAGGAGGAACCAGCACGGGTGGACGCTTCATATACTCTTTTATCTCTTCAAACACCTTCTATTGTACGTCACCCCATCTGAATTCTTGATCATTTTTTAATTTCAACAAGGGAGAAACCGGAAGAACCCTTTTCGATAAATTTGAAATAAACCTTCTGATGAAATTAATCTTGCCAAGCAAAGATTGCAACTCTGTCTTAGTAGTCGAGGGCACCGCATCGTCAATTGCTTTCATGCTCTTCTGACCGACCTCAATCCCTCTCTTGTGGACCATAAAACCCAAGAATTGTCCAGCTGATACCCTAAATGCACACTTATTAGGATTCATCTTCAGACCATGTTTTCTTGTGCATTCCAGAGTCTCCCACAAATCAGCTAGATGCTATTTGTACCCTTTTGATTTTATCATCACATCATCAATGTAGATTTCAACAATCCTACCGATCAACTTATGAAAAATATAATTCATTGCCCTTTGATAAGTGGCACCAGCATTCTTCAGACCGAAGGTCATCACAACCCACTTGAACAAGCTGATTGCGCCAGGGCACCTGAAAGCGGTCTTCGCTATGTCCTCTTCAGCCATGAAAATTTGGTTATACCCTGCATTGTCGTCCATGAAGCTAATAACCTTGTGCCCGGCTGCTGCATCTACTAACATATCGGCTATCAGTATCGGATAATCATCCATGGGTGTGGCTTTGTTCAGATCCCTTAAATCAATGCAAATCCTTAATTTTCCATTCTTCTTGTATATAGGGACAACATTCGATATCCACTCTGCATATCGGCATGGTCGGATGAACTTCGCCTCAAGTGGCCTTTTAGTCTCCTTTTTCATATCATTAAGCACGTTCGGATTGAATCTCCTTGGAGCTTCCCTGAATGGCCGATATCCAGGTTTGATTAGCAACCGATGTTCAACAATTGACCGGTCTAAACCAGGCATCTCGTAGTATTCCCAAGCAAAGCAGTCTTTAAATTCTTTCAATAAATTAATTAATTCCTGCTTATACTCTGAATCCAATTTAGCACTTACGTACGTGGGCCTAGGTCTGTCTCCAGAACCAATATCCACTTCTTCCAATTCATTAGCCGACGTGAAGTCGTGTCCTAGTTTACCATCTGTACCATCTATTGGATTATCCATTAAAACAAATTTTCAAAACCGACTGCTTGGATCGGCTGTGGGCTTTCACCATTGGCTCTGAATTCTGATGGCAACAGAAAAACCATTTGAATATTAGCCGATAGTCGCCCTCTATCGGCTGTTTGCTTAGCACGCCATACTTGAGGCTTACCGGATGTCTGAGCCTATTCCATTTCTTTATTCCTTAGGCGTTGCACCCTTCTCTTCTGGCTTCTTGTCAATCCTCCGGGGCACCATTGGCCTTCCTGCCAAATGTACTATTTCCTGTTGCTTCCTTCTTCATGATCAGCTCAGTCTTGGTCAACAACTCTTTTTCCTAGCCGATTATGAATACTTTTATTTTTTAAGCGATGATCCATGTTATTATGATGATATGCATCATGGGCATGGATAGACCGGCGATTGATTTGAGATTGCCTAAACTCTCAATATTGATCGCTGCATTCTAGACAGTTATGTCTGGTAGACAATTTCGAACCTTCGTTCCAGCAGTATCTGAAGAAAGGACAATTCTAGTGCGATTCGACTTGCTTCCTTTCATACCTCTCTTCTTCTAGTTGATGCTGGTATTCTTGATTCTCTAACCATCGCTGATAATCCTTTTCCTTCTGCCGCTGCCACTTATTCAACAGGATCCGAGAGGTGACTCGCGGATTGGTCGTTCCATCCTTCGATGTTTCCCCTTATTCATATTGGCTCTTCTGTTCATCACGACGTTTTCTAATTTCTCTGTATTCATCAGCCAATATTTACATCTTGGGATCGACTGTTCCATCTTTTCTTGATTTGGCCGATGTTAGGACCTTATTTTTCCTTTGAATAGCCCAACATCAACCATATTTTGATCTCCTGGGAAAGGATTATCATCAACCTTTATCTTCCGAGGTGTGTCAAACTTGAGCCTCCCTTGCTGAATAGCCCTTTGTATATGCTGCCGGAAAATTTTGCACTCATTAGTGGAATGAGAAGTAGCATTATAGAACTTGTAGAACTTCTTATTCTTTAGGTGATCAGGGGGCAACATGACATGATTATCCGGTAATTTGATCTGGCCCTTCTCAAGTAAGAAGTCAAAGAGCTTGTCTGATTTTATGACGTCGAAGTCATAACTCTCCTCGATTCCTTTCCCCCAAGGATTTGGCACCATTACCGTCTTCTTACCCAAATTCCATTCAGCTATGGCAACTTCTTCCTTTTCATCTTCATAGCTATCATCTGCTGAGTATGGGTCGTAAGCTTCGGCTACGGTGGTACTCTTCTGGAATCGGGTATCTCTGCGCATACTCTGGAATTGGCTATTGAGCGCTGCCACTCGTTGAGCCAATTGACCCAAGTTGTCAAATTCTTGTCCTAACAGTTTTTCTTTCCATATTGGCAGCATTCCTTGGATAGCTAAAGCAGCTAGCTGATCATCGACCAAGCTCAATGAGAAGCATAAGTTCCTAGTCTCTCAGAATCTCTGAAGAAACTCAGTACCTGATTCATTAGTCCTCTGTCTCATGATTGTCAAATCGGTTATCTTCTTTTCTCTAGTCCCTAGTGTAAATATATGTATGAAACTTCTTCTCTAGGTCAGCCCAATTGGTAATGGAGTTGACTGGTAGTGATGAAAACCAAGTGAAGGCTCCCTGACAGGGATAAGGACAAGAAACGAACTCGATGGGCATCCTCAATTGATGCTTCACCCAATTGTGTAAGATACTGACTGACATGTTCTATTGTGCTTGTACTGTCTTGACCAGTGAACTTGACGAACTCTGGGAGCCTGTAATTTGTAGGAAGAGCGACCAAATCATACCATTTTGGATATGGGCATTTGTACGAAAAGGTCAGCCCTTTTGGCTTCAGACCGAATTGATTCTTCATCATCTCGGTCACCTTCAGCAGCAACTCGTCAGCTTACGAATTTGAATTTCTCGGTACTTGTTAACCCATTTGTGGATTGAAATCCCACGTGCCTTGATATCCTAGATTTGGCATCATGTGGAGAGTGTTATAATCTATGCCATAGTGATACCCTTGTGGAATCTCAATCTGCTGGGTCCTCTGCTGGCTTATTGCTTAAAGTCTCTGATTGTAGACATAAGGATCTATATCTCTACGTATCCTCTGAATCGATGGTGCTATTTTTTGAGCCGACGACGGTATGTGGCCTGATGTGCCAAAATTGATCACCTGGTTCTGACCTTGCCCTGCCCGCTGTTGCACATGCTGTATTGACGGTCCAGGATTGTACTGTATCTGATTCGAAGTAGTACCTGGAGTTTGTTCAGACGAATCTTGAAGTGCCTGGACGTCAGTATTACCAGCTAGTGCTACTTCTTGATGGTTGGTACCAACTTGATTAGTCCCTTGGGTCGACGGATCTGGAATGTTGTAACAAGTCAATCCAACCTGACCAACTGGAATTCCGTGAATTGCCTCTTTCATGGCGTTGTGAAATACGTCAACGAAAGCTTCATTGTGGCTTGATATGGCATCACGAACAGATTTGTCTATGGCTTCCGTAAAGAAACGCCTGTCTTCAGCTTCGACTATATTTGTCTGTCCGTGTAATAGAACTCTTGGTAGTGAAAATTTCTGAATAATTATGCTGTCACGTGTTTTGGTGTAGGACAACAAACACTTCTTTTGAAATTCTTCTGTAGCTTTGTTGATGATATCCTTATCTTCATCAGGTAGGTCTTCATAATGTACCATAAGGATGTTGTCGTTGTTGTGAGCCGCCATGATGATTGTGGGGTCCCATCGAGCGTGCTAGAAACATGTGTAGGACAACAAACATAGAATTTTCGTCTCCGTGCCAAGGACACACGCAGCAAGCTGGAAGGGTCCGCTCGATGGAGCAGATCCACCTAGCTTCAGTGCAAGTGTGGTCGATCCTATGCAATCCTCCCAAGACGTGCCAGTCAATTTGACCCTGCAATTGACAAGGAGAGAAAACTTATCAGTAATTAAGGGCGGAACGTACCGGTGTTGCCAGACAGTCCCAAATGTGCGGCTCTGAGAGCCGATATGAGAGGAGATCGACTAAAAAGTTGATTCCAGCATATTCATAAGAATAAATCAATTAAAGCTCATGGAGTTGTATAAGAAGAATCGGTTATCATTCAGGATAAATATTATTTAAGCAAATATTAATCAATGGCAATAAGATATCAATGATGATCGGTTTATACTGAGCTAGTGATTACAAGTAATCGAACCCCTTTTTATATAAAGAAACAATTCAACACCACTTAACCATTTAATAAAAATAAATCTAATGAACATGTTAGATCTCATATATCACCATAACCAGTGGAGCACGAGGCAGAATAATGCAGGCCGTAGAAACAACAATAGACTCGACGACCCTAACTCACTACTAATATCAGTGGGGCATGAGGCAGAATCATGCAGGCCGTAATACAATAATAAGATCATGGGGCTAACATATCTTTCAACTTATCTCTACTTTAATGATCTCGTAATGTGAACTCTTCGTGAAAGCGCTCGATATCGGCTAAACAGTCGATTCAGGCATAGCGCATAGTTAAGGTCATGCCTTCTCAGGAACGGGTCTACCAACTAACGATCCCCACTCCACGGTGCCAATAGTGGGGTGAGAGGCAGAATCCCACAGGCCGTGATGATGGGCCATGGAACGGTTTTCATTCACTAATAGATCTACTCGAGATCGAACATGCCTTAACCGCACGCTATGCACGATTAAGATTGACGCAAAATAGCCGATAAAAACATAACTCATCGCTTAAGATGTAGATTAGATCAATTTTAGATTAGCAAACGATGAGTTAAATAAGATATAAGGCCGATCCGAATCAATCTCAATCGGGCAGAGTGATATTGCTGTAATTAGATAAACAATAAAAGCAATAAAATATCGATAACTTAATGAATCTACCAAAGACTGCCATACTAAGGTAGAGCCGATAACTTGACCTTGATCTAATTCAAATAGTGGGGTGTGAGGTAGAATCACACAGGCCATACTTGAATTAGACAAGAGTCGATAACTAGCCTATACCAGAGTCGGAGTGGGGGTCGACCGAATCGATGCAGCCATACGAACAGAGGTATAAACCATGACGGTACTTACAGACAAGCAGTGGAGGTCGACCGGATTGATGTAGCCGTACTCGCTAAAGAACTCACCGAGATCTACTCTACTCCTACTCCTAAGGGGTGGCTGGAGCCGAAAAAAGTAATTGACTTGTATTTGATTGATTGTGTGTTTTACAATAGCCGGAGTTTGATATTTATATCCAGAGTCTAAACATGAACCTTACTCGAGTACGACTCAATATAATCTTTGGCATAATGAAAACATTCCTAATTTAAGATAACTTGGACTTTAATCTTTCCCTTTTTGTAGAGTCCAGCATGTCTCGTCCCAGCGCCGATCGTAGCCTCTGTCGTTATCTGCTGGCGCTATCTGAAGAAAGACAATTCTAGTGCTGTGTCCAAATCAACTAGCTCCGATCTCCATGCAGCTGATTCCTTGATGACATGATTTCAGGAGCTTCCAAACCCCTGCAACTCTTCTTCCAAATTCTAGTTGTGGCCTCTTTATTATCTCTGCGCTGCCATTCGTATTGGAAGTTGGCTGAACACGCGAGCTGCTTTCCTCCTTTTTCTAATTACTGTTGCCGTGTACTACTTCTTTGCTTCAGTCCGACCACTTCCCCTCTCTCTGCCGAGCATCGTGGCTACATCACTAAGTCATTTTTAACTCGTCGACCGGACCACGTGCTCGGACAAGTTTCGCTCAGGTCTCCTCGCCCTTTTTCTCTGCGTCGTCTTCTCACATTCCTATGCACGTGCTGGCACGCCACTGCCGACCATGGGGTGCCGTCCTTCCCTATCCCCCATGTCGCGTCTATGAAGTTGGTGCCCTCTCGCCCGCACGCAAGAGCACCGAGTCCCAGTTCTTGCTTTCCCCCCTTTTTCCGCTGCTGCTCCTCGCGTTGCTTGCGCGCGTCTTGCACGTCGGCGCCGCCGCGTCCCTACTTCCTGCGCCAGCAGCACCTTGCCTCCACCTACGCCGCCGTCTTCCATCTCCTTCGCGAGCACCATGTGCCATCGGCGCCTCTCCGCTTCCTCTCCCATGCCACGCCCGTGCACGCGAGCTGCCGGCACTGGCCCGACCGCAAGCACCGCCGCCATCCACGCCATCCGTGGCCCGCCCTGCTCTAGACCGCTGCCTTTCTAGCGTGCCCGAGCCCATGCACGGCTCTTCGCCCTACCTCTCGTGCGCTTGTGCCGCTCTCCCTCCCAACTGGCCTCGCTGGACGTCGTCCGCGCCCCCGTCGTGCATAGTCCTAGAGCCAGCCACGCCACCGAGCCCTAGGAGCGTCGTTGCCTTGGCCTATTCCTCAGCCATCGCTGC
The DNA here is from genome assembly GCA_904845875.1 of Miscanthus lutarioriparius. Taxonomy (NCBI): domain Eukaryota; kingdom Viridiplantae; phylum Streptophyta; class Magnoliopsida; order Poales; family Poaceae; genus Miscanthus; species Miscanthus lutarioriparius. Next base: position 9,649,390 of record CAJGYO010000005.1, read on the forward strand.
ACCTTGGCCGCCGCTCCTGCTGTGGGTGCGCGTAGCCGCCAGGCCGTGCCCATCCCGACACGAGTAGTGCCACACCCCGCAGCACCATAGCTGCCTTTGCCGCCACTGGTGCACGCAACTTGGCCGCTGTGGCCATCGTCGATCGCTGGCCGGAGCTCCTCTGCCTCTGCTCTGTATCAAAAGAAGAAGAAGCGTAAGAATCCAAGACGAAAATTTATACAGGGCCCTTACTGCAAATACATGACTCGTTTGAGTAGTACTTGTGGATCTCGGAGCGATTAGGGAAAGTGCAGGGGCCGTTTAGCAAATCGTCGTCGCCACCTGCCGCCTGGGCCGGCCTACTGCAATTGTGCCTAAGCCACGGGCCAGCTTGACTGGGCCGCTCGTGCCCCACCGCACGTTGGGCTACGCCTGGGCCGGGTGCGCCCGCGCCTGATCTACCAACGCCGCGCGCTGGGTCGGCCTGCCGAGGACTGCAGCGCCTGGGCCGCGCATGCCGCGCCCCGCCTGGGCTGCTCTTGCGTCGCTGGGCCGCGCGAGCGCTGTGCGTCTGTGGGCCATGGGGGCTACTGGGCTGATAGGGCGTTGCCGCCAGCCTTTCTATTTTCTAAATGTTTTGCTAATATATGTTTCTAGTTAACTTGTAAAAATCGAGATAAAATTGTGTAGTTGTCCAAAAATTATGAAACCAGTTTTGTTAGTCTCCTCAAATCATGATCTACCGGTTAGTATATTTTGTTCACATAGTGTGATAATATTCTTGGAAGCTATATAATTAATTTGAGGTACTTGATATTATAAAAATATAAACTTGTAGGAATTTTTGTGATCAATCGGTAATAGTGTTGAATCTAAAATTTGTACAGTAGGCTCCTAGCAATATTAGGTACTCACTGTAATTTTGTAGCTCCATAATAATTAGTTGCTAAATAGATAATGACATCCTATTGCGAATAAAGATTAAATCGATAGAGTGAAATAAAGAAATAACTTGGGTTTGTATAACTAAAACGGTGGTTGGGAAGTAATGCCTTATTCGACAACATGGATACGTAGACCCGCATTAGAGCTATCGCATTAGCTTGTGAGGCGTTATCAGATTTCTAAGCATTTTGGCTGTCGTTGATTATTTACATCTATGCATTTGCATCAATGCATATTATATGGGTATGATGATGGATCAATGGATCAATTGAATGATGATTAGGAATCCAAAGATGGTGTAATGGTATTCTATCCAGAAGATGATGCAATGAGCTTTCTATTCAGTTGATGGTGGATGATCTGAAGATGCAAATACTAACTTTTTAATATATATCTTACCCAGGCAAGCCCTGGTGCATAACCCCTACTTTTCTGTAGTTTAAATTATATCTGTGCATTAAGTTTTAAGGATTTGAATGAAACCCACTTGCATATATATCTTTATCCTATGAGTATTACTAGTATGACAGGATCGTGTAGAATGCTATGCTACTGGACTCCGGAAGAAGTCGAGTGATTGTCTGTCACTCGCGAGAGATAGAAAATATATTACTATATTATTATCACTTGGAAAATATAAATGGTGGAAAGGAAAAATGGTGACCAGGCAGGGATATGGTTTGGGTATTGGTGGGTGTAAGAGGTTGTGTCGCCGTGGACGCGGGGCATGGCTTGGTTACACTATTTTCCCTGTCTGTGTCGGTTAAGGACCGGTCGTTGCATAAGCCATCGAGGCAAGTCACAGACTTATTATCCCAAGCACATACTTGGGTATGGGTGCTTGGAAGACTTGTTGCTCTCTTATCGTAGATCCGGCTCTTTTCGGACCGACTATCAGGGTTTTATTTTGGTGGAGGAGGTCCTTGCACCGCACTGAGCCCAGGACTCAGGGGCGGGGGCTTGGAGTCCCAGTTTGGACCGAGACCTAGACACCCAAGACAGGAGAGTGATGGGTTGGTCCTGCTTGTGCCTTGGGTACAAGCGGGGTGTGTGTTTTCGGGGTACCCAACTAGGGGCATTGATACGCGAATCGCCGGGCAATCCGGTACGGCTTGTTTCGTGTCTAGCACCGTAGTAAGAATTGAAAGATAAAAGATGGAAAGAAAAGGAAATCTAATTGATTACCACCTGCTTGAAAGTAGTACAGGTGCTTACATAGAATGGTTAGTTAATGAACCAATGCGGCTATTAATAAAAATCGAATATAAGGACGCACACTTAGTAATGCTTCTTGCAAATGCAATAAACCCACAAGCTAGATAGCCTTGCATATTTTGGAGTCTTTTCTTTTCTCCTATCGGGTAAGTCTTGCTGAGTACAATTGAGTACTCAGGGTTTTATTTCCTCTGTTGTAGGTGACAAGTGGAGGCTAGAGCTGACCCTTGTGTGTGGATTCCTCCTAGTGGGCTCAGTGAGGATTTCCTTTACGCTGCGATCATAGTCTTTATTTATAACTCTCACTAAATATTTTTATAAATGAAAGTTTTATAATATGTTGTCATATTGTATAAATCGAAGTTTTATCATGTCATGAATAGATATTTATTTCCGCTGTAATTCTGATCACATGTTTATATTCCGCTATTAAATTAAATTGTTCATAACTCTGATAATATGATTACATTCCGCTGTTATAATGATAAATATTATACTCTGATGTTGTATTAAAAGTGATGTAAGCTTTATTCTCTCATTTGTGATCCTAATGGCAAAAATGTGAATTTTCGGGTTCTCCCCTGGGGTGTGCCCAACGAAACCGAGTAATTTGGTATCCTCCCTTGGGTGCTTAGTGTCTAATAGAAGACAAGCACTCCTTGGAGGCATTAGATTAGGCAGTTTTGCCACAGCCGGGCTCGATCGACGCACGTTTCATGATCTAAACCAGGACTGGACCCTAAGCCACATATATATGTGTGTGTGTATGTATCACGTACGTATGTACATGTTGATCTTCATACGTATGTATGATTGTATGTGTGTACTCACTTCGCGAGCATGGGTGCACGCACACATGCAGCTAGCCCTACGAACGACATAAAAATAAGCTCGTGATCTGAATAAAGCAGGTTCTCCGTGCTGTAAAAAGTTGTGTTGACACAGGGCACCAACATGAGATGAACAATATGCGTTTTGATGTGTGAAAGAATCTAGGTCCATAGTTGGGTTTTGGTGATTAATGTCAATACATTATTACTATGACTAACGTGTGTTTTGCAGAGGCAATTAAGTTAGGTCATGGTAATAGCAATTGATTGGGCAATCATGGTTGTCATGCCCCTATGATGGAAATCGTTTTGGTTTTCAAAGGATGGACGATAAGGTTAAGGATTGACTAGTTCTATGTGTCAATTGGTGTTGAAGAGACCCTTAGAGTAGTTTAGGACTTTGTTTTTCTTTGCCCGTACTATTAAAGGGGGTATGGACTAGTAGCTTGACCTAGGTGAGTCTAGTGGGTTAGGTGTGGTGCACACTTATCAAATCTAGCATAGGTAGCCCAGGAGTAGCCCTAAGATCAATTGGAGCAAACTTTATTCACATATGATTTTGAGTTGGAAGTGAATGGAGGGTCAAATGTTGACCGGACGCTGAACTGGTTGTGACCGAACGCTGGCAGTAGAGTCCGGTCAGTTCATTTGATCAAGCAAAAGTTGTCTGGTTGCGACCGGACGCTGAGTGAAAAGTGACCAGACGTTGGGTGCTAGAGTTCGATCAACTCCAGTAAGGTTCCAGAGAGGGAGAATCCTGATCGGACGCGTCCGGTCAGTGCTGACCGGACGCTAGTCAGGTTCAAGTTACTGACCGGATGCTGAACAGCAAAGTGACCGGACTCTAGACGCCAGCGTCTGATCAACATCAGTAAGGTTTCAGAGAGCAGCTTTCATGACTGGATGTGTTTGGTCAGTGCTGACCGGACGTAGGTCAGAGTCCGGTCACAACTTAACGGCTCTATAGAAGGGAGAACTGACCGGAGCGTCCGGTCACCCCGCAGAGTGGTGTTTCAACCTCCTAACGGTTCGTTTTGAATGAGGGGGTATAAATACTTCCTCTATTCATCTAAGGGAGCACTCTTGCCAATTTCAACAGCTGAGAAACACCCTTGAGAGTGCTTAGGAGAGCAAGAGCCTAGTGAGGTGATTGAGATTTGAGAATCCAAGATTAAGACCTCATTAGTGTAAGGAGAGTAGCAAGTGTGCATCCACCCTTCTCATTAGGCTTGTTGTGGTCAAGTGAGAGTTTGCGCTTGTTACTCTTGGTGATCGCCATCACCTAGACGGCTTGGTGGTGATCAGGAGTTTGGTGATCATCCAGCGGAGCTTGTGGATGACCCAACTCAAGTTGTGAGCGGTTGTGGGTGATTCACCGCGACGGAGTATCGAAGAATCAACCTGTAGAGAGCACTTGATCCTTGCGCAGATCAAGGGGGAGCTACACCCTTGCGCAGGTGCTCCAACAAGGACTAGTGGGGTGTGGCGACTCTCCGATACCTCGGCAAAACATCGCCGCGTTAATTCTCCTCTCTTTACTTTAAGTATTTACATTTGAGCAATTCAATTCTTGTCTTTACATTCTTATAATTGCCATGCTAGAGTAGGATTGGAACTTAGGGTGCTAAACTTTTGTGTGATAGATCATTAGAATCACATTCTAGGCACAAGGGGTGAAGTGGGCTAAGTGTAGGTTTAATTATTGCAAAGAATTTTAGAATTAGCCCAAGTTACCCCCCCCCTCTTGGGCATCTTGATCCTTTCAATTAGTATCGGTGCCTTGTGCTCACATATTTAGGCTTAACCGCCTAGAGAAAGATGTCCCACGAGGATGGATCTTCTCCTATATTTGAGGGAGATGATTTTCCTTATTGGAAAATCCACATGGAGGCGTACTTAGAAGCTCTAGATGTTGGAATTCTTAGAGCCGCCTCTCAAGGTTTCCCAAAACCTAGGGATCCCGCACATCTTCAAGGCAATGAGGTTAATTATGAGAAATTGAATGCAAAGGCTAGAAACACCATCTTTAGAGGCCTTTGCAAAGATGTGTTTAACCATGTGCGGAACCACAAGGACGCCCATGCACTATGGTCGGACATTTGTGCGCTCCATGAGGGAACAAAGAGTGAGCGTGAGGAACACTATCATCTTGTCATGAAAAAGCTTAATTCTTTTGAGATGCTTCCTAAAGAAAGTACAAATAAAATGTACTCACACTTAAATGTTCTTGTAGAGGAAGTCAATGGGCTTGGACTTACACAAATGCAACCATTCGATGTTGTAAGAAAGATCTTGAGTGTCCTCCCCATTGATAAATATGGACACATTGTGACCGTGCTTCATCAAGGTGATCTTTCCACCGTTACACCAAACCAAATCTTGGGAAAGATTAACGCTCATGAGATTATATGCACATCACACCACAAGATGGCTCTTCCTCTAACAAGAAGAAAGACAAAGACTTGGCATTCAAGGCTAGCCAAGAGAAGGGCAAAGCAAGAATTGAGTATGAGAGCTCAAGTGATGATGAGATTAATGATGCAAGTCTTGCTCTCATGGTGAGAAGAACCGCCAAGATGCTAAAGAAGCTCAACAAGAACAGTGTCAAGTTTGATGGCAAGAAAAAAAGTTCTTCACTAGCAATAGAAGGAACCTAATCTTAGAGATGGATTGCTATAATTGTGGAGAACTTGGTCATCTCGCACATCAATGCCCCAAGCCCAAGAAAGATAAGTACAAGAAGAAGTACAAGGGCAAGAAAGATGACTCAAGTAATGAAGATGAAGATGAGAAGAAGAAAAACAAGCCATACAAGAAGAAGGATGTCAAGAAGAAGGATTTCCACAAGAAGAAGAAGAAGAATGGCAAGGCATACATCGTCGGTGATTGGCTCACGGACATTGATTCATCAAGTTGCTCATCCGATGATGATAGTGAGAATAAGAAGGTGGACGCTATTGTGATTGACTCCTCATTATCTTCAACGACACCACCGCCATCATCCTCTACACACCTATGCCTTATGACCAAAGGTGAACGAAAGGTATCAAATGATGATAAAAGTAGCGGTGATGAACATGCTAGCAATGATGATAGTGATAGTGATGATGATGAATTTGAATCACCTTCATATGATGATCTTGTTAAATTGCTAAATCAATACACTAAGATCATTAGAAAGTCAAGAGCTAAGAATGAAAAGCTAGAACTTAAGAATGACTCTCTTTTAGCTAAATGTGACATAGCGGAAAAGACTAGTGTTGAGCTTAGAGAAGCAAATAATGCTATGTCATCCAAACTCAAGGAGCTCAAATCTTCTAAGAAAGAGTTTAAAGAAAAACATGATAAACTTGAGGGGATACATAATGAGCTCATCACTAGCTATAATATGCTAAAAAAGAGTATACCAACCTCAAAGTTAATCATGATAATCTTGTTATCTTTCATGAGTTTCTATCTAATGAGCCACATGATGCTACTAACCATGTTGTTAAGATTGATATAGCTATATCATGTGATGATTTGATCATTGAGAGCATTGAGCAAGGTTCTAGTAGCAAAGGCAAGCAAGTGGTTGAGTCCGACAACTATGATGAGTATGTCAAGATCAAGAATGAGAATGAGAAACTTAAGAAAGATCTTGAAGAGCTATCAACCACCAATACTATTGTGATAGAGAACCTTGACCATGATAGTGATCTAAGTCTTGAAAATGAGAAGCTCAAAGAAGAGAATAAGAGACTCAAGAAAGAGAAAAATCATGATGAGCTCAAAGAAGAGAACAAGAAGCTCAAGTTAGAAAAATAACATCTCAAGACCGGGTTGAGCAAATTCATAAGGGGTCAACATCTTCAAAGTGAGCTACTCATGAACACCGTCATGAAGATGGATAGAAGTGGAATTGGATACTTGACACATCAAGAGAAGAAAGCTCAAGCTCAACACCACCAACAACACAAGTCAAAGCCAAAGCCAAAGAGGTGTTTTGAGTGTGGACAAGAAGGTCACTTTGCTCATGAGTGTCAAACTCCACCACCACAACCTTGCCCAAGCATGCTAGACCTTTTGTTTTCAATGCTCATTATATGCTTAGAAAGGATTCTAGTGGTAAAATAAAAGTTATGTTCTTAGGACCTCCCAACAAGAATAGGCCTAAGAAAATTTGGATTGCAAAGTCACTTGTTGAGAAAGTCAAGGGCCCTCAACAAGTTTGGGTCCCTAAACAAGCTTGGTCTCTTGTGTGTAGGTGAACTACAAGACCGGTGAAAGTTATTAGGTAATTGATAGTGGTTGCACTCAACATATCACCGGTGATCCTCGTATGTTCACCTCACTAGATGAAGAAGTTGATGGCCAAGAAAGGATAACATTTGGTGATAATTCAAAGGGCAAAGTCAAAGGATTGGGCAAAGTGGCAATATCAAATGATCATTCTATCTCAAATGTGCTATATGTTGCTTCATTGAGCTTCAACTTGCTATCCGTTGAACAATTGTGTGATCTTGATTCCAATACTTGTTTACCGAGAAGGAAGTGGTTGTATCTAAAAAGATGATGATCAAGTTATATTCAAGGGATTTAGATACAACAATCTATATCTAGTGGATTTCACCTCCGAAGATGCTAACTTGAAGACATGCCTATTCACCAAAACATCACTTAGGTGGCTATGGCATAGAAGATTTGCTCATTTTGGGATGAGCTCACTCAAGAAGCTTATGAAGAATGAATTGGTGAGAGGGTTGAAGGATGTGAAATTTGAGAAGGACAAACTTTGTAGTGCATGTCAAGTCGGTAAACAAGTTGCAAACACTCATCCTACAAAAGCTTTCATGTCAACAACAAGAGTGCTAGAGCTCCTTGACATGGATTTATTTGGACCAACAACTTATAAGAGTTTGGGAGGAAATCTTTATTGTCTTATGATTGTTGATGACTACTCTAGATATACATGGTTGTTCTTCCTTCATGATAAGACCAAAGTTGCATCATGCTTTAAGAAGTTTGCCAAGAGAGCACAAAATAAGTTTGAAGTGAAGCTCAAGAAGATTAGAAGTGATAATGGAAAAGAGTTTGACAACACAAATATTGAAGCTTATTGTGATGAAGTTGGGATCAAGCATGAGGTCTCCGCAATATACACTCCTCAACAAAATAGTGTAGTAGAAAGAAAGAACTGGACACCCATTACACTTGCAAGAACAATGCTTGATGAGTACAACACACCCGAAGCTCTATGGGCGGAAGCTATCAACACCGCATGTTATGCATCCAACCGCCTATTCCTTCAAAAATTTCTTGGCAAGACACCTTATGAGTTGCCCAATGGGAAGAAGCCGGACGTCTCATTCTTCCGGGTGTTTGGTTGCAAATGCTACATCTATAAGAAGCGGCAACACCTAGGGAAGTTTCAAAGACGTTGTGATATTGGTTTTCTTGTTGGTTACTCATCAAAGTCCAAAGCATATCGAAGCCTTGCTCAGTCATTCGTTTCGCAGACCTTGATACTAGGTTTAACATGAGGAAGGGTGTCGGGCATGGTGAGTATTTCAGAAAGGGTGTATGTATACCCTTATTAGCCCTCGAATGAGACCCAACCCCTTGCCATTGCTGGGGTCGGGTGTCACTAAAGATTGAGGAGAGGATAGCGAAACTAGTAGGAGGAAGCGTCTCTTGTTTTCGTGTGTGCCCCCTCCCTAGGATCTGAGCCATTGTTCTGTGACTGCGCTTTTGGTCTCCTTGCGAGTCCAACTTTCCTCGAGCCCCATGCCACCGACTTGGTTGAAGAAACATATGATATGGAATTTGATGAATCTAACGGCTCCCAAGGAGCACATGAGAATCTTGATGATGTAGGTGATGAACCATTAAGGGAGGCTATGAAGAATATTCCAGTTGGAGACATCAAGCCTAAAGATGATGAAGATGATGTACAAGTGATCGATCCACCTTCTTCATCAAATGTGCCACAAGATGGTGATGAAGATAGGAGAGTAGAAAATGAAGATACTCATGTCTCTCATGATCAAATGGTGGCACAAGCACAAGATGTTGATGCTCCACAACCTCCCCCTCAAGTGGTTGATAGAAGAAATTCACCTCTACTACAAACTCATCCACAAGATCTCATCATAGGGAGTCCTTCAAAGGGTGTAATGACTCGATCTCAAAAACTTGCTTCATTTATTGAACATCACTCTTTTGTTTTTTGTGTTGAACCTAAGAATGTAGAAGAAGCTCTTCAAGATTCGGATTAGATAAATGCCATGCATGAAGAGTCGCAATGAAGTTTGGACTCTTGAAGAGCGACCACAAGGTGCAAGAGTCATTGAAACAAAGTGGGTGTTCCGCAACAAGCAAGATGATCAAGGCGTTGTAGTGAGGAATAAGGCAAGACTAGTTGCAAAGGGGTTCTCTCAAGTTGAAGGATTGAATTTTAGAGGGACTTTTGCACCGGTTGTAAGATTTGAAGCCATTTGTATCCTCCTTTCATATGCATCGCATCATGAAATGAAATTATATAAAATGGATGTTAAAAGTGCATTTTAAATGGCTTTATAAATGAATTAGTCTATGTTGATCAACCTCCCGGGTTTGAAGACCCTAGATATCCTAATCATGTTTATAGATTGTCCAAGGCACTATATGGGCTCAAGCAAGCCTCAAGAGCTTGGTATGAGCGCCTTTGGGATTTTCTCATTGAGAAGGGCTTCACCATTGGGAAGGTCAACACCACACTATTCATCAAGAAGCTTGATGAAGAGATCTTCATTTGTCAAGTATATGTTGATGATATCATCTTTGGATCATCAAATGAAGATTATTGCAAAGAGTTTGGTGAATTGATGTCGAAGGAGTTCGAGATGTCTATGATTAGAGAGCTTACATTCTTTCTTGGTTTTCAAGTCAAACAAATAAGAGAAGGGATTTTCATCTCTCAAGAAAAGTATACCAAGGATCTTCTCAAGAGGTTCAATATGGATGAATGTAAGCCAATCAAGACCATAGTTATTAGGACCAGACCGGACATCAAACCGGTGAGGCTGTCGATTCACTGGTTCACTGGTCCAACCGTTAGGAACTGGTTGAACCACCGGTTCAATTGTTTTGGACCAGATGAATTGCACCGCCCACAAATACTTTGAACCGGTACAACATAATGATATACAACATATAATTAGCAACATATAGTTGGTCACATATATACCGATAAGATGATAAAAACACAATTATATAACCAACTTCCAACAAATCTAGCCACAAGTCCACAATTTTTTTGGTATTATAGAGTTTTTTATAGGATATGCCAAAATATACCCATAGAAACATAGTATATGGAACACTTATTAATTAGTACAAAAAAGATCTAATAGTAATTCAAATATTCATTATTGTAAAACAATCTCAAATGCTAAAATAGAGTTTACCATTGTAAGGAGCTCGTTGAGATAGTCAAAATGGATATATCATTTGTTTAATTTAGAGATCATATAAAAAAGTTATGAAAATTTGAAATTCAAAAGGCAACACACATGAGCTGACATTAGCAATACAAAAGTCAACAGCACATGCAGAGGCAAGGTATGCGCACTGTACAGGCTCCAAGAGCACATAGCGGCAGCAGCACTCATGCGGGCCCAGTGGTAGCTGCACAGGCGGGCACCAGGAGGCGACGCAAGGGAGCAAACACGCCACCAATCTAGAGCCGGACGGTTTGACATGGAACCGGTCGGTTCACCGGTTCCTTAAAAAACCAGCCGGTTCAACCGATTTTTAGCGATCTGATTGCATGAATGGTCTTTTAAGTGAACCGAGCTGGTATAGCCTCTGGTTCGGTCTTTTATCGGTCCGACCGTCGGTCCGGTCCGGTCCGGTCCAAATAACTAGGATCAAGACACCAATGCCATCTAATGGACATCTCGACCTAGATAAGGGAGATAAAACGGTTGATCAAACTCTCTACCGCTCTATGATTGGTAGCTTGTTATATTTAACCACATCTAGGCCTGACATCATGTTTAGTGTGTGTATGTGTGCTAGATTTCAAGCTAATCATAAGAAAGCTCATTTGGTAGCCATTAAAAGAATCCTTAGGTACCTTAAGCACACACTAAACATTGGCCTTTGGTATCCCAAAGGAGCTAGATTTCAATTAGTTGGCTATTCTGATTTGGATTGTGCCGGTTGTAAAGTTGATAGGAAAAGCACATCCGGAGGGTGCCATTTGCTTGGTAGATCACTTGTGTCTTGGTCCTCCAAGAAGCAAAATAGTGTGGCTTTATCCACCGTCGAAGCGGAATACATTGCCGTGGGTGCTTGTTGTGCATAAATACTTTACATAAAGCAAAATTTGCTAGACTATGGTATAGTTCTAGAAAAGGTACCACTTTTGTGTGATAATGAGAGTGTGGTAAACCTTACTAATAATCTGGTTCAACACTCTCGCACCAAGCATATAGATATTCGTCATCACTTTTTAGAGATCATGTTGCTAAAAATAATATTTCACTAGAAGGTGTAAGGACCGAGGATCAATTGGCGGATATCTTTACTAAACCGCTAGATGATGCGACATTTTGTTGGTTGAGGAATGAGCTCAATGTGCTTGATTTTAGTAACTTCACTAGAAAATGAGCTTGTGTTGTCACTTGCATTGCATTGTAATATACAACATGTTTAATATTTGATAATGCATTTAGGGCTTGTCTAACATGGTTAAGATAACCACCGAAAAGCATGTGAAGAAGCTTAACCTTGGATCAAACTTGACAAGCAACTAGAATTACTTTCAAGTATTGCATTGCATATGCATGTCTATTGTTTTGTCGTTTCCTTTCAATCACCCTTTTATTGCCTATTTTCTTAAAAAGAATTATAGCCTAAGGCAAAATATTTTGAAAATTTTGAGGGTTTGAGAGAGGTCACTCACATTAGTCTCAATTGATGTTTATTTGAGTCTTACTGAAGTTGGGACTTGATTGGGAATAGGCAGCGCTAAGGAACTTTGAAGATTTGTTGAAAAAGGGCGACCGGACGCTAGACCGGACTCTGCTCCCCGCATCCGGTCAGTTCATAGGAGGTGAACCGTTGCTGCACAAGAGTGATTGGATGCTGAAACAGTTCCTTTCCCACGTCCGATCAGATGGTGTCCCTGCGTCCGATCAAGCGAAGAAGGTGCATACAGGATCGACCGGACTCTGGCTACGTCCGGTCAAGGACAACCGGACGCGTCCGGTCGTGACTTGGGAGGTTTTGGACCTCTCTGTTATCGACCAAACTTCGGATGGCAGCGTCCGATCGTTGCCACTGGAGTGTTCGGTCAGTTGAAGTCGGTTGGATCTAGGACTCTACTTCGTTTCCTTTCTTAATCCATCACAGGGGTCACCATATAATCCAATTGCCGTACGCGCCCCCTGACCTAACCCCGCACCGCCTTCGTCTTCCATCCACCGCCGCGAGCTCGTGCCCTAGTCGTACCACCGCCACCGCACTGCTCGCGCCCTGCCTGCCTCGCCCTGCTCCCACATCGCCGCTCCAGCACACGCCTACCCACAGCCGTGCCACCACGCCCCTGCTCCGCGCGCTGTTGCTCCACTCCGCCGTGCCACATAGCAGCACCAACGAGCTCATGCCCTAGCGATGCCGCCTGCATCTCCAGCGCCGCCCCCATCGTGCTCCATGCTAGAACCCTAGCTGTCATTCACCGCATCCACTACATTGCTCGGCCACCGCACTACTTCGAACCCTAACCCTAGAAGTTTGATTGCCAACTTGGCGATTCTCCGTGATCCATTCCTTTGCTCTTTGGTTTGTTGGTTCATCAGGTAGCAAGCCATCGCCTCTAATTTTGTATCTATTGCTTACTTCTTAGGGTTTTGTATCTCTAGATGTATATTGTAATTATTCATATATCCAATCTATTCCATCGTGCAGCGAGTCGGTGTTGTTGAGGTCACTTTGGCAGTTGTTAGATAACTCGGGGCCAAGCCCGCGAGTACGGATCGAGGCCAAGCCTCGAAAGTGACAGTTGGCGGTTGATTCTTGTTAGTGGCAGTTGTTCTTTTTAGCTCCAGCAATGGCATGTGTCAAGAACGCCAGAGGTGGTCTAGGTGATGAGGATCCGAGGCCTCCGCCTCACCTGTCTGCTGAGGCGAAAGGCAAGGCAAAGAAGCTTATGACTGTCGACACAGAATTTTTGTCTCGTGTCGAGGACACACGTAGCAAGCCAGAAGGGTCTGCTCGATGGAGCTGTAGATCCGCCTAGCTTCAGCGTAGGGATGGTCGATCCTGCGCACTCCTCCTGAGACGTGCCAGTCAATTTGACCCTGTAATTAACAAGGAGAGAAAGTTTATCAGTAATTAAGGGCGGAACATGCCGGTGTTGCCAGACAGTCCTGATTGTGCGGCTCTGAGAGCCGATATGAAAGAAGATCAACTAAACAGTCGATTCCAGCATATTCGTGAGAATAAATCGGTTAAAGCTCATTGGGTTGTATAAGAAGAATTGGTTATCATTCAAGATAAATGTCGTTATTTGAACAAATATTAATCAATGGCAATAAGATGTCAACAATGATTAGTTTATGCTAAGCCAATGATTACAAGTAACCGTACTTGCTGAAGAACTCGTCGAGATCTACTCTACTCCTACTCATAAAGGGTGGCCGGAGCCAAAAAAAGTAAATAACTTATATATTGGATTGATTGTGTGTTTTTTTACAACAGCCGGGGTTTGATATTTATACCCAAAGTCTAAACATGAATCCTACTCGAATACGACTCAGTACAATTTTTGGTACAAAGAGAACATTCCTATTTTAAGGTAACTTGGACTCTAATCTTTTCCCTTTTATAGAGTCCGATATGTATCTTCTTGATGCCAATTATATCTCGTCATCATTATCTGCTGACGTCATTTGGAGAGAACCGATCCCAGCGTTGCATTCAACCCGGCAGATATCAATCCCTACTCAATCGATTCTTTGATTAGCACAATCTTGAAAGCCTACGAGTTTCCGCGCTCTTCTCCCAAATTTTGGTGTAAACAACGACGAAGAAACACAAGTTTGCAGATGCTGATACTGAGAGAGCAGCAGCAGTTGCAGCCACCGCAGAGCATGTAGAGAGAGGAGGAGCTTGTAGTGGTGTTTGCATTGTAGATCAACTTTCTCTAGCACAGAGGGCAGCCGTTGAGCAGGTTGAGCATCGTCGTGGTAGTCCAACTGAGCTCATGCTTGAAGCATCGCCTCATGAAGAGTAGTCCAGCATTTGAGGGCACCCAATGCATGAAGAGGCACTCGGGAGGGGAGAGCGCACCAAGGAGTCGAGCAGTGCACCTCGGTACCCACACTTACGACGCTCTAGTCGTACTCGTGCTCAGTGACACCGAGGCTAGAGACACAGAGGAGGGGTTCTCGTCCACCTCCTAGACCATAGGGTCTGCCTCCTTTGACTCATCTTGACTTGAGGGCTGCCACAGCCAAGCAGGTGCAACAGCTTCGATTTGTGCAGTTTGAGGACGTGTTTCCGCCGAGGCGGGATGAGCGTGCCTTAGAGGGTTTCTATACACCACTGTTGGAGGACTTCTACAATGCTTATCTAAACAATGGTGTGGCTTTCAGATCTTAGAGAGTTTGCTCCCTTGAGTCAGTTATTACAGCAGCAGGAGAGCAGATTCGCCCTCACCTATCTTATCTACCAGGGTTGATAGACTTACTTGGATGGACTGGCCGATATATACCATCATGGGTCCATGAGTTCTATGCTACACTTTGGATTGACCTAGGGCACAGGTTCATACACTTTGCATTCAGAGGCCGTAACTACAGGCTGATGAGCTTCAGGGTCAGAGACATTCTCAGGATACCAGAGTCACCCATCCGCCTTCATGAGGTCTGCTATGGCCAGACAGAGCCTCCTAGACGCCCTCACGGCGGTCTTGTGCCTCCTACAGACTTGGTCAGACCCTGCTTCACAGAGCCTTTTGGCAAGGGGTCGAGCAGGACACCGAGAGATCTTACTCCTACAGCGAGGCTACTTGATGCTATCATGAGGAGGACCCTGTTACTGAGGATGGGTTATCATGAGGGATTGACTCACATTCAGTTATGGCTAGTGAACTCCATGATCCAGTAGATAGTTTTTGACATTTGGGATATTATTCTATCAGAGATGGAGGACACTCTTGTAGAGGGGTTCAGAGGCCATCGTCAGCTGCCTTATGCTCACTAGATTATATTTTTGATTCGCAAGGCAGTTACAATGAAGTCCCCAGAGACTATGGCTGAGTACACAAGAGCTACTACAAAGTTTCCACCATATAACATGACTCAGATGCTCCGCCACAGTGTAGCGAGGATGCCTAGCCAGCTGCGCCGATGCCTAGAGGTGCCAGAGACTGCAGCCCAACAGGATGAGATTATCAGGGGCGTAGTAGCGATAGAGGAGGAGCAGTTAGATGCATAGTAGGAGGGTATGGTAGAGAGCAACCCCAGTGATAGTTCAGACAATGACTACTAGGATATCCCTCAGATGCCTCCTCGCGACATGATAGTGAGGCCGGTGGCTCCAGCTCAGCTCCACCCCACCCACCACAGACAGATCCCGCTCTCCTTGCTATTCTTGAGCGGATGAGGCAGGATCAGGCACGCTAGGCCTAGGAGACTATAGCAGCCCTTGCATAGGTTCAGGCCAGACAGGACGAGTTCCAGCGACAACAGCAGGCTATACAGCAGCAGCAGCAGGTCATGCAGCAGCAGCAACTCCTGATCCAGCAGCAGTAACTTGGATTTATGTAGCATGTCGTAACTGCTATTAGGTCTGCACCACCATAGCTTACACCTCAGCTCGGCCAGCCTATCACACAGTTTAGTGACTCCAGCTTTATAGCCTAGTGGGCTTCAGAGTCAGGGACAGTCAGCTACACAGTTTGCTTCACCTACAGAGCAGGTGTCCCAGTGGTTTGCTTCTCTAGTGCTAGCCCAGGGTCCTTCCTTCACACCTATTATCATGGGCTTCACACCGGCTCAGAGCTCCTCAGTACTTGTCACAGACACCCTAGTTTCTATGAGCCTTGGTGCTACTTTCAGTGAGTTGACAGGGCAGCCTACACCGCTAGAGTTACGTGTCCCTGCTCCTTCCATAGTCGCTCTAGTCACTGGGACTATAGAGACGCTCCCTTCTTCTATTGCATCATCAGAGCCAGCTACTACAGTTGTACCTATAGAGTCACAGGCCGCACCAGTCCCATAGTAGACCCAGACCGCTTCTACTTCACTTCTAGCGATAGAGGGTCAGACTGCTCAGAGCTCTGGATTAGACGATGATGCTACATAGTTTTAGATCGCTCATCGCACCTCAGCGCCCGACTCGTCTGCTCCTGCCCCACCGATAGACCCTTAGGTTTTGATGCTTGACGCCAAAGGAGGAGAGGGATCAAGTATGATTAGATCTAGGGGGAGCGATATATCTAGGGGGAGCTTATTTATTACATTTGGCTTTTTATGTGTGATACATTACTATGCATTCGTGTTTACTTTCATGCATTGAACTACATAAGTGGGATTGTGATATTTATGTGATATGTGTGATATTTATGTGATATGTGACATGTGTGCTCTCTACTTTGATCTTTATATATGTCATGTCACTTCATTATGCTCATTTGGTTTGCTTCCGCGTTTTACTCCGATTCACATGAGCTTTATTTCTTATACTCATGCTTATTTCATATCTATTGAGTACATCATGTTGGCTTGGGTCATATAAGCATGCCTAACTCTTTTGTTCTTATTGTCTAAAGCTTATATGAACCAAGCATGTTGAAAACCTCATATCTTTTACATACTCGAGGTTGTATTGTCATCAATCACCAAAAAGGGGAAGATTGAAAGCATCTAGGCCCCTAGTTGGGTTTTGGTGATTAATGACAATATGTGATTATTATGACTAACGTGTGTTTTGCAGAAGCAATTAAGTTAGGTCATGGTAATGGTAATTGATTGGGAAATCATGGTTGTCATGCCCCAACGATGGAAATCGTTTCGGTTTTCAAAGGATAAAAGACAAGGTTAAGGATAGACTAGTTCTAAGTGTCGTTTGGTGTTGAAGAGACACTTAGAGTAGTTTAGGACTTTGTTTTCCTTTGGCCGTACTATTAAGGGGATATGGACTAGTAGCTTGACCTAGGTGAGTCTAGTGGGTTAGGTGTGGTGCACACTTATCAAATCTAGCACTAGCTAGCTCAGGAGTAGCCCTAAGATCAATTGGAGCGAACTTCATTTACATATGATTTCGAGTTGGAAGTGAATGGAGGGTTAAATATTGACCGGATGCTGAACCGGTTGTGACCGGACGCTGGCAGTAGAGTCCGGTCAGTTCATTTGATCAAGCAGAAGTCGTCTGGTTGCGACCGGACGCTGAGTGAAAAGTGACCGGACGCTGGGTGCCATAGTCCGGTCAACTCCAGTAAGGTTCCAGAGAGGGAGAATCCTGATTGGACGCGTCCAGTCAGTGCTGACCGGACGCTGGTCAGGTTCTGGTTACTGATCGGACGCTGAACAACAAAGTGACCGGACTCTAGACGCAAGCGTCCTGTCAACATCAGTAAGGTTCCAGAGAGCAGCTTTCATGATCGAACGCGTCCTGTCAGTGCTGACCGGACGCAGGTCAGAGTCTGGTCACAACTTAACGGCTCTATAGCGGGTTGAACTGACCGGAGCGGCGGTCACCCCGCAGAATGGTGTTTCAACCTCTTAACGGTTCATTTTGAATGAGGGGGTATAAATACTTTCTCTATTCATCCAAGGAAGCACTCTTACCCATTTCAACAGCTGAGAAACACCCTTGAGAGTGCTTAGGAGAGCAAGAGCCTAGTGAGGTGATTGAGATTTGAGAATCCAAGATTAAGGCCTTCTTAGTGCAAGGAGAGTAGCAAGTGTGCATCCACCCTTCTCATTAGGCTTGTTGTGGTCAAGTGAGAGTTTGCGCTTGTTACTCTTGGTGATCGTCATCACCTAGACGGCTTGGTGGTGATCAGGAGTTTGGTGATCATCCAGCGGAGCTTGTGGATGACCCAACTCAAGTTGTGAGCGGTTGTGGGTGATTCACCACGACAGAGTGTCGAAGAATCAACCCGTAGATAGCACTTGATTCTTACGCGGATCAAGGGGAAGCTACACCCTTGCGCGGGTGCTCCAACGAGGACTAGTGGGGAGTGGCGACTCTCCGATACCTCAACAAAACATCGTCGCGTTCCTTCTCCTGTCTTTACTTTAAACATTTACATTTGAGCAATTCAATTCTTGTCTTTACATTCTTAGAATTGCCATACTAAAGTAGGATTGGAACTTATGATGCTAAATTTTTGTGCGATAGATCATTAGAATCACATTTTAGGCAAATGGGTGAAATAGGCTAAGTATAGGATTTAATTATTGCAAAGAATTTTAGAATTAGTCTAATTCACCTCTTGTTGAAATCTTGATCCTTTCAATGTAAATCTCGTGGACCATCGTCTATATGATCAAGATTGTTATTGTAAACTTTACACCGTATATATGTCGAACGGTCGAGAAGTATTATGCATATGAATGCAAGCTGATACAGCAGTCACCGTCCGCCCGAACTGCTGCATGTTTTATTATGCTTACAATATATCCAACAAGCGACTATTGTTAAAAACTCTGAAATTCGTGCCCTTGCCAAGTGAAAAGAACACGAATCCAGGGTCAATCTTGCTTTGATTCGCTCTAAATTAATATTGAGTTATATTTATAAGATTCTAGATGGTGTGCATTTTATTTAACACAAAGTTGGTTATCGCAATATCTCTCATCATTTACACAAACAAATGGCGCACTTATTCGTATCGTCTCGGTCATCTCTGCAGTGTGTACCTGTCGGTAGTTCATGGATGAAATATTAGGATATAACCAAATTCATCTAAACAACCTTGTACAAAGGGAAAAAGGTCCGATGGACAAAAAGTTGCAAACAAAATCACTTGAACTCGCACTACATTGATTAAAGCACTAAATCATTTGTATGTTTTTCGTAAAATTTAATATAATTTTTTTTCAAAAATTCGATTTCAGTAGTTTTGCAGGTGGACTCACTCCCCCACATTCAATTTAACCAAGTTATATATAGTTGACTCTTATATATGTCAATTTGTTCTTGTTCTTCAAAAAAATATCAATATTGGGAATTTTTAGTTTAGCGTTGGTTCTAAATAAAACATATATCCTAAAACATAAAGGTCCTACAATCATAAATCGGCTGGTTGTTGTGAGAGAAACACTACTAGAACGGGTGAATAGAGGAGAATCAAATGTATTTGGTTCCAATGAACGCATCAACGAACAAGGCCAAAGTGTAGAATTACTAGAACATATAAACAGAAAAAACCGTACTGTTTTACAGTGACAAATTAACAAATGTAAATAAACCGTATAAACACTTGGCTTTTCTATCATTTTTCTTGAAGTATATATAGTAAACATGTAACCCCATATATATATATGACCCCCTTTTTTTTTTGCACTTGCCTTGGACATATCTTCACTGGTACCCGTCTATCATTCAAGCCCTTTTGGTATTCCATTTACACTCTACTTTGCTTCAATCCATAGCTATAGCCTGATCAAGCTTTATATCTCAATCAAAAAATTCCTAGACACGGGTCTCTGTAATATGATGCATGCGATTGTAGTTTCCTTCCATCCTCGATCCGAACGGGCAGGTGGCACGGCTTGGCAGAAAGCATGAGCGAGCACGTATCTCTTTCAGAACAAGTTCCCATCTCCACTCATATGCATGCACGCCGCTCGCCGTCATTTAGCAAAGCAACAATGCATGGCCGGGGAGCTAGCTTGCACGCTATAAAAGCAGGGGGCCGTCCATGTATCCTTCATCGGTCAGGGTAGGTCTCAGCATTGCAGATCACTGCACACATACCCACACGAGCGAGGCAGCAAACAAAGGCCACTGAGTAGAGCAGCACTGTGGCGTACTACTCGGAGTCCAGCTACTGCGTCGAGGAGGCGAGGAGGCCGTACGCCGAGCCAGGGTTCTGCCACGGCGAGGGCGGCGAGAGCTATGCCGTCATCCGCAAGGAGTACGAGGAGGTGGACGAGGTGGCGCACGTCGGCAGGGGACACTACGGCCACGGCCACGGCCACCTCGTCCACAGCGGCAGCAACCACCACATCCATGGCTGGTTCTGCCGCCTTTGTCGTAACTCCTCGCCGTGCTCCCGTGCACATGTGAGGGCCTCCGCGCGAGGGTCCGGAGGGATATGGGTCTGTAGAGACTCCGCTACCACCGGTGGCTGTCCCGGGGCGTCCGCCATAGCGCACTCCCAGGACAGAGGGTGGCTAGGTGCCACGACGTCGCTGATGCTGGAGCCGTCGCTCTCGACATCGTCATCCATGAGGTCGTGAAAAGAGGCGAGAGCGTAGCTCGCCATCCCCACGAATTCGGATGTGAGAGGGGGCGGCGCCAGCATCCTTCAGAGCCCCCGTGCGTACGCGTCCGTGGGGGACCCGAGGCCGTAGGGGAACCGGTTGCATGGCGGTCGCAGCAGGGACAACGGGGTCCCTCCGGAGAATCGGCGGAAAATAGTAAATAGCGAGTAAACAACAGTATATATGTTACTCACAGTGGGGTTTGAGCCTAGCGTAGGCTCGGAGCGAAGCGCAGGCGCCTCGTCGTTGAGGGCGCCGGGTGGTCCGGAGCCATCGGAGGGTGCTCCTCCCTCGACGGGCGCCGGGACAAGTGCCTCCTCGAGGAGGATAGCACGCCAAGCCGGTCGGCGACGAAGTCCAGGCTTCCGAAGAGGAAGGCCTGGGACAGCTCGAAGACGGGAGGAACCCACATCCCAATAGGTGGGAGCGTGGGAAACTCCAATGAGCCAAAGTGAGTCGTATCACTTGAGCCTGCCATGCCGAAGATGGGCCATCTGATGACCAAAAGCGTGAACGTACGACGTCTTCCCCACGGACGGCGCCAACTGTCGGTGCAGAAAGTGACCAACACGTAAATATTTGTAGTTTTAATGTACGTTGTGATCGGATGTGGCCTAGTATTCAATGACACAGGGTTTATACTGGTTCAGGCAACATGCCCTACCTCCAGTTTGAGTCGGTCGGTGACTTTATTCCTGAGCCCATGTGCTCGAAGTTTACTATGGGGTTACAAATGAGAGGGAGAAAGATAGGGGGTATCAGAGGTCCGGTCAGACTTTGGACTGAAGGGCCGAGAGTGACGGGAGCTCCGACGTGCGCTAAGTGTTTGAGCGTGTGCTCTATTGGAATCTTTCGGTGGTTGTTCGACTCGTCCGAATCGATCGCTGTGTGTTCGGATCGTCTATCTTTTGGAGAGAGTGCATCCCCTTTTATAGATGAAGGGGACGGCTTTACAAGAGAGAGTGTGAGAGAAAGAGTGTGTGTGTGCTACCTAGTCTTGTTGCCCACGCCGTCGGGTACAAGGCGGTTTAGCGACGCCCATAACACTGTTGATGTTTGGATGCATGTGGTAGGCTCCATCGTGATCTTCTGGTATGGCAGATGTCGGCGCCTACCATACTGTAGGATAAATATCGACGTCCACAATATTGTTCATGTTTTGACATGTCTGGAAGGTTGCGGTGCATCCTTCTAACATGGCCTGACAATACTGTCCTACAGGTGCGCAGGGTATGGCCCTTGATATTGCTGTTGACTAGAGCGCCCTACCTTACTTGCTCTGTCCGCTTCCTGGGTCTTCACCGAGCGGGCGTCCCCGATTGATCATTCCCCAGTTGGCTCCAGCCTTCCGATCGGAGAAGAGCTGTAAGTAGAGGTTCAATGTACTCCCGGTCGGAGAAGCGAGTCGGAGTCAGAGGCGAGCGTCGTTCCTTCTCGGCCAGGCCTTCCAGTCGGAGAGGCGGGCCAGAGTCAGAGGTGACGGAAGCGAGCGTCGTTCCTCCTTGGCCAGGCCTTCCGATCGAAAAGGTGGGCCGGAGTTAGAAGCGAGCGTCGGAGTCGAAGGCAATCTGGCCAGGCCTTCCAGTCGAAAAGGCGGGCCGAAGTCAGCGGAAGCGTCAATCCTCCTCGGCCAGGCCTTCTAGTCGGAGAGGGGGCCGGAGTCGGAAGCGACGGAAGCGTCGTTCCTTCTTGGCCATGCCTTTTGGTCAGAGAGACGGCCCATAGTCGGAAGCAAGTGCCGGTCCTCCTCGGCCAGGCCTTCCAGTCGAAGAGGCGGGCCGGAGTCAGAAGCGATGGAAGCGTCGTTCCTTCTTGGCCAGGCCTTCCGGTCAGAGAGGCGGCCCGGAGTCAGAAGCGAGCGTCGTTCTTTCTTGGCCAGGCCTTTCAGTCGGAGAGGCGGGCCAGAGTCAGAAGCGATAGAAGCGCCGTTCCTTCATGGCCAGGCCTTCCAGTCGGAGAGGTGGCCCAGAGTCGGAAGCGAGTGCCGTTCCTTCTTGGCCAGGCCTTCCGGTCGAAGACTGCATCGCCCTCCTGCCCTGTCGTTAGGTTTTTGGGCCAGCCCAGGAGTTGCGCGTCGTTCGCAATGTCGTCTGCTAGGTCGAGCTTTTGCTGGGAAGCAGGTCCATGAGGGACCCCGGGTTTATGAACCCGACAAGATTGTTTATACAACAACACATCATTTTGGCTTTTCATCAAATACCTGTAGGATAACCCATTTCCTGTCCAACACTTAGCAAACGGGTTAGACATTTAATCACGTTGTCATTCAATCATCCAAAACCCATTAAAAGACTTGATGCACTTTCATCACTCAACTCGTTTGTCTAACTTGTCTCAGTACATTGTCTTTTTTTAATAAGCCAAGCTAGAGTTTCAGCTAGTTACCTACAAAAAGCTCACGAGCTGAGCGAGTGTTGATGGCCACTATTGTAACATTTTGACCATCAACATTTGGTTATAGAGAGACAAGGCTAAATTATATGTACAATTTTATTTCAACTAATAAAGCGTCACCTTGTTTTGGTTAATGTTTATATGCAGGATCATTATCACAAAAACTAGGTAAAATTGTCCCACAAGGGGGTCGTTGGCCCTACTTAAAAGTGCATCTAGGCCTTCTAGTTGGTTTTGGTGGTTGAATGACAAAAAATAGAGAATTGATGAGTTTTGGATATGTTTCATTGTAAATGATCATATCAAACTCATGCCATATTTCAAGTGAATAAAAGCCAAGTAAATTGATAAAACAAAATGAGACAAAAGAAATGGATATGGTTTAGTCTTAGTTATGGATTGCTTGTATGAATGAGAAGAGACCGCTAGTTGATTATTAGTTGAAGTAAAATCAATAGTGCACAAGTGAAGAAATAGCAAACAATGCTAGATAAAAGAAGGCATGGGTCGATGGAATGGCATTATTGATCAAAATGAAAAGTACAAGTGAAAGAGAGAGAAAAAGACGTGATTAGTTGCATATGAGTTGATCTCAAGTGTATGGCTTGCCAATTAGATCAAGAATATTGATAATGAATTTCATACTGATAAAAAAAGAAGATGATTTTTTAAACAAAGGCGTATTTGATACATGCAATGTTTGACTTGAGGAATGCTAAATAAGGCGAAGGTAGAAAGGAAATAGTTTGAACTAAGCGAGGATGAAGGCAAGCGATGACTTGGCAACCGAGGTGTCATGGCTAGGCCAAATAAGCAAGTACTTGTGTTGATCCTAATCAAGCCATGAGAAGTCATACAACATCAAGTATCAAATCACTATTGGACCAAAAGTCATAGTGTCTTGAAGCTATGTATTGAACTCTTATGTGGTAGAGTTAGTTCAAATCATAAGTTGAGGGAGGATTTGCTCAAGGATTGAGATAAAGTTCATTGCAACCCGTGTGAAGACATATTGTGAAGAAATGGTATAGGAAGAGTTTTGCAAACTCAAGAGGTTGGAATAGATTCTATCTCTAGTCTTGAGTATAGGGATGTTATACTATTATAAGAATGCAACATTGAGTGCATTGACACATCTCGGTGCTCAATTTAACCAAACCTAAGTGCTAACTTATGAGAAACACTTGCACATAGTGGTATTGAAGCTTGTTTTTAGTTGTGATGGATAATCCTCTAACGAGCTTTTGATAGAGTATATGATTATCAAAATTGAAGTTTGAAGTGAAAAGTTATGGAGCGAGATTTTAAAAACGGTTGAAGAAATCTAACAAACGTGCTTTTAATTTTTTTATCCACTTGAAAAAATCATTAATTTAGGTTTATCAATTGTCTTTTGGAACTTTTTTTTACAACAATCTTTTTAAACTATTGGAGATGATCTAACGCTTGCGTGAGTAGCTATGAAAAAAAGGCTTTGATACCTTGGCCGTTACAAACAGGAGCTCCGCGCTGCGTGGTCAATTCTCAGCTGGCCCGTCACCTTTGCCGACTAGTGTGAAGGTGTACGCGGGCCTTGTTGAGATCGTAAATTTTCTTTCCTTGATAATACGCAGGATTTAACCAAACTTAAAAGATTACGATTTACATATAATTAGTTATTTTTTACGCTATATTTAATAATACTATATATCGTTCAAAAAATTAATATGGCCCGAATTTAAAGGTGAGACCCAAGCATCCTCCAAGGCCCGAGCCACGTGGGTCACGCGAACCGACCCTCTCCGTTCCGGCACGCCACCAAGACACACGCAACAAAAAGGAGATCTCAACAAAAAGCAGACTTGCTCTCTCGTCGCCACCAGCAGATCCATCCCCTCCCTCGCCTTTACCCTCGAGCACGGCGGCGCCCTCGCCCTGCTCTCTCGTCCGGCCAAGCTCCTCCTACCGGGCGCCATGAACCCCTACGACCTCCGCTTCGCCGACCCCTCATCCTACCACGACAGGCGCAGGTACGCCAACCCTAATTCTAGCTCTTCCGATCTGATTTGAATTCGAACTTGACTCGATCGATTTGATTTCCCGTGCAGCGACCTGGCCGTGGCTCCTACGTTCGCTCCGCCGGCTACCGTGGCTGCGGTGAACCCGAACCCTTACGCCACCGCCTACCCGCCCGTGCCCGTGCCCGTGCCTGTGCCTGTGCCCGTGCCCGTGCCCGCGGCCCCCGCGGGCGGCGACTACCAGCGCTACGGGCAGGGCGGCAGAGGCCGTGGTGGAGGCGGCAGAGGAGGTGGAGGCGGCTATGGAGGTGGCGGTGGGTATGGAGGTGGCGGTGGTGGGTATGGAGGTGGCGGCAGAGGAGGAGGTCGCGGGAGGGACGGGCTTGACTCGCTCGCCCTCCCTAAGCCGGACTTCCGGAGCCTGATACCGTTCGAGAAGAACTTCTACGTGGAGTGTCCCTCCGTCCAGGATATGTCGGAGGCGGATGTGGTGCAGTACCGCCGCCTCCGGGATATCACCGTAGAGGGCCGGGATGTGCCCAAGCCGGTCCGATACTTCCAGGAAGCCAACTTCCCAGGTTTACTCTAGTTCCAGTGTTTCCTGTCCGTGTGTCCGTTGATAGTAACGCAATACTAACCTTATACTACTGTTTCACGATTCCTTTGACAGATTACTGCATGCAAGCCATTGCCAAATCTGGATTTGTGGAGCCAACTCCTATTCAATCTCAAGGTTGGCCTATGGCTTTGAAGGGTAGGGACCTGATTGGTATCGCTCAAACAGGCTCAGGGAAAACATTATCTTATCTGCTACCTGGGTTGGTTCATGTTGGTGCCCAGCCTCGGCTAGGTTTGTTTCCTATAAACTTGCTATGAGCTTTCTGTATGTGGTTTCTGACTGTCTCCATTCCCCTTCTCATAATTCGTGATTGTAATGCATGTAGAACAAGGCGATGGCCCAATAGTATTAATCCTCGCCCCCACAAGAGAACTGGCTGTTCAAATACAGGAAGAATCTACAAAATTTGGATCATATTCAAGAACTAAAAGCACATGTGTCTATGGTGGTGCACCTAAGGGTCCACAAATACGTGACCTTAGAAGAGGTACCTGCACACTTCTGTCCAGTTCAAGATGAATGCCTTTTTAAACTCAATGCATTCTATCATCTGCACTTTTAGGAGTTGAAATTGTCATTGCAACTCCTGGTCGGTTGATTGATATGCTGGAAGCCGGCCACACGAACCTACGTAGAGTGACATACCTTGTGCTGGATGAGGCAGACCGGATGCTAGATATGGGATTTGAGCCCCAAATTCGAAAAATAGTTGCACAGGTACAGTTTGGTTTAGAAATGCAGAATACTTATTAATAGCTATCGTCTTGCCTGGCTCTAATGCTTGTCCAACACTTCTGCTATCCTTAGATTCGCCCAGATAGGCAAACCTTGTACTGGAGTGCCACTTGGCCTAAAGAAGTTGAAGCCTTAGCAAGACAGTTTCTGCAAAATCCTTACAAGGTGCATGATTGGTGCTGTTATTGTTATTTTCTGGTTCTTTGACAGTGTTGTATTGAATTGATTTTGACAGCCCTTTTCTTAACTGTTGGCATTATATTGTAATGCAGGCAATCATAGGATCACCTGAACTTAAAGCTAATCATTCCATACAACAAATTGTTGAAGTTATTTCAGATCATGAGAAGTATCCAAGGTATGTATGGTTGACACTGTTGTGACTAAAAACTCTTATGTTCACTCACTATACTACTATTGATTACAAATGGACATGGTGTGAGTTGATTTTCACCTCTTTCCCACAGACTCAGTAAGCTCTTGTCTGATCTAATGGATGGGAGCCGTATCTTGATATTCTTCCAAACAAAAAAGGACTGCGATAAGATCACACGGCAACTTAGAATGGATGGGTGGCCAGCATTATCTATACATGGTGATAAAGCTCAAGCTGAACGGGACTATGTTCTTGCAGGGTTTAAGAGTGGCAAGAGTCCCATAATGGCTGCCACAGATGTGGCAGCACGTGGTCTTGGTATGATGATTTATTTGAATATTAGGATTAGGTAGTAGTTCCAAGTGCTCAAGGATGATAAGTCGGAGGGCTGTTCAGCTGCGTTTGGTTGAGTGAACTGAACTTGTGGATTGGTGGTGTATACCAAGGTGCCATCATGTCAAAGGTAGATCATTTTTCCCCGTGGTTTGCCTCATTTGAGCGTGAGCATTGGCAGTGTTACCAGGCACTTCAACTTTGAGCTATCATTGGTAACGTTCACTTTCCTAGTTAGCCCTACGTTTGGATAAAATGGATATCCTGAAAAGGTAGCATCCAAATGAATATGCATTTGGTACTTTATATCTGATTTCTTAACTTGATTTGAATTCCTTAATCCATGCATCTCTGACCATTTAGGAACATTTAGGTATTGTGTAGATGCCTCTTCATTGTTTCTTTGCCCTTGCCATTGAATTCGTTCCAATCCAATAGTCTGCTTTTCTTGCAAGTATTTTTTGGCTTACCTCTCTACATTTCTTTATAAATACACGTTTAATTCGTTTAGAATTGATGAGAGCAATGCTTTTTTCTTTGCAGATGTATTGCAAAATTTTAGGCATAAAAACCTGTGTATAAAAATGGCAATACTAATTTCAAATTTTTTTTTGCACAATGCACATCCTTAACAAGTAGCACGTATGTATGGATCTCCTTTGCTTTCCCCTAGCTTTACATGAACCTTTAGAAGCTCGTTCTACTTTCTCAATCAAGTGCCTCATCATTGGTATCACTGCCAAGTGCGAACTGGGCAAAAGATGGTTGTAATCAGCGTTCTTTTCAGTGGATTCACGATAGTGACCTCTGATGCAGCACCTTAATCATTACAGCCTATGTTGGACTGGCATGTTTTACAGAATTTTGGTTGGGTTATGGATATTGGATGCTGTTACATTATTGGATATAAGTGGTTACCCAGGTATGCCAGTTGCAGTCTTCAACATTTTCTGATAAAGGCTGAGAGGTTAATCACCATCAATTCCACATCCAGCAGTGATTGATGCCCGGTTCAGTTTTTCAGCTCCTTCGACTTGTGTTTTAGAATTCGAAAGTCAGCACTGGATTTTTTTGGTGCTTGTCTGAACCATATACTGCCTTCTATGGAGATCGACAATGTTGATGTTCCAGTGTGGTCCAGCATGGTATTCAGGACAACACATCAACTTTGATTAAGTACTAATGATATTTGTTGATTTTGCAGATGTGAAGGACATAAAGTGTGTGATAAATTATGATTTTCCAACAACTCTTGAAGATTATATTCACAGGATAGGTCGAACTGGCCGTGCTGGTGCTAGCGGAACTGCATTTACTTTTTTCACACATGCAAATGCTAAGTTCTCAAGGAATCTAGTGAAGATTCTGCGGGAAGCTGGCCAAGTTGTGAATCCTGCACTCGAGTCCATGTCCAAGTCATCAAACTCAGGGGGAGGAGGTAATTATGAACTTTACAGTTTATTTATTCATCGAGAACAGTATTGCATGTTCCGGGCTCATATCTGGCTTCACCTGTATTATTAACTTATGTGTGGGTTTTGTTTCCAGGCAATTTCCGGTATAGAGGCAGAGGTGGGTTTGGTAACCGGGGTCATATGTCTGGATCAAATACCTTTACTTTAGGTGGAAGAAGGCCATATTGATAGGTGGGTTTGGTAACCGGGGTCAATTTTCGCTACAGTACCTGGAGCTATGAAGCTTCTCACGTGAAAGATCAAAATTTATCAACTACCTAGCAACAGCATATGCATTCAATTCAGATATTTCTTTTGGAAGGACCCTTTGTCTTGTTTAGTCCCTGTGGTCGCGTTTAAAGTCGGCTGTATACTTGTACCGAACTTTGGTGTTACTGAGCAAATGGATTTTTGGTTGCCCTCAGTTGGTGTGCGGTGTCATTGAACAAAATGGATTTCTTGGTCTTCTCTTTACTGTTCTGATATTGTGGGAGGTTAACGCCATCTTGGACTGTAAGTTCATGGCGAATTTTGTAAACGGTGTTTTTCATGTTTAGATAAATACACAGGCAGGCGCACAGCTCTTCACTAAATGATCTGGTCCGGCTTCAATTCAATGAACATGATTTTCCTAGTATTAATAATTGAATAGCCTCTCAAAATAAAAACGAAAACCATACAGAAACTGGACGTGGAAGTTCGGCCTCCACATCCTTGAAAAAATCCTCCATATTCTTGAGAAAACCCAAAAAGAGGAGAGAAGAAACAAGTCCATCTACCTCCTTGAACTATTGCCGTTAGTCTATTATTTCTCCTCAGACCCTATAACCAGACATTTTACCCGTTAAATTCTAAAAATGTTCAAATTATCTTTCTATCTAGATTTAGAGTGGTTTTGAAGGCAGTTTAGTTATTTTTTAGTTAATAAAAAACCATAATACTTGATAAAGTTTTAAAACCACATATCCTATTTTATCTCTAGATTTTTAAAAGCTTGGAAACATGTTCTATGGTTTAAAAATCTTATCAAGTATTAATTGATTTTTAACTAAAAAGGTGATAAAACGATCTTCAAAACCATTCTAAACCAGGTCAAAGAGGAAATATGCATGGTTTTGAGAGTTCAAGGGATGAGGATAAGATATCTGGTTTTGAAATTCGAAGGGTAAAATCAAAGCGGCGATAGTTTTTTTTTTTTTTAGAATTATACAGTAGAACATAGACGTCCACAGACACGCACACACACTCACCCCTATGAACACACGTACGCATATCGTACCCCTATGAGCACCTTCGAAGGACTGCGCCGGCAGATCTTGAAATTCACGAAATCATCACAGGCGCCTCACTGTCGATGGGAACGTCGCCTACCACTGAAAGCATAGCGCCGTTAAATCATGGAATAAATCCAGGAAAATATGAGCACCCGTGCCAAGTCGATGACTTACGTGGGGGCAGGTTCCACTACACGGAGCCTAACCAGCTGATCTATCATCAGTTTGCAAGCGGCGATAGTCTTAGAAAGAAGTGCAGTCAAATTTCTTTGTAAAAAACCCATAAAAATGATATGTCAATGAAACCTGCCCTGTTTGGCTGGTATTAAAGCCGGCTGATAAGCCGGCTAAAGCTGTTTTGATATGAGAGAAAAATACTATATATTCTAACTGATAAACCAGCTGATAAGTTTAAGCAAACAGGCGGCTCACCTCTGAGGACAACCCAACATTGCAGGGCAGCCTGCCAACCCACCCCTCTGCCCAGCCAGGCACCAGCCTTGCCAATTTTCCAGTATCCTATCCTATCTTATTTTATACTCTTATATTATATTGCTCGTGCTAATATGGATGAAAACGGTACGGATATTTATTCGACCGTCCGTTCGACCGAACAAATATGAATACTTATGTGGATAGTTACTCGAATATCCGTAATTTTTTTCGGATACGGATAATAAAACGGATATCTTAGGCGGTTATCAAATACGGATGTAATATCATCGATATCCGGCGGATATCGGATAATCCGGTTAAGTATCGGATATATCCGGATATTTTCAAACGGATATTATCCGGATATTATTCAAACGACCTTGGATGGAGAAATGATCAAAATAAAAATTGTAGATCTTAAAAAGTTATGAAACTTTGTTGTTTACAACTTTTTCGTTTGAAATCATTTAGTGCTTCAAAATTTAAACCGTCCAAACTTTCTCAAATGGAAAACTAGTTTATAGGCGTCAAAATTTAAAAATCACAAATTTGAACCATCCAAACTTTCTCAAATGGAAAGTTGACCAAAACAACAATTGTAGATTTTGATGAGTTGAACAAACTTGGTATTCAAAACTTTTCAATTTGAAGTCATTTAGAGTTCATAATACTAGAGTCAAAGTGTTGTTTTTTCATTTGACCAAATTTGACTTGGTCAAACTTGCTCAAATGAGACACTAAATGACCTCAGATGAAAAACTCTTAATACCAAGTTTGATCATCTCAGCAAGATCTACAATTGTTACATAGCTCATTTTTCCATTTGAGAAAGTTTTATCAAACACTAGTTACAAATTCTTAAATCTCATATAGACTTTCTGAAACTATGTCACACACTTATGAAATTTAAACTATATATTGTTCAAACTTTCTCAAATGAAAAAATAGCCTATATAAGGATTGTAGATCTT